>CM014729.1:65209197-66433140 GCA_004329165.1 Spatholobus suberectus
ACGTTTCAATTGATTTTGCCTACTGTATATCATTAAAATTCAAGTCTTGTACTTATCATTTACCAACTTATTGTTTACCCATATGTGGAAAAAATTAGTAGACTTATTGGCATTGCCTACATCTTATAATAAAAATAAATTAGAGTAAATTACTTTGTATATAAAAAACATTTAAGCAATTTCAAATTGTGATGATCGTGATATGGATATCTTACTATCTGCCCCTACGCCATTAATAAGTAGGTATTCATTAAGTTATCTATTTTAACCCATAGCAGCTTTTACCTTTTATATCACAAGTGCATGCTTTTTCTTTGCCATCCTTACCTGGGCCTAGCCTAGGCTCACTCCACTAGACTAAGCCCAGGGCGACCTTGCACATACATGTAGATATACACCAATTATCCAATGGTCAACTCTACCACAAATAACATAAAAAGGAAGGAGAAACACAAGAAAATGATTACAATTGCGTGATAAGGATTACCAATACGAGAACTATGTCAAACAAAAGATACATCTGTAGAAAAAAAAAACACTAATCAAAACAAGATGATAAAAATAGTAAGAGAGGGTAAGAAATTTAATAATAAAAATTCTAAAGAGTCAATTTGAAGAGATGGAAAGAGAAGAAAAATTAAGATTAATCAAAATGCAAGAGGGGTGATGAGAAAGTATATCAAAGAATGAAGAGTCTGGGTAGATGGAAGTGAAAAAGTAGATAAAGTATATCAATGAACAAAGCTATGAGAATGTAATCTAAAAATAAATTAACCTAATTTGAAAGTGAATATTAATTAAGGATTAAAATTGGATAGAATTCAAAAATTAATATATCTAATTCTTTTGGTAGAAGCCACTAGTATCCATCACTAAAGGCAATCTTGCTTGAGTTGAATAAACCATTATGTGCAGCAAAATTCTTTATTTAAATATTTAATATATCTGATTAAATATAAATAATAGATAGATGATTTAATTTAAAATAGTAAAAGAATCAAACAAAATATTGTCAAATTAATTATTGGTGGAATGAATTAAAAAATTATCAGATTTCCACATTTTTAAATTCAAACATTGCAATCAACTAACTACTGGTAAAACCAATTAAAATGTTACACCAAGTTGCCAACTTAGAATTTTTGATGTAGGCATAATGTTGCCAAATAGCTTAGTCACAAAATTAAAAGTTAGAAGAAACAATTAAAATGTTACCAAATTAGCATGACATTATATGTCTTCTTCTTTTTTTTGTATAGACCACATGTATCCTTCATTAAAGGCAATCCAATTTGAGTCAAGTAAGACCACTATGGACAGCAAAGCTTTTCCTCCAAGTATTAACATAACTACATACCTAAGACTTGAACTCAAGGCCACTGGTTAAACTGGAACAACCCATGACATAATAATTTCTCATGAATAATAATTGAGACGTGTTCATCAATTAAGTGTCAATAAAATCAACTAAAAATGTTGGTTTTGGTTATTAATTGTGAAGCTATTATGATAGTTGCCATAAAATTATAATAATGAGTAATTATAAAATAAAAGAAAAATGTTTGGATAGACAATTGAATGAATATATGATGACATGTGAAATTATCCTATGAGGCACCCTTATTTTATATAATAGCTAATAGGTTAATAATAGAAATGATAGATAGATAACAAATATATCTTAAAATATAACCGAAAGATTACTAGCTACATCATTAGTTTTAATTGAAATTTTATTTTATTTCAATTGAATTTAATATTAGACATTTATTAATTATTATTCGATATATTAATTGATTGTTAGTTATATAGTTATTAGTTGGAATACTACTCAAACTATTAATTACCTCTTTTTTAGTTGCTTTCCATATTAATTTTTTTTATATCAAAATATTAGTCAAACTATTAATCGATCGGTTATTAACTATGAAGATATTAATTATTTTATATCCACTTGTTTTTGATAATTAAAATTCTATTCAATATTATTTGGTTCCAAGATATCTGTAAAATATTGATAGTTAAATTGAATTACGTTGAACATGAGTTATATCAATTTTGTCATTGTTTTCAATTTGAAAGGTTGTCAAGTTTAAATTATAAATGGTTTATTAATGTCAACCACATCTAACATTATTTGATGTCATCATATATTTCTTCTAAAATAGTAACAAATTGGAAAATTGATTGGTACCAAATAAAAATAGATTTTTAAAATTGATTGGAAAACCTTAAAAACTTGTTAATTGATATGTAATCTGGTAAATGTCGCTACTTGAGACCCATGCAAGCAAATGAGCTAGTCAAGTGTCATCACGTGAGAATTTTATGATTATAGATACTTTGCATGATAATATAACATGTTTAAATTAGTCTTCCTTGAGAAAGAACTCTTAAATTTATACAGTATAGATTATGAACAATGACTCTTGTTGTTACCTTTAATTCACTAATTTACTTTTAATATTGTACTTTTCTTTTTAAAAAAATATAATTTAGTTAGATGTTTATAATTTAATTTTAATATATTACGAACAATGATTTTTATTATTTTTGTTTTCTTCTCACCTTTCAATTTACTAATTTTGATTGTTCCTAATATAATATAGTTTTAATATATCACAACAATGATTTTGTCCTAGAGACGAATATTGTACTTCCTTTTACAAAAAGTAATTATTATAAATAATTAGCACAATAAATTTAGACCATGCAATAACCTTCTTTTTACTATTTTGTGTCTTCCAATTTGATTCAATTGTAGACATTAATTTGCAAAATAATTGCAAGTCTAAAGTGTGAATTAAGATTATTCATCTTTACTAAAATTATTTTTGTTGTTGGTGTATTAGCAATAATTTAATTTTCTTTTATGCAGCAACATGGCAGAATTCAACGATTATGTGGAGTAATTCAACTAATAAATTTGAATTACTATTATTGGTTGGAAGATGTTACAAGCTACAAATTGATTAATGGTGCTAAATAATTACAAAAATAGAGCAACCAATCATTCATATAGCTATATTTTAAACCAATGACAATAATGAATCTAGTTAATGATTCCACTATTCCTTTTAGGGGGGGGGGGGGGTTACCTTCACCCATATAAAAATATTTCAAAGCAAATAGGGAGGATGCACATTTAGTTACTAATATTACAAAGTATAATTTTTTATTGACAAAATTATTTTGTTTGTGTCCAATTTGATATCAAATATATTTTTTTAGATGTCATTGGAGTGGTTACTATTCAGGGAGAGTTGCTTGAATACAAGTGCAATGAAAAATAATATTTCAATTCATCCACAAAGAAGGAGAAATATAAGATGCACTTTATGGAAAGATTATGCAAAAAGTAGACAACCATCAAAAAGGTATTTCTCAGATGATAGAGAGTGTTCAGGTGAAACATAAACCTAAAATGAGACAATCCAAAAGAAGTAGAAAGTTATCAAGAAGGATTCTAAGACAAACTTGTCAACCTTACTGATGAAGGAGAACCTTAAAGCTTTGCGAAAACCATTGATGCGAATGACAGGAAGAAATGAGTGCAAGCCATGAAAGAAGAAATTCAATCCTAAATGAGAACTAGGCATATAGTATGATGGAATTACCAAAAGGAAGAAAAGCATTTTGAAACAAATGGGTGTTCAAGATCAAGAATGAAGAGAACAACACAAACCCTATATACAAAACACGAATTATTAGGAAGGGGTGCAACTAGAGGAAAGACATAGATTTTGAAAAACATTTCTTACCAATGGTGAAGATGACATCAATTTAGGCAATCCTTGGTCTAGCTTCTAAACTAAACTTGGAGATAAAATAACTTGATGTTAGAACAACCCTCTTACATGGAGACTTAGAGAAAAAAATAAATATGGAGCAACCAATGGTTTCTAAGGACTAAACAAATAGCACTTAGTGTGTCATTTGAAGAAAAGTCTCTACAGTCTAAAGCAAGCAAGCTCCAAGATAATGATACAAAATTTTGATCTCTTTATAACCCAACACAATTTCAAGAAGACCTGCACAAAACATTACGTGTTTTTGAAGAACTATGAAAATGGTAACTCCATGATATTTTGTTGTATGTTGACGACATTGTGATTATTAGGAACGATAAGATGAAATGAGCAAGTCTTTTAACATGAGAGATTTGGGTACAATGAACAAGATTTAGGAACAAAGATCACTAGTGATCATTTTAGAAGAATATTGTGGATACTCAAGAAGATTATATTGGGAAGATTATTGAAAGATTGATATACACAATGCTAAATCTGTGCGTGTTCCATTAATTGGACATTTCAAATTAAGTAAGTCTGATCAATGTCCAAAGAATGAAGAAGAGAAAGAAGAAACAAGCAAGATGTTATATTCATTTGTTGTGGGTAGCTTATGTATGCAATGGTTTGCACAAGGCCAGATATTGCTTAAGTTATAGGAGTTGTAAGCTGGATTCTTATCAAACCAGGAAAGAAACACTAATGAGCTACAAAATGGATACTAAAGTATTTGAGAGGAGATGCCAAAAGGTGCTTGAATTGGGTAATGGAAACCTAATGTTCATATATTGGGTATTTAGATGTAGATATTGCATATAATGTGGATTCAATAAAATCTACATCAAATTATTTGATTACTTTTGTAAAGGGAGTTATTTCTTAAAAGTCCAAACTTTAGAAGTGTGTTGCATTATCAACCATTGAAGTGGTATATATTGCTACAACAAATCTAAACTTACAAAGAGATGCTATGGATGAACAATTCTTGAGTGAGTTAAGACGTGACCAAGATGATTATATGGTGAATTGTGACAATCAAAGTAACATCCATTTAGCCCAAAACCCCATGTTCCATTCACGTTCAAAACATATTGATATTTGGTATCATTGGATACGAAAAACATTGGATGAGAAAAAAAAATTAAGATAGAGAATATTCATATAGATTTTAATTAGTTTGGTATGATGACTAGAACAATACTAACCAAGAAGGTTGGAAACTGTTGTCAAGGTGTCCGTGTAGTGTTGCTCACCAAAATAAGTCTTAAAGTAGGGAGATGTGTTGGAATTCCCTCCATAATTGATGGAGCACTATAATTCCAATGCATGGAAGGAGAACATTCCAAGGTGTTGGAATTTATTTTTTACCTTGAAACTTTCATATACAACATAGAAAAGAAGATTGAAGCTTTCAAGAGTATTTGAAAATGTAAACATTATTGTCATCCATTAATCTCTTTTGGAAAAAGTCACACTCATGCTCTATACATAGGGAGACTAGTGAAGAGTTGATCATACCATCTAAAAATCCTCTTTGAAAGAAAGAAAGAGTGATACTTTCACCATTGTTGGTGAGAGAGTTGAAAGAAGAGTGAGAGATTGTGTAAACTATATAAAAAAGAGATTCATTGAGTGATTTTGAGAAAATGAGACAAATTTTGTAATCCTACTTTGATAATAGTGATATTTTGTTGAACTAGGTCCCATGATTTTTCCCCACTCACATGATAAGGTTTTTTACACACACAAAATTTGGTGTTATTTTTTTTTTCCTCGCCGTACTTATTTTTACTTCCCTCATAGTGACTATTTTGAGTTCATAAAAGAGAGAATCTAGCTTGCAAATTTCAAAAATAAGATAAAGGGGAGAAAAATCCCTTAATTACAACTACTCAAGATGTTCAAAAGTGATATAGATGGAAAAAGATAAGGAAGAATTATAATTGAATATCATCAAATTGAATTATTCCTTCCAAGAACTAAATACCCAAAGTGTATGATAAGGATTTGAATCCTTTCTCCAACTTGTTTGAGCCTTTCTATCCCTCTTTAGCTTTCCTTCATTTTTGCATCATTTTGCTTCATTTTTTCATTCTTCCCCCCCCCCCCCCCCCTCTCTCTCTCTTTAATTGTAGAATGTAGGAGAGGATCTAATTTGAATGTATAATGAATTGTTAAAATCACAAATTACTAAAAATTAGATTGAAGCAGCATGTGCGTTCGGTTGACTTTCTTTAAAATTAAATTGAAACAACATGTTAAGGAAACACGGAGAAGTAAGAATCCCTTGTCGTCCAAATGACGACCAGACTGCTTTCCATGGAGGAAAAAGATAAGATAGATAGGAGCAAAAAGAAAAAAAAGGAAAAAGAATTGAAATTCACTAGAGAGAACGCAAAGCTGATTTCACATGTTGATGCTGTGCTAGGGGGAGAACTAGCAAAGGAGATACCAGAAGGGCACAAAGATGATGAGGATGATACTAGTAATTCAAGTAAACAGGAGGATGAAAACGAGGACAGCATCAAAATTGTGGAGTCCAAACTAGGACAATATAAATGTCCATATTTTATTCTATCTAATCAAGAAAAAGCAAGAATAAGGAAACCTTGCAGGAATGCAGTTATAGTTAAGCTATTGGGAAGAAAGATTGGTTTTAAGGCCTTGGAAACACGTCTGAAGCAAATGTGGATTAGGGAAGGTGTGTTACAGTTGATCGACTTGGGGAAGGATTACTTCTTGGTTCTCTTTTCGCATAAAGAAGATAAGAATAAAGTGATCATGGAGAGCCCTTGGCTTATATATGATCATTAATTGATTGTCCAAGAGTGGAAGCCAAACTTTGATACGACATTAGAGTTGATAGAAAGTGTGGCAGTTTGGGTACGGTTTTTCGATTTGCCAATAGATTATTATGATGCCAAGGTTCTGTTTGCTATTAAGGGATAGGATTGGTAAAATGATTAAGGTGGATCGCAATACAATGGCACAGAAGCGAGGTAAATACGAAGGGCTCCATTTACTATGTCTCAATTATGGTAGGTTTGGACACTATGGTGAGAGTTGTCAAGAGAAAGAGAAGAAACATACGTGGAATGGAACAGGATCAAAAGAGAATGGTGGGGAACAAGGAAATCAAGAAGCAGGTAGTAGTGTAAAAACTCTAGAAGGACCATGGACAGTGATCAATAAAGCTTGCCGACAGAGGCAGTTTAGTGGTAAAGAAGGATAGATGGAGGGAGGAATTTTCAAAAAAGATATAATAACTACCAAGATTTTGACTAAGCCACCTGGATCTAGATTCAATGTTCTTAGTGAACCAATAAATGAAGGTACTGAGGAATTGCAGGCTGAGATTCATCATGTTGAGGATATGGGAGAGAAGAACATAATAAATTCAAAAGGACTCACAGAAGGTAAAACAAAAGAAGCAAAACCATCCAATGCATCAAGAGGCGCATAAGCATATTACAGTTGAAAGTTGTGCAATAATTGTTCCACATGATACCAAGCTAAAGACAAAAAAGAAAACAAGTATGCATAGGAGCCAAAATTAGGGTGATATTTGCTTGGACAAGAATGTGAAGCTAGATTAAGAGATGGTAGAAATGATCAAGGGAAAGAACCAGAGGTTGGCAACGGAGACGAACATAAAGAGGAAAGTCCTTTGCGGGGATTTTTCATCATCACCCAAGACCACAAGATCATCAGGTGAAGACTTATCATTCCATGGTAGACTCATCCCCGCCAAATTCTTCTTTGGCCCAAAATCTGATGAGTTACCATGGAAAGGTTTGCAATCTAGATAGTCAGGATATGGAGATGGAAACCATAGTAGAATGTTCTCAATCATATAGTGAAGGAACCATGCAACTTGATTAAAAGCTTTATCATGAATTTTTATGATAATAGAATTCTTCTTTGGAACTGCCATGGGGCATTAAGTTTTGCTTTTTTTCGCTTCTGCAAACAATACTGACGACATATATGATCTTGATATTTTGGTTGTCATGGAAACAAGGATCAATCCGAAGAGCTTGAAATGCATTTTTGAAATGCTTGGATTTGATGGTTTTGAAGGCTCAAAGAATCGTGGATATGTTGGAGGCATTGCAATGGTTTGGAAGAAGATGTGGTTTCTATTCAAACTAAAATTATTGACTTCCAGTTTATCACTTTAGAGGTTGATTTTCATAATGGTAAAGTTTGGACTTTCACTCTAATTTATGCTAGCCGTCTGGAGGTAGTTCGAAACAAGTTGTGGACTAGCCTTTCACAATAGGAAGCAACGATTAAGGGTGGATGGTTACTTGTAGAAGATTTTAATGATATAACTACTTAAAATGAGAAGAAAGGGGGTGCCAAAGTGTCTCAAAGAAAATGTCATACATTTAGTGAAAGGATTCATGCTAACAATTTGGTTGACATGGAAGCGGTAGGTCCTAAGTTCACTTGGAGATGTCCTTCCCACTAGAAATTGAATTGTATTTATGAACTTCTTGATAGAGCTGTATGTAATGAAAGCTGGCTCCTTAACAACTCAGAAGCCATGGTGTAGGTACTCTTAAGGGTGGAGTTTTCTGACCATCACAACATTCTAAGTTTTCTCCATGGAAAATTGCACCATTCAGTACCAAAAAAGTTTTGCTTTGCAAGTCCATGGATCACACATGAGTCCTATAACAAGATGATTCAAGAAAACTGGAGGAAAGATATCCCACTCTTTGATAGTATACAAAAGCTTGAATAGGAGCTCATAAAATGGAATGAGAAATTGTTTGGTAGCATTCGTCGAAGAAAAAGGGAAATTCTTGCAAGGTTAGGGGGACTTCAATGGAAAATACATCAGGGAGCTTCTAATAGGTTCTTATGAAAGTTGGAGGGTGAGCTGCAAGCTGAACTTAACACCATTCTATACCAGCAGGAACTCAGGTGGTTCTAGCGATCTCAGGACAAATGGTTAACTGATGGTGATAGAAATACTAGATATTATCACTTAAAGACTGTCACAAGGAGAAAAAGAAACAAAATTAGCATGCTCCAGGATGCAAATGGAGAGTAGGTTGATGACAATGAGTGTCTCAAAGCTATAGCTAATGAATTCTATCACAATCTCTTCACAAAGATGGGTCTAAAGAAGAGTGGCAAGCTACTTGGTATTCATTTCTGGTTTTACCCCCTTCCAAAAGGGAACAGTTGAAGGTTAACTTCTCTGATAAGGAAATTAGGAGTATGGTATTTGGTATGGAGGGTTGGAAAGCCCTTAGCCCAAAAGGTTTTCCTGCACATTTCTTCCGAAACGTTTAAGATGTTGTTGGTAGGGATGTGTGTGAGTTTGCTCATGAAGTGTGGAGCCAACCTAGTGTCGTTCATAATATAAACACAATGGATATATCCCTTATTCCCAAGTTGTCTAAATCGAAAGTCATTACTCAGTTTTGGCCTATCTCTCTTTGTAAAACTATTTACAAAGTTATGACCAAAGCTATCGTCAGTAGACTAAGGGAAATTCTTCCTGAGATCATATCACCACACCAAAATGGTTTTATCCCAACCTAAAACATACATGAGAACATCATCATTACTCAAGAGTTGGTGCATAGTATGAATCAGATGAAAGGAAAAAAAAGGTTATTTTGCGATCAAAGTGCATCTTACAAAGGCCTATGATAGGCTCTGATGGAGCTTCATTCGAACTACTCTATGATGGAGTGCATAACTAGTGTACGCACATATGTCCTCTAGAACAACATAAGAAACCCCTTCTTTTCTCCTCAATGGGGTATTAGACAAAGAGACCCAATGTCCCTTTATGTGTTTGTTATGTGCATGGAGAAACTCTCTCATATTATCTCGCAGGAAGTTGATTATGTTTCGTGGAAGCCAATGAAAGTTAGGAAGTTAGGATCCCATATATCCCACCTTATGTTTACAGACGACTTGCTTCTGTTTAGCATGCCACTCAGGTGCAAATGGAATGTGTGTTGAAGGTCCTCAATAAATTTTGCACAAGGTTTAGATAGGTGGTTAGTGATCAAGAAAAAACTTGTATTCGTTTTTTCCATAAATGTTGATGAGGCAACCATAAATCATTTATTGGATATGTCAGGGTTCAAAGGAACGAACTTCCCTAGGAAAATATCTAGGATTTTCAATATTAGACAGAGCACCAAGGAGGGAGGATTTCCTTTACATTGTGGAGAATATTAGAAATAAGATGTCAGGATGGAAAGCTCAACAATTATCTTTAGCTAGGTGTGTAACTCTTGCGAAATCAATCATACAAGCCACCTTTGTGTATCCAATGATGTCTTATGAAATTAAGATGGCATTTAAAGATCAAGAGCAATAAGTTGTGGTGTCAAATGATGATAGGGAAATATGGAAAAGATGGGAATGTGATGGAGCATATTACAACTGAAAGTTCAACCTCTACACTCTAGAAAGCACTGAGCAGCCTAGGGGTGAAACTTAGTGAGTTTGAATTTTGGGTGATTGGAAATGGCCAATCTATAAATGTGTGGATGAATAAGTGGATTGATGTTGATATTAAACTTGAAGATTTTAATATACCTAGCCTTCACTGCAAAAAGGAATTCACGATGAGTGATCTTATGATGGCGAATGGTGAGTGGAACATAAATCTGCTTAGAAAATTACTGCCAGAAGAAATCTTTCAAAGAATTATGCCTATTCTGACCTGAACAACTTGCATGGTCCAGACAAAAGAAGGTGGGCTGGAGAAAGGATGGAAAAGTTTTCAATCTCTAATGCATATAGTAGACTGAAGGGGTTCAACAAGAGAACATCTAGTAATATATGGAAATTAATTTGGAAAATGAATGTGCTTGAAAGAATCCAGTGTTTTATTTGGCTCCTCTATCATGAAAGATTAATTATGAACCAACGTAAGGCCAATTAGAATCCATCTTCTCCTTATTGCCTGCATTGTGGTGACAAAATTGAGTCTACCCTTCATGCCATTCGAGACTATCCCTAGGTGCCAAAGGTTTGGACACAATTGGTTAACAATAATTATCTTCAAAGTTTTTTCGATAATGATCTCCAGGATTGGTTGAAGCTGACTTTAAAGGGTAAAGTTGGTAAGCCTTGGATCACACCTTGGAGGTGGAGACACCAAGCAAATCATGATTTGAATTTTGTAAGACCAAGGAACTCTATTGATGCTATCAATAGAAGCTGGGAAAATTAATAGAAGGCTAAGGTTATATAGGTGCAGCACCCTCAAAACCAAAAAATTATATTGCAAGTGAAATGGAATGCACCAAAGAAAAGTTGGATATGACTTAACACATATGGAGCTACTAAGGGTGATACTAGACAAGCAGGGTGTGGTGGTCTCTTACGTGACGAAAATGGGAAGTGGCTTGGTGGTTTTGCCAAAAAATTGGTGTTACTCCAGCCTATATTGCTAAGTGATGTGGAGTTTACACAATCCTTCGTTTAGCAAAACCAAAAAGATTAATTGTTGTTGGGCTTCATGTTAATTCTGAGGCAGTAGCAAGAAGCATTTAGAATGGAAAATTTGGCAATGTTATTGGTTGTAGGATTATTTAGCAAATTAGGAAGCTTATGGCTAAAAGTTGGGGCATCAAAATTGTTCACATTTATAGCGAAGCTAACAAATGTGCAAAATGTTTAGCTAATATGGCTTGTATGTTAAAGGGTAGGATGACATATTATAAGCAACCTCTTACTCAAGTTAGGTAGTTGCTGGTTGCGGATGTATCAGGAGTGTCCACTTCTAGACTTATTTTTATGTAGTTTCTTTTTTTGGGCCTATGGGCCTCATTAATTTCCAAAAAAAAACCGTAAATTACTATGTTACTTTTACCCCCTTTTTTGGTTCTTTTTACCTAAAAATTAAATCTAAGGGGGGTGTATTGAATTGTGATTTTAAAGGATTTTAAAAGACTTTTTTGTGATAAAAAAATATTATGGTATTTAATCAAGACTTTTAATAATATAAATAAATCTTGTCATATTCAATCAGGATTTTTAGAATTTTTTTAAGAGAGTAATAAATCTTGTGGTATTCAATTAAGATTTTTTATGACTTACAACAAGTCTTTTGGTATTCAAAAATATACAAATTTTGATGGATTGGTTTTGTAAGGTAGATTTCGTATGACTTTTTAGTGGGATGTATAACCACCACACCCATCCACCAATCCCATGCAAACCTTTAAGACTTTTTACTCTCTCATTTTTTCTTTTTCTATCGTTGCCAAGCTTTTCTTTCTCTCATCACACATAATTCCTTCTCTCTTCGTTGAAGGTGGTATGGACATTGATACTATACTTGGTCATCTCTTTCTTTTAATCCCACACACCTTCTCTACAATTTGCTAAAAGACATTTCTGGTTGCTTTTGTCTACTTATTTGGATGAATTCACTGTGTACATCACCAAAAAAACAATGTCAAAAATGCATAAAAAACCTCGTGCATCACCAATGCCAATCACACTCTTACACACTGATCCCAACATAAATCGTAGGACTTTGTTTTAGCTTCGAATAAAACAGTGTGTTCTACAACGTGGATTATGTGGATTTCATGTTTCCTAATATTATTAAGAATTTTTTCTCCCACAAAATTATTAGAAAGTTCGAACTTTTTTTCTTCCTTCTCATGGTGAAGTGTTTTATCTGTTTGTTCATGGACACTCTCTATTGTTTAGATAACAATGGCATGTGCTTATGGATCGACAGTTCTTCAATATAAGTAAGCACTATATGACTTGTTATAAGATTGAGGTATTAAAAGGAGCCTTAGACAGTAATGAAATGATTAAACAATAAGTAATAATTTGTTCTATGTATTAAAAAACAAATGTTTTTATTTTGACAAAATTAGTAGGACAAGATGTTAGATGAGGTCCTTTCAAATCTTATAAATTCTCATGATACAAATCTATTAAAATTCAAACTACAAAATCTTGATTATAAAGTCTTTAAAAAAAATCTTACAAATAATTACATTCCTACATAGTCTTTTAAAATTCATAAGACTTTTTTGTGCCAAAATAGTTTTTAAACTCTCAATCCAATACACCCCCCTAAAATTTTCACCTGATCGACTTAATTTCTTCTTATCACCTAAACTTTGATCTTCACAGATTTATAATTATAATTTATAACAACGTGATTGCGTATTTGTACTTCGAAAACGAGTTCCCTCTAATTGCGGCATGAAATTGCAAATGAACCAAAAATCAATGATGCACCAACCGTGTTGTCAATATTTTGTGCAGAATTTACTGTGGGATAGAGACTTTAGGACTTTTAACAAGGATTGTCCTGGGTTCTATTTTGTAGGTGTCACTGTAAGTTTTTATTGAACTAAATGTGATTGTTTCGGTACCTTAAATATTAAAAGAGTGTCGGTACTTTTTTTTTTTTATCTTAAATCAATAAAAAATAATAATTTGTATATTAAAATTATATCATAAATGAGTTAGAATTTAATTTTAATGTTTTAAATTTTATAATTAAAAAAATTCTATTGAGATTTATTTCAATTTTTTTAAAATTCAATATTAAACATAAAAAATATATAAACATAAATGATAGGTAACAAAAATAATCTTAAGTGTCATTTAGCAATTAAAAAATAACAAAATCCTAAACAATAAGTTATATTATCAATTTTATGTTATTCATAAGATAAATAGTACAAGTGCATATATTTATTATTTATTGATTTATTCAAAAAAGACATGAGTACCTTTTTAAATAAGAAGGCACCGTAGAATTTGTCTAAACTAAATAGGTTTTTGAAGATATTAACCTGCTTTTTTTTTTTACAGATTTTTTTTAGATCAATTGGGTTCATAGTCTAAAATAATGATCAGTTTCTATAATTAATTTTTACAGATATATTAATAGATTAAATTGGTGTTTATCTTAATTATTAAGAGACAAATCCTCAAAAACTTTTGAGAACTTGATGTTTTGTATTTTTTTAGTAGATTAATTTGCGTTTACTCAATAAATACATTCCTCTCCCTCATTTTTTTTGTTAGCAAAAACGGAAGAAAGACAAACATTGCTTAGTCGATTAACACTCTCTCTTTTTTTATCCTATCCTCTTGCAATATATACTCCTCGTGTTATGACAAAGAGACCTTTTTTTAAATTATATTGTTCTTATTTAAATCTTTTGAATAAAAATATTAAAATTGATAAATTCAGAATATTAACTGCGTGGAAATAGATACTATAAAAATACTAAAAGTTTGTTCCTATAGAGCCAACTATGGGCAAAGCTGAGCCATGCATCCGCCCAGAATCTTCTCCTTCTACTCTTCTTTAGGCTATGTTTGGTAAGAGGGAAATAGGATGTAAGTGAGTAGAAGTGAGTAGGTTTGGAAGGAGGGAAGTGGGAAGAAATTTTTAAAAATTTAGATGGGCCCATATACAGTAATTTCTACTCTAAAATGAGAAGAAAAGAGAAAAAATAAACATTGTTCACCCTTCTCCTTCGAAATTACGGCACCCACCCCCCTTGTTCCCTCCCAGCTAATCGATTAACCCCAGCCTCCACGTCTTTTGTATAATAATAATAATAATAAATAAATAAATAAATAATAAAATATTAAAAATAAAAATAAATATGATCAATAATAATAAACATATTATTAATAATAAAAATAAATAATAATAATAATAGTTAAAATAAAAATATTTTAAAAAATTAACTTTCTTTTCATTTTTCTTCTATTTCTTTTAACCAAACAATCTTATTTTCACTCTATTTTTCACCAATTTCTCTTCTCTCTCTTCTCTCTTTCCTTTCCATCTATTTCTTTTCTCTCTACCAAACACACACTAGTTCTTTGATTTTTGAACATTAAAGAGAACTAGAAAATATATAGACTGAACGTGAACGGCAACCCTCGTGATCCAAAAATCCATGTGGAAACTCTATTCAGTCTTTATTATGGCGGGAGGAATGTGCATTGGTAACCATTATAAATGAACATGTATTATATGATCGATGGGGTCAAAAGTTGCTACTTGATCGTCCTTTTGGGTTCTCACTTCTTCTCGTTATTCAAGAAAGTGAAACGGCTGAACCTGGGAATTGAAACTTTGTCAAAGATGTGGTTGTAGCCCAATTTAAATCTTTACCCATAAGCCACAATCACATCAAATGCCACCGTCAAAAGAAGATCCACTTAAGAGGCGCACCCATGTGCTTTTTTTTTTTTTTTTTTTTTGATCTTTTCCATCCTTCGGCCTAATTTTGTCCTAGCTAAATGTTGAGTCCTTGGTGACGTGGTCACCTATTTTCGCCTCCCCATTCAATTAAACTTACGGAAGGGAAGTGTGTTGTTACAATCGAGCATGGAAGGAAAGTGTGGGGTTACAATCGAGCATTCTCCCACGCCTTTTCCTTTTTTTTCTTTTTGGCCCAATATACTTTAGTCTCTCCTTAATTGGCTTTACTTAGTTGAAAGATCAATATTTATCTCAGTCAAATGTGTTAAAGACAGAGTCCCATATAAATCAAAAATCAACCACTGTTGTTCATAGTAGAATCAGTTCTATTATTTAAACATCAAATAACTAAAACTATTATAATTATTTTTATGTCTTATTATTTTTTTTTATCTTTGATACATACACATTTACAAAATATTTTTTCTAAAATTAAAAAGAACAACAAACGTTATCTTAATTTTAATGTACAAAAAACATTTTCTTTCTGGAATCCATCCTAATTTGGCTTTTATAATTAATAAAGTACAACTGTACAAGTAACAACGGAGATATCAGAAATATATTTATTAGCATATGATCAAATGGGCCTCTAATCAGCTTGTACCTTCTTTTGTCCTATTAGTTAACAGTTATTTGGGTAGTTGAGCTTTTTCGATTGGTTCAATACGTTAAACGGTTAAAGTATGAGCACGATTGATGGGATTTGATGATTTTTTTTTTTTATTGGATTAGATTTTCTAATATTGTGTACGCGCCTTCGCTTTATTCACGGTCTTAGTCAACACACAGTGCGTTTGTGTGTCTGCGCATGTGTCGGTCACATGGAACGAGAGAGACAGAAGATAGAAAAGAGAGTTTAATATGTATAGAAGCTAGAAGCTTTGTGTCATAATATAATAATAATATCAACTCTTCTGCACTTGTTTTTCTCGTAGAACGTCGAGATTCTTCAACTGACTTGGTTCTAAGAGTAACAGGTGGAGGTTGTAATCATGGACAACTCATCAAAACTGAAAATGAAAAGACAAACAGAAGAAAACAATCTAAGAAACCCCGAAAAAGGCGGGAAAAGAGGTAAGATATATGGAAATCCAAGGAAAAGGAAATACAAAGCTAGAGATTCACCATATACTAGGCCTTTTCTTTTTTTTTTCCCCCATTTTCCCTCCCTTTCTTTTGGAACATATGTATGTATTTTCGTTAATTTCCTTTTTGGAATGAATGGATCAACGAGAAGTTGCTCGATGAGTCATTATCAGCAAGGAGAACCTTTCTTACAGCTGAGTGCACCAGCACCTGTTGTTATGGAACCAACAAGGGAAGATGGTCTTGCACTTAAGCTAGAAGCCCTTGCATAGCTAGAGGAGGCTCCAGCACCCGATGCAGTGAAAAACGCACCGTTTACTAACAAGTCCCCTTCTGACCTCCAGTTCCAACTCTGCCATTCACTCTCAGGCGTATCTTCACGTTTTGTCACCTAAACAAGTTCAATTTTGTTCCATGCCTTAGTATATGATTACATTACGTTACATAGTACTATATTTAATCATAGCATTCATGCATTCTTAATGAATTATTTATCTCATAAATGATACTAATGACTTAATATATCTACGAAACAAAAAAATTATAAAAATTTATTACATATTGTCCTTAAATAATCACCTCTTTGCTGAATCTGTCATCGGGTGCAACAAATCTGTTGCCCTGGCAGTTGATGGTTGGATTAGCACTGCCCCCAATGGCATACATTTCCCAGTGAGTATAATCATTGTTCACCACATGGAAATATCCAAGCCTACACCTGCAAATTTCACAAATATTAATTTTTCAAACTTAACCAATGTTACTGGCCCCACAAAGTAACAGGTAATTAAGAGTATTAATAAAATAACTCATTCAGTCCCACGTCGATTTCTATCCTTTTCACTTTTCCCCGTTTAACCTTTCTCCTAAAGACACGTGTTTTATTATTATTATTTAATTTTATTGTATTCATACAACAAAATCATAATACAATTTATATAACGCATCCTATAAGTGAATTTCTCTTATTTATGAGGTGGAAATATATATATATATATATATATATATATATATATAATAGACTTAATTGTATATTTTGTCACTCATCTTTCATGATTTTGTAAATTTTGTCACCTAACTTTCAAAATTTTACATATTTTGTCACTTTTTTAATTGACCGCTGACGTGGCAATTAGCAATCAACTTGTTATGTAAGTAGTCAACCTGTCACGTTAACGTCAAAATTGTTACATTAGCAGTCAACTAATCAAATTGGCAAAATGTGTAAAATTTTAAAAGTTGAGAGAAAAAATATACAACTAAAATAATTAGGTGACAAAATGTAAAAAATTTAAATTTAAGTGACAAAATATAGAATTAAAATAATTGAATGGCAAAATACTCAATTAACTTATATAATTTACCTTGGCATCCTCTGAACAAGGCCTTCACCAAAGTGGTTGAAAGCAATCGTGACTTGCATGTTCTTGTCTTGGGTGTACGAGTCGCTGTGACCCAACAACATGACCTTATCATGTTGCGTCATGTAATTGTTGGAGATGGTAATAGCGGTGGACCCATGGATGGCATCGATCAAACCATCGTTGCAGTTGGACAGCGAGCAATGGTCCACCCAAATGTGACTTCCCCCAAAGATGGACACGCCATCGCCGTCCGATACGGTTCTCCACCCGTAGTGCCGTGGGGAGTCCCGCACCATAGCGTTCCCACCTTGCTTGCAATCGTGTATGTGAAGCCCATGGATGATAACGTTGGTCACGTATTGTATGGTGATGCATGGACCACCCGCAACGTGCACGCTAGCGCCTCTGCCGTCGATGGTCTTGAAGGAGTTCATGAGGAGCTCTTCCTTCAGCTGGATGGTCATGTCTCTGGCGAAGATGATCCACAGCGGCTCGTCTTGGATCACGGCGTGGCGGAGGGTGCCCGGTTTCGGGTTCACCGGGTCGTCGTCGCCGTCGTCGTCCACCACGTAGATCTTCCCGTCCCTTCCACCAATGGCGTTCTTGCCGAACCCAATTGCACAATCTGCTAGCCTTTGCCTGTTCTGCTCCCAATTGGGGTCACACCTCCAGCAATCATCAATGGGGTTACCACTCCCACACGAGAGGTACCCCAAGTTCCTCCTTGGCCTAGCTGTAGAGGCATTGATTTTCCTGCACCCAAAAATTAAATTAACAATTAGTGCTTTTTATTCAATTACTTTAAAAAATAATAATAATGAATACACTGAGTGTATCCAATCAGAAATTTTCATATATCACAAACTTGTTGAATTTTAAAATAATTATCTTGAAAGTTGTAATAAAGATGTTTTTAATCGGTTAACAGTATGTATGTCTATTAAACCCAAAACTAATTTTTTACCTAGTGTTTTTTTGTAGAAACAAGAAATTATTTTTTATAAACAATCTCCACTTAAACATGTGCTATCCAATGTAGATAAAAATTTTGGAACACGTTATCTCTACTCACATGAACTTGATCAAAGTGACACAAGTGATCCCATTCCTATTACTTTGACAAAAATTACTTTGAGCAATGCACAATTGCACATGTAAATGTGAGTGGGTAACATGGATCCGAGGTGCTAGCGTGTGACTTTACCTGTTTACCTCTTGTACGACGGATTCAGGGTTTTGAACAGGTGAAGAGGAAATGAGGGTTGGAGTGAGGAGGAAGAAGTAGCAAGACAAGCAAAGAGAGGGGAGTGCTTGCCATGTTAGCTCCTCTTTGCTAATTAAGTGAGGTAGAGAGAGAGGGAAAGGAAGGAGGTGAGAAGTGAAGTACGTAGGAGGGGGAATATATAAAGAGAGAAAAGCCGGGTTAAATGGCGTGATTAAACTAAACATATGGGACCCAGTTGCATCCTGATTTCTGTTTTTACGGGATGCCTGTTGGGTAGTTTTGGCCGTTAAGCGAGGCCTAAATGATGGTGGAAGATCAAAACAATCAAAGAAAAAACTTCACATAGAGAAAAGGGATGAAGTAAGAAAAAGAAAAAGGGCATATACAGTAAACCCATTACTTTATTTAACTATACGATGTGAAATAATGTCTAGTTACGTACACTTGAGAGTAGAAATTAAATTAAACTAATATAATTCAAGTTACTCACATAATTCTGCAACTGCTTTCAGAGGGTAGTTAATTAGGTTTTACCAACCTCATTAATTAAGATGAAGGTAGAATTGATTGTACAACAGCATGCGGGGGTCCCCTTAGGATCCCTGATGAGGAGGTATTCAACAAGTTCCTTTCTTCCCTTGTGACATTAATATTCTGACATAATCGTTGAGGATAACGAAATTAAGCACTGGAATCACGTAATGAGTAATGGACACTTTGATTAATTAAATTAATTATTAATGAGACTGAAAGTAGAAGCCTCCTCAAGGCAGGCTTCACGTACAATGAAGTAATGGATAGTTCTCGATTAATTAAAAATTAACTAATATTGGTTGTGAAAGTAAATTCTTCGACCCCCCAGTTGATGTATATTCTTTTGGCAGCTATTTCTTCATATTTTGACTTCGATTTAGATGAACGGTCGGTTGAGATTGTTAGAAATTAAAGCTTTACCCGGTGGAAAATATTGACTTATTGCTCTAATGGGTCCATCTCTTGCTTTTAGTTCACGAGGCATCTTGGAAGATCCTAAGTCTTGATATCCACATCCTTTGAGTTTTTTTGTCATTTCACTTAAAAATAAAACGTAGATTAGTGGCGGTCAATTAGTGTTGGTCTTGAATGTTGGCTGTTAAATCGACACTAATATATTTTTTGTTAATTATGTTTATATTTTTAATCTTTTTCAACCTGCGTTGGTCACAGCCAATGTTACTAATTTTTCTTTTTTTTAAAATATTAGTGTCAATTTTAATAATTTTTGAAAAAATATTTTTTATTGTTAGTGTCAACTAGGCCAACGCTAATTTTTCATTTAAGTGTGAAAACAAAACTCATCTCCCGCCTTTCTCATCTCCTTCTGAATTTGAACCATCTCTCTCTCTCTACATTTCATTTGAGTGTAAATCACTGTCTTCCTCTCCCCGATTGCTATTTCCTAATTTCCTATTGCTCATAGTTGCAAGTTTCAGTGGCGAAAGGGAGGGAGATTTTCAGCGGTGGTTTTGTGTTCGATGGGCCAGGTCCATTGTGGTTTTGATGGTGATAAGGAATCTTGGTGGTTGTCACAATGGAAGAGAACTAGGTAGTGAAGACGTCATTACTAGGCATGGCAGCAATGGTAGCAGCTTACCTCTGGCTTGTCATTTTTATTCTTTTCTTTTCTTTTTCTTCCTAGTTGTTGTTTTCTCTTTGTTAAGTCTTATGAGTTTTGTAATGGTTCACAAGAAAGGAGATGCTTGCTTGTATGTTTGGCTATGAGCGGAAGAGACATGGTTTCAATAAGCGAAGCAAGCTGGTTTTGCTCTAATGAAGGCACTATCGATAACAACATTGTTTCTTTTTTGTGTTGTCTTCAATTATTATGGTTCGCTTAAGCATCGGTTTGGCTAACGCTAATAAGTGACAAGCTCCATATGATGACGTAAACACATTATTGACGACCTTTTTTGCAATGATCTCGAGGTCATCCCTTGGTTGACGTTAAAATAGCCATTAGCATCGACTTTTGATAATTAACATTGGCTTTTAGCCAACACTAATTTGTGTTTTTCTTGTAGTGTTTGGATCTGGGAGAAGAATCAGAAGATTAGTAAGCAACAATTTTGGAAATTTACATTTTCTAATCTAATAGTGGGTTACATATTTAATTAAAATCATATTAGCTATTTATATTGAGTGAGTTCAACTTATGCTAATTTAGTGAGCCCATACACTACTAAAGGAATTAATATGGATTTAATGGGTAGATACTAAGATTGGCCTATTAGGCAATAACGGGAACCCTAACATGTTAGTATAAATAAGAAACATATGGTTATAATTCCCAATATACAAATCACAAATTGTTTCCTTTCTCTCCATTTAAAAGAGAGGCCAAGGTCCCATTGATGAATAAGAAGATTTGGTTGAGGTAAACTATAAGACAACTAGTTTTCATTCGTGATTGATTCTTGTTGTTCTTTCAATTCAGATAAGTAGTAAATAACTATGGATCCAAGTATTTATTCAATCCATAATAATCTGATATGATGTTGATTCTAAGGCCTTTAATATTCCAAGTTGTAGGATTATAGAACTTTTGACTATTGCATCAAAGAATAATTAAGGAATGAAGGTTTTCACTGTTAGATTATTAGGATTTGAGATTCTATTTATATGATGCTTGAATTAATGGATTTATTTATGACTTCTTGTTTGGTTCTTTGAAATTTTGTTTATATTTCTATTTTGATCTTAACATAGTTCCCTCTGTTAGGTGTATGGCGCACGCCCTTTCCTCTCATGTGTGTGTTGAGCACATATTTCAAGGTCCTTGGGCATTTATTTTGCTCCTAAATATGTGGTATAAGCAAATTAAGACTCTCCCATTTTATTTGTCTATCATTTTTTT
Source organism: Spatholobus suberectus (assembly GCA_004329165.1). Lineage (NCBI taxonomy): Eukaryota > Viridiplantae > Streptophyta > Magnoliopsida > Fabales > Fabaceae > Spatholobus > Spatholobus suberectus. The sequence goes on from CM014729.1 coordinate 65,230,805, forward strand.
GTTAAATTGGTTGAAACAATAGGTTGACAAAGTAACTTCTACTACGTAGATCAATTTAATTGAACTTACATAGATGTTAGCATATGGTTATTTATGCGAACTATTGTCGACCCAAAGGAAGGTACAATTTGTCTAAATAATGGTGTGCCTATGATGGTAAATGTGAGTGGTGATTATATGGTTTATGGTTCATGTGGATAACAATGTCCAAAGGACAACTATTGTTTGACAAAACTTATCTCCAATGTTTGATAATTGCATTGAAAGTACTACTTGCAATTAATATTCTCTGTCCAAAGACAAAGGATTAATGTTGCACAAGGTATCTTGTTTTAGGTTTTTAATTTGCCAATATGGATTATTTGTACATATCTTATTTCATTTTTTTGACATGCTTACTTACGTGAATGTTTGTTTGTTGTTCTCTGTTGCTCCTAATTTCACCACTCAAATTAATGGAATATCCATGTTAAATGGGACAAACTTCAAAGTCTTAAGAACGAAGCTATAAAAATTATTCTCAACTGCATGAACTTGAACTTGGAACTAAGGACAAAACATCCCACTTCCAATCTAGATAACTCAAATGAGGCTGAAATTGAGAAATGGGCTCAATCTAACCAAATGTGCTTAATGATCATCAAGCACTTTATCCCGAAGTCATTCAGGGTCTCCATTATTAAGGATGAGAATGCCAAGAAGTTTCTTGAAAAGGTTAATCAATACTATACTAAAAATGTTAAGATTAGGACAAATAACCTTTTGGCTAACCTTATCTTAATGAGGTATAAAGGAAAAATGGAACATTAAGGAGTAAATTATGGAGATGTTTAATCTCATATTAAAGCTAAGGACAACAGAGTAAGAGCTATCAAAGGATTTGCTCATGCACTTGGTTTTGATATCTCTTCTTACATACTTTGGGCTAATTAAAGTAAGTTATAACATGTGGAAGGACAAATGGTCCTCAATGAGCTTATATCTTATTGTGTGCATAAAGAGAAGAGGTAGTAAAGCGATAAATTGAAAGTTCTCACTTGGCTTCAACTTCTTAGAGAATGAAGAAGAAAAAAGCTACAGATGCTGCAAAAAGTTCTTCTTAATAAAAGAAGAAAAAGAAGCAAGATAAGGAACTTAGTTGCTTATTTTGCAAAAAGGCAGGACACATGAAAAAGAAGTGTCCCAAGCATGACACTTAGTGTGAAATGAAGGGTAAGCTTCTCACTTTGGTTCGTTATAAAGTAAGCATAAATTTCACTAGGTTGCCTAGTGTAATATTTGTATAGAAAAAGAGATAGGAGGGTTGGGTATAAACAATGTAAAGGCTTTCAATACAGCTTTCTTGGGAAAGTGACAATGGTTGTAGAAAAATAAAGTTTACTGGTATAAATATTGTCTTCAAAATATGATGAAAAAGAAGGGGAACTAGTTGGAAATAGGAAGGTAGGATCGATATGGTGGAGGCATATTTATTCTCTGCATGGTGGGAGAGTTAGTGTTAGAGTTAATTTGTTAAAAGATCGTTAATGAAGGTAGTAGGGAACAAACAACAAACTTACTTTTGGAGTGACCCATGGGTGGATGGTAGATTATTGAAAAATTAGTTTAATAGGCTTTATAAGCTAGCACCCCGTAGTAAGGATAAAGTGATAGATTTAGGTTAGTGGAGAGATGGATTTTGGGTTTAGGAATGGAGATGGAGGAGGAGATTGTTTCAGTGGGAGGAAGGGTTGTTTAATGAACTAAGGGTAACAATGTCACAAGTATCTTTGTAGGAAAATGTTGTTGATAAGTGGGTGTAGAAACTAGATGCCTCTAATGTTTACATAGTTGAATCATCCTATCATATACTCATGTATGGATAACAATCAAACACATATAAGATCTTGAGGAGGATATGGAATAAACCAACATTGCCAAAGGTGATAACTTTTGTTTGGAGGCTAGCACAATAGTGAATTCTGTCAAAGAAAATCTAATAAAAAAATGGGGGGAATAATACCCAATAATGACAATTTATTCTCTGCATGTTTAAGTGAGGTGGAAGATGAAGGTCATATGTTCTTTGAGTGCCTGATTTACTTTCAAGTATGGTCAATGTGCTTAAATTGGATGGGTATATTAAAAGCACTGCATAATGATTGTAGATGTCATTATTAACAATTTCAAGGACTAGTTTTTGATAAGAGAATCATTAAATTTGCATGGTAAGTATATGGTTTGCTATCATTTAAGCTATAAGGAAGGCTAGTAATCAATCAATTTTCAAATCAAAAGTGTTGGAAATATATGATATTATGGAGGAAGCTAAGTTTCAATCTTGGAACTGGATTAGGACAAGAAATATGGGATTTACCTATCCAGTATCCAACTGGTTCATGGATCCAATTACATGCTTGTCAAGTGGATGATATGAATAGTGGTCATTTTATCTAGAGCACTATGTATAGGTTATAATAAACTTAAAAAAGAAGGTTGTGTTTCTATTACTGTGATGCTTTTGTGCTAAATGATATTACTAATTGTCTATGAAATTTGATAACTCTGTTTATTAAAGGTCTGAGATACTACTCATTGTTTATGAAATTACATAATTTATTAAAAATATAACTTAGTTATTAAATTTCTTATTTTTATGATTCATATTATTTATTAATTTTTATAGATTGTTTGAATTAAAATATAATTAATAACTTAATATATAATTTATTTAAAATTATACACAATTAAATTAAATTTTCAAAAAAAAGGTCAAGTTTCCCCAGCTTCAACAAGAATGAGGTTGAATTTTAATTTTCATACCTGTCTCTTTTAAACTCGCCCCTAAACTCATCACGCTTTTAGCAAGGGTGAGGATGAGGATAGCTAAATACACCCTTGACCTACATCGTTGCCATCCTTAGGCTAAGGACTTCAAGAACTTGTGATATAATTGTCTAGTGAATAATATGAAGCCCAAGTAGAAGATTGTTGGAAATTTGCATTTCATAAAGTAATTGTGGGCTACATATTTAATTACACTTACATTAGTTATTTATATTAAGTGGACTCAAGTTATGTGATCTATTTTGGTGAGTCCATAGACTACCAAAGAAACCAATATAAGCTTAATGGTAGATACCATTATTCATCTATTAGGGGATAATGAAAACCCTAACTAATAGATCAACATAAATAAGGAACATATGTTATGGTCCCTAATATACTAAACCACAAATTGTTTCCTTTCTCTTTATTTGGAAGAGAGGTTAAGTTTCATTGAGGAATAAGGAAATTTGGTTGATGAAGAACCATAAGATCATTGGTTGTCTCGTTTATAATTGACTGTGGTTGCTCTTTTGATTTAGATAAGTAATCAATAACTACGGATATAAATATTTATTCAATCCTTAATAATTTAATTGGCATGATGTAGATCTTATGGCCTTTGGTGATATATATTCTAGGATGTATGATTATAAAACTTTTGGCTTCTACATTAAAGAATATGCAATAAGATTTTAATAAAGAAATTATCTAACAATAATTCCATTTAGCGAAAATAGAAGAGGATGTGAGAAACAATAGGCCATGGTTGGTTAACAATTTCAAGTTTAATTCCTAATTTAATACAAAAAGATTATGTATATTTTTGGTGAATTTTAACCTTGCAATTTTTTTTTTCAATTATATAAACTAAACTGCAAATAATTACAAGAAAAATAAGATATATGTGGGAGTTAATGTACTACAATATTTCGCAAAATAGTGTCAGCTATTGTGTGTCAACCTCGACACCAACGCAATATGGCATCAACCATGGCCTATAATACTTAAACTAGCATCGGTCATGATTTTTGTTAATGTTTTTATTTTTATTTTTATCTATTTTAGCTTGTGATGATCATAGTCAATGCTACTTATCAATTTCTCCTTGTGACAATTAGGCCGATGCTACCTAATTTTTTTTTAAAATAAAAATAATCAAACTATTGACCTAGTTATTGCTACTTCCTATGAAAAATTTAGTGTCAAACTCTTTTGCCTTTTCTCGCCTTTTTGCAACCCAAAAATTCAAAAAACAAATAAAAAAAAACAAAATTAGGGTGTAGTCTTTTATTGGATGAGAATGGGGTGAAGCTATTGAAGCACAACAACAACTATCCATGGCCACGTCTGTGAGAGAGAAGGAAAGAATGAGCAAGAGATAGAGAATGGGTGAGCGAGAGAGAAGGAAATAGAAGGAATGAGCGAGAGAGAGGGAAAGAGAGAAAAAGAAAGTATTGGGTTTAGGTGCATAAGAGGGAAAGGGATGGCACTAGGCCGCACAATTGAGCTACTGAGTTCATGGCAGTAAAGAAGTTGACTGAAGACTCTCAGGTGGTGGCAAAGTGCCATTGTACCTGGCAATTGACAACAAGATGTCTTGGCCTTTTCCTTTTATTCTTTTTCTTCCTTTTTTTTCATCTCATGTTTTTCTTTTTTGACGGTTTTCTCTATCATAGGTTTTTTTAGGGTTTGTGGCTTGTGGTGGTTAATTCATAGAGATTGCTTCGATTTTGGTTCAAGAAGTTGACATAGCAAATGCCCATCGAAAAGGCGTGGATTCTAGATTAGTGGGCATTCATTCTTTTTTAATTTTTGTGGGTCTTTTTTCTTTCTTTTTTGATTTTTGTTCTCGGTTGTAAGCCTTGAGCGTGGTGCTAATTAGTTTTAGTTGCTTGGAATAAGAGTGGTAATTATCATTGGTTGCGGGGGAAGGGAAAGGAGTAGGAGAAGGAGAAGGGATAGAAGCAGGGGGAAATGAAGAAAATGAAACAGGAAGAAGGGAGAAAAGAATGAAACAGGAAGGGAGAGAGAATGAAACATGAACAACGACACCAATGATAGAGGATGAAAACACACTATTGGTAACAATAATTTTTTGGTACTCTCCACTTTACTTAGTGTTAGCTTAAGTGTTTTACAATTTGGGTTTGGACCTAACTCAACTCCAAAAGCTAGCTTAAGATGTAAGGGTTGTCCCCCACTTATATACTCTATATTAGTCATGTCACTAGTCGATGTGAGACTTAAGTTTTTCTCAATACACCCCCTCACACCTAGCATTATTGGGTTTAGTGCATGGATAATATGATAGGTGGCCCGTTAATGAATCTGGGATAGGTTCTGATACCATCTTACAATTTAAGTTTTGGTTTAACTTAACCTTAAAAGCTAACTCAAGAGGTGAAGGTTATTACCCACTTATATACTCTATATTAACCATATCAATAGTCAATTTGGGACTTGAGTTTTTCCCAATAAAGTGATGACTTGACCAATGCTATTTTGCAATGACCTTTTTTGTCTAACACAGACACAATAATGACAACTTTTATGGTGACGGCCTCGTAATTGTCACTTTACCAACACTAAGATAGCTATTAGCGCCAACTTTTGTCTAACACTAATTTGCATTTTTATTATAGTGATGGGAAACAATTTGATTTACCAAATAATATATGTTCCTACCTTTGTAGTGAATCTTTCAAGGTCAAATTTCATTTTCCTGAAGTGCAGGTTCTGTTTCTTCAGTCAATATACTAAATTACTAATATATTATAACATATTGATATTTTATAAAATTGATGCATGAACAATTAATTCTGAATTAATATATATACTGTTGAAGAAAGAAATGGAAAAAGTTATAATGTTCGACACCATTGAGCTTTAATCAAGCCGTGGACAACACCCCATGGCTTTTTGTCATTGGATATTTCATTTCATCTCGTCCACCATGCATGCTTGCTGTTAAGCATACTTGGGCTGATAGACTGGTTCTGCCATAAAGAAAAAACATTACTATTGAAAGTGCTTCGACTTTAGTCATTGTAGGAATCTATATTGATAATTAGATAGGGACGACTAAAAGTACACAAATAGAGAAAACAAAAAAAAAATCTCTCCCGCTATATTATTGTTTGCTCGATCAATGATATTCTGGATTTCGAGGGGTCCCATTCACTTGCTTTGCTTGTATGTCAAGGGAAAACAATTGCGTTTACATGGCATTTATGTTTCGTACGTAGAAATACAAATAACGAATTTTAACTTCTAAATCTCATACACAAATGAACCTATCAACACGTTGTTGGTCCAAGTGGAACTGAGCTCAAATCTTTTAAGCAAAATATTGGATTCAAGTCTTACAGATAGAAAAAAAAACATGGTTAAGAAAGGAGTTTCCACTAAAAGAGGTTAGTTAGGTTTTCCGACAAAAATTAGTTATTGGCAAAAACTAATACATACTTCGTACTAATAACATAGTGACAAAAAAATACTCAAATGAACCTGTTGAAAAACGTTTGAAATTAAAAATTAAAAATGTCCCATTATCACTATAATAATTAAATCACGATCACTATCACCATTTGTTTCTGGGAATATTTCTTGCTAACTAGATGTAATGTTAAGTTTTGTACTCGTTAATGACATAGAAACTTTTACAATCATTTTTTGCACTCCAGTAAGCTCATTACGTTTTGACTTTTACTCATATCCCTTAATATATAAAGCGCATGCGCATATTAAATTATTTATTTTTTTTTTTTGGTAAAGTGCACATTAAATTATTTTTAACAACTTTTTTTTTTTATAAACCAGCTATTAACTTATTGTTTTTTTGAAGGTACCATTATTAAGTCGTTAATACTTTATTTAAACAGCTAGTAGTTTTTGGTATTAATGTAAATATATTTTACGCGTAGGTTAAATTTGGTAGATCAACCACCTCGTGTTCGAATGTAAATCATATTGACATATGTACCCAAAAAAAATATGTTGCTGCTAGAAATTATTATTATTACGAAAGCTTTTCATGAACAAATTTCGACTTAGTGTATGAGTTGTGCAAGTTTTCATTTAAAATACAAACTGCGGTCTAATTGTTATGAGTCACGTCATAAGTGAAATAGTTTCCTAGAAATTTTTTATAAGATATAGCTCTGGTAATCACAATTATTTGATCAATAGAAATTATTGTTCCTTTATATCCATATCTTTTGATTTAATGTAGTTTCCTCTTTTAATTGATTTTTTTTTTTTTTTTGGTAATACCCCCCTTATGTTATAACAAATGATCTATTTTTCTTTTCCCCGAATAACTCTATGAATGTTTGGTGCAGCTGCGAAAATTATATTATTTTAATTATCGATTATATATATAATTGATTATATATATTGTTATAATCAATTATAATCCGAATCAGTTTTTGTTTGAATAAGTTTGCTGCTAAACAATTCAAAAATAATTAATTTCGTTTGGATACAACAACAAAAATCGTCTTTTACATAGTAAATTACGAAAAGAATATGTATGAAACTGAAAGGAAAAAAAGTTGTTGGAAAACTTGAGAGTAATTTGAGAATAATGTGTTTAAGAAGAAAAAAAACTGTTGAAAAAATTTCATAAACTACTACACTACAAATTATAAAAAATAGCTTATTTTTTGAAAAAAGAAACTTTTTACAAAATTTTAATTGATGTCTCAAACAAACTGAAATTTGACAAAAAGTTTAAAAAAAAAATTGAAATGTTAAAATTTTAGTTGTCCAAACACATTATTGTGCTTGAGCTTGAGAGACTAACTATCTTTTCAAGTAGCTAGTTGGGGCATAAATATTAGGATTTGAACCTTTTTACACATATATATAGAATTTACTTGATGTCACAATTTAGTTTTATTACAACCAATTATAGACTGTTGATGTACTGTTAATGATACAATTATTTAAGAGAATGTACATTAAATTAAACTAGAATGCAGATAAAAATTGCTAAAAAAAAAAAAAAGGAATGCTTTTAATTTATAATGAGTAGAAAATTTGAAGCAAAGTGTAAAGAATATTATAGTGAATTTATTATAACGAGATATAAAAAAGGTGACATATTTTTTTCTATAAAAACTAATTATTCTTGAAAATGAATTGATACTAAAATGATTATTTTTTTAAAGTTCGAGTTTTAAATTTAAAATAACTTTTAAACAAAAATAAAAATGGGTCAAATATAACCTAAATATAACTTTTGAATACTAAAAAATTAACAAGTAAATTTCGAAAACTTTCTCAAAATCTTCTTGCGGTTATCCTTAAAAAAAATTTTAAAAAAGTATATAGAGATAGTGTAAAGTTTTTTTACACTATCATCAATTACAAACCACCATATATAGTAAGTTTGTTAGCTATCCTAAAAACCACAATTAAAATAATTTTCAATTGATAAACGGTGTAAAATCTTTTACGAATAGTACATGTCCATTAAACTAAAAAAATAATTATACTATATATTCAGAAATGCTGAGTTTAAATTTGATCTTTCACAGTCAATTCATTTTATAATTATTTTTTCTAGTATATAGTTTGAAAAAACACTAAATTGAAATCCAACAATAATTTAGAAGGCCATTCATAAAGTGTCTGAATATCTATATCTTTTTTTTTCAAATTCCTACACGTCCACGTAATATATGTTGGTTTTATGTTTTGGTTACATATATGTTTAGCATTTGATTATGCTTATTTATTAGTTAACTTTAACTTGAAATGTCACATACTATCGGTTTAGTATTAGAATATTTTTTATTAATCTAACTTTTATCTCACTAACATTTATTAAACTATTAATATATATTATAGTTCTACATTAATATGTAATGCAATAAGATATATATTATACTAATAAATAGTTGTTAGTATTCAAAATTAATATACATTTGTCAATATGTTAAATGTTAATATATTATATTAATAATATATATATATATATATATATTCGTAAAAATATTTTGAAAATTGCATAAAGTGTACTTTTGAAATATATTTTTTACAAAATAGTTTATATTATCCATATTAACAATGGATTAGAGTTTTACTTTTTTTTCTCATCTTAAAATTTAAACTAGTTTAAAATTAAAATAGAAGGACAACACATTAAAAAATTAAATTAATTTTTTTTTGTAATTTTATATTGTTTACCTTAAGCTTTCATAGCATTTTTTTCTCTAAAGCTTAATTAGTTACCATGTAACTCATCCTCTTCAAGTAGATGGCCAATTTCGTTCTTGAAATTGTGAGGTGGTGTAGCTTTAGTCCCTAAAATTAACAAAATTAAAAAAAAAAGGCCCCGATACTATAATTCTTCACTCATTTTGGTCTCGTTATTAAGTCATTTTTGTTATCTTTAACAGATGTGATGATGTGGCTCGTTTTTTACTGACTTAGCAATCTAATGGATACATGTATGAATGACTTGGTTATGCCATGTCATTTACAGGGACTGATTTGAAAATGCAAATACATTTTTTATTTCATTTTGAACTATATCCATCGTCGTCTTTGCGTCATGTGACTGGCTAGAGATCCAATGCATTAGTGATGCTATCACGAAGCTCTTCCTTTTCGACAAAGAGATCACCACTCAAAAGCTCCTTGCCACAATCTGCAACCTCAAGAGCCTGATCAAGTTGGACCTCTTCAACAACTCCATCTTTGACGAGTTTCCAACATTGTTGTACAACTATCACAACCTCTAGCACCTCAACCTCTCGCAAAACTACCTCATCGAAGCAATTCCCATCAACGTTGACTACCACAAAACTCTCACGCACCTTATCCTTGACGACAACATCTTCTTTGGTGAGATCCCAATAAAGATCAAGAACCTGCTAGAGCTACAAATGCTACACCTTTTCAAGAACAACTATGATGGAATCATCTTCTCCTTTGACCATCTTTATTTAAAGAAAAAAAAAGCAAGTACGTAGTATTCTCCAATCCATACTCAATGAGCAACAAGGCATCCTCCTTATCACAAACCAGACATGCCAAATGCATATGGAAAGCATGCTTCATCTCCTCACAACAAAATTTGTTTGCCAACTCTTGTTCATGGAACCAGAGCCAATGATTTCACTTGGTATTGAACCAGAGAACGCATTACCAGAAAGGTTAACAAAACAAAGAGAATAAAGAAAACTCAGTCAAGATGCTGGGTCAAGATTGTTACGTGAGCTTTGTAACACCACACGATACCAAAGTTCATATTAGAGCACCGCCCTTGAGAGTTGACGTCTTGGCGGCTCACTCTTTATAACACTTCACTCGGTGACACTTCATTCAACTTTCTTGTTGGTCAAAACACTCCACCAGTCAAAACCCTCCATAGGTAGCCTTTTCTGAAACACTGACAACTAACTCTAATACCACTTTGTAACGCCTGGCGACTTTTAGGATTGATGACTATCCCCACAAATCAACACAAGACTTTTTAGCGTGCTTTGTCCTCACTTACACTCTTCCTATGAAACTTCCTAGGAGGTCACTCATCCCAAAATTGTTCCAAGTCAAGCACACTTAATTGTAAAGTTCTTAAGTGATAAGTAGCACTTATTAATTACTTTAAGCTATCCTCAACTATATAGTTACACACTTACACAGCCTTTGGATCCCTCTCATTTTAGTATGTATTCAATTCATTCATGTGTCTCTCCCACTTAAAAGCCTGTCAAGAGTTGCTCCTTGTCTGTGCCTTATCTCTTTTACACCGGCGATCACTCTCCACCCTCGTCAGAACCCAAGATGTTACATGCCCACCAGCTTTCGCTTGGCTCGTCCTCACACCACATCATACTGGGAGAAAGGCCTTGCTTTGATACCACTTTGTAACACCACATAATACCAAAGTTCATATCATAGCACTGTCTTTGAGAGTCGACGTCTTGGCGACTCACATTCTATGACACTTCACTAGGTGACACTTCACTCAATTTTCTCATTGGTCAGAACCTTCTGTAAGTATCCCTTTCTAAGACACTGACAACTAGCTCTGATACTAATTTGTAATGCCTGGACGCTTTCAGGATTAACGACTATCCCTACAAACCAACACAAGACTTTTTAGCGTGCTTTGTTTTCACTCACATGCTTCCTAAGAAACTTCTCAGGAGGTCACCCATTCAAAAATTACTCTAAATCAAGCACGCTTTATTGTGGTGTTCTTAAGTGATAGGCTACCGAAAAGTAAATGCATCTTATTGGTATAAGTAGCACTTATTAATTCCTTTAACATATCCTTAACTGTACAGTCGCACACCTGCACAGCCTCTTGATCTCTTTCATTCCGGTGTGTATTCGATTCATTCACGTGTCCCTCTCACTAGAAGTCGCTTCTTGTCCGTGCATCATTTCTTTTGTACCGACAATCACTCCCCTCCCTCGTCAACGCCCTGAATGTTACAAGCTTGCTACCAAAAGTAAAATTACTTCTATCACTAACAAGTTGATAATAAAATTACACACCTTACGACAAATAGGTTGATAATTTACATTAATTGATTTAGGTTAAGGAAGCTAATCTTGACTGAGAAAACAAAGATTCCCGTTACTAAATTAAAGTCTTTTCTTTTCTAATTTTTTTAGAGCTAAGCAAAAATTAAACAATAGGAAACAAAACTCTACTGAAACTAGAAAGATAAATGGTGAAACTTGTTTCCCTCATATGAAACAGAACTTTTTATTTCATTATAAATATAAATGGCTAAACTTGCTCCCCTTTGGTAAAACTCCTAAACCAACATCATCTATTTCATATGCTAAACTACTTTTGTTGCTTGAATTGCCTCTAAGATTGTGTCAGAACACATGGTGTTTAGCGTAGTTGTCCTTAATGCAAGAGGAATGAGTGTGTCATTGAAGTGGGTGACCATAAAGGTTTAGACCCTGCCTTCTATTGACAGAGAAGACGAGGAGGGTTGGTGCGAGCTGGTAGCTAGCAGAGGAGGGTGTGGATGGTAGGGTTGGCAACATGGTGGTCGAGCTTTTCTTCTTCCCTAAATTAAAAACCCTCAACTGCACAGGTCCTTTCTTCTTCCTGACACTTCCTTATACTCTTCTTCGTTGTATTCAAAGTGACGATGGTGAGGCCACCAAAAATAGTGGTGGGGCAAGGAGAGAAAAAGAAGAACGAGGAAGAAAGAAGAAAGGAAGATGAGAGAGAAAGAAAAATGAAAAAGAAAGGGGAAAGATGAATAGTGAACGTTACTCTCATTTTAATCCCTGCCAATTTGATGTCCATATGTAAAATTAAAATGCCACATTAAAAAAGACGGATCTCACTAACGGCGAGACTAATTTGAGTGACAAATTATAGTTTCAAAGACTTTTTTTGAGTTTTGTTAATTCTAGAAACTAAAGTGACAACGTCTCACAATTTCAAGGACGAAGTTAGTCATTTACTCCATCCTCTCTTGTTGACCTTGAGTTTAGCCAACATCCTAACAAATCTTAATTATTGATTAGTTATTGCATAATAATCAAGAAGGAGAGTGAATGTGATAAATGGTCCATATTTTGGTCAGAGATAAAAATCTTAGGAGGAGTTAAAATGCTCCCTTGTGTGTTTAAAGAGAAGAAAAACTAAATAAAAAAATAAAAAATCGGTCAAATGCTTGCTAAAGAAACAAAGAGAAAATACATTAATTAAGTATGCTTGATAAAATTTAAGAACATTTTATTTTAATTTTTTAATTGCAAGTTATTTTAATTTTTAGTGTAAAATAAACAAATACGAACACATTAAAATTATTGACCAATTTGGGGCAATCATATACTGAGTTTGGATTATTTAAAAAACTTAAAAAAAAAAAAAAAGTAGCGCGAGATGTAGCCAAGCAAATCCAGAATTCGTGGACTAAAATAAAATATTAAATTCTGAGACAAGGATATGATTATGAATTCCGTGGCAATGAATATGCGAGAAGGAACCGAAAACCCTCTACGCTCGAATTTGACGAACGATGTGTCATGTGGCCGACCACTACACCATGCCTCCAACAAAAGCAGAATCGATAAGAAGAACCCTACCATTTTCAAAGCCCATTTAATATTGAGTTTTTTTTATGCACTATTAATATAAATTTTTTTACATTATTAATTAATTAAAATTTATTTACAGAATTACTTTTAAAATACAATTAGTATAAAAATCAATAATCTTATCATATATAATAATCTATTTAGATAATAATATAAAAAAAATTATATTATCAATATATTTCAATTAAATCCATACTATAAATATTATTGATACTGTTATTTAATTAAAATTGACATTTTATTTTAATAACCTCCATCTTTATTACAATACTTATTATAATGCATGTAAGTTTTGTTTAATAAAAAGTGCTATTTTTAATCTTAGTTCTTAAATAAATTGATTTCGTTAACATTAATACTAGGCTATGTATCGATTGGTGGTAAAGAATAGAACGGAACATAATAAAACGGGATGGAATGGATTAAAATGTCATTGCATTATTTAGATAATTAATAGTATAATAGAATAAATATTTCATTCCATCGTTTGGAAAAAGGACGGAGCAAAATAAATTATAATTTTTTAATTCTTGTATTACCCTTTTTTTTTAAGCAAAAGAAATAATATTATTAAATCAATCTCGTGGTTCTCTTACACCATTGTTTATAAGGAAAAAATAAAATCCAAAAAAGATCAATTTTTTTTAAATGATATGCCAAGCAAGAAGAGGAAGAAGCAAGCATCAAAAAACAATAATCAATAAGCAAGAAAGAAACACACATATTTTCAATTGGAGAATCGGCACGACAAAAAAGAGGTAACAGAAAAAATAACAATTGAACATGAGCTATTGAATTGAGAAGATAGAGGAAAAAATTATAGAAGATAAAGGAGGAAGAAGAAGATAGAAAAAAAAATTATATAAAAGATAGAATATATAAGAGGAAGACAAAGATAGAAGAAAATTTTATGGAAGATAAAAGAGGAAGAAGGTAGAAGATAGAAGAGGGAGCAGAAAAGCTAGAAAGAATAAGAAGATAGAAGAGGCTAAGGCAATTTTATAAGGCCAAAATAATAATTTTATAATTTAGAAAGTTTCATTCCATCCCGTACACCCCAAATTAGAAGGGAAGAAAAATAAGAATAAGTAATAAAATGGAATAGATTTGGTGTCACCCTCTTCCATCTTTTTCATCCTCATTTATAAAAACCAAACAATGAAATATTTCTTCCATCCATTCCATCCCCCTCCATTCCTTCTTTTTTTATCAATCCAAACACACCCTTAGACTTTAATGGTTATGTATTGTTACTGTAAAAAAATTTTACTTTGTCAACTAATCATAAATCACAGTACGTATGACTTTTAATTTAGTTATTATAAAAGCTAACAAATGTATCCTACATGATAGTTTGTGGTAGGATAACAATGTAAAATCTCTTTACAACACTGTTAATCTATAGACTATTTTTTCTTAACATAAATTTAATGACCATATACTGTCAATGTAAAAAATGTTACACCATTAATCAATCATAAATATTTATTAAACAATTTAAAATAAGTCAAAATGTTCATTAAAAAATAAAACATTTGTCAGACTTTACGTTTTCAATGTAATAAATATTTTTTATCTATATCCATTTTAAAAAAAACTATTAATCTTTTCATTCAATTATATCTTTATTTTTATCTAATTTGTAAATATTTTACATACAAATGAAAACGAAATAATACTAAAAATCAAATGGAGAAATTAAAATAATTTTAATATAAACAAATATATTAATTACATTCTTTAATCTATATATTATCTTCTTAGATAAGAAATTAAAAATTAAAAACAATTACATAAAATTAAGAGAAAATAGATTATACATTGATAGTATAAAATAGTTTTATGTTATCATCTAATCACAAACTATAATATATGGTAATTTTATTAACTTTTATAATAATTATTTTAAAAGTCATATTAATAATAATTTCGGATTAATTGAGTTTGTAAAATTTTTATGCTAACGATGTGTAATTATTAAACTCTAAAATTAATCTTAAAAGTTTATATTAATAAACATCGAAATAAATTAAAAAAAAAAAAAAAAACGGTGACAGCAGCACATGCTATATAGGCTATAAAAAATAGGCTTCGTAGGCCCAAAGTATCCCTCTTTTCCGTTTTCATTATTCTTTGATTCGTTTTGGTAATATTAAAATTCCCGGACCGCAAACTTCGCCGGAATTTCACAGTTAAAAACAAAAATACCACAGTATCCTCTGTCACTTAGTCAAAAATTTGCAGCCCACATTTGCAGCCATTACAAGAAATATAGGTCATGACTTTTATTAACCCAACCCCAACCCCCTCCCCCCCTTTTTGTCTTTTTTCTTTTCACTTGAATGACTGGATCAATCCTTTATAAATTAAAGTTCCAATTTAATTCTCGTTATCAATACTATTTTGATGAATAAGATGTTAGTACTTTTTTTGGTATAATAATATGTTAGTAGTATTGAAAACTTTTACTAAGCCATGTTACACGCTCAGACCTTTTAATGGGCTACTAGTCTTTCCTATCCTTAAAGATATGTTTAGTTTGGTGGATAGAAAACATGAGAGAAAAGAAAAGTTTAAAATTTGAATTGAAGAAAATATAAAAAGAAAAAGAAGTTTAAATTTTTGTTTTTAAAAGTTAATTTTCTTTTCTTTTTTCTTTTACTTTTTTTTTAACCAAACAAAAAAAAACACTTCATTATCCGTAATTTTTTTTCTTTCCTTTTTTTTTTTTTTTCAACCAAACATACCATAAATTTTTAGTTCACAGAAAAAATATTTAAATAAGTGGAAGATGGTTGAGATTTGCGCGCTACTGGTGGAAATTTAACTTCAACTAAAAGTTATTTGTGGGACCAATGTGAAGGTCTTTATTAAGCAGTTAATGCGCAAGGTTCAAAATAAAAGCACAGCCATTTTAGTTGGCTATGGTTGAAGAGGTAGTTTTGGCGGGGGCGCTCTTTCTTCTCTCAGTTCTCTGTGACAACAACTAGGCAACTCCACACATATACTCAAACACCTGGTGTTAATTGCTCGTTGTCTTGTAGCATTCTTTCTCAACCTCATGCTCTTTTGTTCTTTTTTAATTGTCGGTTTTTTAAAAAAAAATTATTTATATTTATTTGTCATTTTTAAAGTTCAAGATAATACTAATTACTTCTTTATTAATTATATTTTTACTTTTCACTTAATTTTTAATTAATTTACACATTTACAACTAATATACGTTTATTGTGAAATAAAAATAAGAAAAGATACAATAAGAAACTTTAAAAATTATTTTATGAAAAAAAAAATTTTTATTACATTTATTAATTTGTGTATAAAAACCTAAACGATACTTAAAAAAACGGATGTAGTAGTTTCCTTCCATTGCACATGAAAGTGTGACCACGAGCACATGTTTCACACGAAAGCCGTCATTTTCCATTTCTACATTATTGTCTTCAGAATTTCATAAAATTATCTAATTAATAGATTGAATGTAAGTAAGACTCATTAAATAAAAAGTGATATTTAAAAATTTTGTAATTTAAAAAAAATTAACTAATAACAAATAATGTGTTCAAAAGAGTGAATTAGATAACGTGCTGCTAACATTTATCTTAATGGATTGAGTAATATTAAATCCTCTTATTAATTCTCTAACTATCTTATAAAAAAGTATTAAATGACAAAGTAAATACATGTTTTGAAAATATAAAACGCATTCAACACTTATTATATAAGAAAGTAGGAAGATTAAGATGTTGTAGGAATTCTTATAGATTAGGACTCTAGCATCACCCCAATTTTATGCTTAAATTCAAGTTACACCCTCCAAAGTAGTCAATTAATTTGTTTGGTAAATTTGGTCAGAGCATGACATACACTTTCTGGTATCCATATGTGTATCGACGTTTTTTTTTTTTGCGTTGAAGAGAAAATTCACTTCTTATTTTGTTATTTTAAAAGATCAGTATATGTCACTTGTAGTCATTAGAAGAATAAGAAAGAAACCCTTAAATTCTCTATGGCTGAATAGGAGTAATATATTGTATAAAGAAATGTTACTAACACATTTTTTGATAAATTATTTTTAATACATTTTAATTATTAACTAAAATTAATTAACATTTACGAAATTACTGGTGAAACATATCAAACAGAAAATGATATTGAGAATTTTTCAACGATTTACGAGTCTCAATAAATTTTAAATAATAAAAAAATACGTGCTACTAGCATTCCTTTATTTTCCGTTATAAAAGAAATTATAGTAATAGGACCAAATGAACGATCATGATGCATCATTTATAAGACGTTCCATATATATTAGGTTCAACAAACATCATTCATTGTCTGAAATAATTAGAATAGAAAGGCATTTGTATAGACCCAATAGTACAAAAAGAGCCATATAACCAACTATTTTCAATTTCATCCACATTTGAGTGGGAAGGGTGCCAAAGATCCCTCGTGTTAACTGGATCGTCAGCAAAAGGTAATCCCAAAGTAATGTTCCATCCATCATGAGCAGTACTCTACTCTCTGTCCTGCACCAATTCAGATTGGGTAACCAGATATGAGAGGGATAGCTACCTAGTTTTCAACTAACTCGAGTTATTGTGACATGAAGGTTGAAAAAATCAGACCTTTAATTTATTTTATGTGAATATTGAGAAAAAAGTATTACCTTACCTGACCGATAATATTTAAAGACTAATCTCTTTTAGATAGGTTATTAGATTCTACTTCTCTTAATAAAGTCTTTTTTTCGTACACACAATAAAAAAATAAAAAAATAAAAATCCCAATTTGACATCTTAAAGGGGCTATATTATCTATTACGATTTTCAGGTCTCAGTCTTTGGATCATTGTCCCTATACATATATATATATATACATATGTATATATATGTATATATATATTAGTCGTGTTTATTACTCTATATCTTCGCATGAATCATGCTGATACAAGATATGAACAACGAATCTCGCTAAGCAACGTTCAACAATCAACAGCTACATGCATTGGCGTATCAAAAAAAATTAAAGATACGAGTAATTCTTTCCCAAATATGATCGGAATTGTTTTTCCTCATTTTCTTTTATTTTTTACCTTTCCTTTTATATTTGTGTCCATTGTCTTTGTTTAAATCCATCCCCAACAGCCTCTTGCTGTCTACTCACGTTAATTATTTTAATGTTAATTAAAACACATATCGCCTCTCTGTCATTTAATATCGTTTCATCATTATCTGGCATCAATTATGTACATTTGCTTGACAACGCTGTTCGTAATTAATTTAGCTATTCCCAAATAAAGACAAAGTGATAGCTATGTTTTCCATCTTATTAATGGTGAACTTCGCATGCATGAACCGTTTTCAAATTGGAGCACTCTTCCTAATAATGTGTGATTGGTGGGAAGCATGGTCAGCAACTACTAGTACTAGCAACAACGTGCATTGCACTGATATTATTAACTTCTGGTAAATTTTAAAAGGTTTAATAATACTTTCATAAGTTTGTTGAATTTGATAATATTTACCCTAAAAGTCACACTAAAATTGATTTTTGATTGGTTAACAATATAAAAGTTTTTACAATGACAGTACATATCAATAAAACTCTTTAAGAGAAAATAGACTATGTACTAACAGTGTAAAACAGTTTTACACTGTCATATAATCATAACTCACCATGTATGATAAGTTTGTTGACTTTGATATTAATCACCCTCAAAGTCACATTAAGGCTAATTTTCAATTGATTGACAGTGTAAAAGTTTTTACACTGATAGTGCATAACAATTAAACTTTTTTAATCTCAATTTTAGTTTACGTATGATTTTAGTTTCCCTAATTTTAATTGTTCACATTTAATTTTTTATAGTTTTTTAATTGTTTAAATTAGAGTCCCTTATCTCAAAATTTCATCCAATAATTAACAAAATTGTAATAGAGATGTGACATATTATTAATTTGTATGAATTAACAAAAGAAAAAATATATAAAATATTTAAATAAAAAAAATCTGCCTTTCGTTATTTTTATTTAAATATTTTATATATATTTCCTTTGTACAAATCAATGATATATATATCACACCTCTACTACATTTTTGTTCATTATTGGATGGAGTTTTGGGGTGAGAAAATTAAATTGAACAATTAAGAAATTATGATAACTAAATGCAAGTAATTGAAATTAGGGGAACTGAAATCACAAATAGGTTAAAATAGGAGACTAAAAATGTAATTAAGTCAATTTAAAATTATAGATCAGAAGAATATATAAAATTAGAAAAAATATATAAATAATTGCTTTAAAAATTAAATTTATAATTTGAAAAGGTAAAAGTTAGAATGTCGACCATTCTTTAAAGAAAACTATGATTCTTTCCGAGTCACATTCAGGAACCAAATATCAATATTGCTTCAATATCAATATTGCTTCACTCTTCTCTAATTTACTGTTTCTTGACGCTAAAATGGAAACAGAATAAAGGTGTTAATTAAGATTAAATAGGAGAACGGATCTTCAAGAGACAGATGGCAAGAAACACATGAGTAGTTACATAATCATTAGGTCTTGTGGTGTGGTTATGATATCAATAATGTATAGCTCTATTTAGTCGATCAAATCATATCACCCCAAAACAAGTATTCCTACCTCTGTGCAGCTATCGTGGTCCTTCTGCTTGATCAATCGTGCTGGATGCATGGTTCGTGATTTAGAAGTCAAAAACCTTCCATGATTACATGCAACCTTTATCCATAACTGACAACCTTTTTTCTGTGCATTTCTAGTATAACTCTTTTATTATATTTAAATTATCTAATTTTGTATTTAAAACAGTTTTATAAATAAAATATTAACCAGAGAGCATTTGAAAAAATATATAATTTTCTAAAAATAAAACAACAAAAAAACCCTCTTAATCTTTAGGAATATAATTAAGAATAGGCCAGACTATCTATCAATAATTTATAATAAATTTAACTAGATCTATTTATTAAATAAGTAGGTTGAATTCAAAAACTTAATTATTCAATTAAAATGTTAGGTTTTAGGTAAATTTATCAACTTGGGCCCTATAATAATAATAATAAATATTATTATTTTTATTATTATTATAAATTTTACTATAATATCTTTATATTATATTTACATGTTAACTCATTTAAAAACTTAAAACCGTTGGCCTAGTTGTATAAAGGTTTAGGATTATTGATTTATTTAGAGGTAGATATGTTGATATATTTTAAAAGTTTTTATAAAATAATTTTACATATACTATTTGGTCAACTAGAGTTCGAAGATTGAGCATAGATTGTTAAAAAGGTGTGATTGAACATAAATTACGAGGGACAAGAATTGTAGAGGATCAATTTGGTTTTATGTTGGAAAAGAACAAAAGCAATTTATCTTTTATAGAGGTTGATGAAAAGATACCGAGATAGAGAAAGAGACTTACATATGATTTTTATTGACATGAAAAAATCTTATGCTCAAATGCCAATAGAAGTGTTGTGGATGACTTTGAAAAAGAAAGATGTTCACGTGACTTATATTCAGGCTATAAGAGACATGTAAGAGGGGGTAACTGCTAGGTGAGGTAAGGATTTTCTAATAGGAATAGGATTACATTAGGGCTCAACCTTAAGTCCTTATTTGTGTAATCTGATCATGGATGCACTTATTAGGAACATATACAAAAGCCTATCCCTTATTGCATGCTTTTGCAGATGATATAATTATGGTTGAGAAATCAAGGGAAGTACTAACTTTCAACTTGAACTTTAGAGATAGAGTATGGAAACAAAGGATTTCTGCTTAAATAGGAGTAAGACATAATATATACATTGTAATTTTAGAAAGAACCAAGAAAAATATGACGTAGAAGTAAAAATGGGTGAAAATGTCATACCACAAATTTCTAAGTTTAAATATATATGTGATCAATACTACAAAATGATAGGGAAATTAATGCGGATGTCACATATAAAATACAAGCAAGATGACTAAATTGGAGAAAGGCATCGAAGGTTATTTGTGATTACAAAGCACTTACCAAACTCAAAGGCAAGTTTTATCGTACTACTATGCGTTTGTCTATACTCTTTGTTAATGAAAGTTGGGCCCTTAAAGGGACAACAAGATAAAAACGTCAAAGTAGCATAAATGAGAATGTTAAAATGAATGTGTGACTATAGAAGAAAAGACAAGATACGAAATAATTGTATACAAGGAGATGTTGATTGAGCACCGATTAAGGAAAAGATAACAAAAAATCAATTAGAGTGGTTTGCACATGTACAAAGAAGGCCTCAGGAGGCACGAGCAAGAAGAGTAGATTGTATAGTTTAGTCCTATGAAGAGGATGAGAAGGAGGCCAAAAAGAACAATGGAAGAAGTGGTTGAAAAGGATTTCATGGTAAATAACATAAATGAGGTGCATGGGAAAGTGTGCTGATCTAGAACACAAATTATAAACCTAATTATAGTTTAGCATATACTTAATAGGTTTAAATATTTTTTTGGTCCCTCAAATTTGGGTCAAGTTTGCTTTTGGTTCTCCAAATTAAAGAGTATTTTTTTAGTCTCCGTATTTTAGAAATAACCCATTTTAGTCCCTTGTCATAAACAATGTTACAATTGTTGTTGACATGGTTAACAGTGTCTAACTCATCATATGCCACATGAAAATATTAAATTAGGAGGAAATTTACTGTTTTTTTTTTTTTTTTGCTTAAATACATTTTGGGTATGTCAAATTTCCTTTTGGTCTCCTAAATTAAAAAGTGGCTCTTTTAGTCCCCTCCCCCCAAAAAAAGTGACTTTTTTGAGTACCCCTAATTTGAAAATACCCTAATTTAGTCCTCAAAGTTGACGTGGTCAAGAATGTTGCAGACAATGTAGAGATTTGTGACAATTTAAAACCTCCCAAAATTTAGATTTGCAATTTAAAATTAAAATTAACACTTACTAACAGTTTTTAACCCCCATAAAATAAAATTTTATTTTTGTAAAGCAATTTCAAACCTACCACCACAAACCCAAGCCCTTCATTAGAACCACCTTTCTGAAAAACCCAACCCAAAACCCCCAGCCCTCAAAATCCAAAAAAAAAAAAAGGAACTAAATCACTTCACATTATTAATAATCAGTGTAAGGAAAACATAGGAGAAAGATTTGTTTGCAACTTCATTTAAATTGCGGCGTCACAAATAGCCCTAACCTTCTTCTTGTGCAAGCCTTAAAGCAGGGCCCCCAAGAGCTTCCCTTTGGTGACCCTTTGCATCTCCTCGCCCCAATGTAAAAGCCCTTCACGAACACTCTTGGAGGCACCATTGGCCCCCTCTGCTTCCCTTTCAATAGACCCCTAAGCTCATCTCTAAAGCCGTTGTCCATGGATACGTCACGCTCACAGATCAACAACCCAAATCCTTCATCTTGTTGCACGTCAAGCTCCTCTCTGAACGTCGCCCTCACCACGTTGCACGCCTTGAACATCCTTCACATGCCTAGGAGAAGGGTTTGGGTGGGGGCAAGGGGAGAAGTGGAGGTCACGAACGTCCTTCACACGTCCTTCGTATACTACCAGTGAGTGAATTCATGATTACCAACGTTGACAAGGCTGAGATGAAGAACAGAGGACAAATTGTCGATGAGGAGGATTCATAGGGCGAGAGGTGATAGACGAAGTCACGACAAGCAGAGAAGCGACAAAGGGAAAGCATAGAAGTGCAAATGGCAATAGTATTGTGTTCGAGTTCAAAGCCGAATCCTTTGGGTGGATCCATTTGAATTTGAGATTTGGGGCTTTTAGATTTTGAGGGTCGGGTTTTTCGGAGACGTGGTTTTGGGTGCTTCGCCGTTGTTGGTTCTAACAAGGGGTTTGGGTTTGTGGTGGTGGGTTTAAAATTGATTTACAAAAATAAAATTTTACTTTGTGCTGTTCAAAAATCACTAGCAAGTGTTAATTTTAATTATAAATTGCAAATGCAAACTTTAAGGGTTTTAGACTGCCACAAATTGCAAGACCGTCTACAACATTCTTGACGGCATCAACTTTGAGGACCAAATTGGGGTATTTCTAAATTAGGGAACTAAAAATGTCACTTTTTAATTTGGGGTACCAAAAAGAAACTTACAAATTTGAGAGATCAAAAATATATTTAAATCAATTTTTTTTAAAAGCAAGCTTCCACTTAGTTTAGTATTTTCACATGATATGTGATGAATTTGACACTGTTAGTCACGTTAACAACAAGTGTAACGCTGTTTATGACAAGGGACTAAAAGAGACTATTTGCAAAATACTGGAACTAAAAAAATATTTTTTAATTTGAGAGACCAAAAATAAACTTAATCCAAATTTAAAGAACTAAAAGGTATTTAAACCTAATTAATATATCCATCCACATGCATAAACAAATTATAATCAATAATGAAATAAAATAGGGAATACAAAAATGGTCTCACTTCACTTAATTAAATCTCAAATTTAAAATACATCAAAATAACTCTCACTATTTAATTTTTTATTTTTTATTTTTTTTACGAACTTATACATTTAACTGTTAACAAATAAATAAAAAATAATGAAAACTATAGAATCTAAAAAAAAGTAAACTTCAAATAACTAATTAGTTTCAATTTTTTTGGTGCGAAATAATTAGTTTAAATAATAATTCACTGTTTTAATTCCAAAGACCAAAATTTTAAAATGAAAATAAGATAGAGCACAAAGCTCTCTCTATATGAGTCAAATAATTCATTTTTGAAACTAATATTTAATTTATACAAAATTACTCTGTGTGTATTTGGGTGAATGTTGATAAAATTAATTTTGAATGAAATTGATTTTGTAAAATTGATTTTGCTTAAAATTGATTTTGAAGTGATGTGTTTTATGTTTGAATGTTTTTACTTTAAAAACAAGTTAGTAGTCAAATTCAATGTAAGTTTTTTGATCCAACGCAAAAGTTACTTAAAGTTGCTTCAACCTAAAATCAATTCTAGAACCAGAATCAATTTTCTAACGTGAAAACAAACATGTAAATATTTATCTAAAATTACATTAACTGGTACTTCAACGTAATTTTGAAGAATCAAGCGTGAAACCAAACATGCATTAGAGTTCCATATCCCTTGTCCTTTGTTTGTGACTTAGCATTTGAAGCTTTTCCGCGTCAACAATTTGATATGATACCTATAGGAGCCAGTTAAAATGTCGACTGGAGTCCAATTGACATTTAATCACCCACATCATTACTTAACGTAACACAACGTTAACACATCATCAAGTCTTCATAAAAGACTATGGTTATATTTGGATTGGTAGTGTGGAATGGAGAGAGATGAAGTAAAAAGATAAAGTTATTTCATTATTTGGTTTATAAAAATAGGAATAGAATATAATGGAAAAAGATGGATCATAATCTATTTTATTCTATCACTTAATTTCAATTTTCTTTTTTCTAAATTTGGGGTGCATTTGATGCAACAAAACTTTTAAATTATAAAATAATTTTTTTATCTTTGTAAATTTAATCTAATCATGATTCTCTTAAAGATAATATATTTAAAATAAGGATAATACAGGAATTAAAAAATTATAACTCGTTACGTTTCGTTATTTTTCCAAACAATGAAATGAATTATAAAAAAAAACAAAACAATAGAATGAAATATTTATCCCATTCCATTATAAAATATCCAAATAATGGAATGACATTTTTATTTCATTTCATTCCAATCCATTTATATTTGATCCATTTCATTCCATTCTCTTCTACCAATTCAAACATAGCCTAATGTAATCATAATTTAAAATTTTCAAATATTTATTTAGTAATAAAAATACTTTAGAAACTTAATTGGCGACACCATGATCTTTTGAAAAATAAATTGAAAGTTTTTCTCTTTTTTTTTATGCCAATTCTCAAACTTTTCTCCAAAATTTTGTAATTTTTTTAATTAACTTCATAACAGATGAATATGACTATATATATATATGAATAACTCTACACTAATTGATCCACAGGTTCGGTAGTAAATATGACTATATAGTATAGCAACTAACCGAAGCTTTGAAATTTTGTTCCTAAGTCTGTATTTTTTTTTTGGTCTAACCAGAAGGTATCTGGGGCTTCCCAACTATTCCCCCTCCCACCAGGTCAGCCCATTTTGGGGTAAAGTGGTACCTCCAGTCGTGACTCCATTCCCAAATTGAGGATCGAACTCTCAATCCTTGGTTAAGGGACACAAGTATCGAACCACTTGTGCCAACGACCTTTGGTTAGTTCCTAAGTCTGTATTACTCTATAAACAATTTAGTATCAAGGGACTATAGTCTGTAAATTTTAGTGTTAGTTTTATAAGTTTTCACTTTTCACCATGAACTTATTATAACCTTTAGGCTTAAATATGTTTTTAGTCCCTCAAATTTAGGGTAAATTTGTTTTCCAATTTTTAAAGTGATCTTTTTAGTCCTTGTAATTTGAAAAAAACATGTTTTAGTCCTTTTATCCAAACACTGTGAATTTGTCACACAAAACTCACCCATTAATGTCCCTGTTAGTGAAAACATCATGCTAAACTCAACTGATTCTGCATAGCTGACTCAATCTGTCTTATCAATGATATTGTAGGTTGTCCTGAAGAACTAAAATAAACATTTTTTAAATTAGAAAGATTAAAAAAATTACTTTTAAATTTGGGGAATCAAGAACAGATTTACCTCAGTTTTAAGGGACCAAAAACATATTTAAGTCTAATGTTTAAATTAACTTTATAACAAACAAATATAACTTTGTCACTAACTATCCGTAAATTTTAATAAAAGCATCGTTACTTTTATTCCATGAGTTTGTAACATTTTGGATTAACTTCGTAATATACGAATATATAAGTTTATGAATTTTTATTAATTTATTTGAAACCTTGTAAATTCTTGTTTTGAGTTTGTAATTAACGTTCAACAAAACCTGATTTGTAATAGTAGAGTTTGAATTCGATTTTAAAAATCGATCAAATCTAATTGAAACAAAAATATACAATTTTATATATAAAATTATGGCTTAAATATGATTTTCGTCTCTATAATTTAGCGTTTTTTTAATTTTCCTTTCCTGTAATTTCTTTTTTCAAATTGTCTTTATAAATTCAAAACTTTTTTAATTTTAGTCTCTGTCATCCAACTTCATTACAAAAATGTTAAATTGCTAATGTTAGCACATGCCACATCAACAAAATGACATCATGATGGTGACATATCATATGACATGTCATCCTTGCCATGTCAGCAATAGTGTCATGTCATTGTTATTATAGAAGGACTAAAAATGAAAAAACATATTTACAGAGACTAAAAATGAAAAAAAAATTATAGAGACGAAAAATTAAAAAAAAATTACGTGGACTAAAAAAAAGGACATATTTGTAGGCACAAAAAAAAATTAAGCAACTTATAAATTTATTTTAAAATTAATATAAAATAAAATTTATTTTTAATAATCATGCATTTTCTCAACTTTTCTTTATTTTTCTCTTGTTCAACCCCATAATATCACTCACATGTTGCATAAACATTGTAAACTCTCTCACTCACTATATATACCATTTCTCTCCTCTCTAACGCACACATGCTTCACAAAGAAAAATAATACACATGGCTAATGGCTCGCATATACCTCTATAACACACTCTCACACATTCACCTTTTTACACCTCCGTTTCTTTGAGGGCCTATAGCCTGGCTTGCATAAGGCTTGTCTTGGTTTGGCCTATTTATTAAAAAGCTAGATTTAGGTTTTTGAAGGAGCCTTTTTAAGTAAAAAAAGCCTAGTCTTTATTTAGTTAAAATTAATATTACTTAACTATATTTTTTGTTGGCCAAAACACCTTACATACTAACCAAGACTTTAAGACTTTTATTAGAACTCATCGCTCAGGTCATCGATCAATAGAGCATGAAAGGTGCTAAGGAAATAATAGTTGTGAGTGTGACATGAAGAAAGAGAGAATGTTATGCAGAAACAAGCCAAGGCAAGCTTTGTTAGGCTTGAGCTTGACCTTGATTAAAAATAAAAAGTATATATGGCCTTTTTACTTAAAAAAACTTTTTAAAAGCCTAAATTTGGTCTTTTTAATAAACAAGCCAGACCTGCCCTAGACTTATGTAGGCTAGGTTGTTAGCCCCCAACAAGACACCTAGCTTATTTTCACCCTTATCTACTGTGAATGATGATACATGAAATGGGAGAGGCCAAGTGTAATGGTCAGTTAAATAGGTCCTTCAAATTTTAACGTACTAAGCCTTTCTAATTATGTTTGAAAAGTTGAATCCCTCCATTTAATTATGCATGTTTCACACAACTTGATTTTAGAGGTTACTGTGCTATCATTTTGTCAATAGGCAGATCAGAAGACTAATGCAGAACTAATGGGTGAAGGAATAACAAAGACATAGGGAAAGAAGAAAGCAATTATTATTCCATCAATGTTTCAGTCATTTTTCAACCTTGTATTATGGCAACCATGTATGTGTGCCTAATTGGCAATCACTCAGGCACTTAATGTGTCAATTCAGCCTTTTTAACGATGTTAGACACCAACTAATAATGAAAGGACCAAATTGATTGATGATTTACAATTTCAATGATCATTTTGCTATTTTTGAATTATAGAGATCAATTTGACCAACCATTACAATTTTAGAGACTAAATTGATTAATAATTTAAAATTTTAGGGACTATTTTGTCATTTTGTTAATTTTAGGGACCAATTTAATTTATCATTATAATTTTAGGGCCTAAACTGATAATTACTCCTAATTTATTATATGAGAATGGAACAACCAAAATTTGAGCTAAATTTTTATGTAAAAAAAAATGAAAGCAGATAATTTGGGAGTATAACCAGCCGAGATTTAGGAAGAAATTAAAGAGCAATTTTAACATAAAAAATGAAATTTGATAGTAATTATTTTGAGAGCACATTAGAGATTTGAAAACAAATTAAAACTTCAATATTTTTTTGGTGAGGTATCAATAAAGCAACAACAGAAAGAAACTAATGACAAGATAAACATAGCCTGCAGGAGGACGTTATCACCAATAATTAACAGGAAAAAAAAAACTAATGAAAGATAAACAACATGTCCTGCAAGAGGACGTTATCACCAATATTTAACAATTAAAAATAATTAACAGAAAGAAACTAATGAAAGATAAACATGTCCTGCAAGAGTTGTCACCAATAATTGACAATTAAAAGTAATTAAAAACATATCCTGCAAGAGGACGTTATCGCCAATAATCTCTAAAACTTAAATATAAAAAAAATTAAAAGTAATTAATAATTTGAGAATTTTAATAACAAAACGTAATAAAAAAAGTTATACACCGGTGAAATATCACGAGTCTTGAAGAGAAAGATCATTAATTAGTACAATTAGAGATTGTCTCTCTTTCAGTTATGAAGACTTTATTTTATTGTATGCACAAATAATTGATACTTTAGAACATCATCATCAATTATAGTTTTTTTTTTCCTACTTCCTTCCCAATTGGCAAGAAACTGATATCTCAAAGTATTTTGGCATCATCTTCTAAAGAGCTATTGGTGTTTTCATCTGTAATCTTAAAGTCTTCCTTCTCAGATTTTAGCACATTTGAATGACTTCTTCTCCTGCTTTGGCTGACTGAAGCGTTCAATTTTGAGAGTAATGGAAGTGTTTATTCTTTTCTTCTTGTTGAAGTTGACCTCATGCATTTTGGGTGATCCAATAAGCTTATCTAATGTTAACATGCTGAGATCACATGCTTGTTGAATGATTGTGCTTTTGGGTTCCCAATCCTTGCGAAGATTGACCAAGATTTCTAGGTTGCTTTCTTCTTTGGTTTACTTCTTTTCCAAGGGCTGGAAGACCATTGAGTATAGTTTGGATGCACCCAATCAGTTCTTCAAGTCTTTCATCGTAAACAATTCATAATGTCTTGTGAGCATGGCAACTTTTCTCTTTTTCACGTGTGTGGTTCCTTCATGCATGACAATAAGAGCATCCCACATTTATTTGGCTATATGTCTTGCACCCAAAGACTGTATTGTACTTATTTTTGGACATAGTACATGTAATAAGTGATGCGCTAAAAATACGCTAAAGGGCAAGCATACCCTTATCGCAATAGTAACAAAAGGACATGAGTTCAGATATCGAATCCAAAGGACTAAATGGTGATTATTAGTTTCCAAAGATTCTATATTGTTTAGGTAAAATTAAATAGGTACTGGGTTGGTTCAATAGTGATAAACGTAAAAAAGGAATTGTAAAACAAACAATGACAAGTAGCGAAAAATTCAGAGAAAAATAGGCTTAGGGTTGTGGTTTCCTTCTTGTTCTTAAGTTGCTTCACATCTAATTCTAATTGAACCTTTTACTATTCATCAATTACCAATATTCCCCTATAAATTTTATTGTCAATTATTGGTCATAAATTACTAGTCATTTCTAAGTTAATTTCCCAGTTGATCATGTGAGATATTAAAACCTTAGGAAGACATGAGGAATAAAAGGGGAGGATTAAATTAATTATTTAATCCAATTGGAAATTAGGAATGAAGGTTGATCATACGACAAAACCTAATTTGATTATCCTACATATCTACCAATTAATTGCGGTACGGCAGCCGTTCAATTAATCGATTCGAAGCATACAAGGGATGATCAATTCCAAGTAAGAAAATAAAAACAGTAGAGCAATCTAATTGACTGAATAGAAACAAGAATGCAATTAAAATTAAACATTTAGGGGTTCCAAACACTAAGTACACCACAACCCTAACAAGAAATTTAGCTACTCATGGCAAGAAGAGATATCATAATTTTAAAGAAATACATCAAAGGAAAAAGAAGAAGAAATCTTTTACAAGAAAAGGTTTTTCTCCAGTTTCTGACTCTGAGTATCCTATTGCCCCTCAAGAATCCTTCTCTAGAAGCCAAAAAAGCAAAAAAGGAAGAATTAAGGAAGAATAAGATAAGACAGTGATCCCCTTCTTGTGCTTTGCTCCTTACTATTTGTAATATCCTTTCAGAATTTTGAAGTAGAAGACTTAACCCTGGTCCATTCTGCCCAATCTAGGTCCATTAAAAATTCAAATAAAATTAAAACTTGGACCTCGGACCCGCCCAGCGAAGTTGAAAACCCGCTGGGCAGTTTTTCAAAATTTGCTTCGCTTTGACGCGAGCAGGCTATCCAACTCGCCCGGTGGAATACCTCAGGGCAAGTCCGCCGGGCGGCCTACAAGGCCCGCCGAGTGGTGCAACTTTGTGCACTCCATTTTGTGCTTCAAGTCTCCTTTTTGGCCCTCGTGCTTATAGACTTATTTTAAGCCCACTTGATAAGTATATTACTCCTCTATACCTGTGGACTAGATTTCTTTTCTTTGCTCAACTAACTTCCTACATAAAATTCAACAAAATTAAGACAATTCATGTAATTTTAAATAAAAAGCTTAGAAACACACATCACATGAAATCCTTCATTAATGGTCTATTTTCTCAAAAATTTCCAATGAGTTAATGCAAAAATCATGTGAACTTGCTCTATAAATCTACATAAATATAGATTTATCAATAAGATATCTTGCTTTAGCATTAAGCTACATTTTATTGATATCGTCTCGAGTCCATTGATATTCTAAGACAAAGATCGGAGTATCTCCTTTAGTAATGATCTGCTAAAGGTGAGTAGACTTGATAAACATCTTCATACGATCTTGCCAATGCTGGTAGTCATCTCCAAAGAATACAAGAGGTTTGGTGAGTGGTCTTTCTTTTGTAATAAGTTAGTTTTCAAGATGTGCCATAAGAATTATGGATCTTCTTCCTTGATTGTGAAGTGCTCAACCCTAGAGGTCAAGCTCTACTACCAATTTGTAACACACGGGTAAACACAAGAAGAAAGGTTTAATTGTGTTTATAAAAACTTTTTTGCAAATCTTTTCTTAAAACCAAACTTAATAGCAGACAATCGAATGCTTTATTTGAGTTACAAAAATATGTTACTAAAATAAATTTTTAAGTTAAAATTGAAATACAAATGTTCACACAAACAACTCCCTTAGGTTAGATATATAAAACAAGATAAGGGATAAAAGATAAACATGCCAGAGATTTATACTGGTTTGTCTCACCCAAAGACTACGCGAATACATTGCTATCCACCAAGAATTCCACTAACAAAATTATTAGAACTACTGTTCCATACTATTACAAGAATTATTTTTCTTCAAGCCTCTTCATGCTCACACACAAGTATTCTTTTCTACTTTGTCTCTCTAGACAATTACGACAAATATTCTTTTAACCAATCCTCTTTAGGCTCGATGCAATTTCACGTAGAAATGCTTAAGGATACACTTACAAGGCTACCGTCCTAAATGATAGATGAAAGCTTTTAATAGCCTATGTACTCAAAGAGTGTTGTTATGAATTGTGCAAGAGTTCTCTATTGCACTATGATCTTGTGAGTATTTATAGAGATCTGAAAAAGTATTTACTATAGTCCTTTGAAGCTCTCTTGATTTATTCCTCATAAATTTGAACGTGGTGCATTTAATACCTTTCACCAACTAGTTACTTCTAATTTGATAAAGCATAATGCTTATCTTCTTTTCCTTCTTTTGCGCCATAAAGCAAGTAATCATTCCCTCTTTTCAGAGTTATGTATGGTCCAACCTCTGTTTGTGTTGTCTTGTCTGTTGATTTTTGCTTTTACAAGCCTTTTGATGCAATAGTGGGAAATCTTTATCTTTGTCTTTATCTATTAAAGGACAAAGCTCTTGAGTCTTCTTAGATATGCTTCTAAGCTTATACTTTTAAGCTATCCTTCATCATAGACTATCTTTCTTGTAGGATGAAGCAATTACAGTGCTAGGACAAATGAACTCTTGGACAAACAGTCCCAATATACTTGATCAAATGTAACTTGTTTAAGACAAATAGTACACAAAGTTAATCTTTTATACTTAAACATACTCTTATATTTTTGTTTGTTGTCATTAAAATATAAGGATTATGTATCGTCTTTTTATCTAATAAGGATAATCTACATGAGTAGTGTATGATATATTAGAATAAAAAATAGGCAAAGACAAAAACAAAAACAAAATCTTACATAAATCATCATCAATTTCATCAAATGGACTTATAGGACCTATCACATCCGAGTTCAAGAAACTTAACATGCAAAGACTCATATATAATTTTTGTACCTGTACCAATACAAAATAACCTAAATTCTTTATGCAATTCTAATACCAAACGAAATAGCAGGGCCAACGTAAGGGTAAAGTTACTAAAACTCAAACTTTAGGTCCACCAACAAAAATTATTTGTTATTAATTTTTATAAAGCAAAAAGGCCACATATATTAAGCCCAATATATCACTTTCTCATTTAAAGTAAAAAAGTCTCTCTTAAAATTTGCTTTAAGTCTCACTAATTGTTGAGCCAGCCTTGCAAAATAACAACAACTAATTTTGGAGTTGAACTTTTTCTCCAAGGCATTATATATTTAATTTCGTTTAGACAACCTCAAACATGAAAATGACTCAAACTAAGTTTTTTTTAAAGGCTATTTTCAAATCCTGACCCCCAAGAATTCTAGCAAGTTAAATACACTAATTATCTTCATTATATCTTTAAGTATACAATTATGCCTTTTAGTTTCACCATTTTGCTCAAAACTATTAAACATGGTATATCTATATTAATATATTTTTATTGTATTCATTTTCCACTTTCAAAAATTACTATTCACCCAAGTTAAATTACCTTTTGCATTCCTTTCTTACAATTCCATTCAACTAGCGCATGCCTACTTATAAATAAAATTACTATTACCTCTCCCTTCCATATTATATATATATATATATATATATATATATATATATATATATATAATATGTATTACATAATAACTATTAAATTGAGGAGGGTGTGCACGTGCTTGTATGTGTACGTTGTTTTATAATTTTAATATTTAATCTTTACATACTGATTTAAATATGTTTTTGGTCTCTATATATACTATTTTTTTGGTTTATTGTTAAAAAAAATTTAAATAGTCCTTGTAATTTTTTTTTGTTTTGGTCCTTTTTATTTTGTTTTAATCCTTGTAATATATTCATTTTTTCATTTTGGTCCTTGTAATATTTTATTCATTTTGAATTAGTCCCTTCGGAAAAAATTGATAGGGAGCTAAAAGTAAATTATTTATATATGACAAGGACAAAAATGAATATTTAAGCCTTATATACAAGTGTATATCTATAACTATATATAATGGTGTTAAGCTATTTTAGTGTCCACGTTTTTATTCTAATTTTGTCCTTTTAACTTCTTTAAATGTAATTGTACACAATAACCAACATCACTTTCCCATTTTCTATTCAAACTTTAAAAAAAAAAATTGTTAAAAAAATAATATTTTTCTAAAAAAATAAAATAAAATATGTGATTAGATAGACATGTGTTTCCCCTAGTATAATATAAAAAATTTATTTAATATAGTGTATTCTTAAGATAGTGCATGTACTGACAATGTAAAAGATTTTTACTTTATTATCCAATTACAAATCATCATGTATGATGAGTTTATTGACTTTTACAATAATCTTTTTCTAAAAATCAAAGAATTAGTGGCCAAATTTAGTGATAAAAATCATTTTTCCTTCACTAATTCTAGGGTCATAAAAATTTATTTTTAATTGGTTGACAGTGTAAAATTTTATACACTGACAATGTATAGAAATTAAACTCTATTAAGTTTATTGTATTTTTGACAATATTTTTATTTTATATATCTTATTTATTATTTAAATATTGATATTCATGTTGTACAAAGTTAAAAGTTTTACGTAAAGTTAAAGAAGAATTAGTTTATCTAAAATAATATTTACATCTAAATAGTTATATTACGCAAGATAAAAGCCTTTTATTATACAGATGGATGAATGTTTAATATAAAGTTATTAATATATAAATAAAAATATAAATTAGATGAGAATATAAAATATTTGCAAGCATATAAATTATAAAAAATAAATATTGAATATTTTATTTTATATTAGCTATTCAAAACTCAATAATAATTAGTCTACCCATGCATTACATGAGTTACTATATTAGTTATAGAACAATTCGATAACCCTCCTCTTATCCTTTGGCATCATATTTGTTGTAATACTCCGTCAGGATTAGATCTTACTTGCCTTATGACCTTTCTTAATTTTATTTTTTTTTATCTTAAATTAGTTATAAAAATATTAAGTTTCTCAAGCGCATTAAACTTTTCTTAATTAACAAAAAAATATCTATTAGTGAACCAGAGTCTATAATAACAAATGATTTCTGTAAGACTAAAATAATGTTGATCTAAATATGTCAATAATCTACCTCCAGCCATTGCATCAACGGTTTTGGCTTTTTTGGATCCCCACTCAGTCAAGGGATCCAAAACAAAGGGTACGTATATAAGTTTATCCATTACAGAATTCAACGGACATGGGAGTGTGAATTATATGTCCCAGAACGTTTTGTTCAAAATATGAATTTGTATATGACTTCAAAAACTACATTCAGATATTGATTTCTTTTTCCACAGCCAATTCTAGACAATACTGTTAATGCTCAATAGTAACGTGTAATCCTATCATTTACTCTGAAATTGAATGTAAACCAATAACAAAAAGTTCTTTCAATGATTTGAGAAACGGAAAATTCTAACAATTTCTAGAAGATTTGAACTTCTAGTTCTACTCCTTTCTTTTTTATCGCAGTAAATTTTTCCTCAGAGAAAAGGATAACAACGCCATACCAGTATGAAATTCTGATCTCATGTCTAACATTAGATTTTATTTATTGAACGATAGCGACAGAAAGGGGTAAAAAATAGTGTTGCTGTTTAACAGAATCTGACAAGGACTAGTATTTTTTGTATTTCGTGACAATGGTAATTTTCTGTTACTTGCAAGGGTCCCAAGAAACAGACTATAGCCGTAACAGATTCTTTTGAAAATGTCGATCCACCCCAGAGTTGACTTTTATAAATACATTGGAATCTTGTACGCACATCTTTGTACCTTTAATTGATTGAACTAAGGTACCATGGCGACCACATTCGAACTTGCTAGTTATCATGTCCTAGATCACTATAAAATTGAAGACAGATATTCTGTAACACTGAACAGAAAATAACGTATCAGCTATGCAGTTGTTGGTTTCAGAATGGTCCTGATATGAGGTAACATTTCTTGGGTCCAAGAATGGAAAAGTGGATAACTATGTAATGGAGCACTTGGTTCAGAATAAGCATTATTTTTATCTGATGGGGGCGAATGCAGCATGTCACGCGATACTTTTGTAATAAGCATGAGCAGATTAACAACTTGCAATGCAATTATGAGCTTCAAATTATGTTACTTTGTTGTGTAGAGAGCGTTGTCTTGATTAGTATGATTGAACAAATTAAACATCGATGGAGAGAAAGGCCTTTTGGTGGTCCTTCATTCGTTATTGTAAGCCTTATTGAGACTTGTGGCATATATGCTCTGACACGGGAACATGTAACCTTACATCTCTCTAAATGTTATCCAGTCAAGAAATCAATCATCGCCCCGTGACCAAAATTATGTGTAGGTTTCGATGAATTTGGACCATAGAGATATAGAACACCAAAATAAAAGGATATGTTTACGGTTTTTCTCATTCTTTACACTAAGAACAGGCAACATTGTTGGTATTCTCTGTCCATTTCATTACAGATTCTAATGAAAACATGCAATGACATGGTTTTGCTTGTTTATGGATTCCGTTTCGGAAATATGATTGTTGCACGATAGATTTAAGAAAGAATTCAGAAAGAATTTTGATAAAAAAAAAAAACCCTAAAGGTGGTATTTGTTCAATATTCAGAGAAAAGCAATGTTCTGTATCCCGTCTTGGTATTTGTTCAATATTGTTTTTAAATATCCGACCAAAATTGGATGTTCTCGAACATGTGACAGTTAACAGACTCGTCCTTCTTGGTCAGAGCGGAGGGAGTAGTGAATCAATGAGATCACGATTAAACTACTTATTTCAGTTCTAGAAATTGTAAATATTTATCTATTAATTTTATAAAACCTTCACTTCAATCTTTAAAATTGTAAAACGTATTGTAGTGGAAAAGACTAACATAAATAATATTTAGAGGACTAAACCAGACTAAAAGAAAGGTTTACTAGTTATGTCAATGTTTATGGATAATTGTCGAAAGTAATCAAAAACATATATATGATTCTAAAAATAATATATAAAATAGAATCTTATTCTTCTACAAACTCTAGTCTAATAAAATATAATGCAGGTTAAAATCAACGGTAGAAAATAGAAATGCATAATAAAGACAAAATATATAAAAGAAGATAAAAAGAATAAGAAAATGGCCAAAGACCGAGAAGGAAAAAGAATTTAAAAGAAATTTAGAGATTAAAAAAAAGGCACTAAAAAATTTTCCTTTACTAATGGTTTAACATATTGAATTAATATTCTTTAGTATAGCCTTGGTCTAACAGATATTAAATTATTATTGTGAGTTTAATTATACTAATAATATAATATATCATACTAACAAACAATTTTGTTCATATAAAATATTAATATATACTATCAATATATCAAATATTAGTATAATATATTATATTATTAGTGTAAAATATTAATGATTATACTAACAGATTAATTTTGTAAGACAAAAGCTACACTAACAAAGGCAGTCCTAACACTTGACAATTTTTGTTTATTAGTAATTGAATGTCATTTTTTTTCGTAGTAAAAACAATGAAAAGGATGCATACCTTTGATCCCTCCTTAACAAGTAGTCGCAAGCATTAGACCTATTATGCTGGAATGGGAAATTTTAGAGTGATGGAATCCAAATCATATCTTATTCAAATTCAAAATGCATATCTAAAGGCAAAGAAAATAACTACTAAAGTCCTAGGATTTGTACACATAAATTTCATTTGGATACAACAACAACAAAAAAACCAACTTTTACATAATAAATTACGAAAAAAAGTAGAAGTTGTTCAGGTAAAAAGCTAAAAGAGAAAAAAGTTGTTGAAAAATTTGGGGGTAATTTGGACATTATGTTTTTAAAGGAAAAAAAAACTATTGAAAATAATCATAAGCTACAAAAGTTTAGATGCAAGATTTCAACTTATTTTTCAAAATAAAAACTTTTTTTATAAATTTCAACTAATTAATGTCCGAAACACAAATAATCTACTACAACAAGTAACTTCCTAATGTTTGATTTTGACAACTATAATCAAACTTAATTATTTGAAATAAAATGGCCAATAACTATGTTGGGAAATCTAAGAGAGCACACAAAGGAGTTAACAAACTAATAACAAGAACTACTAGACACCCCAATCTCCACCAAGAACCTTAAGGCATTAGGTATATGGGTCACATCTCTTATATATCCTTCATTGAGTCCTTTCCTAGCTAATGTGAGACTAACCACTTGCACTTGATTTTCCAACTATCTCTCCCTCTAGTGTGAGTCTCCACATTGATACACTCCTACAATATCGTCATTCACCAACAAGACATATTGCTTGACCAACCTTACAATCAAGAAAACTTTCAATAAAGAATCATGCTGTACCCTCAAGCTTAACCAACCAAGCTCTAATACCACTTATTAAGGTGTTCGAAAGAGCACTCAGATGAGTTGACAAGGCTAATGAAAAGAACTACCAAGAGAATTGGACACTACATCTCTACCTAAAATCTTTAAGGCATTAGGTATATAGGTCACAATGTGGGACTAATGGCTCACACTTGACTTTTCCAACAAGTTTGCTCTCAAGTGTGAGTCTTCACATTGTCACACTCCTTTAGTACTATTGTTCACCTATCTAAAAAGAAGGTTCGTGGGCTTTTCTTTATAAAATCCATCTCTGCTCCTCTCATTTCGACATTTGATAAAGGAAAGACTTCATAATTCATCATGCATTATGTCATCTATGGATCGTTGCTACCCTTCAGGGAGCTTAAATTCTATATGGATTCTTAAGCCCAAAGGACAAAAAGCCTCGTACACAAGTTTGTCATCCCATAAGGAGTACGATATTGTGTATACTCTAACTAGGATCCTCTAAGACACCTATAGGATGAAACAGCTTCATACAAAGTTCGCATAATTACCTATTACGGGGTTCTCGGCTCCATAATATCTAGATACAGGTACCCTTATGCAGCATATGCACTGAGTTAAAGACTTAGTAGCTAACTGGATAGTTGGCCATGCATTGCATGCATCCTAAATGACTAACCTCTAATGAAGCTTGACTATGCTCATGATGCTCACTTTGTTTGTCTGATTATTGTATTATTGTGTTATAAACATGTTATGCATCGTGAATCAATTATCTGTGGTCGTGATATAAAGATATTATGCCTATTGGAACTAATGGATGATTAGACTAAAGGACCATGATTGCGATAGCACGTTATATTTTTCTGTTGATAATTCCTCGTTCATGAATATATTGATTGAGTCATAGTGCTAGCCAGGTTATGTTGGTGCATATGCATATGTGTAGGTCACTGCCAATGATGGTGGCATACCCCTTAAGCTTGTTATGCTCCCTTATTATCTTATCTGTGTCTGTTATCTCACCCCTTTGTTTTGTTTCTTGGTTGTAGCCCTACTTATCACCAAGCAGAGGATGGATAAAAGCCATCATATGTGGATCACCCTAGGAGACGGAGAGTGGACGGAGCACAATGAGCAGCCCGATGAGGGAAACTACCATAGTGTCCTCTCAAGCATAGTGACTTTCTGGCACAGCGACATCGACAGCAATGATCCTGACCAAACAACTCCATTGGTGTACTACCTACATCTGTCCATGTTGGTGGATAATAGGACCTACCAGCTCTAAGCCCCTACCCTTTTCTCTTCCATAGCTATTGCTACTACTGTAGTAAGGCAAGTTAGAGGCCATGCCCATAAGGGGCAACATGGCCTTTCATCCCTTAGGCCT
Source organism: Spatholobus suberectus (assembly GCA_004329165.1). NCBI lineage: Eukaryota > Viridiplantae > Streptophyta > Magnoliopsida > Fabales > Fabaceae > Spatholobus > Spatholobus suberectus. Next base: position 65,269,799 of record CM014729.1, read on the forward strand.
AGGGGTGGCAAGACTAGGATGACTGCAAGGAAGGCAATCCTTCCTCACATATCCATCTTTTCTTGGATTGTCAGGTCCTTGAAAGCCTCTAGAGACACCGCTAAGTATGCCGCCCAGATGAACGAAGGCCAACGTGGCAATCAAGATGATGGGGACTCCCTTAGTGACTCTCTTGAGGATAATGACCTTAACATATCTTACCATGTGGGTCAAGGTGGATACCCTCCTAGCCAGTAAGGCTAGTGATGAGGTTAACAGTCTAGGTTTGTTGGGAGAGCCAACAATATTAGTGGATTATGTCTATGTTGTTGGTTAATAAGATAGGATTTAGTAGTTTCATTGGATTACTGTACCTTTATTTTCTAACACATACTCTTTGGTTCTGTAAACTTGATATTTTATCTATTGCACTTGTTCATGCATGGGACTTTTTCTTTCTTGATGTGTAAGAATTTTGTTTTCTCTCTTCCAATACCTCGTATACAACTGCTATCAAGTACCTGTGGATGTGGTCACTCTATGTGGCCATCCTTTTTATATTTCCTTATGCAAGGTCATTACAAACCATTTCTTGTTACAACTTCCACAATTTATAAAATGACAACACAGGTTTACATCAAATGCGAAAAATTTACTCGTGTTTTCATCAACTTGAATTAAACAAAGTTTCAAACTATTAATTCCAAATGAGTTCTAGTTAAGTTCAAATCCCAACAAGCAAGACCTTACAATAGGTAATCGATAGATTAATTCTTTTGTAGTTAATATGCAAAGTTGCAAAGGCTTTACGGCTATAGGTGGCATCAAAACAAGAGGCGTGGCCAGGATCTACTTGATCTAGTCAAAGGCCTCTTATTGCTCTCTTCCCCATACAACATTTTCCTGCTTCTTCAACCATAGCATAGGAGAAAAAACTTTCAACTTGCCATCCAAATTAGCAATAAAATGATTGAGGAAGTTAACCTTGCTAATCAAGCTCTATAATTCCAACTTGTTGTAGGGAGAGAGGCTTCTAATATTGCTCTAACCTTGTTCTTGTCCACCTTAATGCCTTAGTTATGCATTAAGAAGCCAACAAGTTTCCAGTCGCTATTCCAAATACACATTTAGCATAATTCATCTTCAGGTCATGCTTTCTAGTGCAACTAAAAGCTTGCTCTAAATTGGCTAAATGGTAATCGAAATTGGCTGACTTCACCACGACATCATCGATGAGAATAAAATACTACAATGCAAACCTTTGTGTTTTTGTCAATCAAATCATGAAATATTAAGTTCATTACCCTTTGGTATGTAGCCTCAGCATTCTAAAGTTAAAACAACATGACCAACCATTAAAAAATTCTAATGGCTCATTTGTGTCTAAAGGTTGTTTTGTGAACATCCTCCTTGGCTAAATAGATTTGGTTGTATCCAGAATAGTCATCTATAAAGGTAAGCATTCCATTATCAACCGCTGCATCAACTATCATATCTGCGACTATTATGGCATACTCATCCTTTAGAGTGGCTAAGTTCAAATTAAGAAAACCAATGTAGACCTTACTTGCCTATACTTTTGTTAGCCAACACAGCATTGGACAATTAGTTTGCAAGCTTAATCTTCTTGATAAAGTCCACTGCCAACAGTCGCTCAATTTTTTCTTTGATCTTTAGCATAAGATCTAGATTGAAGCCCTTTGGCGGCTGTTTATGCAGCTTAATTTGTCTTTAATAAGGGTTTGTGTTCCACTAGTGGCCTTGCCAACCTTGGCATTTCATGATAATCCTAAGCGAAGTAATTCTTATATTCAGAAATTAGCTGCAACAATCTATATTACCTCTTCTCGTTAAGAAGGCCACTTACTTTTGTCATTCTAGGGCTACCAATTGTCCCCAAGTTAACATCCGACAAAGGATCTTGCGCCTTAAACAAGGGTAACGACATCTAAATTAGTTAGACTTGGTCAAGCTCCTATGAGTCATCTTGCCCCCCAGGCATTTCTTTTAATATTTTTGCAGCTAGTGAGTTAAGTTTGCAATCTCCTTTATCGACTAATTCTTTAAGGGTGCACCTAGGTTGTACATCAGCCAATTTCTTTAAGTTAAAGCCTTGTGAAGTGAACTCACACATAGTCATTGTGAAGAAGTCTTCTACTATTGTTATCTCCATGATTGGTTGCACTTGAGGCAAATAGAAAGCAACCTCTACGATAAAAATGTCAGTCGAAAATGGACTTTAATTAGCTAAGACAATCTCAACCATGTTGTCTATCCAAAATATCAACATTGTCACTTCAACTATTAAAATGCCCACAGCCATAGTGGGGTCTCCAATGAAGGCTATCATCCTCATGTTGGTTTTTATTAAGTCTCCTCTAGATTTGCCTAGCTTCTTCACCATGGAATATGGCATCATGTTTAAAGATAGCCCCATTGTCAATAAACACCCTATTGAAAGGTTTGTCGTCAATAGTTTCCTTGACAAAAATAGACTTTAAGTGCTTTGCATCTCATCAGTTGGCTTGTATAACGGCCACCGCTGAATTAGAGATTACATCATAAGCCAAGCTAGCCCATTCTTCTTCTTCAACTAGCATATCCCTTCTGAGAGTCGTTAGCCATTGACCACAACTAGTGAATTCTGTAGGTACCATGCTAATGACTCCAATAGGGAGAGGCAACTAATCCGACAGTAAGTCATCCAATTCAAGGTCTTCTAAACTCAACTTAAGCATGAGACTTAAGTCATATCCCTCAGCTAAAAATCCCTCTTTGTTATGGGATGTCTTTCCTATGTTAGTTGCTATCCTTGGGGATTCTACTTCATTCTCATTGAGCTTGCTTGATTCTAGCAACATATTGAGCATTGTTCTTAACTTTTGGACATCTCTCTTTCTCTTAAGACGCCTCTTTTGGCACCTTAACAAAACCTTGGGCTCTTGCGACTATCCTTTTGTATATTTATTCAAGAACCATGGTCTCTTTTTCACCCTTACTTTGGGTTTCATCGTTTTGGTTTTCCTTAAGTCATCATCGTTCATTAAGGAAATCTGTAGTGTAATTATGACATTCTGCACATTCACCTCAGCCATGCGCCTATTATGTTTCTATAACGGTGGCGGATGATTATGCACTAACTACTATTTCTTTCATTCATCGATTGGTTTACAGTATTGTAGCTACTGGAAAACTTATCTTCTTTACAACTATTCCACTCCTAAGAGGTGAATCCTTGTTGGTTCCTACTTCATGCCTGCTCCCCTGGAGACTCTATTGGTACTTCGGTTGCCCTCTAGGTTTGGGAACTACTTCCTACTTCTACTTAGCCGTGGGAGCTAACACCATATTCACATTATCCATAGAGAACATATCAGTGTCAAATTTCATTTCTATCCTTTTGTAGGCTAATTTGAGTCATCCTTCCTACAATGCTTTCTGGATAGTGTTCCTAAAAACAAGGCAATTTGAAATAGAATGACTATATGCATTATGCTATTTACAATACTTTTTGTTTCTCGGCTCTTCAAGGGGTGGAATTTTTTGACCATTTAGAAGTTTTATCTATTAGTCCTCCAACAAATAGTCAAAGACCTAATCAGCTCTATAATTGTCAAAAAGGTACTACTCCTTGCTTTCTGCCTTTTTTCCTTTTCAAGGCCTCAAGGTTAGGCAAGTTTATGGCTTTCCTTTGACAATTTCAGGTACCGTCTATTCGCTTACGGTTTCCTCATTTGACAACTCATCTTAGTCATCAACTATTATAGACATGGCATGCATGCTTCTAGAACCTCTTTAGGCCTTTCACTATTCACGTTCAAAGATGAACTGCTTTACTCTCATAGCTTTAGTGACCAATTAGGAGAGGTCAACACAATCCTATATAATCAACATCTCCTTTAGTTGAGGGTGCATGTTCCCAATGGTTATATTGGCATGTTCAGCTTCTGGAAACTGCACTTTGCATTTACTGCTTATGCGCCTGAGTCATTCTAGATACTCAGTAACTGACTTGTTCACTTGCTGCCCAATGTTCGTGAAATCAAGCACAAACACGTTAGGTTAAGGAGAATAAAATTCATCATGACAACACCTCTCCATATTGGTCCAATTATGAATGGAATTAGGCAGCAAGGTGGAATACCATGTAAAAGTTGCTTCAGTCAGAGAAAGTGGAAACAATTGTAACCTATAATAGTCGTTTTGACTAGCCTTTCCACATTGAGCCATAAAACGGCTAATATGCTCCATAGTCAATTTTTCATCTTCACTTAAGAAAGTTGCAAAATTTTGGACTCTATAACCCCTCGACAAGGGTTCTATTTTATCTATCTATCTATTCTGGATAAGGCTTTTAATATACAAGTCTGTCCATAGGCTTCAACTGCAAAAAATTTCTTGAAAGCCTCAACTATCACGTTAGGATTTTTAGCAATGTAGTAGAGGTTCTTACATCATCCCACGTTAGCTAAGAATTCCCAAGGATAGCCGTGGCAAATAGTTGTCTGCCTAATCCTTGAATGACAAATTGGAACCCCTAAGGCTCATATAAAGGTCTATTATTATGCTTTGGCTAAACCCGAAATACTTCTTGATAGCCTCAGCTATCACATTAGGATATATCAATGATGAGGTAGAAGTTCTCGGCTTTGCCCAAGTTAAGTGATGATTACTAAGAGTACCCGTGGTAAACGACTATTTGCCTGATCCATGAACGACAGACTAGAACCCTAAGGCACATATGCTTGCTGATAATTGGTCTACCTCCCAGCTTTTTGCTAAGTAAATCCATACGACTGGCGTTAAGTAGCCTCATAATGTAGGTTTAGGTCTCTAAGATTAGCAACAGTGGCCTAAAATACAGGGGTAGTCCCTTGAGCTCCAAGGTGAGGAGGCAATCCAATTATTCCTATAGCATTTGGGGGTTGCCTAGCCATTTGCATTATCTTAAATTAAAACTATGGGGACCAAGCAACCTCCACTGTTGGTTGAGCAATGACAAATGTTGTTGCGAACAGATTCATCTGGTTCCTTAGTATTAAAGTAGCCAAATCCTCTCGGTGGTAGCCTTACTATTGCTATTCTTTTCTAGCCTATTGAATTTCATTTTGCACCATGGGCTTGACAATATCTCCTAACTATTGGGAAACCTGACACATGATATCATGTACTCCCATCTCCATCCATTGACTGAAATAGGAAGGTGCAACTACAGGATCTGGCTCCTTGGGAAGAGGAACAAAAGCAGTGGTAGTTACATGGATAAAAGAAGAGACAACTACAAGATTTGGTTCCAAATCACTTGTAAAGTGTCGCAAAGGTGGAGGAATAAAAGTAGTGGCAATTATTGAGTGTGTAGTTGCAAGATCGTGTCCCATGTCACGTATAGGCTCATTGATAATGATGAAGCTCTGCAGGTGAGAAAGAGGTCCAGAAGCGATAGTAGTCAGTGGACTAACAACAACCTGAGTGGTTACAACAGTGGGAGGTACAACTGCAATAGTTGTAACCGCCTATGGCTGTGTCCTAACTTGGTTAATAGAAGTCCTTCTTGTTGTTGGAGTCAAATTCATCTTTGAAACGTAAAGTCTTGATCTCAATTGCATGTGCCAATCTTGATTGAAGGATGGTGAAGGGAACTTCAGTTTGAGATTACTGGAGTCCCACCGGGTGTGCCAAAATTATGTTGGTGTGGAAAATTCTCCTATTTAGTTGTGAAAACCACTAATCACCAACACATGACTCCCCTATTAGACGATTGGCTCAAGGAAGGGATTTTGTCCTTCAATTGGGTTCCTAGTCTACTTTAGAGAACTTTCTAGCAATTGTGGAGCTGAGGTTTATATGCTACACTACTCCTAAGGGAAATGTAATAAAAAAAAAGCAATAAATGGCTAAAATTGTAAAGGAAAGCGATTAAAAAAAGCTGTAAATAAACCGGTAAAGAAAGAAGTAAATGCAAAAATTAAATAATTGGAAAAGATAAATTTGATTGATTGGTTAGGGACCTATTTTACATTGTTTTTTCCTTCTATTTATAATGTTTTCGAAGCAATACAAGAATCAACTATTTTCTGGTAACTACCCATGAATGGCAGTTGTGGGTGCATGCTTCCATCATGGGTAGTTGTCCTAAAAATTGTCCTTGAACATTTTTCCACATTTTGACCCCTGTTTGCTTTTGATTGTGCATTCTACATGCAAAAAAATGGCATTTACTCTTCAATTACCCACTTATCCTATTTTTTAGGACATCATGGCTCCATATAAATTTAGTCTTAGAAAACTACCTCTACTTGCCTTCCACATTCATCTTTCCTTTCTAGCTTGGTCTTCTCCATAGTAGACCTAATTTTGGACCTCTTCTAAGCCCAATTCTGCTGAGCCCACACCAACCATTAGAAAACGACTATTAGCTGTTAACAATCCAAAAATGGCTATTTTAGCCATTAGTTGTTAGAAAATGACTATTTAGTCATTAGTAGTAAAAATGACTATTTTAGTTGTCATCCATTTTTAGTGTCAACATAAGGCCCACATCAATCAATGGGCATCGGCTGAATCAGCCGTCAACCGATGGTAAATAGCTGTTCTCGATATTAAATATTTCTAGCGCCAATAGTTAGTTATATTATAATATAAAAATATAATTCAAAATAAAAAATAAATTATAAATAAAAGATGAAAAATAAATTCAATTTTTGAGAAAGAAAAGTTAAGAATGATTTGTATTATTTTTAAAGAATAAAATTGAAAAATTTTAAGTCATCTTAAGTGAGTATACTCTACTTTAAGAGTAGATTAGTTTTTTTTTTTTTACCATATTATAGGTATGAAGTATTTACTGACTCTTCTGATGATAATCTTTACTAGAGAATTTGGCTGACCTTTAGTGGAATCTTCTCTCTCAATCATCTTTTTTCATTTACAAGACTCGAATCCTAAATCTTGCTTAAAGGATTTGAATTATTTTTCATTCAAACTAATATAATATTGGTTAAGAGTATCAGTTTAAGTAGTATCTATACAACATATAAGATAAAAATATTTATAGTTATAAAATAGAAATACGTAATTAATTAAAAGTTTACTAAGTACTCGAGTTACTCTTCAACTGTACTCCAATTTATAAAAATAGACTGATAATTGTTTAGTGCTATACACTTAACAACATCATAATTTTTACTTAAATATATTTTAAACATGACACATTAATATTACGCTTACGATTGGAGGTGTTGCCAAGTTTTTGGTTTTTTAAACGTTTTTGTGTGCATGAGTTTCTTGAGTTATGAGTGGAGAGTGGAGACAGATAACCATCAACAAAAGCAAATTTCCTTTATATCTTTTTCCGTTTCTCAATCATTGCCTGTACAATTCAATAATGTGACTGAAAAGTAAAATATCTTGGCTGGCGCAGTGGCCACATTAAATTATTGTCTTGCCTGTGATTGTCTTTGTAAATTTGATTTTCAAATCAACGCTCAGTTTGTTACGTAGGAAGTAGTAAAGAAGTGGAAAAAAATAAAAAAGAAATGAGAAAAAGTATAATTTTCTTTTGTTTAGTTGTGCAGAAACACCGTTAAAATATTTAAAATTTTAGTAGGATCCATACGTTTTTTATTTGTTCTCAAATATGCAGAAATGAGAGAAAATAACTATATAATTGATTATACATACATATAATCGAATATACAATGTGTATAATTGGTTATATGAGTAATCCATATAATTGATTATCTTCCCCCCACCAAATAAAAATAAATAATAATAATTCAAAAAAATTCAAAAAATTAACTTCTCTTTTTTTTTTTAACCAAATAACCTTAATTTTTATTTTATTTTTCACCTAATTCTCTTATCTTTTCTTTCCTTTTTTTTTTCTCTACTAAACAAAGCGTCATTTTGCTTAAATAAAACACTGTGGACATTAATGGAAAGCTTGCTTCTGCCAAGTTCCAAGTGCAGCGGCAACCTGCAATACATTAATTCATTCCTTCCTCGATGGTGTCTGAAGTACACGCAGATAGCGTGGAAACATCAGAGGAAGCAAAGAGCGTCTATTGAGCATAACATTCAATTCAATGGTTTAAGTGCTCACAGTGAGGGGCCTATGGCCTATAACCCGCTAGATATTCAATTCACGGTTCTTTCACACGAAATAAATGGGCCTGGTTCAGCGCCGCGCCTAGTCCATGGCATATATATCTGTCGTCTATTGCTTGCTTGCTTGCTATTATGCTATAGAATAGAATAGGTCTGCGCTCGGCTCCTGCAGCATGAACTTTGCGTTCAAGTTAATAGTTGTTTTGGCCACGTCTTGGACAACATTGTCCTCTCCTTCATGTTCATGTCATACCAAAAGCTAACTCTTGTCTTGTCAACGGGATTCTTTCCTCTTTTGTATTGTTTCCTTTCCTTTTTTTTAGCGAAATCATTAATAATATATTGAGATTTACACTATTGGATAAATTTTAATCAACATATGAGTATGCTTGTAGAAGTTTTATATTTCAAAATGATACGGGAAAAAATAGAAGTATGATATGTGCTATAATATGGTAAGAAAAAAGATGAAAAGAAATAATAGTGTTAATGAGGTGTTTAGAATGAAAGAGTATTCAAATAAATGTTGTTTGGTAAGAGTGGTCCAGCACTCTTATCCTTCACTAAGGTTGTGAGATCGATCTCTCCTTGAATATGGAGTCATAATATTTAGGAGAATTTTATCTATTAGTGGGCCAACCCAGTGCAAAGGGAGATCAGTCAGGCCCATTGGTTTGGATACCACATGATTATACCAAAAACATAAAAGAATAAAGGAGTGTTCATGTATCAATATTCTTTATTTTTCTTTTACCTCTTTTTTTCCTCTCTCTCTCTCTTTTTATCAAATTGTATTGTTTATTACATTTTATAATTTTATTTTTACTTCCCTGCATTTCACCTAGTGAGTACACCTAGTAAGTATATAACAATCATATTCCAATTAAGTGTATACACCTAGTGAGTGTATAATGATCATTTTTTCAATTTTAATACTTTTAATTAATAATAAAAGTATGTTAAATAATATGTTGTTGTTTTTTTAATTTTAGTTCCTACATAATTAATTTTAAAAATTTTGGCATTACTCATGTGTGCTTACATAAATAACTCTAAATTAGAGGCTATTTTTTATTTGTGTTCAAACTCATTTAGAGGTGATAAAATAGGTTGAACTTGACATATTAATCTACATATGTAATTACTCTTTTTTTGTGGGTTAAGTTACATGAATAAATCATCAACTCACGCAACCCATCTTACAAAACCTGAGTTATGGTGAGTCAAATTTGTTGGATTATTATTCTTAATTTCTTTATTTTTCTTTTAATAAAAGTTGTTCAAAGTATCAATACAATCTTATTTTTTTCATCAATGGGTAAAACTAAACGTACACCCCAAATTTGGGGTGCATGGGTGGAAAGAAGAGAAAGATAGAAAGATAAAATAAAGGAAAGAGAGAAACTAATAGATGTGACAAATGATGTAATGAGAAATGAAGAGAGAAATAGGAAGAAAAATGGGTTGAAAATGGAATAGAAGAGAAGTATGGTGTACGAATATAACAACCATTTACCAATCTTTAATCCCATTCATACTCTCACACAACAAAAAAGACATCATGTAGTGATCGAAAATTTTAGTTACAAGACAAAGAAATTTGGTCTCTAATCATGTTAGCAACTAAAATAAGGTCAAAAAGGAGTCAGTCAATATTTACATAGTTGATAACGATCAAATTTTGTCTTCATTGCCAATTGCAATTGATATATTTAGGGATGGAAGAAAAAAACTTGTACCCACGAATACTTACAGGTAAAACCCGCTATGGATTGAAAATAGATAATTAAATGGATACCCACTTATTAATGGAGGAACAGTAGATAGTAGGATATTCGTACCTGTGCGTACGCATACTTTAGAATTATTTAAATACTCTTAATTATATATAAAGTAAATTGTTCAAATTTATTTTTAGTATAAATATATATTTCAAAATTAGTATACATATATTTTACAAAATTATTTTATAGTATAAATATATATTTAAAAAATATTTGTTTTTTTATTTATTTTTATTTTTTACTTTTATTTAAACTATTATATTTTAACAAATATCCATGGATACTTGTGGATATTCGCATATATATATATATATATATATATATATATATATATATATATATATATATATATATATATATATATATATATATATATATATAATTTATGGATACCTGAATAAATACAGGTGAGTGTGGGGAGACTACTATCCACACCTGCCCCGCCCCATTGTCATCCCAAGATATATTCTGTCATTAGCTTAAATATGTTTGTCATTAACGTGTTGTTGTGTCTTATGTTAGAGACCAAAATAGCGACCAAGCATCGCAAAGTTGCTCATTGAAAAATAAATGATTTTAAAAATAACATGAGAAATCAATATGATTCAATCGCTGAATAGCAAACAAATTTACTTAGTCACTAAATTCTTCTCTACAATATATAATTTTTTTTTAAATAAAAAAATTAACGATGGATAATTTGGTCTTTGATTTAGTCATTGAGTAATTATTATCAATACTAATTTTAAAAATATTTAAATTTTAGGGACCACATTTTCAGTTGCTATTTCAACCGCTAAATTAGTTTTAGTAGCCAATTATTACTATTATTTGATTTCATTATTTATAATTTTCAATCTACTTAATTATTATCAACAATAAATAAAAAAAATTTGTCACACACAACCTAAAAAAAGTGTACTATATAACGAAAACTAAAGAAAAATGTATCTTAACACAATGTTACATAAATCATACATGGTGATAAAATGAAAAATATAAAATACTAATAAAGTAACAAAAAAAATATACTATATCAAAAATGAAAATAAAATAAAAACAATAATTAAGGGGCATTTGTTTATCTTGTCAACGTGGTTGTCTTGAGCACCATCAACGTCCTCCTCTACAATGGGCAGTGGACTAACGGTGTCACTGTGATAGACTAGATTTGCAGGTGTTGTAATACAAGTTGCTTGTTGTTGACCCATGCTCCAAACTTTAGTTTCTTCGTCTTTTCCACCAACTCACAAGTACTTAGGGTAGGTGAAATTGTTGAGCCTACATAAATTTAAATACAGGTTAAAATTGTAATACATACAATCAATTATGTTGAATTTAGATCAATTAAATAGAAGCTAAAATGAAATAAAGTTACCATCCTTTCATAGTGAGCTACAGTGGATACATAGCCACTAGTGTAGGCTAATGCTCCTTTATCTACTACCTTGTATTGCTTGGCAGTGGAGCTATGCTTATGGAAATCCATAGAATCCTAATGTTGCTTCAAGCCTTTCCAGATAAGGGGCAAAATACAAGTCTCCTTATCCTAACCGTGTCTAATCTTGTTCATTGCATTTTTCCTAATGCAAGAAACTTTGTGCTCAAAAGCAATTCTAATGGCTCAGTTGTGTTGCAAGTCCTACTTATACTTTTTCTACATGAAAAATGAATTAGGCAACAAACAACACATTTAAATTAAACCATAATTCAAATTGCTTCAAACTCTATGAACCATCTGTCTTGAATTACTTGAGGTACCGACTTCCAAGTGGGCCACGATTCATAAATTTTTTTCCTGATGATTTGTGAGATGATGTTAAGAAGACCTTTCATAGGTGTAAATCTATGAAAAATGATATTCTCATAATCATATTTAAACAATGTTATATTAAAAAGTAATCGTTAAATTAAAATTTACTTATTCTTTGTCCCTTGAACCAATCCAAATCCTATGATCAGCTGTATCTAGACCCTAAAAGAGGTGGGTAATGAGGTGTTAATGATTACCCTAATGTTGAAGGTATAGCCTGTCTAGGAACAGTAGTAGGGACCAATTCCTCTATAAAGGTGGAAATCAATTCCTTTTGAACATCAGGAACTAAGTCATGTAGGACAATGAGAATTGCCAACTTAGAGGTCAAAATGTGAATGGCAAAAGTAAAATAGTTGGTGATGGTTAGAGCTCTCTCGCCATGACCTCTACCACAGGTAGGTGCTCTATGACCAACACCTCTACCTTTGTCTGTGTGGGAAATTATTACATATATCACATTTAAGAACAAACAAAAACAAAGTGAAGTAGTTGAATTTAGTACACAAATAACCTAACTTGTGAAGAGAAAACCCAAACTTGATCATGTTTTCTACATCAAAACATGTTACTTTTTTTCCTCCCATATTCACTATGAGCAATTGTTACAAACCATAGTCATGCAACTGTAAAAAATAATAAACATTAATATGCAATGAATTTTAATGTAAAAATTACATGTTGTATCTGTATCATTGGAATCACTCTTAGTCTCAGCCTCACTTAATATGTATGTATCTTTACTTGATTCATCCAAGTTTGTATGATTCATAACTGTATATCTACTTCCTCTCCACTGCCACCAACATCCATAAAAGAATCGTAAATGACACATGGGTCAATATGTAACACTGCTTGAAGCCCTACAAGCTCATCATCTTGGTATAGAGCCTCTTGCTCAGTCTAACTTACTATATTATCATTGATTATACTATGAGCCTTTGTCTTGAAAATGGTCAACCAACCTTTATGTCTCCCATAAGATGTCATGTAACAAACTTGTTCAGCTTTCTTATGTAACTATGAATTGGTTGTATGCCCTATTATATCTCTATGATTGCCTTACTTCAACAATTTTATACTTATTATTTACTTCAACAAAAGTCCTTTCTAGCTTTTTGACAAATTCTTTGATTTTTATGACTGGTTCTTCACGTATTTGTTTAGGAATCACTGTCTTTTCTTGACCTCTACTTTAGGTTTTATTGTCCTAGTCTACCTTAACTACTCATCATTCATCAACGATATCTTGTGTGTAGTAACTCCATGTTGTATGTTAACCTCAATTACTCGCTTATTATGTTTTTCACAATGGCTGATCATGCACCAATGGCTACCTTTGTCATTTAGTGGTTGGTTTGTGGTATTGCAATCCCTAGAACACCAAGGTTTTGCACAACTACTCTCCTCCTTTTTGTGGTTGAATGTTTGTTGCCACCCGTTCATTGTCTACTCACCTTCAATTTTCATTTGTTCCTCTATTGCCCTTAGGTTAAGAAGTTATCTTTAGCTTTTGCTGCTAATGTTAGCCATGGCCCGTGTGGAAGGGATTTGTATCAATTTTCATTCTGCTCCTACTTTGTTGGTTAATCTTGGTCATCCTTCCTTTAAAGCCTTTTGAAGAATGTTCTTAAAAATAACACAATTCGTAATAGAGTGACTATAAGTGTTATGCCATTTACAATACCTTGTTTTCCTTAACTTTCTTGGAGGTAGAATTTTTTGTCCCTCCAGTAGCTTGATCTATTAATCCTTTAATCAATAGTCAAACATTTTCTTAACTTTGGAAATATTGAATAGATATTGCTCCTTGGTCTCTACCTTTTTCCCTTTTGAGGACCTTAAGATTGGGCATAAATATGGCTTGCCTTTCAAGAGCTTAATTGCCATTTGCTTAGCTACCAAGGACTCTCCTTGTTCTTTGGCTGTCATGGACACCACATATATGCCTCTCATGCCTCTTTAGGCTTTCCTTTGTTCTCACTCACGGATGAATTTCTACACCTTGGTTGCTTTTCCTGCAAATTGAGAAAGGTATGCACAATCCTACATTATCTTTTTTTTCCTTCAACTATGGTACATGTTCCCAATAGCTATATTGGTGTATTCTGCCTCTAGAAATTGCACACCGTATTTACTCCTCATATGCCTGAACCTTTCTACATATCCATTTCTAAATATTCAATGACTAATTCATTTACTTATTGCCTAATATTCATCAGATTGGCTACTAACACATCCAATTAGGGTGAGTAAAATTGATCATGAAAACAACTCTCTATGTTAGCCCAATTTTGGATTAAATTAGGTGGCAAGGTTGAATACCATGTGAAAGTTGTGCCAGTCAGAGAAAAAGGAAACAATTATAGTCTGTAAAAGATGTTCTAATTGGCCTCACCATACTGAGCCATGAAATGATTAATATGCTCTATGGTTGACCCACATCCTCGCCTAAGAAAGTTGCAAAGTCTAGAACTTTGTAACCTCTTAACAAGGAAGCCACCTTGTCAATCCACTCTAAATGTGGCTTCCTATATACAAGTTTGTTAATGGGCTTCAATAAGGCCCCAAAATTTTCTTGATAGCCTCCCAATTATTTCTTATTAGGAAATTTGGAACATAATGTCATGTACTCCCATCTTTATCCGCTAACTCAGGTTCCTCGTCACCCGCAAGCTCATTGATGAGGATAAAGTTATATGAAGGAGAAGGAATAGAAGCGACGACAATCATTGGACTACTAGTAGCCTGAGTGGTAATAGTTGTGGAGGTGCAATTATGGTAGTCATAATTGTGCTTGACTGCACAACGGCTTGGCTACTAGTAGCCTAAAGTAATTGGTGTTGATTCCATCTTAATAATACTTTGCCATTATCTTAATTGCATGTGCGAATCTTGACCCAAGGATGGTGAAGGGAACTTCAATTTGGAATGACTTACTAGACGTGCCAAATTTGTGTTGGTTTTGAACTTTGACTGGATTAGCCATTTGAAATGGCTAATGACCAAACCCTCTAGGTGGTTGACTTGAGGAAAGGATTTTGTTCCTCGCTTAGGTTCCTAATCCACTCAAAAAAGCTTTTTAGCAGTTATGGGACTGAAGTTATCTATGTTATGCTACTCCTATGGGGATGTGGTAAAGAAATGTTGAAAATAGCTAAAAGCAAGAAAGGAAAATGGTAAATGAAGTTGCAAATGGATGGAAAATGATAAATTTATTTAATTTTGGTCGAAGACCTTAATTACATCACAAATTCAACTATTTATAAAGGCATAACATCATCCATTCTTCCTATAACACAATTACTTACTACCCCATTTTTTGACAGTCATGGGAAATTGTGGGCAACATGAACATATGGTCTATAACATGTTTTCAATAGCTACCCACGTTCCAATCTTGTCTCTCATTCAGCCTCTTTTGGATTTAGCCTAATTTTAAGGTATTTTAGGCCCAATTTTGCCTAACCTAAATAGCCACTTGGCCTACAACTAGCCCAATTGATTTTTAGCACTAACAAACTTATTATTGATTTTATTTGTATATGGCTTAACCTTAACATTTATAACTTTCTCCTTATCCCCATGCACTACAACTTTTGCTGCTTTAAGGCCATGTGAACTTTGAAATCACACAAGCTTTTTGTCGTGTTGTGAATGCTTAAGTGATGGGACCAACTCCTTACCATGCAAAACTTGCATTGTTGTATACTCCTCTTGTAAACCCCCAACGTACTAAATTGCACCCCTTCCTCATTACCTATTTGGCTTTTTGTAATTGATCCTAAGGATAACACTTCATTCTTCATATTTTTTGCATAGTTTTTCCTCCTAGTAGGCTTTTGAGCTATTATTAAGGACTGTAGTCATTACATGTGCTTTATTTGCATCCACAAACACTAGATTGAGTATGATCATATATGTCCTTCTTCCTTTGTTTATTATTGTCATTTACTTCATTGACCTTGTATTCTTTAGGGTTGGCGTCAGCTATAGATGACAACTCTACCCCTACCCTATGGGTACCCACAAAAAATATTTGCAATGGAAAGGGTAAATACCTGCTCAATGGGGATAAATGTGAGGCCAAAGATTTACTCGCAAAATTTAATGGGGATGGATGCATGTATAGGTACTATATATATATATATATATATATATATATATATAGAGAGAGAGAGAGAGAGAGAGAGAGAGAGAGAGAGAGAAAGAAAGAAAGAAAAAGAAAGAGAGAGAGAGGAGGGATCAAGTTACTCCAAGAATAACTTTGAAAGAGTTACTCTTCATCCTCACCTTGCATTTTTTTTAATCTAATAGTCAAAGATGAGTTACTCATTAGAACTGTTAAATTAAAAGAAAATGAAGGGTGAGAATGGAAAGTAACTCTTTTAAAGTTACTCTTGGAGTAACTTAATCCTTCCTTATACACATACACACATTATTAATCAACTTTAAAAATTAAAACATTACATTTAAGAATGATTATGCTAAATAGTTGTGTTATTAAGGTTGTATGGTTATGTTTAGATGATTTAAGAATAATTTTTCAATTTAGTTATAGCAATTTTTTTAATTAATATTTTTATTAATTTATTACTTTTACACTTAAGTGAAGTACAAGTAGCGAGTACAGGTATAAAAGTATATAAGTACTTAGCAGGTACGAGGATGTGATTAAAGTTATTACTCACGCAGGTATAAGGATGGATATGGCTATTTTTATAAAACATGGGTATGGAAACAGGTACTATAATACCTTACCCATTGTCATTCCTAACGTCAATCTTTTCGTTTTAAGTAGTCATGTTGCCTTCTTGGTTGTTAACTTTATCTTCTTCATGGTTTGTTGTTTGGACAACTTTCACAACTGAACCATTCACACAAGCTTTTACGTTATGCCCATAGCTTCCACAATGAAAACAAATCATATGTAGGCCCCTCACATTCTAAATTAAAGGTCTGTCCAAGATTTTTGATCATGGGGACAAACTTCTCTTGAATATCTAGTTCTACACATATTCTAATAAACTTTCCCCCTTGAGTGTATAAATGTGAGTTTCTCAATCTTAAGCATGAATTATACCCAAGGTTGAACCCACCCTCCATATGATTTATCATTATACAATTCAATGGGCGGAGGTTTAGGATACAAATCTAAACTACTATCTTTCTAGTTACCTCCATATTAGAGAGAAAAAAAAGGCCTGCACCATTAAACTATGAGATAATGATCAACCACTCTCCATGAACCTTCAAAAGGCATATGCTTATAATCTTCCTCAAAGGAAAAGTGTACAAGGAAGTGATCTTGCGACATATCAATGATTTGAATGGAGCTTACTCTAGCTTAACTTCTTTGAGACTTACTTTCAATAATTCAAAAACCCACTTTCTTTCCCAGCAAATGGACTATCAAAGTGTCTTTCCAAGGATCACGCCACTCTTGAAACTTTTCTTTGAATCTTGAATAACAAGACAAGGATCATAAATCCTTTGCTTGGGTTTTTCAAAAGCATTCTCCTCATTATACCATCTATTCTCAAGCAAATCTTCATCTTCAATACCTTCCATGACCATCTCCTTTTTAAAGGAAACTCCCACTATTTGGACCAACATATTTTTATAAAAATATGACTCCTCCATTGAATCTTGAGCACCCATAGTAACTTTAAGAGCAGCTTGAGTTTTAATCTTCTTAATACTCTTGCTTAATAGGTATTCTTTAGATGAAACCTTCTCCTTATTGAAAATCCACTAAGCATTCAATATTCATAATGCTCAATCTCTCTTTTCAAGTGGTTAGATCCTTTTTTTTTTCCTTTTTATTCATAGTCACAAGGATGGACTTGAATTAAAATCCAAAAATTTTATGTTAAAATGCTACTTTAATTTTTTTACATATATTTTTGCTAACATTGGTAATTTAACATGAGTGAAATTTTCGTTTTTGAAAACACACACATCTATTATATATTATAAAAGAATGTTTTATAATATGGACAGATGTCACGTGATAACACCATATTCATTCTTTTCCCGCCTAAATTCTACAGTTTTTTTGGTATTTTTGATTCACATAAATACATGATTATATTTAATTATAATAATTTAGATGTTTATAATTAAGGTATTTATAATTAAGGCGTTTATAATAAATATATATTCTACTTAAATTCATCAATTAGATAATTAAATCTTAAATTGATTTTGATTTTATATAACAAGAAAATCAAATTTTCAAACTTTATTGAATGTTATTTATAATCACGGCAATTATGATAATTATGGTAATATTTTTTATTATGATAATTAAAGCATTTATAATATATAATATATAATAAATATAAATATTTGTATATAATAAAAATTTGTTTATTATATATTATATAATAGAAATCTATCTATTATATATTATAATCACGTGACATCACCCTATTCATTCTTTTTTTGTCTAGGTTTTATTGATTTTTTTTAATTCATTAAAAACATAATATAATATTTATTTATAGTAATTAAGGTGAGTATAATTAAGGTGATTGTAACAAGTATATATTCTAAGTAAATTAATCAATTAAATATATAAAAATATAACGAGTATATATTCTAATTGTACATGAAATACATAGTTATTGTAATTAAGGTCATTACAATGAGTAGATTTTCTAATTAAATCAATCAATTAAATAACTAATTCTTATATGAATTTTGATTTTATATAATATAGTAATCAATTTACTAAATTTTATATAATTTTTTATAATTACTATAATATGATTTATAATAATGGTAATGTTCTTTATAATTATAGTAATTGATTAATTTAAATTAATTGAGAATACTAACATATATATATATATATATATATATATATATATATATTAATTCAAACTCAAATTTGTAACATGTTCAAATAAAGAAATCGTGCAAGATTTATCTTTATTTCATATTTCGTAATACAATATATAATTGGCAATTTAAAAAATATCTATATATACGTGTGTGTGGATGACAATTTCGCATTATCTACTTTTTCATCTCTCATTTACGCAGACTCTTCCTTCTCTGGTACAGTTCCTTTTCTTCTCTATCTCTTTCTATCTCTTTTTTTGATTGATGATACAAAAATTTCTTTTATTGTCTCTTGAATTTGACTCTTCAAAATTCGGTTATTATCAAATTGACTTCCTTGCTTCATCTATGTTTTGATTTGTCTTTTTTTTTTTCCCATAAATTAGTAATTTTTTGCTAGAATTAGTTCTTTTTCCCTTATATTTATGCAATTGTAATTATTTTCTATATTTCCTTTTTAGTTTTTTATGTTTTATAATGGAGTTGATCATTGTTAGTTAACATACATCTATAGGTATATGAAACTCTTTTGTGTATCATACATAATTTCAAAAGTATTGATAGAAAGACATTGTTAAAATCTCAAAATTTTGTCACTTCCTAATTATTATTTATACATTATTATTGTTTGTCTCTTAGAATTTCTCACGCTTCAACTTTTTCTCATCTTATAAACTTTTTCTAATTATTATTTATAAATTATTAATGTTTATATTTCTTACTTACTTGGTAATGCAGGAATTATATGTTGTGATAAAAGTAGTTATTGTTTTGACATTCATGTGAGAAAAAAATAAATAAAACACATATTGCTTTATTTTAAATTTTTTCTCTGTAATTGAAGAAGTCTCAATGATGTTTCAAGGATTAGTTAAAGGCATAAAAGGTGAAAACATCAAACATGAAAAGATAAAATCCTACACTAAAAAATGGGAGACAAGTGTCATGTGCAATGAACTAAACCTCATTTCAATGAAAGTGAATTTAAATATTATTGATTGTTGTGATGTACACAAATGTTTTATTATTTGTAATGAATTTTAATAATAGAAGTTCATGTTTTTATTTCATTTTTTAAAATCATTCTTGATAAATTCAAAGGATATCCATTTTTTACAAAAAAAAAAAGGTTTTTTAATACAAATTTAAAACATATAAGTAACAAATTATTATAATTAAGACATCAAAATATTAATCCCATGAGAGGATTAATTGCAACTACTAATTTTGCTCCTTATTGATCATTTGGACATAAAAAAAAGAGGATAAATCTGGAAGTAGAAGGATGAAAATAAAAAAGGAAAAAAAGAAACAAGAATTATAATTTATTGATATT
Organism: Spatholobus suberectus; assembly: GCA_004329165.1. Lineage (NCBI taxonomy): Eukaryota > Viridiplantae > Streptophyta > Magnoliopsida > Fabales > Fabaceae > Spatholobus > Spatholobus suberectus. The sequence goes on from CM014729.1 coordinate 65,289,666, forward strand.
TTTTAAAAATACATAATATTTTTTCTTGATTCATTATAAGGAGATGAAATTTTAAATAAATGTATTATAGAAACAAGTTTATATGAAAAGTGTGTTAATGTGTAAGGCACTATATTTGGTGAATGTGTATATCTCATGTAGACAAGAAATATACAAGATAGGTTATTAATATATACATCATAATAGTTAAATATATTTTATATAAAGATTAAAAAAATGAATTATATAGATCACTTCTTTAAAATATATAGAACACTTCTTTAAAATGAATTATAATTTTATTGTTTTAAAAAAATACTAAATATTTATTCTTGATACATTACAAGGGATGAAATTTTAAATAAATATATTATAGAAACATGTTTGTATTAAAGTGTATTAACATATAAGTAACTATATTTGGTGAATATTTATATCTCATAAAGATAGAAACTATACTAAAAAAATTATTAGAGGAATACTAGCAACACTTTCTTTAACACTCTATTTTTAACACTCTTTCTACTATTGATTGAAATTTATTAAAAAACACATATTTTGGTGTGTCTCACTTCTAAATCAGGAGAAAAACTCATTAAATATGAAGTTAATTAGATAAACTAAAATTTGTGATTTCTAACAAATTTCAACCAATAGTAAAGAGAGTGTTGCTAGTATTTCTCAACTTATTAATATATAGATCACAAGAGTTAAATGTATTTTATACATGAATTGAAAAATTACATGAAATCATATTAAGATTTAAAGATAAATACTTGCATCATATAAAAAAATTATATAAAAATACACTAATATTCAAGTCATAACTTTAAATATGAGTAGAAAATAAATTAGAGTTAAAATATACCACAAAGAAAATGAAGAGTTTACATGAAATCAACTTAATATCTACAAAAAATTATTAATACTTAAATTATAGGGTAAAAAGTACAACAAAATATTAAAAATTTTACATAAAAGGTACATCTATCTATTACATTATACGAAGAAATGTTTTATCGTGTCAAATAATGTCACATGTCAATACTTTCTTAATTCTTTTCTTGCTTAATGTAACCATTAATTTCTTTTTTCAAAAATTTCTAATTTTACTTAAATTGTAGAATTACACTCAATTAAACCTCTAGCAAATTTGTTAGCATTATGTCTACCTATTTATTATTAACCAATAATATTTCTTTTTAAATTTAATTGACAACAACATAGCTTATTATAAATAATTGATAAAAAATATTTTATATAAAAAACATTTAATGAGGCACGATAGAATTTGTTAGTACGTTTCTCCCTACTCTGGAATGATGTTTGTACAATGCAATATTATGTGAATAATTAGGTGAGTCGTATACTTTTCTAAAATAATATATCAAATGGCAGCCTTTTTCATATCTTTCTATAAAAATATTTTTCAATAAATGTTTGAATTATGCTTTTTAATAAGTAAATAATGATATTCAACTTTGATAACAATATTTTAATAATCATTTGAAATGTTTCAATCTATATAAAATGCTTGAACTTTTTTTATTATAAACAATCCATAAAAATAAATTGTTTGGATTATTTAAATTTCAATCAATTATTATAGACTAATTTTAATATGACTATATATAAGTTTCAACGCAAATCTATTATTATAATCAATCAATCAACATAAACTATTTAAGTTTTAATCAATACAAATTTATTTTTAATTAATAAATTTATTTTGAATTATAATTAATTTAATCATTATTCATTCAAAAAAACAATATATACATTGATTGATTTAGAAATAATTTTAGAAATTACGTAAATACGTTGATTGATTTGAATTCAATAAAGTTTAGAATAAATTGATTATCATTGGTTTGAGTAATTATGGTTGATATATGATTGATTTTTATCCAATTATTTTTTATATTTATATATAATTACTTTGATTGATATTCGAAAATAATAAAATTATAACATGAATTTTTCTATTAGTTTAAATGTATGTTACTTGGTTGACTAATGTATTGCTGCATGACGTAGTCCATGGTGGTAAAACATTGCTTTTATATAGATAACGTTTTACATACGCCTTTATGAGAATAATTTCTTTCTTTTGGATTAACATTTCTTCCAAATTTCAATGTCATTGTAGAAATAAACAATTTTTTAATTATTTAGGAATCTCTCAATTATTATTAGCTTAAACAAACAAAAAATAGCAATTTTGAATTGTATTATATAAGTTTAAATGCCCATAAATCTAATTTTATTTAATTAAAGTTAATCACTTCTTTCCTTTATGATAGAAAAAATATTTTGTATAGAAAAATCAATAATTACATAATGTATTTTAAAATCCTTTTCTTTATTAATTTTTTTTTAAATTATATGTAAGTTATATACAAATGTATATAAAGAAAATATTTGGATTTGACTCATCTAAAGTAAATAAAAATAAGATAAGTATTAATATGAGAATGAATAGCCTAAGAGTGTATTTGGTCTAGCTTATTTTTGGCTTTTCTTCTCCTTAAAAGGAGAAGTTAGGCCAAACAAACTTCATGTAAAAATACTTAAAATTATAAGTAGCTTTTTTGTAAAGAGCAAATTCTTAAAATAAGTAGCTTTAAAAAAAAGGTAAGGGGAGTAGCTTAAGTTTTTTTTTTTTGCATAAGTACTTCCATAAGCTGCTTCCTTTAAGTTTTTTTAAATAAGTACATGGCAATAAATGTATTTGGAACCTAGTCAAATTTATGTTGGCCCAATACAAGAGTTTACTAAAATAAGTGCAAGGAAGGAAGCACTTAGTGAGTTGATTCAAGCAACTTGGCTCGAACATTGAGGAAATTACATAATAATCAAGTTTAATTTTGATTTTGAATTTTGGATTTGAATTTGAACAACAAAAATTAGTTGAAATTTGATTAGGTAATATTAGATTTGTTTAGATTAATTCAAATTTGATTAGATAATATTTTATTATATTTGATTATATTAGCTCAAATTTGATTAGGTAATATCTTATTAAATTATATTAGATTTATTAAGATTTTATTTCTTGATTTATTTTAGGTCTGATTTAATCTTTAATTCAAATATGAGCATAGGATTTATACAAATTGTAGTTCCTTCTTGATGAATAAATAATTGAGTTAAAGTGGTGCATTATTGAAAAGAAAAAATCTTGACGGATTCGTATAAAGTAATCTCGATCATTTATGAGAAAATCAATAGTTGATATTCTAATACATTCATGTTTTGTTATGTATATACACGTAATGAGATTAGGGATGGCAAAATGGGGTTTCACCCCATTATTAGCCTACCAAAAAAGGGTCGGGGCGGGCTAGCACACTTTTGAAATATGGGTTGGGAAATGTAGCCCATCTCGTTTAAGGGCAAGCTGGCAGGTTGGCTCACCAAAAATTTAAAAATTATAAAAAGGAGAATTATAAATTATAAAAACTAAAAAAAAAAAACCTAAAGAGAACTATCTCCTAACTTAAAACGTTAAGTTCTAAAGACAACACCACTTTTATATTAAATGAAACAAAAATTCAAATCCACTAATTTTTTATAATTATTTTACTTAATTGAAAAAAAATAGCCCGACGGATCGTCCCCCCATAAGCCCTTTTTTGGCAAGCCAAAATTGGTTGACGGGTTAAAAATTTTGTCATGACTTGCCTAAAACAGTGAGTTAAACCGGCTGGCTTGACAGGCCAAGCCTGTTTTGACACCCATAAATGAGATATACGCATTCCAACAATTTACATTACTTATTTTACTCTCTATAATGAGATGTTTACTTTAAAGGAGACAATCATATTTTTTAAGACACACATTTATATGAATTAGAATGATATAATATATTTACAAATATAAAATTGTTTGATTATATAAATATCTATAATTATTTATATATATTTTTTCCATATATATTGATATTTGTACCTACTTATATTTATTTTCCTGAAATGAAAAATTAATATAGAAATACAATAAAAATTATAATAATATAAAAAATTTATAAATTCTAAACCTAATACCCATGGATGACACGGGGTTATTACACTAATACTCTATATATGTTGGATTAAGTGATAATTAGATAAAAAGATATAACCGGTAATAAGAATCTAAATCCGTATGAAACTTACTTTAAAAGGATAAATCTCTCGACCTAAAAAAAAGTGTGGGGGTGGTTGTTACTAATACTTTTTTAAAAGAGCAAAGTTAAGCTTATTGGTTACTAATAATGAAAAAAAGCTTAAAGTTCTACAGAATGCAAAACCAATATTAAATGAACTCTTTTAATCTTGTCGTCTGGCAATTATTATATGTACTTTACTTCTTAAAGTGTAACTATCAATTTAGGTAATGTAAGTTTTAATGGAGTAGTTATTTATGGGTGGCGGTGGCGCTATTTTACAGAAAATATATTAACATAACCGGTACAAATGATGTATAACAATGTTTGTTTAGCCGTCAGCTTCTGCTGAGGAGATAACCATCAACTCACAAATCACAATCTTTTTGGGATATGAGAGAATCAATCTCCCCTTTACGGTTGCTCGGTATCATTAGTAACACATTCTACGCGTTAATATCAAAAAGAATAAAAATAAAAATAAATCAGTAAGACATTCTGTAGAAAAAAAAAACTATTAATGACATTTAGCATTTTCTTATAATTATATTACTCGCCTAGAAACACTTAATATTTAGTAGAAAATAAAAAAATAGGATATAATATTTTAGGAATCTTAAATTTTTTAATGTTTTTCTTTTCAGTAAATTGGTGCGAGTTATTTTATTGAAATCTGCTAATGAATGTTGATGACAATTGACAACACTCAAAAAATTAAAATAAATATCATTAAATAAAGCAGTACCATTTAATATATTAAATTTTCTTTCATTAATGTCATAAAGTATTACTTCTTAGTGCTTTAGATGAAAAGTAGATGACCATTGACTAAATTATAAATAATTAGCATGTGAAAACATTAAAAATACAAAAACCTATTTCAAAATTATTATATACATTGTTTATAAATTAAAAATAATTTATTTACAAGTTCTTGCAGCAAGGAAGTTAAATTATAAAAAAAAAAAACTATTTTAAAACCTTAAAAGTTATAATATAATTTAAAAAATATTTGTTAGCAGTGTTCCTAAAATGACAAATTTTTATTATGTACATTATTTGGTGGACAATGGACAATATAAGTAGAATAGTGTGAAATTTATTATAATATCCTTTTTAATATTAATTATCTTAATACGATGACGGTGGTGGTGACAGTGAGAGTGGCAGCTATGATGGCATTAGGGGTGTTGGTGGAGGTGATGGTGAGGATGATAGTGGAGGTGATGGTGAGGACGATAGTGATGGTGACAATGAGGACGATAGTGGTGGCAACAATGATGATGACAATGACGACAGTGATAGTAATAGCGACGATGGTGGTGGTGGTGAAGGTTGCGACAACGATAGTGGTGATGGTGGTGGTGGCAGTACCGGCGACATTGACAACCGTGGTGGCGACGATAATGGTGGGTTAAATAACAAAAAATTGAGTTTTTGTCTTGTTTATCATCAATTAAGTTGTGTTGTCTCATATTTTTTTTCAAATCAAACATGAAACAATTATTTTTGTGCTATCTAATACTACACTTTTAAACACATCAATGTCTTAAAATGTTATTAGATAAGAAAATAATAATAAAAACTGTATTAAAAGATAAATTTTAAAGTACTACTACTATCCTCAAAAAAGTACTTCTAATATACAGTTTAAAGTAATTAAAAATATTAATAAAGTTGTACCCAAATAATTGAAATTTTAGTAATAATAAATTGTAGAGTACAAGAGTGACCAACCCAAGTACACAACCCTTGGGGGGCATAAATAAGAGCTGGTCCTAGGCCTCGGAAAGTGAAGTGGTAAGTAAGCAAAGGAGAGTGTGGAACGTGGAGCGTTGCATTGCCCACATACTGCAGAGGCCGACCGTAGCCTCAGCTTTGTATGGTTCAACTAAATTAACCGAAACCTTTCCGTCGAAATTACGAGAGAGCCCCACCTTTGTTTCTGAAAAGGGCTCGCTGGCCGAGACTCCCCACCAACCTGTCACAACACACTCTGCCTCATGCCACAATGGGGAGTGGGAACCAAAATCAAACAAACCTCTGAACCCCCAACCCAACCAAAACCATGTTCCCTCTTCTCAACGGTCTCACCCTCGCGCTGGCTCCTCTCACGAGCCACGGCCCCTCGCATTTATGACATTTACTGTTTTGCCACTCCCCACTCTTCTATTTCTGTCTGTCCCTCGCCCGTTCCTCTCCCGCATTCAACACCGCCCACTCAAGTTTTTCAACAACCCGCTGCCCACGCTACCGTTTCTGTTTTCTTTTTTCCTTGAACAAAACAATGTATGCCTGTATTTTCTATTAGCTTACCAGGTTTGTGTGCGTGCAACCGTTTTTTACTCTTTCGGACTTTGTCGTTTCGCTTTGTTTGTTTTCTCATACAATATTTTATGTCATGGAAATTTGAACTCCAGATTCTCTCCCTACCTCCCCTCTCCTACCATTCTTTTCTCTTTGACTGTTATTTATTTGTTAATATATATATATATATTTTATATTTTATCTTATAATAATGCTGTGGGAATGGAAACAACTACGGCGTAGCTTGCACTGCAGGGGAGGGAAACATCAGTGCCTCAGTGGGATTAGGATTACTCATTGCGCTGTGTTCTTCTCTTGTGGTTGAAGGTCGTTTTCTACTAATAAAAATGAGTTGCCTTTTGTAGCCATTAAATGATTAGTGTAGTTTACTTATTTGCAGGTCAAATACATATGTTGACAATAAGTTACACATAAATTTTTCTACAATTTTTATTTTGATCCCGTTGCCTTGTATGCTTTTCTTGAAATGGTGTATACGAGGTGTAAAGAACTGCGTTTTTGTGCTTTTACTTTGCTGGGTTGTTTTATGCGCCCACCCCTTTTTGTAGTGCAAACTCTGTGTGTGTGTGATTTCTAGTTCTCTTTGTGTGACTGTTGATGTTATCTTTGTCTTGTAGGTGGGGGGTTGCACTGTTTCTAGTGGATTCTGACTTTCTAAGTGAGAGATAATGATGGATGGGCGGCGGCATTCAGTTGATATACCAATTTCTAAGACTCTTGTGGCACTGAGGAGAGTCAGGTCATTGAGGGATCCGTCAACTAATTCTATGAGCAAACTCTCTTCTTTGGTTGATAATGGGCACTGGGAAAACGGTTCTGGTAACGACATTTCCCTGCGGTTTTCGGATGCTGCTCGGGCATGTGATTCTGATGACAATGCTGCTTTCAGATCAAGGATTTTGGGTTTTAAAGGACCAAGGGAGCAGAATGATGCTGATTTTGTATTGAATTCTGGCCTGTTGAACTCAAGGTTGAAGCCTAGAGGGATGTCTAGTAAGGATGGCCAACAAGGTGATGAACAAGTTTACTCTAAGCCTAATCTACAGTGCATTTCTGGAAATAAATCACCGAGTGAAAGCTGTGGAAGCAACCATGGGGGTAAAGGATTGGACTTGGCCTGTATTGTGCTTCCCAGCAATAATTTCAAGGATGGGGATTCATGCTATGTAACAACTGCTAGATCATCTCAATTAGGGAGAATAGATTGCTCTAAGTCAGCCAAAAAGTCTCTACGCAAGAATCAAGTGAAACCATCAGAGGTAGTGGGCAGTGTTGATAGCCATATAGGCAGTCCATGCCCTTCTGGTTATGATGCTTTCTTGCCCCATAGTGCTTCAGTAGGTATAAATCAGGATGTTGATTTTTTAGATAATAATGATAATGGATGTGGAATAAGCTGCTGTTGGTCAAAATCACCAAGGTTAAGGGAATCAAGTCTATATTGCGAGATAGAAGACCGTCCCTTGATATCGCACCGTGTTGATGAGACAGAACTTCATGCACACAGAAGCATGAGACACAACGGTGGTGGGATTAGTCCAAATTTGGAAACTCCTAGAAGTTTATCTATGAAATTTAGGCCTAAATCATTTAGTGATTTGGTGGGACAAAATGTGGTAGTAAGGTCTCTTTTGGGTGCCATCTCCAGAGGGAGGATAACATCATTTTATCTCTTCTATGGTCCGCGTGGTACCGGCAAGACATCTTCCTCTAGGATATTTGCTGCTGCACTGAATTGCCTCTCTGTTGAGGAGCAAAGGCCATGTGGTCTATGCAGAGAATGTGTTATATTCTTTTCTGGAAGGAGTAAAGATGTTAAGGAAGTGGATTCTGTGAGAATCAATCGTGCAGACCAGGTTAAATCCCTTGTTAAGAATGCAAGCATCCCTCCGGTTTCTTCACGTTTTAAGGTCTTCATTATTGATGAGTGCCAGTTATTGAGTGGGGAGACATGGGCAACCATTTCAAATAGCCTAGAGAACCTTTCTCAACATGTGGTTTTTGTGATGATCACTCCTGATTTGGATAAACTTCCTCGAAGTGCCATTTCCTGGGCTCAGAGGTATCACTTTCCAAAGGTTAAAGATGCTGACATTGTATGCAGGTTAGAAAAAATTTGTGCCCAAGAAGGTCTTGATTTTGAACGGGATGCTTTGGACTTTATTGCTGCAAAATCCAGTGGTTCTGTTAGGGATGCAGAAATGATGCTTGATCAGATGAGTTTGCTTGGTAGAAAGATCAATATTTCTTTAGCTTACGAGCTTGTAAGTCTAGTGCTTTTGTTCCATACATGTATTTCCTCCAAACTTCATTTTTTCCTTGACATTCTGGCTTACCTCTTTGTTGTTCTGCAGACTGGTATCGTTTCTGATGATGAGTTGCTTGATTTGCTGGATCTGGCTTTGTCATCTGATACTTCAAATACAGTTATAAGAGCTCGGGAGCTGATGAGATCGAGGATAGATCCTTTGCAACTTGTATCTCAGCTGGCAAATCTCATTATGGACATCCTTGCAGGGAAATGTGAAAATGGTGGTTCTGAAGTCAGAAGTAGATTTTCTAGGAGATACACCTGTAAGTGCTTAAAGCATAATTTATCATATTCTGTTTAGCTTTAAGCAAATACATTGGCTGTTTAACATTTTCGCAGTTCATGCTTGTGTTTCTCTGACAAAACTCTATTCTGCTCATATCTTGCTTCTGTTACTAACTGGTTATTTTCTCTACCAAAGCGGAAGCTGATCTGCAGAAACTAAACAATGCATTGAAAATACTTTCTGAAACTGAGAAGCAGTTAAGAATTTCGAAGAATCAAACAACATGGTTCACTGTAGCTCTCTTACAGTTAAGCTCTATAGATTATCCATCTGTGGATGCAAATGAGACCAAGTTGAGTCTGAGAGGTGCATGCAATGGAGGTGAGCTTGACTTTTTTCCTTGGCTTATTACATTTTCTTCAATTCCTTTTCTCCCTTGGTGTGTGGGATGGGGTTGGCAGAATGGAGTGGTTTTGTCAGGTAGAAAAATCTAAGCTTCTCTTTATTCCTTAAAAGGATAAAATGGTGATATCGGCAATATATTATCTGCAGGGAAGAGCTTGGAGCATTTTGCTACGGGCCTGTGTGATAACAAGTCATACAGATTAGGAGTGCCAGAGGATCACAAAGGAACATTGGATTCCATTTGGTATAAAGCTACGGAGATGTGTCATTCTAGTCACCTCAAAACTTTTCTTAGGAAGAAGGGGAAGTTGTCTTCACTTCATGTTGATCGCAGTACAGCTAGTAATTTTCTTTATGCTTTTTGTCTTGCTACTCATTTTCCCTTCATTTAAACATTTATTGCATCATAGTATAACTGCTTTGTGCTGTTATGTTTGGTGTTTATGTCACACTTTCTCTTTGAGAAATTTGCTTGTTAATTGTGTAAATTGATTTCTTTTAAGGAACTTCCTGTATCTGCTCTGTAATTTGCAGTATGGATGTTTCTCATCTTAGTTCAAAAAGAAAAAAACGTTTTACAGTGGTTATATTTATATTTATGTTTGAGCAAGTATGTGCTATAAAATTCATCTTCTTTTCCATAATCTTGGTCACCTATTTATATCTTTGACCAAGTGTTTTACGTGAATATACTGCACTTGTTTTAGTACTACTCTCCCAAATATACTTAGTACTAAGTACTGAGTAATGAATGAATAATATCCTAATTTTCAGGTCTTGCTATTGCCGAGTTAGAGTTCCACCATCGCCACCATGTGTCTAAGGCTGAGAAGTCATGGAGAGTGATCGCAAGTTCCTTGCAGTTCATATTGGGTTGCAACGTTGAGTTGAAGATCAATTGTGCACCATGTGCTTCTGATTCTAAGTATGCCAAACTGAAGATTTCATCTTTCAGTATATTCAGTTGTTCACGCAGAATTCGACAACAGAAGTCATTATCATCTAATGAACAAGGAAGTGAATCAGATTATGCTGATTACGCCTCTGAAAATCCCATGATGAAGGATAGAATTTCTACCTCTGATTGTGGAATGGATGCTGTAACGGCACTGAGGAGTTGTGAAGGGAATTTGCTCAGCTCAGGAGAAAGATTTTTGAATAGATCATTTCAAGAGACTATGGGGACATCATGTGCTGGAGTGAATTCCTCTAAGGAAGAGGGATGCAATTGCACACGTCTAGATCCATCAATCCTCGATTCAGATAATCACTCTAACTGTTTTCCTAAAACTCTCTGGCTTCCAAAGAAGTTCCGTTCTTCATATTCATCCAAGTTGACTTTTCGGGGTATTCAACAACAGAAAGATGTTGTTTTATCTGTCCCGAAGTGTACATGTTCTGGGACATATACCTATAACGAATCCTGCATTTTTTCCAGTAGTTGTAAGAACTGTACCAAAGCCTGAGAAAAAGTAGGTTGACTAGTTATGCATTTTTGTGCTACTGTTTGCATTGTTACAATTGTTGAGATGAGACTGCAGTTATATAGTGATAACCTAGCATATCTGGATAGAATGAACTAAAATTTACATTCATGTGCTTTGATTCAGAAACAGAGATTGATTCCAAATGTTGAAAATTCATCTAGCCACTGGTACACATATTGACATATTAGCCTGTAGTGTTCTCCATGAAATAAGTGCCATGGTCCATGGACTTGTGGTCGAAAAGTGCTTGGCTTTGCATGTGCATGCCTACCAGATGTGTGTGGATGAACTGTTGTTTGATAAAGGTGCTTCCTGCTAGCCTTTTATGGGAAACAAGAATTGTTCGCTGCTAGGGATGATGACCTTCCATAAATTGTGGTCAATCATTCAAGCATGATAATTAGCTCCTTTAAAGTGAGAGAAATGCTCTTCAAAATAATAAAGTGCAATAATAATCAAAAGAAGGAAAACGAACACTTAAAAATAGTTTTACAAAAGTTGAACGAATCCTACCTCTTATGATTTTATTGGATAATAATTTTTCTCTTCTCCCGTGAATGATTGTGCATAACTTTATACGTTGCTTTTAACAATTAGCATTAATATTGAAATTAAAGAGAAATAAATTAAGAAAGAGGAAATTTTGAAATTTAAAACTAATATATTGTTTGTATTTTTTATTTCTATAGTTTTCTCTTCAACTAAATAATAAAATTTTGCCATGTGACATAAATGGTAGATAATCTTGTCTATTATACCCAAAAAAAAAATATATGCACTGAATAAAAGATAACTTTAACTCTTAATCAAGTGGTTAGACATTGATTCAAGTTTGTTTGTATGGAAAAATAACTATTGATAAAGGTCAATTCCTTAAATATATCGTAATATCTTGAGGAATTGGTTCTTAGCTTCAGCTAAAAGATACTTTGGGTTCATCCAAAAAATAATAAAGTTTTTAAATTTTAAAAAAATTTCTTTTTTATTTGTTTCTTCCATCCAACTAATGTCTTTTTACTCGTTTTACTTGGAGCAAGAAGAATTATTTGTAAATGGTATCAGACTTGAATTGAGAAAGTGAGAATAATAGATAAATACATAAAACATGTGATTTTGAAAGCTAAAAAGAATATCTTGATTTAGTTACTGATACAATAAGGGATATATACAATTGAGCAGATGAACTTCTAAAGCTAACTAATTGTGCATGATAGAATCTAACTATTATAACTAATTTTATAATATAAACCTATCAATAGTTGATTGTTAAGCTAAGTTATGCTCCTTAGATTCCCTCTTCAAATTTTGAGGTGGAGATTTGTTGAAAGCATAGAGTTTGACTTTGAAAGGAACAAGTGAGGTGTTGGAGACAACTTTAATAAATATGTTAGCAACTTGCTCAAAGGTATGAATATGAATTAAGATCTAGCCTTATGTGACCTTTTCACACACAAAAAGCATACATAATTCAAAATGCTTAGAGCATGAATAAAGGATGGAATCAGAAGTAAGAGATTGTGTGTTGAGGTTGTCACAAAAGAGATGTGGAGTGGACATGAAAGCTGGAATTATAGTTTAGTAGGTAGAGACTACGTCCAAAGTTATAATGGTTCGTCTCGTGCAAAGATTAAGTCCAGTCTTTGACTTCATACCAGAATTCCACTAACAGTCAAACACTATTACAAGTATTCTTATGCTTCAAGCCTTTTAATTTCACAAAGAAATGCCTAAGGATAAACTCATAAGGTTATTATCCCATCAAACGGATGTACAAGATATTAGCCTAAGCACTCAGAAAGGAAGCTATTAAATATAAAGAGGGCACTTAAAAATATATCTAATGTTGTCCTTTTAGTAACCTTTTCTTCATATGATCTTCTAAGCCTTTTATAGGAGAGGGTAAAATATTCATTGAAGCTTCTCTCAAAACTTTTAAAAATATGGACGTTAGTGCATTCAATGTTATAATAAATGTTTTTCATCAACTTGTTACATATGAAGTGATAAAGTTTTATCTTATCTCCTATTTTAATCTTCGACTTGTACTTTGTATAACCTTTTTTTCTTTTCTAACACAAGCATGCTACTTTTACTAAAGCGTTATCCTATTGCTTTTACCTTTTGTCCTTTTTTGCGAGTTTCAAGGTACGAGAATTGGAAGACTTTCTCTTTTGCTTGTTTCTTTTGAACATGGATATTTTTTATAAAGCTTCTTTTGTACATTTACTTATTAGATGTATCAAATAACTTTTTCAGCCGAAACTCTTGAGATATAAGTTTTGGACATTGTCTCATAGGACAATATGTACGTAAAATGAAACATTTAGTTTCTTCTTAAAAAGTCTTCAATCTTATGTCTTATTTATTATCATTAAAACTGAGGGCTTAACCATCTTTGTTCTAACAATTTCGAGTCTGCGTCATTCTAATGTAAGTCCATCTTTTAAACAAGCAATAGAGGCATCAATAAGGATTTCACCAAGCCCCACGATGGGCGCCAAAATATTTTGGTCACATAAAACCTCCAAATGACTATTTGAAAATTGCATATGACTAGATTATTCAAAAGTGTGTTTGGTCGTTCTAACGTTCCAAAGGGGTATTAGTATTCGATCATGCTAGCGATTGGTTTCCTACTATTGTAAAGTTGGTTTCCTCGCATCACAGGAGGAATGCCCTTTCATGATATCGTTGGTTGGTGCCTTGGTTTTTAATTGTAGGAGGGCACTTGTCAACTATTGGAGTACTTGGCCCTAAACTGAGCTAAATCACTGAGATTAAGAGGCAACACTAAATCAAAGACTCCAAAGAAAGCCAACTATAAGATGTTAACCTTGGGCTAGAGATCTCACCCCAAGTTTAGGAAGGTACAAAACCATAATAGCAAAATCATTATTTATAACGATTATTTTCCCAACCATTGATCCTCGATCTTGTAGATGCATTCCAACTTTCAATTGTGCCTTTTTTTGTTTTGTCTTGATTGTGCACATGGTCTTACATTACCCGTCATCGTCGCCATTATGTTGTTCCTCATGGAGCTTTGATTTTGCAGATTTTAGGGTTCTAAGACGTTTTTGAACAAAAGGAGGAAGAAGGAGGATGATGAGGAACATTACAAAAAACACTTATAAAATATTTTTTGTGATTGGTTTTCCATGCGTGAATCAACGTGATAGCTAATAAAGAGCTTAACATATCACGTTAACATGTTTTTTGTGTGTACAATGGCAACAACAATGTTTGACCTTAAAACCTTATGCAAACTATTTATGTTTGAGCCAATTAGTTAAGTGGAGATGACAACTAGAGGTCTAATTTCACTAATCATCTTCCATTTCAAGGACTATATTGGAATTTTAATAATTTTAAGGACTATGTTGATATCACTCTACAATTATAGGGACTAAAATGGTGATTCCTTGCAATTGAATTGCCATGTGTGGATTAATGTGGATGAACGTCAATAAAATATTTAACATGTTATTTATGGGTGACTAATACTGAAAGTTAATTAAAGATATTAAAGGAGTTGACTTAATTAAAAATCTTCAATTTTAAAAACTGTTTTAAGGTTTTAATAATATTTTGGAGAGTAAATAACTATTTTTGTCTTTGAAAGTGTGTAATGCTATCACATTAATGCTTGAAATTAAGAAAATTCTAAATAAGTGTTTGAAAGTATAATTTGTCAATCACATTAGTCTAAAATTCAAAAAAGTATGTGATTTAAGTGATAATATTAACATATATTTATCAACCGAAATGATAGTAAATAATTAAGTTTAGAGACTTAGATAAAACAATTAAAAATTTTATGAACTTATTTAAAATTGATTTAATTACCTTTTGGTCCCTATAATTGAAAACAATCCTTTTTAGTCCCTATACATGTACTTTCGATATCGGTTTAGTCTCTACCGTTTTAAACCACCACAAATTGAATAAAAAAAGCCAAAAAATATCAATTTGTGACGGTTCTTCACCGTTAATTTTTATTTTGTATGGTTTTTTTCCACAAAATTAAAATACACTTGAGGACAAGGGTCAAACTAGTATTAAAAATACATATATAGAGACTAAAAAAATTATTTTCAATTATAAAAACTAAAAGGTAAAGTTCATGTAATTATAAAAACCAAAATTAACCCTTTAAAATTTCTTTACGCGTTACACTTTCACGAGCAAAATGGTGGTTTACGTACCCATTTATGGTTGTACGTCTACACGAAGTCGGAATACTCTCATTTTTAACTGAGCGCCGGTTCCTATTATTTCAAGAGAAAAAAGAAACAGTTTCCCCTGATTCCATTATTTTGTCGAATCGAAATTTGAAAACAACGAAGAGGATTTTGATGGCGGATGATAGCAATCGCAGCGTGAGACTGCTCTGCCGTCCGAAGCAAGTCAACACCAAAGGATCCGACCCGGGAATCCATTTCTGGCTTATCGGATCCCCATTCTTCCCGCCACTCACCGTCGCCTCCTTCCTCCGACGCATCCACGCCCTCCCCGATCTGCCCAAGGAATCAGAGGACCTCCGGACGCTCATCCCGAAAGGCTTCGAAGTCATCGGAGCCCTAGCTTCCGGCGACGACACCGACGCTCGTGCGGCCGCAGACGCCGCGCGTGGATTGAGGAACCTTCTCCACGGCGAAGGAACGGATCGGCCGGTGATCGGAGCGGTTTGCGGTTCGGATTCCGGCGACCTGCGGTTTTTTGTGTCCGAGAGCGGAAATGCGGCGAGACTCGAAGCTGTTACGTCGGTAATAGAGGAACGGGATCCGGAGAAGTATGTGTGGGAGAATGGTTGCTTGCTTCACTGTGAGCTTCCAATTAAGTTGCCACTCTATCATGGTCTCAAAAATTCAAGTGGTAGGTTTCGCTTATTCTCGTTCTCTCTCTCTCTCTCTGTCTCTGGTTCAATGAAGTTGTTGATATTTCCAGAAACATCACCTGTGCTGCAATTGGGCAATTTAGTTGGGTTTAACTTTTGTTATTAATCAGATTGACAATATTGTACTTTGTTGGTTACACATTTCACTTTAGGTTTGCATTTGGGATTTTGGGCATGTTTGGGGTGAAAAGATTAATTCAGCAGTTATCTTATGTTCACAAGCTTTATTGCGAATCTCGTTGAAATAAGTAAAAAGAACATATTGGAAGATCATAAGCAACTGTTATAAGTTTGACCAAACACTTGTGGAGTGATTGATCTAGTAGGATAAGTCCAGATAAGGTCCTTAGAAGTTCTTGTAAACGTCTCCTTAGATGGTTTTATATTTACATACAATTTCTCATTGTCCTATTATTAAACAAAGTAGGGTTTGGGCTTTGTGAGAAAACATAAAGGCAATATACATAGAGGCGCAAAGTAGTGATTGAGCAGGATACTCAGTTCAAGTTGTGCTCTCTGTCTTATGTTGATTGAGTAGTACCTTTGTTGATGGAAGTTGTTGAGCACAGGACTTGAGTTGTGAGTTACAATGAAAGTTCTAGCTGAAAGCAATGTTTTAAATCTCGGATAGCGGAGCGTAGCGGCTGACCCCGAAAACGCTATAGCGGTATAGCGTATAGAGGGACAGCCGCTATTCTAAATTTTTTTTATTTAGTTTATGTGATGTAAACTATATACAGCGACTTTTCACAGAATGCATTAGATGAATTAAATATCTAACAGCAAGTCTCTTCACAGAATCATACATATATAACAGTAAGTCAGCAACTCTGTTCTCACAGAAATAGAATCATAGGTGTCCATTTTGTAAAAATTCAGCAACAGAATCACAGAAACAGATTCATATATATATAAAACTGCAAGTCAGGAACTCTGTTTAAGTTAGATAATGTATGATTCATGACATTCATAATTAACAACAAAAAGTCATTGGAGTCTATAGGTGTCTTAAACAAAACATAGAAGTATACACCAACAAAATACAAGTTTCCTACTCTACTAGATATTAGATAAGAAATAAGAATCATCAATCATCTTCTAAATCAAAATCTTCTTCGTTATCAATATCACTACTGTGACAGCTATGGATTTCTTCCTCACAGGGGTTGCCATGGTTGAGAAATGATAACAGAAGATAGGCAAGGATGGAATCAGAATCAGTCATGGGAGAACAGAAAAAAGTCACCAAAAAAAATAAAAAAAATAAATCAGAAAACAGAGGAAGAACAATCACCAGAGAAGAAAACAGAGGAAGAAATGCAGTTCCTGGAACCAGGAAAGCAGTTGCTGGTCTGCTAGAGCAGGTCACAAACTGCTGGAGGAGGTCAGGAACTGCTGAAGCAAGTGGGTGGAGTCTTAGTAAGCTGTAAGAATGAAGTGGGTCTTAGGAAGGAAGAAAGTTGAAAGAAAAAAGAAGGTCTGATGCCTCCTTTATGTTTTAGAGGAGTAGGGGAGTAAGAGAAACTAGAAAAGACAAATGAAAAAGTGAGGAGGACTTTTGAAGCCTCCTTTACGTGTTTCAGATTTTGTTCAGAAAAAGGAGGGCTTGGTGGAGTAGGTTTTCAGCAAAAGAAAAGTCAAAACAGCTTTTTAATTAAATATAATAAATTGTAACTAACGTATTATTTTAACATAGCTGTTCAGAATAAGTAGGTGCCAAACAGTTATTTTTCAAAAGCTAACAGGAGTTTTTTTTTCAAGGGCACCTGCAGAAATGCTGTAGCGGCGCTATCCCAGCCGCGATTCCGGCCGCTATGCTGGCCGCGACGGCCGCTACAGTGAACCGCTCTGCACCGGAGGTCCTTGTCACGGTCAGGGGCCACTCCGCCCCGCTATGGCGCTATCCCAGCGTTATAGCACGCTATTTTAATCCCTGGCTGAAAGTACTTTAATTTGAGTTCAAGGTGTTATACAATAACACTATTACATCTGAGAGAGACAAAAAAATGTGGGTTACAGAGGATAGTGGACACTGGACAGTGAACTAAGAGATCCACAGTACAAATTTTCAATTCAACTGACGTAACTGCTTGGAGTCAATAGGTGAAATTCATCAATTCAATGTTAATGTAATGGAAGTTGTGTATGTTTTAGAGTACAGATACACAGGATAATATCTGGGCAGCTGTGAATTATCTAAGATGCATCTATCACTATCACTCTGTTCTAAATGCCATAAGTTCTGGACAAATTTGTTCTGCAGATGTTGAGAAAGCATATGTACAGGCTACTGAAGCAGTTATTGCCAAGTTAAGAGACCCTCAGGCTGTGTACATGTTAGAAACGTCAAACAAAACCTCTCAGGATATACCTCCTCCTGTCATAATTCGAGGTGCACAATTAGACTTTTACACAGACTTCTCCAAGATCAAGCCTTTGGCTGAGGGTGATGATGGCTTCGATGCAAGTTCACTATCATGTTCGTACTTTTCCATCAGCAGTAGAGCAGGCTCACCAGTTTTTTCTGCAGAGGTAACATAAAAGATTATGGTATTCTTTGTTATCTTTCTCCCCTTTTCTTTTCAACTGTTTAATTTTTCTTATATTTTCTGATAGTATTTGTGATTTTGTTTTTTATCTTGTCTTTATTTTCTCCTTTCTGCCATGTACTTCATGAATAGTCAAATGACTACCATCGTCCATTTTGTGAAATTTTCTTCTTCTTAGAATGCAGATACTATCCAAGTTAGTGTTCTCTTTAATAGCTTAGGGTCATCATCAGCTTCTACTGTGCCTGTTGCAGAATACGTTCCAGGTCAGGATTTGAGAATTGTATTTGATGTCCCATATTTGATCATTGAAAAATATGATTTAATTTTTGTGTTTTTAGCATTTCTTAATTGAAGTTGAATTATTGCTTTCAGTCCAGGAAGAAGCTAGACTCCTTGCTGTGGATATTAAGCTTGATGTACTCTGCTATTCTTCCAGGGAGCTTCCACTGAAATATGCAGTTTCAAGTTTAATCATACCTGGCTTAGTGAACCAGTTAAATATAGTGCAGAAGTTGATGTTGCCTAACCTTTTGGCACAACATCCTCGGGTGAGGCAATGGATTCATCTTTCCAGTTACATAAGCTTTCTATGTTTGTACTATTTCACCATGATTCCAATTCACAAGAAGATCATCCTTCAATAGTTAATGGATGTACACTGAATTATTGTCATTCCTCTATCCTATCATTACAATTTCGAATGGACTTTTGGCTTTTGTCTTGCAAATATAGTAATATACTCTCAAATATGTACATTATTTCTTTGTATAATACAGCTCACCAATGAAAGTGACAATTTCAATTTAATATGTACTGTAATGCACCAGGATGGCTACATATAATGGTGTTCATCTGAACTTTCAAGTATGTGAAGATCTGTTTTATAATTGTGGAATATTTGAAGTTTAAATGGTTAGAAGAACCATACCTTATCAACTTTGATAGGTACTACGGATTGTGAGTGTGTGGATGACAAAATTAGTAATTAATATATAATGATGTGAGGTACTAATGTTATAAATTTGGACTGAACCTATCCTGCTACATATTCTCTCATAATGAAACTATGGTATGGAAAAAAAAACATTATTCTTCTTTTACAAAACACCCTAATGATTATTAGTGATCAATCAGATCAAATTCATGAAAGAAATTGATTTTATTTCTGTGGATAATATATAATCATAACTTCCGTTTAATTTATTTTTTTTACTTTTTATTATTTAATTTAGTTATATTTTTGTTTCATAGTAAACTTTTCTTTTTTATCTTTTCACTTATGTGTTTAACACTTGTTCTTTTGATTGACGAGAAATTTTTTTATTTGTCAGCTAAAATCTTATCACTTTAGTCCTCCTGGGGTTCTGCATCCAATAACTGTTTTCTATGAACTGAGTTTTGGGGAGACAGAAATGAAGCAAGGTATACTGTTGAACTCTGACATGGATAGGATAATTCTCTTACAATGACTTGTCATTAGAAAATATAGAATAAAGCTATATTGTATGCTGTTAGTAAATTTCAGAGAGGAATTTATCTATTGAATCCTTTGGGCTTTTCCAATCTACTTTATCATTTATGATCTCAGCATGTGTTAGTATAGGTGATTTATGAATTGTTCATGTTTTCTACAGTTGAAGTTAGGAGATCCTTGCACTCAAGGTGGGGATTACCCTATGATCGTCCCCTTCTAAGAATTTCTAATGCCTTGGATTTTTCAAAATTGACGAACAATGATATTGTCTCTCTACGGAAAGGTAATATATACATTTGAATGGGAAGTTCTTTATGCCCTGTAGGTGCTGAGGATTATGATTACATCTTTCCAGGTTGTATTTTCTTATACTAACTCCTTAACATATATCATATGCTCTAAGTTTCTTAATATTTGTTGGTAATATTAGGTTCAACTTTGCTCAGAGATGTGCACATTGGGATTCCAAGCAGTGGGGGTAAGTTGCTATTATGGTCTGTGACTCTCATTCTAAATGTAATTCTTCTTTTTCTCGTTTGAAATGGTTGTGGTTTATGCAGTTACTGGGGGAACTGTTTCCCTTGTTCAAGGTTCCTATGAATACTTCCATTATCTTCAGGATGGCTATAATGATTCGGTAATTGCAATTCTTCTGCCCGCTAATGGTTGTAACATGTTCATGAACTTACATGTCATCTTTATCTTCTTTGCCTCAATTGAAATTACACATGTAAGTGGTGGATATTTAAGTTTGAACACAGACAAACCTCAGTTGTTATTGCTGAGTGGTTTAAGATTATCTGATTAACGTAATCTTGTTTTGGCAGTAGTAAATTACAGTTTGGATACGGGAAAAATTATTTTTTTTTAAATGATGAAAAGTACAATAATGAAAGTTGTTCTTTGTTAAGTAATCTTTTAAATATATTTCAACTTATTTGTCT
This sequence comes from Spatholobus suberectus, assembly GCA_004329165.1. Classification (NCBI taxonomy): domain Eukaryota; kingdom Viridiplantae; phylum Streptophyta; class Magnoliopsida; order Fabales; family Fabaceae; genus Spatholobus; species Spatholobus suberectus. The sequence continues at coordinate 65,310,416 of CM014729.1, forward strand.
GTAAAAATGACAATAAAAAATAAAATAAAATCAGTCTATTAATAGTGTGGTTTTTGTGTATAATGCTGTGTGAAACTATGAATGACAGAAGTATTATATATGAAATTAGAACATATGACCTCTCATGAAAGGAATTGAGAATTGTTGAAAATCAGAATAAAATATTCTGAATTTATTGTAGTTTATGGGCATGTAATCATTGATTTAGAGGAAACTAAATATTCTCTATTTATGTATCATTAATGTAATAAGCCTATATAAACTCGTTTTCGTTGTGTATTCAGACACACGGTTTCAGTCAAATATGTCTCTGTTTTCTCCCTTTCAACATGGTATCAGAGCCTAACAGAGACATCTCAAGGACCGTGCTTACCCGGTGGACCCACTGTCCCCGGAGACAAAAATAAAATTTTTTTTTGGCGAACCGTGTACGTCTCCGGTTCGCCCCCTGTTCCAGCGCCGTCGTCTATTTTTCCGGTGTCTTCTCCTGCCACTGCCGCCGGCCGCCGCCGCTGTTCCGACGACTTTTCCGGCCGCCGCCGCTTCTCCGGCGACTTTCCGGCAACCGACCACTGGGTCCGAATCGCCGTCCGCCGATCTACACAGATCCGTTGACGGCGCCGGCATCCGACGACCCACGTGCGCTCACGCGCCCTTCTTATTTGCGCCAAACAGCGTGTCTCGCCGGCGCGTGGCGGCGCGTGGCGGCTCCTTTCCGACTGCGACTCCGGCGCCGGCGTCACCAAACCCAGCCGACCTCACCCTCCGAGTTTCGTCTCCATCTGATCAGTTTTGGACAGCCCCTTGTTCTCTACCTGCAAGTCCGGTACTGTTCATCTGTTGGCTATTTTGACGATTTTTACCCATCGCCATGGCGTCTTCTGGCTCCTCCATTCCACCTAAGGCAGACACCATTCTTTTTCCGAACTTTCCGCTCTCTACTGAGAAACTGGATGGTTCGAACTACTCCACTTGGGCCTCGGACATAACCTTATGGATTAGTGGTCTGGGCTTCAAAGCCCACCTCACTAGTACCATTGATTCTGTCGACACAAGTGAACGTACACAATGGGCAAAGATTGATGCCCAATTATGCAGTATCATTAAATCCACCCTTCACCCTTCTATCAAGCCGATTTTTCGACCCCATGTCACTTGTGAATCAGTTTGGACCGAGGCACGCGCCCTTTATACTAATGACACGCAGCGCCTATATAGTGTTTGCCATGATTTGATGACCCTCATTGCCCCTCAGCGCTTTGATGGCCCTATGTCTGCATATCTTGGGCGAGTTCATGCTGCTCTGCATGATTTTAATGAACTCTTGCCTCCTGCCACCTCGACTCCAACTGAAGCTAAGAAGGAACTGGAGAATCGGAGTGCCTTTTTCATGGTCCTTGCCCTCTACGGCTTGTCACCAGAGTATTCTGCTACTCGTGACCAAATTCTTGGGTCACCCACGGTCCCTACAATGACATCCGCCTCTTCTGCCCTCCTCCGCATTCCACCGAAGGTCCCTATGGAGATCCCTACTCCCACAACTAGTGATACCTCTGCTCTTGCATCTCAGAGCACTACTTCCGGACGTACTCGCACTGGGACATCTCACTCCAAGAATCGTCCCAAGTGTGAGCATTGCCATCGCCTTGGGCATACCATTGACCGTTGCTGGAAGTTACATGGTAAACCACCTCGTCCCACCAATGTAGCTCACACACCTCCGGCAGAAACCACTCAGCTTGCTGATCAACCCCGGGCTACCCCGGCTACTTATGAAGATTTTGTCAAGTGGTTTGAGACTCGCCAAACCCCTAGCACCATTGCTTCTGTTGCACAAACTGGTAATTCTATTGCTTGCATTTCCCAATCTCCTTCCCTGGGTCCCTGGGTGCTTGACTCTGGTGCGTCTGACCATATCTCTGGTAATCGTTCCCTTTTCTCTTCTCCATCAAACATCTTGTGCCCACACTCCTCAACAAAATGGAGTGGCTGAACGCAAAAATAGACATCTCATTGAAACTACTCGGACTCTTCTCCTCCACGGTCATGTTCCCCCACGCTTCTGGGGTGATGCTGTACTCACAGCCTGCTATCTCATCAATCGCATGCCATCCTCTGTCCTGAATGACCAGGTTCCCTATTCGATCCTTTTTCCTCACTCACCCCTTCATGAGCTTCCTCCTCGGATCTTCGGCTCTACCTGTTTTGTCCACAACCTAACTTCAGGTCTTGACAAACTCTCCGCCAAGGCCATCAAATGTGTCTTCTTGGGTTACCATCGCTTGCAGAAAGGATATCGCTGCTACTCTCCTACCCTGCAAAAGTATTTTCTTTCCGCCGATGTCTCCTTTTTTGAGTCTATCCCTTATTTTGAGTCTGCTTCCTTCCCTCCCGATCTGTGTCTGTCTGCTCCTCCTGGTACCTCTACTCGTGTCCCCCTTCCGTCTGTCTCTTTGGATGTCCCTGAGGTGAATCACGATGTTCCAACGGAGCCTTCAGCCGTGCGACCTCTTCAGACATATCACCGTCGCCAACGACCTAATGCCATTCCTCCGCCTGCACCAGCTTCCACAGATATAATAGAGGCCCTGTCAGACCCTTCCCCGGCGCCATCTTCTCTACCGAATCCGGGCTTGCCCCCTGCCACTGATTGGCCCATTGCTCTACGAAAAGGTATTCGTTCTACTCGCAACCCGTCTCCCCATTATGTTAACCTTAGTTATCACCGTCTTTCTCTTTTGCATTATACATGCCTCTCTTCTTTGTCTTCTGTGTCTATTCCTCACTCTCCAGGTGAAGCCTTATCTCACCCTGACTGGCGGCAAGCAATGATTGACGAGATGTGTGCTCTTCAAAGCAGTGGTACCTGGGATTTGGTTCCTCTTCCCACTGGCAAGTCCGCTGTTGGGTGTCGTTGGCTATACACTCTTAAGGTTGGCCCTGACGGAACCATTGATCGTTTCAAGGCCCGTCTGGTGGCTAAAGGATACACACAGGTGTATGGGCAGGACTACACTGATACTTTCTCTCTGGTCGCCAAAATGACGTCTGTCCGCCTCTTATTCTCTATGGCTGCCATTCGCCATTGGCCCCTCCTCCAACTTGATATCAAAAATGCCTTTCTGCATGGCGATCTTGATGAAGAAGTCTACATGGAGCAACCTCCCGGGTTTGTTGCTCAGGGGGAGTCCTCTACTATGGTGTGCCGGCTTCGTAGATCCCTATATGGACTTAAGCAGTCCCCTCGAGCGTGGTTTGGCCGCTTTCGTACCGTTGTACAGAAGTTCGATTTGACTCGCAGTGAAGCCGACCACTCTGTCTTTTATCGCCATTCACCTCAGGGATGCATATATCTTATTGTTTATGTGGACGACATCGTCATTACGGGCAGTGATCAGCGTGGCATTCTCCGTTTAAAACAGTACCTCTCCCAACAATTCCAAACTAAAGACCTTGGTAAGCTTCGGTATTTCCTAGGCATCGAAGTCACTCAATCCAAGGATGGTTTGGTGATCTCTCAAAGGAAATACGCTCTTGATATCCTAGAAGAAACTGGCCTATTAAATGCCAAGCCAATAGACACTCCTATGGATCCTAATGCCAAACTGCTACCAAATCAGGGGGAGCCCTTATCAGATCCTGGGAGATATAGGAGATTGGTGGGAAAGCTGAACTATCTCACAGTCACTCGTCCAGATATTGCCTTTGCTGTCAGCATGGTAAGCTAGTTCTTAAACTCTCCTTGTCAGGATCATTGGGATGCAGTAATTCGAATACTCAAATACATTAAGAGTGCTCCTGGTAAAGGCCTCATTTATGAAGATAGGGGACACACTCAGATAGTTGGGTACTCAGATGCCGATTGGGCTGGTTCACCCAGTGATAGGCGATCCACCTCTGGGTATTGTGTGTTGGTTGGAGGAAACTTGATATCTTGGAAAAGTAAGAAGCAAAATGTTGTAGCAAGATCTAGTGCTGAAGCAGAATACAGGGCCATGGCTTTAGTAACTTGTGAACTCATATGGTTGAAGCAACTTCTCAGGGAACTCAAGTTTGAAGAGTCCACGAAAATGACGCTGATTTGTGACAATCAAGCGGCTTTGCATATTGCATCCAATCCTGTCTTCCACGAACAAACCAAACATATTGAGGTTGATTGCCATTTTATCAGGGAGAAGATCGAGTCGGGGGACATTACCACGAGCTTCATCAACTCTAGTGACCAGCTAGCAGATATCTTCACCAAGTCTTTAAGGGGACCAAGAGTTGACTATATATGTACCAAGCTGGGTGCATATGATTTATATGCTCCAGCTTGAGGGGGAGTGTTGAAAATCAGAATAAAATATTCTGAATTTATTGTAGTTTATGGGCATGTAATCATTGATTTAGAGGAAACTAAATATTCTCTATTTATGTATCATTAATGTAATAAGCCTATATAAACTCGTTTCCGTTGTGTATTCAGACACACGGTTTCAGTCAAATATGTCTCTGTTTTCTCCCTTTCAACAAGAATAAATGAAACACTTGATCTCTCTATTAAAATAGAAGGGCACTTAAGTAGGCATTTTGCAGGAGCTGCATGCAGGCCACTTTGTCAAGCTTCCATTTGAGCTTTGCAAATGCATTATTAATTATTTAACATTGACCAAGGACTTTTTTTCCATTAAAAACTAGTCTGAGGGCATCAAATTCCGGCAAATCAATTTTTATTAGCTTTCACTTGAAGCTTTCTTTATTTGTTGTCCTCACTATTACTTCTGGGATGAGTTGTTAATCTTATGGATATTATTTGGGAGCAAGATTTTTGCTGTTTGACCTTCTGTCACTCAACAAGTCCCCCTTGTTTCCATTTTATTGTACTTTTAAGCTCCTTTTCATCTGTTATGTTCTTGTGGTTTTTCCTCAGTGACCATATTTTAAGACTATCCGACAGGCAACTGCAACACTATTAATCTAATGAATACATATGTCTCCTATTGAATTACTGCATAAAAATCTTTCGCAATAAGGTGACAAAGTACTTGCATGTACCATTTAAATGTAAGGTCGTTGGCAGTTAGCACTTAAAATAACAAGACTTGAGTTGTGATGCTGTTGAAGATTTTTTGAGTTCCCTATCTAAGCTAGGGTTTACTTTGGCATAAAACTAATCAGGCTGTGTTGGAGCACTAGTTACTGTGTGTGAGTTCTTGTCTAGTCAATGAACATATTAAAACAAGATATCATTATATTTACATACCTGCAGAGTGCAGATATCATTAGAACAAAATGTCTCAATTTTCTTGTAGTATCAGAAACTAAATCACTTACATTGATTTTTCTAGGGATGGGGTTGTGCGTACCGCTCTCTCCAGACTATCATTTCATGGTTCAGACTCCAAAACTACACGTCCATAGAAGTTCCTTCTCATAGGTATTTGCATTTTACTCCCCTCTAATTGTGGATTTTCTTTTGAGGGAGATACCATTCCTTCTGTTATTTCCTTATTGTCTCTTCAGGTTTAAAATTATGCCACGCATTTATTTTTCTTGTGTAATGGGTTATTCAATTGGTCTTTTAAAGAGTTGTTTGTTTTTCATTGAAGTTGAAAATTTGATGAATCAGTTAGTCTGGCTGAAATTCACTCGCATCAAACAAAATCTTGTTTTGTCATATTCATGCATATGATCATGATTTGGTCTGACAAACCTACTACTTTCTCAGGGAAATACAGCAGACACTTGTTGAGATTGGTGATAAAGATCCTTCTTTTATTGGGTCACGAGAATGGATTGGTGCCATTGAATTGAGCTTTGTTTTGGACAAACTTCTGGGTGTTAGTATTCGCTCATCTTAGCATTTCGTAATGTTCAACTGTAGATTTATTATTAAACTGTATATTATAGATGCAGTTGGGCTTTTGAGCCCGACTGGACATTGTGCTTATGGTTCTCCGGCTAGAATCAAGATATGTTGAGCCTCTCACCCCAAAAAAAGCTAGAGTCTAAATTCTTGATCCATTACTGAACAAAGTGCATGAAATATGTGTTGTTGTTAGCCTAATTGAGTTTTTAATGATTTGATTGGGTGGTTTACTTTCTTTAACAGGTTACTTGCAAAGTCATCAATGTTAGATCTGGAGCTGAGCTTCCGGAAAAATGTCGAGAGCTAGCATTGCACTTTGAGAACCAAAGTACACCTGTTATGATTGGTTAGTAAATTTTGTGCGATTTATTTATGGCATCTCCCTGTACAGTGTAGGCTTGTTCAAAGAATCAAACCAGACTGAACTAAACTGAACCCAACCTTGAATTACCAAACCTTTTTAAACAGTTCAAGAACCTGAATTAGTTTTTTAAAACAGTTCATGAACCGAACCGGTAATCCAATTTGGTTAACACTTAACATTATAAACAAATCACTGAATCTATTCTCTCTTAAAATTTATCTGGACCCTAACTTCAATCTGACACTTCCTGCACTGAGAAACTGCTGTGTTCTGCAAAACCATAGCTCAGCAAGGTTGAACCCTCCCCTTGTTCCCCATTCTGGTTGTGGCGATACTCTCCCTGTTCTTTGTTGCTCAAGTTAGAATCTTACTTGGGGACGCAAAAGTAGGAGTAGTAGTAGACAATGATGACGTTTTGGCCCTGGCAGAGACAAATGACGGGGAGGTGCTGCAGGCAGGCTCACCCCTGTACTTCTTGTTGATGAGATGGAAATGGCGCCAGGGAACTTGATCAGGACCTCTTCAATGGTGGCAGATGGACTGGTAGTGCACGCAAGGAGTTGACCTTGACTGCAACCTGGTACTCATTGGATCGTGCCAGTGAATATGCAGGCGTAGACGATGGCAACATTTTGGCCCCGGCTGAGACAAATGATGGGGAGGTGCTGCAGGCAGGCTCATCCCTGTACTTGTCGATGAGGTGGAAATGGCACCAGGGAACTTGATGAGGACCTTCAGTGGTGGCAGAGGGACTGGTGTTGTCCGGGAAGAGGTCTTTGACGAGCTCAGTTGCTCACTAACGTCAATTGGGAGGTAGAGAAAGGAGGGAAGGTGGATTGAGAGGAATGGTGAGCATGTGTCTAGGTTCGAATAAATTACCTTAGTACAGGGAATCTCTCTGGTTAGCACTTTCTTACACTAGTTCACTGAACCAAAAAGTAGTTCACGTCTGTTCTTACAAAATACAATTGGTTTTATTCAGTTCAAGGCTTCGTTTTCTATGCTGAACCGAATCCTGACCAGGCATACTATGTAGGATGGCTTGAAATTCTACAGTATATTTTTCATTTGCATATTCACTTGAATCACTTCAACAATGAATTGTGTTATGCTTGTCTGTATTGCTCTTAGAAATTTTGGTAGGGAGGCTAGGACTAATGATGTCTCATAACGCTTTGGTTTCTAAATGCAGGTGGTGGTGTACTTGCATATACACTCTTGGGAGTGGATTACAATGAAGCAAGTGGAGATTGCGCATTTTTAATACTTGATCCGCACTATACAGGCACGGATGATCTAAAGAAAATAGTCAATGGGGGATGGTGTGGGTGGAAAAAGGCTGTTGATAACAAGGGAAAGAATTTCTTCTTGCATGATAAGTTTTATAATCTACTGCTGCCGCAGAGGCCCAACATGGTTTGAGGCCTAGCTTCTAATGAAGGGAACTAACTCCCAATTGATACCAAATTCTTGCAATGGTAGAGTAATTTTTCACTTAGTTACATGTGGTTGGGAGTGGAAGGTTCAGGTAATTCGTTACCTCACTTTTGGGTTATTGATGTTCTGTAATTGGCATCCTGTGACTATAACCAAGATTCATCTAGACCTGAATCTTCCGTCGGAGTCACTTGGGCTAAATCTTGTGCAAAAGGTGTTTCAAACTTGGGGAAGGTAGGATTAACTCAAATTTCGTGACATGCTTTTTCAAGCCATTCGATACACATGATTCTAAGGGAGATCTGAAGCTGCCCATATCTGGGAACCAGGCCCAATCTATCTTAGAAGCATAACTACAAAAATTGAAACTTTAGCCAACTTGAAATCCAGATTTTTTGGTATAAAATTTTCAATTAGGCTATAGCGATGTGAAGATTGCGGAACGAGCACTACGCTAAATTTTGTGAGGTTAATATCTCGGTTTTGAAAATGCGTATAATGTTGAAAATCTTGGGTATTTTGATATGCAGGACTAGGAGCGTTCTGCCCGTGAATACTGGATACTAAATTCTGAATATTAACAATTATGAAATAGTAATAAAAAAAAAGGGGGGGGGAACTGTTTTGCAGTTTGAAACATTATAAATAATCCCTAAAATTCGGCAAATTAAAATATCTATCGCAAAAGGTATATTAAAGGGAAAGTTGTTATTGGACTTTCTAAAATTAATATTTTAAAGTTACTTTTTAAAAGTGAATTTAAAATTAAATGTTTGGATGCCACGAGCAAATATTCTTTCCTTTGTACAAGCTTACCGTGGGATTCCAATTGCATTTGACTGAGCAAACATTCTTACAAGCAAAAGTTATTCCTTTAAAACTAGCTTTTTAAAATATATTTTTCTTAATGTACGTGTAGTCATATTTTACTCTCAATTTAGAGGAAATATCAACTTTTGTGCTCTTAAAAAATAATTATAAAACGTTTAAACGTACAACGTCATGCCAATTGAAATAGAATAAAATGTCAGCGAAAAGTGAATATGAAGCTTTTGTTTTTTGTTTATTATTGGTAATGAATGAAACTTTTCACAACTTAATTGCAGCCTCTCTAATTCTTTATTCACAAGTCACGTTACTCACGTACTAAAAATAACTAGGAAAACCAATATTTGAGGGAGATTACAAATTATGATGATCATTCCGCATTTCTCATTACTCATAATTAACATGGCATATTTTGGTGGCAGTCTGGCATTTGAAACTTTTCATACAAGTTAATTAAAGCTTATTATTATTATTATTATTATTGACGGCCCTATGCTTGTTAACTTTTTTAATTTTTACTTATGTAGTTATATTATGAGTGTTGAGGTAATATAGCTGCATCGAAGCTTGCAAGAAGAATGAAAAAGAAGTGGCAGATGCATGAAAAAGGAGAGATATTTACATAATGTGTGGATATATGTTTGAAATTGTTTTTTAACTGACTTAAGCTATTGAAAATGCATTCTAAAAAATATAAATTATGAGTAAAGGAACCCACCCCTTTATTAGTAATGAGTATATGGAAACCATTACCTGATACGGGAAGAGGGAAGATATACTGACAGTTTAAATAGTTTAACTAAATGCAATCGTTAATAAATTACTTTTGAACAAATTTATCGTCACTTAAACTAATTTTCTTTCCCACACCAAAAAAAAAATATATATTTCTTCTAGTAACGAATTAAATATATTCGAAAAAAAAAATCTAAGGATCGGATCCCAAATTCCCAATCCTCTAGGGTTCCTCTTGTAATTGCACGAATCTAGTTCAGTTATTTCATTTCCTTATAAAAGAAATTTATTTTTTAAAATCAAATTTAATAAATTTTTACGGTCAGATGAAGAACTGCATGTCCTACAGCTTTTTCTGAAAGGATAATTATCAGTGAACATTACTATCCTATTTAACACCTAGAAAGAAAAAAGAGAGAAAAGAGAAATATGACAGATGATATAATATTATAAAAGAAAGAGAGATAGAGACAAATGATAAATATTAGTAGGGTGTATGCTATGTGAATTCCACATATCATCACTCTTTTTGAAACGGAAGAAGATCTGTATCCATGGATTGTTATATTTTTTAAATTTAGATTATAATTTTTTTTAAAAAATAAAATACTCAGCAACTGAAATTGAAAATTATAAGAGTATTTATTTTTTTTTTGCTGAAAGTAAATTATAAGAGTAAATAGTGTAAAAAGATTTTACATTATCATTCAATCACAAATCAATATGTATGATAAATTTGTTAATTTTTATAATAATTATCTTAACATCTATACTTATCATAATTTTTATTTAGTTGACAGTGTAAATTTTTTTACAATAATAATACATAAAAATTAAACCCAAATTATAATATCAGTAAGAATTTCGATACATTGTATAGGTATTTATATAAATACGTTTACACTTGTGTGTGTAAATTAAAAAAAATTGTGTCGTGATAGTTATATTTTTAAATTAAGATTATAATTAAAAAAAAAACACTCAGTGAGTGAAATTGAAAACAACAATAATACTAGTAAGTATTTCAATACATAGTGTAGGTATTTATGTAAATATATATTATACATGCGTGCGTAAATAAAAAAAAGACATTGTGTCGTGTCGTGATAGTCCCATTTTTGGCAATATGTAATTTTATTTACCGTGATAGAATTTATATCTTATTACTTTAAATAATTAACAAAAAACGAAAATAAAAAAGGTGGTCCTTGGTACGGGTTTGGATTTGGATTGGCGAGCCAGGTGGCGGTTAAAGACAGGGCACATGAGGGAGACACGTGGTTAGAGGAAACAAGAATAGTGACGTGTAGGTAGCAACCTTATATAAAGCCTGACCTTGTGGGGTTCATTGTTGGGGCCATTTTCTTTCATATTCTCATCCGTTTTCGTTTTTCTTCTTCTTCTCTCTCACCTTCGTTCTTTTCACTTCACTAACTGACTCTGCAGTTAGCACACAAAAAAACCCCCAAACCCCAACCCGATTCGGATCCGATTAGGGTTCTTTCGGATCTTCTCGCCTCTCTCCGCCGCCTCCGATTCCGAAATCCGGTTCATCCTCCTGTCTTGGCTCGAGATCCGGGCCAAGCACGGGACAACAATCCGATTCAGATTTCCGTTTCCATCACTCTCTCTTCAGGTTCATATTTTCTTCTTCTTCTTATTGTTATTATTGTTTGGCTCTCTTTTCGTGCGTGTGTTTTACTTTTTGGAATGAAAAACAATGTATTCGACTATTCGTGATGTTGCGAAGTGGAGCAGAACAGTGCTTGCGCGTGTTACCGTTGAGCGATGCAGAACAATCTCGGAAAATGAAGCCAGTGATGCTTGAAATGGAGTTTGTGAATTGTGATGTAGTATAATAGTACAGTACTTTCATTTCTTGCAGAACCAAACACGGTTTTAAGGTGTAAACTACGTGGCACGAGCAGCTCCTACGTGTCGAATAAGAGATTTTTTTCTTTTTTAATTTGTTGTAAATTTGCGCTGATTTTGAAGCGTGTGTGACGTGTCGTTCTCTGTTTGTATTCGTGGTTGATGGAGTAATGAGATTAATTGGTGAAGGTGTTTGTGTTGTGTTGTAGGGTTGGTTTTATTTTATTTTTTCTAATTCGAGTTTTGGGCATAAATGGCATCAAGCGAGGGGTTTCTGACCGATGGACAGAGAGAGATTCTGAAAATAGCGAGTCAGAATGTCGAGAATTTGTCTTCTTCGCCGAAATCTCCATCCTCCTTGCTTGCTGAACATCATCATCATCATCATGTGAGAGCTCCTTCTGGGGGTGGTAAGGCACAGACTCTTGGGCATGCTGTCAGGCATGTGCGTCGATCACACTCGGGAAAGTTTGTGCGGGTGAAGAAGGGTGAGTTCATGTCCTTTTTTTTTTTTTTTTAAATTTAACCAGCACTAGCCTGTGGAGCACTCAGCTAGTTAAATCAGCTTGTAGTTTGTGGGTTGTTGAATTTTGATTGGGATGCATGTTGTGCAGTGTGTCTTATTTTGTTTTTGATTAACTGGTTTAAGAGACTTGTCTGTGAGAAGTAAGCAAATAGATCTTTGAGTGGTTCAGGCTGATGAGTTTAGTTCATCATCTTGGATTAACAATCGCGATGTTAATTGGGTGAGGAGCTTTCCTTGTGTGTGGTTATCACTTGCAGTATCAATAGTTGACGATACAGTTTACTTTGTTTCTTAATTAATGGTCTTCATGTGATAATTTGATGTGCTGTCTCTCTTGAATGCAGATGGTGCTGGTGGTAAGGGCACTTGGGGGAAATTGCTTGATACGGATGGTGAATCTCATATAGACAGGAATGATCCAAACTATGATAGCGGCGAGGTAAATTCTCTTTTCTGGTTTATCATGTAGTTTCTCACAACATGGTTAAGTTAGGTTGAGCTGCTTGAAAATTTTACATGATGCTTGTAGTAGCAGCCTTTTCCTTTTGTGTTTATGTTGTTTCTTTTCTTTTTGTTTAATTTCTTGTAAATTGTAAGTACTCGCTTGCTTATTAAATGGGATGCATAAATAGCACGTAATATATTTCTATTTGCATACTCTTACTATTTATAGGAACCTTATCAACTGGTTGGATCTACTGTTACTGACCCTTTAGATGAATTCAAGAAAGCCGTAGTATCCATCATAGAGGAATATTTCAGTAATGGGGATGTGGACTTGGCTGCATCTGATCTCAGAGAACTTGGATCAAATGAATATTATCCATACTTCATTAAGCGTCTTGTATCCATGGCCATGGATAGGCATGATAAAGAGAAAGAGATGGCTTCGGTTCTGCTTTCAGCATTGTATGCTGATGTCATCAGTCCTGCACAGATTAGGGATGGGTTTTTTATACTTATCGAATCTGCTGATGATCTTGCAGTGGACATACTGGATGCAGTTGACATCCTGGCTTTATTTCTGGCACGTGCTGTTGTGGATGACATCATTCCCCCAGCCTTTCTTGCCAGGGCCAAGAAGGCTCTTCCAGAATCTTCCAAGGGAGTTCAAGTAATCCAGACTGCCGAAAAAAGTTATCTCTCAGCTCCACACCATGCAGAACTTGTGGAGAGGCGATGGGGTGGTAGCACTCACATCACTGTTGAAGATGTGAAGAAGAGGATTGCTGATTTACTAAGAGAATATGTGGATAGTGGGGACACATTTGAAGCCTGTAGGTGTATACGTGAGTTGGGGCTTTCATTCTTCCACCATGAAGTCGTGAAGAGGGCTCTGGTACTTGCCATGGAGATCCGTTCAGCAGAACCTCAAATGTTGAAGCTATTAAAAGAAGCAGCAGAAGAAGGACTCATTAGTTCCAGCCAAATGGTGAAAGGATTTTCTCGTTTGGAGGAAGTCCTAGATGATCTTGCTCTTGATATTCCGTCAGCTAAAACCCTGTTTCAGTCATTGGTACCTAAGGCAATATTGGAAGGATGGCTTGATGCTTCATTTTTGAAACACTCTAGTGAAGATGGGGATATCCTAGTTGAAGATGAAAAGGTGAGGAAGTACAAAAAAGAGGTGGTAACTATAATTCATGAATATTTTCTCTCTGATGACATTCCTGAACTCATTCGAAGTCTTGAAGATCTCGGGGCACCTGAGTACAACCCAATATTTTTGAAGAAGCTAATAACTCTGGCCATGGACAGAAAGAACAGGGAAAAGGAAATGGCATCAGTATTGCTATCTGCTCTTCATATAGAGATCTTCTCAACCGAGGATATAGTTAATGGTTTTGTCATGCTTCTGGAAAGTGCTGAAGATACAGCACTGGATGTATTGGATGCATCAAATGAGCTTGCTCTTTTTTTAGCCCGAGCTGTGATTGATGATGTATTAGCTCCTCTGAATTTAGAGGAAATTAGCAGCAGGTTGCCCCCAAAATGCAGTGGGAGTGAAACTGTGCGGATGGCTCGATCACTTGTTGCTGCTCGTCATGCTGGTGAGAGACTATTGAGATGTTGGGGTGGTGGGACTGGATGGGCTGTTGAAGATGCCAAGGACAAGATCATGAAGCTCTTGGAGGAGTATGAGAGTGGAGGTGTTGTGAGTGAAGCATGCCAGTGTATTCGTGACCTAGGAATGCCTTTCTTTAACCACGAGGTTGTGAAGAAAGCTTTGGTTATGGCCATGGAGAAGAAGAATGACAGGATGCTGGATCTGCTACAGGAATGCTTTAGTGAAGGTCTGATCACCATCAATCAGATGACGAAAGGGTTCACCAGAATCAAGGATGGTCTTGATGATCTTGCTCTGGACATTCCAAACGCTATGGAGAAATTCGGCTTCTATTTGGAGCATGCCCTGAAGAAGGGCTGGCTCTTACCATCATTTGATTCCACTGTCACAGATGTTTAACTGCCCCAGGCTGCAGCTTCTTGAGGAGGACATATATTTTCATTGTTTCTCTTGTATATGTTGTTGCCCTTTAGCTCCCGTTGAATGTGGATAAATCTGGGATGGTTGGACTTCTGATGATCCTTTGAATCTGGTTTTTTTTTTTTTTTTTCCCTTTCAAAATTATGTCACCGACTGAGATTCCTATCAGTCTCAGTCGTTGTGTAAAGTTGGTCTTATATTTCGTTGACAGCTTTTTAGAATGATGTTGCGTCAAGAGGTATGAGAGGAATATAGTGTAATTTTCAGCCTTAATACTCGTTTTACATTATTTTGAATCTTATGCTTTGTTTGTCAATTCTTTATATACGACGTCGAACTAGATAAAAAAGAAAAACTTGAAAATATAGTAGCCACTGGCCATATTTAAATTAAGATTCTAGAGACAGCGAAATCAATTTACAAACGGTAGCTGGGTTGAGTAGTGAGCACTGTAGCTGGTAAGTGGCTCCTCGTTTGGTTGAATTCATTTCATTATGTTACAGGATTTGTGAGAAAAAAATTGTGACATTGCCCCCAGTTTAGACTTTTGCTATATGCAAGTTTTGGAGTCTCGATGGTGATGTCCTTCATCAGATGTGAGTACCATTGACCGGTCACCTTGTATAGGTTTTGCTTTGATTGTACCTCTCCTTTTAATCAAGATCTGATGAAGGCATACCAATATGACTCGGAGATAGAAGTATGCAGTTTTGGATGGATTTTGATTAGTGAAGAGATATACTTTAAAGGATGATATGGTCTTACAGTCAATAATTTGAAAATCAACAGGATGAAATTGTGATAAGATACAAGTACATATATGACAAATTTTGAAGTTGTTAAAATTTCAATCATTATTTTGTTAATTAATGGATTATAATTGTATTTTTATTGTATAAAGTACATTTTTCTCTTTAGAGAATTCAAATCTGTATTATTATCGACTATGTCTATCAAGAGGTATGCACTTGTGGGAACAAAAATCTATCACGAAATTCAGCTAATTCCATCAAAGTTTGCTGGGGGCATTTAGACCGACATCTATCCCAATTCCTATCTCATTTTCTGTTCTTGCATGTTATTTGACACGATTATGTGCCACATATCATTTGGATAATGTGATGATACTTTACACGTGTGTAAATGTATATTTATTTCGCATTATTATTTTATGTTCGGATAAGTGTAATGTTACATCATAACTTGTTTTTTTATTAATTTATATCCAATTTATTGATTTAACCTTTGAGTTTAATTTTTATACATTGTGAGTATAAAAAAAAAATTATTGTCAATTAATTAGAAATTATGATTAATATTATTTTTAAAGTAATTATTATAGAAGTCAATAAATTTATTATATATAACAGTTTGTGATTAAAAAATAGTGTAAATTTTTTTTACATCATCAGACATTTATTATTTACTCTTAACCTTTGCTGTTCTTTTTGTTCATGTGTTCTTCAATAGTATCCCATAATTGTGGTCAATAAAATCAAATTGTGAAAAAAAAATGGGAACCAGTAAATTATCCCCAAAAAAAAAAGGCAAAGCTACACCTACACATAAGATCGCTTATCAAGAAACTGCGAATGTAGAAATACTTTACATTTCTGGCCATGCTTCTGATTTATATTATCAAATCGACGAGTAAATGCTCTTGAGAGACATAAAGATTATTTTTTCCCCTTTTTGGTTGGGCATTGGATTTATTTGATAGCATTCAAGGTACTCTGCATCCTGCAGTAACTTAAATCAACCTTCTATTGATTGCAGTAACTATCTAACCAATATTCAACTAACTCCTAACCATTTAATGTTCGTGACTAACATGTACCTTGTTTGTTTAGATAGAAATAAAATGGAAAGAAATAAAAATGGAAGAGATAAGATAAAAATATTAAATTTTTACCATTTGTTGAAAAGTAAAAATAGGAATGAGCGAAATTATTTCTATAAGATCCAACAGAAAAACATTTTCCCTATATATTAGAATAAAATAGGAGGGAAATGATTTCTCCCTTTCATTTTTTGTTGGTTTAATTTTTTAAAAAATATATATATAGAATATAAAAATAATAATAAATAAATAATTTTATGTTAAGAAAAAATAATATATTAAAAATTAAATTTTTTAATTAGTATAAAATATTTTTATATAATTTATTTATTTATTTCTATTTTCTTTTTGACTCATCCAAATAATTGAAGAGAAATTTCTTCTCTTTTTTTTTTCATTTTATTTTCATTTATCTAAGCAACATATATTATTATCTTTTTCATTTTATTTCTATCTTCCTTATTTCATTCCTCTCTATTTTACTTCTAATCCAAATAAAGCATTAATTAGTAAGTATACTAATCTAGTTCATATTGGTTATTTTGAAATTTTTTCCTTAATTATTATTTTTAGCTTTTGAGAAAAAGTTATTTATTCATATTTTAGCTATTTCACACAATCACTTTCCATAATGCTTTTGCAAATTATTCAACAAAAAGGAGAGGAACTATATCACATAATCAATTTAGAAGTTATTATTTTTAGCTTTTTGAGAAATTTGTTCATATTTTAGTATCTTCTAACTTATTTTTTCAACTAGCTTTTAGCTTATAAGTTACTAGCTTTTTTTCCACTTTCAACCTCACTAATTTACTTGAAATCTTATTTTACCTTTTTATCATTTTAGAAACTTTTTGTGCCTACCATGTCACTCTCAATGATCTTACATTCTATCTTTCACATTTCCCACTCTCACATACATATAGTAGGTGCATCTTCAACGACAGTCACAATTAGCTCGTCAAACTATTTAGTTCAATTAGTTGTTGCACTGTTTATTTTTAATTTTAATTAAAATATTTGGTCAAAAATCAAAAATTGATGAAAATTAAAAAAATAAAGAAAAAATAATAAATATTTTTTAAAATAATATTATTAAAAAATTATTATATTGTTAAAAATGATTTTAAACAATATAAGTTTATTAAATTAAAACATATTTTTTATAAAAAAAAAATAAGGAAACACATCACAAATATATATATATATATAACTACGACCCTCCATTGTTTTCAATATTAATAGATCATTATACTTAAAAGGAATTAAGTAAAATCATCAAATTGTTGGGCATTCCGTTATAATATAATTTAGAAGCTTTCAAATTTTAAACTCTTGGCTTTTAATTTATATATAAGTTGTTAGCTTATAAATTTTTAGTTAACTTATGAACTAGTTTTGCCAAACATACCCTAAATAAATCATGTAGTTTGGTTTGAGTTTTACAATAAGAAGAAAAAAACCAAATCACATCACAATAAAAAAATGTAGTTTTTCCATTTTTGAATTTAATCAATCTATTCGTATATTATAAATTAAAATACACAACTTAGAGTGTCAGATTCTTACTTCCTTCATTCTCTCAATTAGACGTTCTTAATATTTTTTCTCTTTTTTCTTTAGCAGTGCACTTCATACACCACCCCGCAACTAGCCAAAAAGTTGTTCTCTCAAACTACTTTGCTTTTATTTTTATTTCTGTTCTTAATTTTTTTTAACTGCCTATTACTTTCAACCCACTTTTTTTTTTTTTAGCTCTATCTCTATATTGATTCTCAATAGTTTTTTTAACAAAAAATGTCAAGAGTTAAAAATAACCTTGTATCGCAATTTAAATTATTGATTATAAATTTGAAGTATAATTTACAAATTCAAAAATATTTACTTATTATGAATTTTAATTATAATATTATTTATATATTCAAAAATATTTATTTATTATAGATTTTAATTACATAAGAATAAGCATTTATCTTGTACAATACACACCCTAAAATACTAGTTTTCAATAAGAGTTTAATAGCTATGCATAGTCAGTGTAAAAACTTTTACACTATCAACCAATTAAAGATTGAATAGAACAATTGTAAAAAAGAGAGGAAGCGCGAGAATTTCTTGAGAATTTCATATTAAAAATCATCGTTAGTATGACTTTTAAGGCAATTATTATAAAAGTCAACAAACTTATCATACATGGTTGTTGTGAATGGATGACAGTGTAAAACTACTTTACACTGTCGGTGCATAACCTATTTTCTCTTTCAATAATTTTAAATCGATTCGGTAATTTAAAGCGATTTGTATATGAGTTTAAGGGGCCTGTTTGATTCTTTTTTCACTTTTGGTTTTGAAAACAGTTTTTTAACACAATTTCACTCTACTCAACAATCAATGTTTCATATCAAATTTATTAAGTTTTAAAAATCATTTTCAAAATAAGTGTTTTAAAAATAAAAAAAATAGAAATTGCTGGGGAAATATTTTTTCATCATTTGCTTGTTGCTTTAAATATTTTGTTCAAGTATTTAAAAGGTAAATTTTTATGAAACAAAAATATACTTAGAAAATAAACACTTTTGAATATACTTAGAGAATAAATAAATTTTGAAAAAACAAGACTGTTTGTAAAAACACTAAACTAATAAGGTATAAATATATTTTTGTGGCTCTAATATTGAGTGATAGTGCGAGTTATTGAATAGACTTTTTCTTGTTTGGTCGACTATGACAAGACTTTTATTATTGAGTTGTTTGGTTTGTTCAGTTTACGACGTGATAGAGGGTCCAGTTACCATTCTCTTATTTATGGAGGGACCCACAACTGATCCACCTAGAAACGGAAGTTAAATGCTATTAAAAGAAAAATGTTAGAAATACACTTTACTCTTTTCAAGTATTTTTTATTACTAATTAAAATCTATTAAAAATAATAAAATTTGTTGAGTCTCATTTCTTATTAATGATCTGTATTCATAATTTTAAAATTTCAAATAAATTTTAACCAATAATAAAAAATACATTAAAAAATAGGCTAAATTACATTTTTGGTCATTTTATTTTTCTCAATCAGTAATTTTGATCTCCTTACTTTTTTAAAGACGTTTAGTCCTCTTATTTTTAAAAATTTACCAATTTGGTCCCCCTATTTTTTTTTAGACACATTTAGTTTTTCTATTTTTAAAAATCTACAATTTTGGTTCCATCGTCAAATCTCGTACATTGATCGTTAATGATTTAACGTTGACTTTGATATGTCGATATTGACTCGAATGTTGACTTTGACTTTAACACATCATTTAAGTATAAATACATCAGAATCAATGTTAAATTACTAATAGTCAATACAAGAGATTTAATGGTGAGACAAAATTGAAGATTTTTAAAAATAAGGAGACTAAATATCTCTAAAAAAATAGAAAGACCAAAATTACAAATTGAAAAAAACAGACGAACAAAAATGTAATTTAGCCTAAAAAATATGTTACTGCTACTCCTTATGTAGTTAAACCAGCTAACTCACTTATTGAGATGGAGCCGTGAGGCTATTGTAGAGGCCCAAAGACCCTTCTTAGATCTATCTATCCCAAAAGGATAGCAAACTAAGCCTAAGCCTAAGCCTAAGATGTGCTGGACCAAAAAAACTGCAAAAAGCCCAAGATATGCTACTAAAGTTCAAGCCTAATTGGTCCAAGAAAAATAAAATTCAAGACTAAGACGTATTATTGAATATTTGAGTGTGACAAAATGAAAGATAATGAGATGTCTTTTTTAAAAAAAATAAAAAATAAAATCGAGTTTAATTGAAAATTTAAGTTTTAAGTGACATCATAGGATTTGAATCATACTGAAAATAGCTTGTAATAATAGAAAATTTTTAAATTTGAAGTAAAATTAGTTTCAGACTTAAAATATGTTAAAACACCTCATTTTTTTCATTATTTTCTTAAACTATCTACGTCTCCTTCTGAATTAAGGGCAAAAGCGAGTTGGGTTAAATTAAGTTTTATCATTATATAAGTCAAATTTATATCTCAAATTTATAGTATAAGTCTAACTTATTTACTTAATATATATCTTTTAAGGCCTAACTTAAGTTAACTTAATTTGAAAACTTATATTAAGGCCTTTTAAATAAACCTACCTCATGTAGACATTTATGTAAGACAATTAACTTAATACTTCAAATAGAATAATAAGTATATGTTTTAAAATACTATATTAAAACTTTAATATAGTGATAACAACAATAATAATAGAGTTTAATTGCGTCAATCAATTAAAAATCATCGTTGGTATGACTTTTATACTAGTTATTTTAAAAGTTAACAAATATACTATAAATGGTGATTTGTGATTGGATGACAATGTAAAACTATTTTACATTGTCAGTGCATAGCCTATTTTTTTATAATAATATATTTATATTTATATTTATTTAAATAAGTTGACTTGACTTGTTAGGTTTAAAAAGCTTTTGAATGACTTGAGCTTTTCTTCCAAATAAACTTTTCTTTAAAATAAATATACTTTTAAATAAATCTTAACCTACCTTATTACATAAATAGATTTACTTTTACACCTCATGTAACTTATACCATATGTTCTAATGAGCCACTTATTTTATTTTGACCTCAATTTTAAACTTGCTTATCAATATTTTTAATGATAATGTTAAATTTTGGATAAACAATTATTTTATGTATAAATTTTATTTAATTTACTTGTGTTTTCAATTCAAAACTACAAATGAGTGCATGAATTAGTAAGAGTAGAGTTGCTCTACTTCTTCAAAGACCTCATATTTGAGTTTTCAACATTGCGTTGACATTAAAGAATTTGGAGAGAAAATTCTACTTTTCATAACAATCTTACCTTTCAAGTATGTCCTACTCCCATCCAAATTTTCTTTTGAAACGAGGTCATAGGCATCCTTCACTAGAGACAATCCTATTCAAGTTAGGTAGAACCACTATGACCGACAAAACTCTCCTTCTGAGTATTCAACGTAACTACATACCTAAAACTTAAATTTGAGGACAAATGATTAAGTTAAAACAACCTTGTGCCAATTGATTCAAGTAACTTTATATAAATTAAAAACTTATATAAAACTATATAATGCTATATATTTGATGCATTGCATTTTATACTATTATTTACATCTTAATCCATGTAGGTTTGCATGCATTTTAGCTTATTAGGAGTAGTTTTAGTACTTATTCCCTTAATTTTCTTCATTTAATCAGTTAGAATGCTTGAGGTGTGTTTTTGTGTTTGTTTGTGGATTTTAGGGAAAGTTTAGCATGAATTGATTTAGCTTTGAAGCTTAAACATTTAGACATGAAGTAATTTGAAGTCAAGGAAGAGCAATGGAAGAACTGTTGAAGAAAAATGAAAAAAATTGTAAATCCTACAACCAGAGAGTGTCATAACCTGCCTGTGGCAAATTCTAGGAAAATGCCACAAGAGCTATCAGAGAGCGCCACGCCATGCTCAGTGGCAAACACCGCGCCTGGCGCACTACTGACGTTAATAATATTTATTTTACTGTTTTTTTTTTAGTTTGGGCTTGGACCCTTTTGTACTTTTAGACTTATATAGACTTCTTAGGCTTAGGAAAAAGAGGCCCAAACCTTGATTCTAAACAACTTAAGACGAGAGCTTTGGATTGGAATCTTCTCCTCTTTTTGTATTCGATTTGAATGTTTTCTTTTTATTCTTGTTTGTTTTCTATGGCTATGTGTGAGTAGTCATCCTTGTTCTAGGATTGGGTGTAGCCTATGAATGCTTAATGAATTGATTTCTTTTATCCTTGTGTAATTCTTGTTTCTCTATTGATCTCTTCTCTCTCAATTTTCTTTATTGTGAAACGAATTGACCACGTTATACATAGCCTTAGGGATTTGGGAAAGAACCGGGAGGTGAATTTAAATACCGAAACTATAGGGAAGAAACCTAGATCTAAACCATGAAAGCAGGTGAAACCTTTGGGAATTAATTGAATTAACAAAGAACTCATTGGGTCTAATTAAACACAACCACCACGAAAGTAGGGGGCTAATTTGATTAGGCACCCCTTCGTATCTTGAAAGAGAACGGATGATACCTTAGGTTAATTCAGCCTCAAGAAGAACAAGTAGGAACATGGAATAAGAGAATTAATTTAGTAAGCGTCATAGGGTAAACCTCGATCCTAGAAGTTTTCCTTCAGTGAATTATTATCAATTTTATTTACTTGCTTAATTTAATTTCCAATTCTTAATTCTTTTATTTTTACCCTAAAAACCTTAATTCCCAAATTGAACTCTCTTTGTTTAATTTTTATTAAATTGCGATAATTATAAAGCCAAACACACAGTCCCTATTGATTCAGTATTTTATCACTTGACAACAACCGTACACTTGTGGAAGCGTATCAATATTAACAATTAAATCTTAGGTTTGTCTTTATTTGATAGAAATTAAACTATTAAAATAGATATTATGAATTTACACTAAAAAGATAATGCACATTGAAGATAATTTATATTAATTTACTTTAGTTTATTTGATAAAGTAAATTAATATATTATGGTGCATCAAATTGTTTGAATGATGTATTATAATGATAATGATAGTATGAATCTCCTATAGTTATATCAATAGTTTAATTTTTGTTAAATTATATTAATAGAAGCAAGTCTAACACCTAACTCTTTTCTCTAGTGTATGATATTTTTTTAATGTATCTTGGACTTTTATTTTTGACCCTCCCTCACTTTTTTTTTATATTTCTCCTTCCTTATCCTAAATTAGTTGGATGTCCAAACTATGGTAAAAAGTTGTAAGAAGAATTTTGTTATTTATTATGATCCACTCGGGTCAAATTAGTTGGATATTCAACGTGAAGAATAAATACCGACAACCTAAAACAAAAAAAGAAAAAAGAAACCACAAGATTGATAATTATAATTTTTTTTACGGAGATAAATAATTTGGGATATAAATTTGTCACGTAGTTCAAAATATACTTTAACTTTGATTTATTTGATATTTTTTCCAAATCATAAAACTTTTGAATAAAATTTAGGTTAAATTAATTTTTAGGTCCCTAAATTATTTAAAATTTTTTAATTTGATATCTAAATTAAAATTTATAATTAAAATTTTTATAACTGGGTCCCTAAAATTTTTAAAATTGCCATAAATTATCATTTTTTAGCAGTTTCAAGTCACCAAAAATTAATTCTAGGGACCTATTTTTTTAGTTTGGAGACCTAATTAAAAATTTTCAAATAATTTAAAAACTCGCAAATTAATTTAACCTAAAATTTATAAAGGCTTAAATATGTTTTAAGTCTCTGCAAATATAATTTTGTCTGGTTTTAGTCCTTGCAAAATCTTTTGTTATTTTTAGATCTTTGATTTTTTTAGTATTCTTTTTTAGTCCTAACCATTAATTTTAGTTAATTTAGTACTGACATGACTAACAAAATAAAAAATATTAATTAAAAAAATTAAGGTAATGAAAAATATTTTAAATTAAAATAATTAGATTATTTTTAGGTGCATAATTCAATTATGTAATGTATTTATTATTTTATATAAATAAGATAATTACATATAATTTATTATTAATTTTTAATATATTATAAACAATAATTTTTATTGTTTTTAATATTATTATTACTTTTTAATTTACTTTTAACATCATATTATTTTAAAAAAAATTATAATTATTTAGACTCTTATAATTTATTTTTAATATATTAATTTTATCTTTGGAGACAAAATCATTGTTTGTGATATATTAAAAAAATAAATTATATTACAATTAGTCAAAATTAATGAATTGAGATGTAAGAATAACATCAAAAGTAATATATTAAAAATAAATTATATGTGTCTAAGAAAATTATATATATATTTTTTAAAAAGTACAATATTAAAAATAAATAATTGAATTGCAAAATAAGAACAATATTAAAAGCAATAAAAATAATTGTTCATAATATATCAAAAATTAAAATATATTACAAAAGTAAATTATATGTAATTATTTTATTTATATAAAATAATAAATACATCACTTAACTGAATTAAGCACCTAAAAATAATCTAAATATCTTAATTTAAAATATTCTTCATTATCTTAATTATTTTAATTGATATTTTTTATTTTTTTAGCTATGTCAGCATTAAATTAATTAGAATTAATGGTAAGAACTAAAAAAGAATACTAAGGGTTTGTTTGATTTGTTAAAAAGTATGATACTAGACAACAAAAAATTAATTGTTCTACGATTTATTTGAAAAAAGGATCATGAGACAACACAACTTAAGCGATGATGGACAGAGCAAAAACTTTTTTTTTTGTTATTTAACAAACTGTGGGATAACTTTTTGTTCCAGGTACAAAATACTCAAAAGACAAAAATACCCCACCACTGTCAGTCTGCCACTACCGTCGTCGCCACTACCACCATTGTTGTCGCTACTTTCACCACCATCACTATTGTCGCTTTCACCATCATTGTTGCTAGCACCATTGTCTTTACCTCCATCACCACTATCGTTATCGTCGTCACCATTGTTGTCATTGCTGTCCCTTCCCCCTAACACCTCCACTGTGACTACCATTCTCGTTGCCACCACCACCATCATTGTTATCGTATTATGATAATTAATTTGAATTGTATTAAGATAGTTATTATTAAAAAAGGTATTGTAGTAAATTTTACACTATTTTGTTTGTTCTATCCATCATCCTACCAAACAATATATATGATAAAAATTGTCCTATAACTTATGTGTTTGTAATGTGTAGTATCTTAGTGCTTATCAATGCACCCCTAAAAAAATGTTAGGATTTGTTTAGCAGAGAAGAGAGAAATAGATAAAAAGAAATAGGTAAGAAATAAGTTAAGTAGTGAGAAATAAATAGAAAATAATTTAAAATTTTAGGTTATTTGATAGGAGAGAAATAGATGAGAAATAAGATAGAGATAGATAAGTGAATAAAAATAGGTGAAAAATAGAGTATAAATAAGTAATAAGACCCACAAAATTTTTAAAAATCTCCTCTTCAATTTCATTGAACCAAACCAATGAAATTTTTAAAATTTTGAAAATTTCAACTCCTCCCCTCTCCTCTCTCATGTACCAAACGAAGCATTAAAATCTAAAAATAACAATTTTTTTTTTACAAAAACTAAAGCTAAATAGATTTATATTTATAGAAATTTAAAACATATTTAAGCCATTTATAAAAGGTATCGTAATTCTATTTCATCAAAATAAATTCCGAATCTAAAAAAAAAAACCCTAAACCGTGACCAAAAGCTAAATGGAAAAGACTACATAGAGGAAAAAGCGGAATGCGAGACCAAACACACGAGAAATGGCGGATAAGTTGGGAGCAGCAGAAGACAGCTCTAATTCGAAGGCTCTTCACCAAACGACCACGAAGCTCGTCGTTTTGGCCGACCTCAACGTCGATCCTCCCGAAGCCGAAGCCGAAGACGACGATTCTTCTCTTGTCCCTCCTCCTCCAGTTACCACGTGAGACTTTCTTCCACATGCTCACATCACTTCAGTTTTCTTTTTTCACCTTTTGCCTCTTTTGATTTCTGAAATCTCGAATTTACTGAACCCTATGAGGTCTCGTTAACTTAGGTTCTCAGCTAGCGCATTTAAAATGATGATGCCAAGAAATTCATTTGGTAACCGTTTAATCTCTTTCTCGTTAAACTGAGTAAATTGGAATGGCATCTCTTGTGTTATGAGACTCTCGAAAATATAAACAATTATCTTTTTTTTTTTTTTTACTGTATTCAAGTGTGTTTTGAGAGTTTTACAATGCCTGTTTGTTTCGGGTGTCTAGGAGGATGGAGAAAGGGCCTTTGGTTTTGTAAATTGTAAATTTATTAAAGATAATGGCTTTCATCACAGACTGTGATGAAGTACAAGCGATATTCTATAATTGCTAGGAAGATTATAAGGATGAATATGGTGATATTTTTAGATTTTTGACAGACTAATTTAGTGACAGGTTCTTTGGAGGACTAAAATATGGTGGTGTTTTAGATCTTTGAGGGATTAATTTAGTTACCAAATTTTTGGAGAACGAATGTAATGACATGTGCAACTTTGGAGAACTAACTTCAGGTTGAGGGTTTACTCAAAAAATAAAATATAAAAGACAGAAGTACTTTTTGCAAATGTGTTATAATATGACATTTTATTCATTTTAAATTTTTTTCTGCAGGATTGTAGTCTGACGAGGTTTTTGTCATAAGTTTTCCATTTTGTTTTATAGAAGAAAATCCATTTTCTTGATTATTATTCGTTTAGTTGTCACCATTATTTTCTAAAAAAGTTGTTGTTGAAACAGTGGGACCTATTGCTGCAAAATGAATTTTTTTTAGACTGTCACTTAGTATCTTTTTGTTGCTTCTTGTATTTATTGGTTTTTTTAACTAATTGGTTTTTTTAATTAATATATAGTTTGACAAACGACGAAAACAGTCAAGATAAGAGTTTGTTGTCCAAAGACACTGATAGCATTGAAGGCGAAAGTAAAAAGTTGAACAAACTGGGCAAATGCCGCTCCAGACTTAGCAAGACAGATTCTTCTCTTGATTGTGGAGCTGATGCAGATGGTGATCAACATGTTCAAGGGCCTCCTTCGTCTCGGGAGGAAAAAGTTAGCAGTGTCAAGACTGTGAGTTTACTTTAAAGCCATTATGTTTTTTTCCCTTTTATTCAAATCATCCCACTTTTAAACTCTAATCACCTTTTTTTTGTGTGTGCTTCAGAACATATATATATATAGGAGGCATATCAAGTGAAAACTCTTGATTATTGTGAGAAATGAGAACTATAAATTTGGACTATATAATTATACATGGGTGATCAAGATTAAAACTTAGTTGATGATCACATGACCACTTAAAAAAGTCATGTGCATTTTTCTTTTAATCTTGATCATTCAAATATAGTCGAATGGTTTTATTTACTGTTCTCATTCATTTCTCACAATAACAAGAGTTCTCACTTGATACGCTGCATATATATATAAAGAGAGATTTTCTGTGGGCATGTATCTGAAGAAATGAAGATAAAGATGGTTTTTTATTTTGTCAATATGCTTAAAGATTTCAGTTAATCAGTCAGCTAGCTATCTTTCTTTCCATAAAACACACTTATGCTGGTAACCAAGAATCAAAGACCTCAAAAATGTTTTTCGTGAATTGATTATTCGTTTGTTGAAGTATCTAGGCAATCAATACTTGGGCAATAAGAAATAATTTTCAACTGTTCTTTCCAGCAATCATGTCTAGGCATGCAGATGGAGATTTTTATTTTCTTAATCTCATTCTTTTCTTGATTCATTGGAGTATTTCTAGCTATCCAATTTGAGATGTGATAGATACAGGCTACCTTTGAAGATGGAGACATTTTGCTTGTTCCTATGTTACCATTAAGGAAAAAACTTCTTAATATGTTTTCTTCTCAAGTTGTGAACCTGAATACATGCTGTAGCTGTTATGCATCGGTACCAAGTTTAAAATGCTGTATTTCTTAGGACAAGGTGACCTGGTGGTACACCAATATTCTAACATTATTTTCCTGTCCTTCCTTTCTATTTGCAGAATAGCAGCATGATTTAAATATCTACTCACTTTAGATTATTTATGCTTAACTAATGTCTCCTTATTGGTTATTTGTTGTTTTGCTTATTTGTAGCTTATAATGGGGTTTACTTGATATGGATTTATGACCATGAATCATGTCCAATGCAAGCTGTTCACTCAACAATTAACTTACCATGATTGATTTTAGATTGCTTTCTTCTAATCACTGTCTTTCCATCATCAGTGTTTTTATAGCAAAGTGGGAGGTTGGAAAACCAAAACTGTAATCTTCACATTGTAGTAATTTTTGTTATAGTCGTGGCCATTGTTGGTGGTGTTGTTACTATTATTGCTACTGTTGTTTTTGTTTTATTACCGACAAAATAAGTTCATGTTATAGGGCTTGGTTCATGT
The DNA here is from genome assembly GCA_004329165.1 of Spatholobus suberectus. Taxonomy (NCBI): domain Eukaryota; kingdom Viridiplantae; phylum Streptophyta; class Magnoliopsida; order Fabales; family Fabaceae; genus Spatholobus; species Spatholobus suberectus. The sequence goes on from CM014729.1 coordinate 65,338,386, forward strand.
TGCAAGGAAGATGCCCAAAAATGCTCATGCTCATTTTATACTTGGCTTGATGTACCAAAGATTAAGCCAACCTCAAAAGGTACTAAGTGCTCTAAAATTTACCTGCTATGTTTGATAAATATAGTTTGCTCATTGTTCATTAAAAAATTTTCAGGCTGTGTTGGCTTATGAGAAGGCAGAAGAGATCTTGCTCAGGTCTGAGGCTGAGATTGATAGGCCAGAGTTGCTTTCTTTAGTTCAGATTCACCATGCACAGGTGCAATGATCGTAATTTGATAGATTAATGATTCTAAATTCTAATCTCTGTTCATTGACATATTTTATAATCCTTTTAGTGCCTGATACTAGAAAGTTCATCAGAAAATAGTTCAGATAAAGAACTTGAACCTCATGAACTTGAAGAGATTCTTTCTAAGCTGAAAGAGTCAGTGCAGTCAGATATCAGACAAACAGCTGTATGGAACACACTGGGTTTTATCCTTCTTAAAACTGGTCGTGTGCAGGTACAACTACCTTGTTTGCTCTCCTTCTTTATGCTTTAATGTTCAGGCATATATGATGTTTCAGTGTCAGTATTTGATGTGACTACTTTTTCCCCTTTGCTTGGACCAATGTGACTTCAAACACTGGTGTAGAGTGCTATCTCAGTTTTGTCATCATTGTTGGCCATTGCACCAGAGAACTATGATTGCCTAGGAAATCTTGGGATAGGTTATCTTCAAATGTAAGTATGAATGGTAATTGTCTCTTTATAGTTTGGGGTGTTATTGTTTTTTAATTTTTCTATGTCAAGTATTGCCTTTGACAAATGCTAGATTCATCCTTATGTGATGTATAGTTGTATACTTATGGTTTCTTTTTCCTTTTTGTTCTATTAGTTGTAGCACTGTGAAATTTGAATAAAGCAATTGCAGAGGAAACAAAGATAAGATCCTAAAAGAACAGAGACATTTGGAAATAATCTCGTCTTATGAATACATAAAGAAATCAAATAGAAATTTTTTCTGATATAACATATGAAACCACCTTTTTCATTCTGCACCTAAAATACTTGGAGAGACTTTGAAGGAAAGAAAATACAAAAATAGAAAAAGAAGGTTGATTTGAATGGACCAAGGGCAGACTACAAACCATTATAGCTGTTACATTGATGGAGAAAGCAGAAATAAATAATATGAAATATGATGTAAATCTTTTGTTTTGTGCATTTAACATTTGTGAAAGACCATGGTATTGGTCACCAGACTCACCACACAAGGAAAGAGATTATGACAAATAGAAAAAATTTAATGTGTACTACAAGATGATGGAATTTCAACTTCCTGGGAAGAATGGCAAAAAAAAATGTTATTTTTCCTTTAGAAATTAAAACATGTATTAAATTTGTCGAAGACTGGCCAAATAATACTAATTTTATTTATAGAAAAGTTCATCTTCAGAACACATACAACACATACAATATGGCAAAATATGAAAAATATTACTATATTACTTTAAGTTGGAAACTCAGAATGGAGACTCACTGTTAGGATCCAAAATATGAATGACTTGAGTCCCACTATGGGCGTATAGGATTTTATAGGGCCTTGGGCTTTCCAATTACATTGGCTAGCTTTTGTGGTGTGGTTCTCTCAAGGTTCTTATCATTGGTACTAGAGCTTTTCACTATGTTAGCTGTGAATGTGCAGCGCTGTTGGTGATGTTGGCATTGTAGTGTTTGCCTAGGACTAGTCAAAGGGCTAGTGAACAGCTAGCTTGCATGGGTTTCGGGGCTGCAGAGCATAGTGGGATGTTAGAATCTAATTGCTGAGTATGAGACTTGAGTCCCACATTGGAAGTATGGGATTCTAGTGTGGCGTTTGTAAGGCCTTGGGCTCTCTAACTACAATGGCTAGCTTTTGTGATGTGGTTTTCTCTAGGTTCTTATCACTCATTGGGATGTAGGGATACAAGACGGGGTATGGATACAATCAAGGTTGTTAAATCGAGATTTTAACTAGGATCGGGAGGGAAATGAAAAATCGAAACTCGAGGATCGTAACTCGGATCGTAAGATCCTATGTCCTCACCTAAGATTCTTATACATAATACATATGCATAAAAAAACTAAATAAATTAAGAATATAACCTATAAATCACAACATTAAACAACCTTTAAACCTCATAAATCATAATCATAATAATAAGTCAAAATAGTTCATAATCATACTGCATAACATAACATCCAAATTCCAAATAGTCAAATACATAATAAACCCCAACTCATAATAGACAGTTCATACATAACACAAACATAAATTCATATGACATTAAAATCATTCCAACTCTAGTCATTTAGGAGAGCATTCAATTCCTCTTGACAATCATCCTCATCTATATTATCTTCATTCTCATTAATGGCATTGGCATCTCCTACTCCCACTTCCACTCGCACTCCACTTCCAACTCCAAGTCCAACTACTTCATCCTCATCAATAGGAGGAACATCCAAATCATCTATAGGTGCACCACCACCACTACTTCTAGCATCTTGTCCAACTTCAAGTATGTCTTCTTCAGGGGCATCCAAATTTGAATTTTGATCATTTTCCTCTACAATCCAATCATCATCAGAGGAAAGATCTTCTATGGTATAGTTCTTTGGCTTCCTAATTTCTTTCTTCTTGTTCAATCTTGAATTGGCCATCACATAAACCACATCATTCATGGTCTTTTGCAGCAAACGGTTCCTTCTCTTGGTGTGGACCTAAATAATTATAAAATCAATTATTAATTTATTCCTACATAATTTTAAGAATGAAATACATATATTTTGTAGATTTGAATTCTTACCATCTCAAAGACACTCCAATTACGCTCATAGCCAGATGAACTACATGTCAAACTCAAAACTCGAATTGCAAACTTTTGCAATTCTGGATGTCCATCGCCATAGGAATCCCACCAATCTGCTGGAGTTTTGGTTTGAAGTGCACGTTGAGCTATTGCATGACCAAATAGCCCCCTCTTTTTCTTGAAATCTTCAAGCTGGTCATCAATTTTGCCTATTTCCTCAATGTCTCCCACAATCCTTTCCATACAATCAATGAATCCTTTCTTAACTTCCCAATCAACTTTAAAACCAGGACTATAATGGAGCATGGGGTTAAGGTAATAGCCTGCAGCATGCAAAGGCCTATGTAGTTGGCTATCCCATCTTTGATCAATAATTTCCCATAGCGGCATATAACTATACATGAAAAAGAACATGAATTAGTTTCCACACAAATCTATACTCTATAATAAAATGAAACTAATGGAAGAGAATTACCTGCTCTCAACTCCTCTAAAGGCATTTTGTATCTTCTCTTTTGCTCGGTCCATTTCTTCATAAATGAAGCCCATGGCTGGCTTCTCATCCGAATCCACCAAGCGCAATACTTTAACTAGGGGAAAAGCACCTCTCATGCAATTAAGAACATTTTTCCAAAACCCCTTATCTGTAACTAGATTCTCCACAAGCTTACCATCCTTAGTCTTTGCCAATTGACTAGAAGTCCATTCTTCGGATGTGAACATTCTAGTTAATGGACCCTTATTCTCATTCAAGCATCCCAAGGTCAAGTAAGAAGTAGCAAAACGAGTCAAGCCAGGTCTAATCAAATCACCTCCTTTAGTAAATTTATGCAACAAAGCAATAAGACTTGTTCTACCATAGATGTAAGATGTAATCCTTCTACCACTTGCAATTGTCTCATGATGAAGTGGTAGCTTCTTCTCAAAATCCTCCAACATAAGATCAATGCAATGAGCTGCACAAGGTGTCCAATATAGCTTTTTCCTCTTATGCATCAACATATCCCCGCCTGCCTTGTAATTTGCTGCATTGTCCGTGACAATATGGACAACATTTTCTTCCCCAACCTCCTCAACAACATCATCAAGCATCTTAAAAATTTTATCAGCTGTCTTGCATATGTTAGATGCATCAATAGACTTCAAAAAAATTGTTCCAAGTGGACTATTTACCAAAAAATTCAATATGGTCCTCCTCCTCCTATCAGTCCACCCATCTGTCATTATTGTACAACCAGATTTCTTCCAATAAGCCCTGTGATCCTCCAAAGAAAGATTGGTCTTTTCAACATGATGCTTCAAATATTTAACCCTAATCTCATGGTATAATGGTGGGTTAAATCTTGGACCATGTTGGGCAACCGACTCAAACATCTTCTTGTACTCTTCACTGTTGGCCACATTAAAAGGAATAGCATTATTGTAGAAAAATAAAGTAATGTCCTGGCATGCTTCCTCCCTCACATTTTTCTTCAAAATCTTGTTGATTGTGACTTGAGAGGTCATCTTTCTCTTGAAAATATTTAAATTACCACTAGGTCCACTGCCACTACCGCCACTAGCAGTATCTCCTGATGGAGTAGCAAAAGCTACAAAGCTACTACCCACTCCCTCCATGTCACTTGATTTTCTTAGGAGGTTTTGTTGCAATGATGAACAAAGGCCCAACATTTCTTTTTGAACCTCTTAAGGGACAGCCCTACAAGCTCCAACATCTTTAGATGTTCCTGCCAAATGATGCTTCAACCGATAAACCCCTCCTGTCAACACCTTCTCACAGTATTTACACATGATTTTTCTTGCATCTCCATCAATATAAACACCATATTTCCATGCCACATCAGTTCTCATTCCAGCAGCATTTTTATGCATCTTAGGTGGAGGTCCACTTGCTCCACTTGTTCCACCTTCTTCACCTCTTGTTCCTCCACTTGACATATTTTTTGTAGTAGTTCAATTTCAGCTCACACTCACAAGGACAGGGCAGAACTGAATGTGATCAAAATACAAGGACACAATGAGGGGAAAAAAAAAAAGAGGCACAAAAACAATTTACAATTGCAAATTTCCAAATTAAAATATACACAATTTACAACTTCTGAACAATTTTTTATTTTTTTTGAAAAAAGTTAGATGTTCACAATTACAAATAAAAATAGATAGAAAAGGAAACTAAAAAACGGTAAAAAAAAAAAGAACAAAAAAGGAAATTGAAAAACTGTAAAAAAAAATAAAAAAAAATACTGTGTTTGATAGAAAACTGAAACAGGGGACGACGGGGACGTAAAGAAGAGGAATAAACCTTCTTCCTTGAGACTCGAAACCGTGCCTTCGATTCGAAGGAGACCCACCGTCGACACTCCACACACAGTGACGACCAGCGGCGGCGCAGGTGAATAACGTCTCGTGGTGGCTCAGATCGATGACGAAGCACAGACGAACGACGAACGATGACGACGGCAGTGGCGGCGCAGGGAGGTTGCGACTTCCGATCAACAGTGAGAATGGAGTCACAACTCACGAATGTTGAGCGTCTCTTACGGGTAAGTTGCGAATGGGTCTTCTAGGGATTTTTTTCCCCATTTCGAAACCGGGTCAGGGAACCGACCCGGATTTTTTGGCCCAAAAGTGGGCGCGTTTGGGAACGACGATTACATGTTCCTACGTGTATAATTGCGATCCTATTACGATCCTACCTCGGTGCGATTTTACCTCCGATCCAGCACGGAGGAACGCCGTCGAAGCGTAGGATCGTGCGATCTCACGGGAAGATCGCGATCCTAACAACCTTGGATACAATAATACATGGACTCGGGAATACAACAAATTTTAAAAATTATAGGACATGATACAAATATAATTAATATATAAATTAATCTAAAGTTAACATAAAATAAAATTTAAATCACAATAGAGAACTCATGATTTAGAAATGAGCACAAATCATTATAAACATAATGAAATACAATTTTTTTTCTAATTATTGTGGTATTATAATCTGTATTGGTATAAAGGTTTAAAAAAAAAAAAAATAAAAAATATATATATATATACACAATTAAAAGTATTTGAAGTGGTCATGCAGTATCCAACATGGATACATATTTGACACAGTTATGACATGACACCCACTATTTTGAAGTGTCTGTGCTTCTTAGCTTGCACATCTATGCAATAGTGGTTGTTGCTTTTATAATATAAAACTGTAGCTATCCATTTTTGGGTAGTACTCTAACTTCTTTCTGGAATATTGCGCTGAATTATTTGGGAAATACTAATGTTTTTGTGGCTTTAGTTAATTTTTTTTTTTCCATTCATATTTTTTCCCAATAGTTAATCCTGTCACCATGTTGCCTTGCAGTGGGAATTTGGAATTATCTGCAAAATGTTTCCAAAAATTGATTCTAAAAGATCAAAACCATCCTGCAGCTTTGGTCAATTATGCCGCCCTTCTTTTGTGTAAATATGCTTCAGTTGTAGCAGGTACTTTTATTGCTCTATGGTTCTATGCACTCAATTTTTGTGGGATACTACTTTTATATGTCATTTATTCTTGAATGGATGAAGAATTTTTTGTACCTATGGTTCTTATTTTTTTGTTGTATGATTCTTCATTAATTCCAGGTCCTGGTGCAAGTGCTGCTGAAGGCGCCATGGCTGATCAGATCACGGCTGCTAATGTTGCTAAGGAATGTTTGTTGGCTGCAATTAAAGCAGATAGCAAATCAGCCCATGTCTGGGCAAATCTTGCCTATGCATTTTCTATTAGTGGTGATCATCGAAGTTCCAGCAAGTGCTTGGAGAAGGTGCTCATGGCTCCTTGCTACAGTCATTTATAGCGTATTTATTGAGGTTGTTCATTGGTTTCCTGGTTCTTGTTATTGGTGGAAATATTTTTGTGGATTCTTCTACAGGTATTTTTTTCATAATTAAAATGGCAGGAATTACTCTCATCAATAACATGTGTATTGCATAGTGTTAGTGGCACTTTTAAAGTCCCCCCCACCAAACGAAAATCAGCCTGTGGAAAATTTGTGGTCTGTGTTGACATTTGCTAAATTTTCCCTTCCTTCTGTTGCCATTTCTTTGTAGGCAGCCAAACTGGAACCCAATTGCATGTCTACTCGATATGCTGTTGCTATCCATCGAATAAAGGAGGCAGAAAGATCTCAAGATCCTAATGAACTGCTTTCATGTGCTGGAAATGAGATGGCTTCTATAATAAGAGATGGTGATTCATCCCTGGTTGAGCTTCCAATAGCATGGGCTGGGCTGGCCATGGTTCACAAGGGTCAGCATGAGATATCGGCAGCATATGAAAGTGAACAGCACGGGCTGAGGGAAGTTGAAGAGCGTGCTGTTTGCAGTTTAAAGCAGGTAATTTTTTACTTTCTTTTAGTTATCATCCTAGGATGACCTAGCTTTATCTTAATTATCCGCTTGCTAATTGAGGTTTTATCATGCATGTTGTGTTGTTTACACAGCTTAGGCCTTTATCTGCTTAATTATTTCAACTTAAATGTCACAACTCATATGTCTTTTGGTGTTTCTATGATGTGTATAGTTTATTATATGTTTGTTTGGTGTGTCATTCTTTTTCTACTAGGCTATAGCAGAAGATCCCGATGATGCTGTGCAGTGGCACCAACTTGGCGTTCATAGTCTCTGTGCTCGGCAATTCAAAACATCGCAAAAGTACCTCAAAGCTGCTGTTGCCTGTGACAAGGATTGCAGCTATGCATGGTCTAACCTAGGTATGCTTTCTCTCTCTCTGCTGTAATAGGAACGTGCTTTTCCTCATCTTCAAATTCAATATTGCCTTTGGTATTGCCAACTGTGGTCTGGCACTTCAGCTCCCTTGATCCCTTTCCCATAGAAGAATTTTTTGATTATATAGATGTTCGATAATGCATGTATAGGTGTCTCACTTCAACTATCAGAAGAACCATCACAAGCTGAAGAAGTATACAAGCAAGCATTGTCTTTGGCAACAACTCAACAAGCGCATGCTATATTATCCAACTTGGGAATTCTCTATCGCCATCAGAAACAATATCATCGCGCGAAGGCTATGTTTACAAAGTCACTTGAACTACAGCCTGGGTATGCTCCTGCATTCAACAATCTGGGTCTTGTGTTCGTTGCTGAGGGTCTTCTGGAAGAGGCCAAGTATTGTTTTGACAAAGCCCTCCAATCAGATCCATTGCTGGATGCAGCTAAGTCAAATTTGATTAAGGTGGTTACTATGTCAAAGTTATGCAAGGGCCTCTCCTCATGCGCTCTTAAAGAATGATATTGTAGTTCCTCAAGGATAGTTAGTTTTTGACTTTTTTCTTCTATTGTACATCCAATTCCATTTATAAAAATGGATAAAAGAGGAATACACTTGTATCATTACGTGCTTTGAAAATGAACAATTGAGTATATAGATTTTTCTTTTTCTTTTGAAGTTCATTTTCTTCAAGCTATATGATTATATGGGCCACTTAATGAATGCGAGTTTTTGAAAAATAAAAGTAAAAAGACTAAGTAAACACCATAAACTTATTGTAGCAGGTAAAATGCGTAGTACACCAATCAATGTTATCAAAACTGGATCGAATCAACCGATTGGATAAAAAAATCAGAGCCATGGTCGGTCTGGTTAAACATTTGGATTGCTTTTTTAGGTGACTTAGTAAGAATCTAATGTTGGGCTTGGCATCCGCCCAACAAGAGAAACTAATGTTGCCCTTCTAGGCAAGCAGGTTTGGTCCATCATGCATGACAATAATAAACACTGGTTCCAGATGTTGGTGTTCCAAATATTTGAATAACCGTTCTATTCTCCATGCATGTGCTCCACGTGCTTGTTCTCATACCCGGGCGTCTATCTTGAAGGCCGCTTTATGGTTCAAACCTGGCTTCAGAATCAGAGTTGGTGAGGGAAACATTTCTCTTTGGTTTGATAAATGGTTGGAGGAGGACTGCTTGTGTGAACTGGTGGATTATGTCAACATACAGGATGTTCATCTCCTTGTCAAGGATGTGTTTAATCAAGCTTCTTGGCAATGGCATCTTCTAGCTAGTCAGATTCGTATAGACCTTCGTAGGAAAATGATCAGTGTCTTTATAAATGACTTCATTGACGATGAGATTATTTGAAGTTACTCACGAGTCTGGTATATACTGCACTAAATCTGCATATCAGTGGCTCACTCAAGAACGTTCCATTACTATTACTCCGCAGGGAAACTGGTCTTGGGTCTGAAATTACCACTCTCAGAAAATATTAAGCATTTCATATGGCTTTCCTATTATGGCAAGCTTCCTACTAACGTCTTTCGTGTCCAAAGACACATTGCTTTTGATGTTTCTTGTCCCAAGTGTGGCGGCCAGAGCGAGACTCTCCAACATTTATTCAAGGAATGCTGCAAATCTAAGACAGTTTGGAGTATACTCGGACTTGACCAACAGCCCAATTTCACAGTTGAAGATTTCCCTCAATGGTTATGTGTCAAGGCGACAGCTGACTATGGTGTCCTCTTCTGCATTGCTTGTTGGTTCATTTGGAAATAAAGGAACGTGGAAGTGTTCGAAGATCGTGCTTGGACTGCTTGGTTCACAATCAATCAAATCCGGATGCTTTATGAAGTTATCATTACAGCTTTTCAGAAGGATTGGCAAGGCTCCAATTAAAGTTCGCTGGTCTGCTCCTCCATACAATTTTGTTGAAGTCAACACGGATGGAAGTTCCTTAGGTAAGCCTGAGTTATCAGGGTTTGGAGGCCTCATTTGGGATCATTGTGGACAATGGTTAGCTGGTTTCTCAGGTTCATGAGGAGTTGCTACAAGCCTCAATGCAGAATTGATTGGAATCTTTCATGGTGTTCAGTTAGCCTGGACCAAGGGATACCGAAATGTTACTTGTGAATCAGATTCACAACTTGCTGTCAACCTGATCACTCACGGTGTCAATCATTTACACCCTTATGCTATCATCCACCGCATACATCACTTCACAACCTATGACTGGAATCTTAGTTTCCAACACTCGTTTCGTGAAGGGAATGCTTGCCCTGATATGCTAGCTAAACTTGGTGCTTCGTCTGATATGAATTGCACCTTTTGGGACCTATGCCAAACTTTATTTGCTAATGCTTTAGGAGTCTACGCTGTTAGACAATAGCTCCTTTGGTTTCGGTCTTGTATTCTAATTTTAATATTTTGATGAATGATAAAAAAAAAAGTAAGAATCAATCAACGTGGTTTTGAACTAGAAAGAACTCACGTTGACTCAGTAGCTCAACTCGGTAGTTCAACTTCATAGCTCTCATATTTACATCGTTTACAAGACTTGAACCTAAGATCTAAATTTTTTTAGAAGAGAATGTGTCATTAAGCTGAAACATTTTTATAATATATATGTACCTAATATATTATATATGTATATCTTTAGTAAAAAAATTGTAAATTTAATATATACTAGTTTGTGCAATTTAGCTACTGACTCAGTGATTTAACCAATAACCTGTTGACGTACTATCCCAATTGAATCGTTTACCGTTCTTATTCTAATAATACTGACACCAATGGACAATTCTTGAGTTTGTGCAAATGTAAAACCACCGCACGTATATACTATAAATGTAATTCTAACAAGGATAATAACATGACATTAGAAAAATAGGAAAATAATTCATGGACACATAAAAGCTAATTGACACAAAGACATAGAAAGTGAGAAAATTATAAGTATGATATGTGGTATAATGTGATAAAAGAAAAAAGATAGAGAGAAATGATCGGTATTAATAGAGTATTTGATATATAATAGTATCTATATATCATTATTTAGAAAAATATTGAGAACATTTGTGTGATTGTTTCTTTTTTAATTTTACTTCTTGAGAGCATTTTTTTGTCATAGGGTGTTAGAGATGGGAGGGGGAGACAAATTAGATTCTCTCTGCAAATTTTGTGTGCAGGCCAATATGTAGTCAAATCTCAACCATGAATTTGTTAGTGTATAGTACTTAAGGAAGAGAGAGAATGTGATGAATGGTTATAATTTTGACTGCAGAGAACACGGTGTTGAGGAGGCCGATGGGAGTGGAGGTAGATTTGTGAGACTTAAGATCAAACCGTGCTCACAAAACTTATGTCTTAGGAGGTCTCACTAAGTTATGTCGGAAAGACAACAGAACCAAACATAATGTTCTGGGGTGCAATTCAATCTACTGGCTCGAATTATTTTTTTATTTATTATTTTTACCTTTGAGGCGCACAAATTTACAAATAGGAAAAAAAAAGGTTGCATGTTTTAAGAGTCACTTTTTTTCATGGACACAAAAAAAACTACTTTTCTTTAGGGAAAAAAAAAGAAAGAAAGACCACTTTTCCACGTGGAGAGTGTTGAGAAGGCCGAACCTAATCAAAACCTTTGTTGGACGTTGGAAGTTGGAACCACACCATTGGACTCAACGGTCCCACCGAAGCAGATAAGTTGAAGATGAATGGAAGGAGAAAGGAGGAGGTTTGTGAAGTGTAATGGCAGCAAATAGCATCATCTCCATTTCCTCTCCTTCACTCTTGACTCCAACAACACCTCAAGCAAAAACCCAATGCCTCCTCAAACACAAGGACCATGATCAAGTTCCAACATCCTCCTTCACAACACTTGCTGCTCTTAAGATATCAAGACCAACAACTACGTTTGGAATCACTACAACTACAAGGGTTCCTCCTCGCAGGTTGAGTTGTTCAGCATCGGCGTCTTCCTCTTCCACTCTTCCCTCGGCTCTTCTATTTGACTGTGACGGAGTTCTTGTGGATACTGAGAAAGATGGCCACCGCATATCTTTCAACCAAACCTTCCAAGAGGTACGTACCTACACTCATGTATACACTCTTTTTCCATTTCTTAATGCTTTCTTAGTTTCTTCTTTCACCTTTTACTTTTACACATATGTTGTTGCCATGTCTTGGTTTTACCATGCAGAAAGAACTAGGCGTTACCTGGGATGTAGACTTGTACGGGGAATTGCTCAAAATTGGAGGCGGAAAAGAAAGGTTTGCCTCTTGTTTCTCTCATTTCAAAACCTAAGTTTTAAAAAAGGTCTGCCACAACAGCAGTCACAACATCAAGGTGTTTTGGGTCAACCACAATTGCGACCGCATCAGTCTCATCTGCATGTGCAATATCAAGGATTGTGACGAAGTCACAACTGCGATCACGGCTGCAATTTAAAACTTTATTCAGAACTTATCCTACAAGAAAAAACAAATTGGACTTGGATTGCTCTCGTCTAAATATACATCGGTGCTATTGTTGAATTCATCATTTGAATGAATTTGAAGTTACATTTGATGTGCCTTCTTTTTGTTTTTTGACTAGGATGACTGCGTACTTTAACAAGACAGGTTGGCCTGCAAATGCCCCGGCGGGTGAGCAAGAAAGGAAAGAATTTATAGCATCACTCCACAAACAAAAGACAGAACTATTTATGGCCCTTATTGAGAAAAAACTGCTGCCTCTTCGTCCAGGTGTTGCAAAGTTGGTTACTATCTGTTCTTTATCTTTTATCCAAATAGTTTATCTATAATGGTTTTTGTTAAACGTATGAATAAAACCATTCCTTAGCCTCCACCTAGTAATAGCCCAAGCATTGGATTGAGTTGTTTCTTGACATGATATTGGAACCTTGTTGACCAAGTGATTTGGGTGGATTTTGATCTTTACTGTTTCCATTCTTCATAATTAAATTTAGAACAACTTGGGAATTGGGATAGTTGGTTCTCCACAATTTTATTCAAACTTGAAACTCAAGAGAAGTCAATTACCTGGTAAATAGTTGATTTAGAACATGTGAAACATCCTATATCATGAATTCGTGATCTTGTTTCTTCCCTAAACTTTTAACCTAATATTACTTATGCCATCATTCTATTTTGTCTAACTTTCATAGTTTTCATGTTATATGTTGCAAGATTAAAAACTGTATGGTTTATTATCAGGAAAGATATCGTCTCTGCCTTATCTTATTGCATGTTTCGTTTTTATCAAACATTTAGGATTATCGATCAGGCTTTAGCTCAAGGAGTCCATGTTGCAGTTTGCAGCACTTCCAATGAGAAGGCGGTATGCAAAATCAGCTATCCAATTCCTTAAATGAATCTTTTCTGACTTAAGGGAATATTGGCTCACTGATCCTTGTTTCATAATATTTTAGACTAGTAGTTATAGCCTCATGGTTATGCATTGACAATTTGCTGTATATTTTTTATGAATGCAATCAGGGCAATTTGAACTGTTAATAGATCAACCTTCAAATTGTTATTACTTATTAGATTAATTATCACTGAATGGACCATGTTGCGCTGGTGATTAGATCCACATTTATTTGTTATTTCATCTTCAGACCTAAGTTTTTAGTTGATTTTAGGTATCTGCAATAGTATCATTCTTGCTGGGACCTGAGCGAGCAGAAAAAATCAAGATATTTGCAGGAGATGTGGTTCCCCGTAAAAAGCCTGATCCAGTAAGATTTTCATCCTTCTAATGTTAATTTGGCAGTTTTTCAGGACACAATCAAAATATGTATAGTCCTATTTTACGGCCCTGCATATTAACATTCCATTCAATAAAAATCAATTAGAAAATGAAACTCAATAATTAGAAGTCCTTTTATGCCCAAGTTAGGTAGATCCATTTTAGTGTTCTGGAATCTTCAGTGACTCTATCTATACAAAGTTTTGTCGTGGTATAGCAATATGATACTATGCTAACATTGAATTATGCAGTTTTTCTTTCTAAATGATTGAATTCACAACATGGCATGATCTAAGCAGCTAATTGCATTATGCTCTTTCTGACAGGCCATCTATCTATTAGCAGCCAGCACTCTGGGTGTTGAACCTTCAAGGTATCTCACTATAGTAGTGCCTAGGTGATAATAACTTGTGCTGAAATTATTATTCAAATAAGATGCCATACAGTTCTACAGTTGCTGATTAGGTTTGACACAGCAGGTGTATTTTATGATGGCTTAACTCGGTGTTTTACATTCACTTTTTATTCATTTACATGTCACATTTGAATGTGAAATGTCATTATTTGTATTCTACAGATGTGTTGTGGTGGAGGACAGTGCCATAGGCCTAGCAGCCGCTAAAGCAGCTGGAATGACGTGTATAATAACAAAGAGCGGGTATGTTTCCACTTACTAAATGGGATGCAGCGGTGTGTCTTCTAAATTTCTACTTAATTGATCGGCAATATGAATACTCTACTGGTTGGATTAGCCTCCACTGATATAGCCTTTGTCTAATGGAAATTAAATTGCTGATATAGACATTGTGACTCTATACTAACATCATAGTAACGGACAATTTTGTTGGTATAGAAAATTAATATATACTATCACAACATCAAATGTTATGCATCTCATTGTTAGTGCAAACCCATGGTTTCAATACTAACAATTTCTATTACACAAATGCTATAATGACAAAAGCAATCCTAATACTTACAATTTTTGTCCATTAGTAAATGACAATTCTTTTTTGTAGGGATACCATGAAAATAGTTTATCCTACCTTACAATATCTAATCATATTTGACAACAATGTGAATACTTCTACACTTAATTGGAAAGTTATCTGAGCTGACCAGACAACTGAAAACTGGATCCAGCATCTTTGTAGAACTATTATTGTCTGTTATGTAAAGGCTGCATAGAGATTTTTATAGCTCTTATATGCCTTCTTGGGAAGTAGTTATCTACCATAAAGTTTAGAATAAATTACACTCACATTCTCTGGATTTTTCAAAAAATACATTCGATACTCCTTCGTAACTTTGCATTACTTTTAGCCCCTTTAGCAAATGACATTAGTTAACGTTTTCATTTAAGGGTAGAATGACAAAAATAACCCTTATTACTGAACTCCAAAACTCAAACCATCTCATTCATTTGAAGGAAGAAGCGTCAACTATGTCGTTTCCAAGCAAGGAGAGGGGTATGTGGAGGAGGCTAGAGTCAGAGGCTCTGGACATGAGGAGAAAAAAATTAAAACTTGGAAGCTTTGGCAAAAAGAAAAAAATCGAAGCAAAAACAGAGAGAAAAGGATCCGTGGGAGCAATGCATACATACCCACATTGGATACCCATAACAAACCCTTCCATATCCACAAATTCATTTTTCAACAAACAGATCATATTACCATAATCTTTTTATTTATTTATTTATTTTTTTGCCTAGCAATAACAAAAAATCAAGTGGAGAAGGGTAAAAAAAAATCAGAAATTAAAAATCATGGCACGATCAACAAAGCGCGATGCAGCAAAAGATCGTCATCCGTGGTAGCATCATCAAACAACAACGTGTTGAGATCGAACCGCAAGGGAGGTCAAAATGACGAGGAGACAATGTTTTCACCATCGTCAACAACAGAGGAAGAGGATGTTGGCCGTGGGACCTCAGATCGGTAGTTGTGGAAACCCGCGTAGAAGAAAGGATCGGTGGTCGGGTGTTGGTAACAAAAAGGTGAGAGAAGGAAATTGGTCTTAGCCTTGGGACCTCGGAGAGTCCGAGTGGTAGCGTCGTAGGCTTGACCAGCTTCCTCAACAGAGTCGAAGGTTCCCAACCACTCCCTTGCTTTCTTCAATGGATCTCTGACCTCCGTCGCAAACCTCCCCCTCGGTTTCTTTCAAACGCCCTTGTACCGAGCAAGAGGAACACCATTGATGAGGGATGGGATGTGAAGGTTGTGCTAAAGTGAAGAAGAGAAGCTATTTCGAGGATAAAATGACATTAAAAATCATGTGACCAGCACATGATCACCGTCCCCTAATGTCTTCGACAGCGTTCCATGACCAGGGGGACACATTGTAACGTTCCACACACTTTTAAAAGATTTATTGTAGTACGTCAAAATGGAAGGGTATCAGACGTATTTTTGAAAAAACTAAGGGAGTGCGAGTGTAATTCACTCCAAAGTTTAAAGTGGACGCACTTTTCATGTGATACTGTTACTGGCAAAATACATGAATCCACCGATTGACACACTATATGCAATATGTAGCAACATTGTTAATTACTTTCATGAATATTAGCATAAAGATTAACAATAAGGCAGTTCTCTGAAATTGGAGTGGGTTTAAATGCATCAGGATTCAGGGGACATGTTGTCTCATCTTGCTTTTTTGCTGATTAATATCTGGACCAAGCATAACTGGATGTTAGGGATTAGGGTATCTTTTGGTAGAATTTCCTGCAAACCTTGGGAGCTTCCCCAAGTTTCTTTTCTTCAATTTTATGGTTAACTTGTCTATGCTTGGACATCTGCGGTATAATGTAATGCAATAGCTTTTCCATATGAGGTTGCTTTTCATAGTACATAACCGCTTACCCATAGTCAATTCCAATAAAATTTTTGGTCTCCTGATTTGCCTTTTGATGTTTGATGTTTGTGCAAACTTAAAACCTTGCTAGCAGTGACAGCCATCTTTACTTTCTTAGTAACATTCTTAAATGGATATGGTTTTGTGAACATGAGGTTGCTTTTCGCTGACTTTTTCATCCAAATGCAGCTATACAGCAGATGAAGATTTCTTAAATGCAGATGCAGTCTTTGACTGCATTGGTGATCCTCCTGAGGAGAGATTTGATTTAGCATTCTGTGGAAGCCTTCTCGAGAAGCAATACGTGAGCTAGCACACTGTCAAGTGATACTCTAAGATTTTGTTTGATTCAAGTCTCCTTCAATATTTCTATCAGTGGTCAATTCGTCTTATGTTTTCAAGCCCACCCTTTCAATGATGAAAAGATCACCATGGGTTGAATAAAGAATTTTCATTTCTTGTTGAGCTTAATTTCTTTTCAAGTACTTTTTTTTAATTATTCATATAAATAGAATGAATGAGGCTTACAATTTTAGATTACCCCTCAATAACTGGAAATATCAAAGCTATCTTGTAAACTTGAAAACATATTTAGGGTACAGATGTTAGATATATTCTGAGACCAAATTTCAATTTCAGTCTGGTTTCCATTTAGGCCTCTTTGTTACTTACGAAATGGGGCCATGGTTGGGAGAATAGTTACAAGTTTTGGGTGTGTATAGTCATGTGCTGGGCTTAAATTTGGGGTGTACGTGTTTTTTGCATGTGAGTATTTTATGTTTGATTAAAAAAGAACAAATTTTATTGTTGGTCCTTTCTGAAGAGGAATCTATGTTTCGTCACTTTTATCATGGTTAGTTTAACATTGCATATCAGTCAAGATTTTAAGAGTGCGGTTCCTTTTGTTGATAACTATGAACCTAAGCAGCATGAGCCTTTCATCACTCACTCATCCTAAGGATGGATGCGTAAAGGTGTTGTAACTCTAATGGTGCCAGCAAGGAACCAACCTAGATGGATGTACAAGGATATTGAGGGATAATTTGGGGCAGGGAATAAAGGGTGTGGGAGTGTTCAACGCCATTGATAATGAAATTTGAAGTGTTTGGATAGCGATGAAGCTAGATTGGAACCTTAGGATTTAGAAAGGTAGAGCTGGAGTTTGATTGCAAAATTGTGATCTTGATCGTAAAGGGAAACTCAAATGGAAGTTATGCAACAAGGAACTCAACAAGTTTGGAACCTCTTTCTCACTAGAAATTATTAGGTGGTCATGGACCACCATGTCTCCATTAATCTTTACATGACATATAATTCAGTGTAATTAATACTTTTTCGTAAAATGTAAAATTTAAATACGTGTTATATAAGTATTGATTGAGAACATAGATACTTGGTAGTCCTGTACTACTTAACAATTTCTCATTTTTTATGCATTTCTTCAGCTTGTTGTGGTCTCGAATAGACAAACCACTATATATTGTTGTTCGTCTATTAGGATGGGTCAGGCAGCCCACATACATATATGAAGAGAAGGAGAGAGGAGAGGGAGTTCATTGTAACGTGAAAGTAAGCTTACCAATAAGGAACAGTTCCTTATCTAAGTAATGGTTGCTTAGAAAAAAAAAAGTGAGCTCAATATCCTTCTTAAATTGAGTGGTTAATTAATATTGATTAAGTATAAGGATTCAGAATGAGACTTATTTGGTGAATTTTTAAGAGTTACATTGTTAGAATATTATAATAGAAAGTTGCTTAAATTACAAAATAAAAATAAAAATGATATACTACTATGGTATTAGAACTCATGAAAATTATAAAATAAAAACATAAGTAACAATGGTCTGTAATGAGATGAGTTGTATCATATCATGGCTGAACAAGATTGTTCTTTTCTAAAAATAGAATCTTGTATGGTATCAGAGCCTTAACGTGATTCTAAGAAACAATGTGAAGCACGTAAGAATGGCTATTTAGAGTGGTGGAGCAGGCTTTGAGATGATCAACTTAGGATGTGTGTTAAGAACGTGTGTCCAAACACACAAGAAGATTTTCTAACACCTCCTTACCTCTTGCTTTGTCATTGCTAGTATAAAAAAGCATTAAAGCATCTCTCTCTCCCTTTCTCTCTGATATCTCTTTTTTCTCAATTTAGGTCTTTTTGTCTTTTGATTCCTTACTTTGAATAGGAAAAATGCATTGCTGAAAAAGTTCTTAATAGCAAATGCATTGTTGTCTAGTGACAATATAAAGAATAGCTCCACCATTTCGAATAATAAAAAAAAAACATTTGAATCCACATAAAAAAAAACTTAACTCTCAAACCACCATTTTTTACCACTTTATGATATATTCATATGATTTTCAACACATTCTCAAACCATCTAATTTTATGGATTTTAGAACTAGTAATTTAATTGATTCCCAATTCAACCAAATAAATTAATTGATCTAATTTGATTTTCAAAATAATGGTCTAATTAGACATAATGCATTCTTAATCTTAATATTGCATTAGAGTCCATCCTAAACTTGATACTAAGCCATTCACAACAATGTCAATCCTTAAAACTTCACACTCCAAATATCTAATCTTGAAAATAAAGGAAGAGTGTTAAGATCCATGTTCTTTTTTTTGGTACGAGGCCACATGTATCCTTTATAAGAGACAATCCTGCTCGACCACTATGAATGACAAAGCTTTTCCTCTGAATATTTAACGTAGCTACATATCTAGGACTCGAATTCGATATTATTGAAATTGAGTTAAGGATAATTCTTAGTTCTAATATATTTAAAACATATCTCTTAAATGTATTAATTAATCTACTTTTATATTACAAATTAGAATCCGTAACATGGAGAGTGAATCTCCTTTTTTCCTTACTTTCTCAATTAGAAATTTTTAACACACTCTCTTTGGGAGGTTTATTTTATATACTATCTCTGCAACTAGCCAAAAATATCTCCCAATCATCTCAAACTACTGTCCTTTTATCTTCATTTGCATATTTGATTTTTATAACCGCTTATCCATTTCAATTTAAAAATAATCTTATACCACAATTTAAATTATTTATTATAAATTCAGAATATAATTTATTTATTTAAAAGTATTTATTTATTATGAATTTTAATTAAAATATAATTTAAAAATTTAAAAATATTTATTTATTATAAATTGTAATTATAATTATATACAAATAAATATTTATTTTGTGCAATGCACAAACTAAAATAGTAGTTTTAAATTTTTTCCTTTTAGTTTTTACAATAAAATTTATTTTTCTTGTAAAAGTTTAAAAAATGTTTGGATTGAAAAAATATTTTCTATTTTTACTTTCAATTATAAAAATGTTGCCTTATTTTCATTTATTTTCTGTTTTCAAAAGTAAAAACAACTTTTTATTTTGTTTCATTTTGTTTCTTATATTAAAAAATGATATCTCGTATTTAGTTTGTATAAAAAACAATAAAAATAACTTTTTATTATTTTTACTATTTTCTATATAAATTTTAAAAAATATAATATTTTTTTAATTAAAAATAAAAATAAAAGATATTTTATTAAAGTAAGCAAATCTGGATTGCTTATATTTAAATGAGGCCTATAAGCAATTCAGGCCTTAATTACTTATCGGTGCGTTTGTTTAAACTTTTTCGTTTCCTAAAAGAATCACTTTATTTAAGAAAAAAATTATTGATTGAAAATTTTAAAGTATTTGGGTAATTTTTTTTTTAATAATTAAAATCAGAAAAAAGTAGAAAATTACTTTTTTTGAGAAGCAACTTGTTTCTCTAAAGAAACATCTGCTGGTAAAAGAGAGAAGATTAAAAAGTATTTTTTATGATTATAACCAAACACAAATCAATTTCTACTTATACAAAAATCACTTAAAAATAAATCAATTTTTTAGAAATAACTTTTTTTAATAAAAAACAAATAGGTTCTATATTTAAATGAGTGATATTGTTTATAAGGAGGTGTGACTAAGTCTCTAATAGTGAATTAGTTTCATAGTTGATCCAAAAGACTAAAACTTCTGGAGATATTTTGAAGTCTTACCAAAAAGCCGAAAATTCTAATTATAGTGATGACAAAAAGAAAATGAGTGGTAATATTAGGTACAAATATTGAACGCACAAAATGTACAAATAGTTAACATGGAATCGTGTGAATTTTTTAAAACATATTAATTAAAACCTTAAAAAAAATATAAATCCAGATTTGACAAAAATCACTTGTTCGTGCCTATTATATGAAAACCAATTTGTAAAAAAAAAAAGTAATATTTTTCTAATTTTTTTAGAGTTTAATGGTCCTGCACTGTTAGTGTAAAAAGTTTTACATTGTCAACTAATCAGAAATCACCATTGATATGGTTTTTAAAGTATTTATTAAAAAAGTCAACAAATTTCCAATAAATGGTAGTTTGTGATTGGATGACAATGTAAAATTACTTTATACTGTCAGTGCATAACATGTTTTCTCATTTTTATACAAGTCACATGTATATTTTATGAGAGACAATCTTACTTGAGCTTAGTATTATCACTATAGACGACAAAATTCTCCTACCCAGTATTTAACGCAATTGTATGTTCAGAATTCGAACTTGAAACAATTTATAAAAACATTTTTCTATTTAAAATCATGTCTTTAAATTTTTGTTTTCCCTATATTTCAACTACTTATACCCTGAATTTAATATCTTTCAAATTACTTCATTTTATATGAAAAAATATTTTTTTCTCCCTCAAATCTAACTGTTCCATGAAAGAATATAAAGTGATTAAGACCTTGTTTGTTTAGTGTTTTCAAAAACAATTTTATGTTTTTTAAAATTTGTTTATCTCCTCAACATATTTGAAAGTGTTTGTATCTTGAACAAATTTTTATTTTTCGAAAGTTTGTTCATGAGTATTTGAAGAGAACACTTAAAAAAGAAATAGAAGAAAAGGATGAAGAAACATTTTCCAAATATTTTTTTTTATTTTTAAAATACTTGTTTTATAAATATATTTCAAAACTTATTAGATTTTGGATGAGAAATTAATTACTAAGTAGTGTAAAATTATTTTATTTTATTTTTATTTTTTAAAAAAATTAAGAGAGGCACAAGGTGCCTCTTCTTCCCCTAGTCATTATAAAATATTTTAAACTAATTATATCTGTATTTTTTTGTAATTTTAAAAAAATTACTTTTAACACATATGTTTGACTTCATTTGAGTTAACTAGACATACACCTTATATCATTTTAATTATTTTTTTGGGCTTAAATATGTTTTTGATTCCTGTGATATAATGTTTTTTTTCTAGTTTTAGTTCTTATAAAATATTTTTTTAAAATGGTCTTTGTAAAATTCTTTTTTTTTGATTTCGATCCCTGTCATTTTGTTTTAGTTCTTATGATATATTTATCTTTTCATTTTTGTCCTTATAATATGTAAATAATTTGTTTTTAGTCTTTATTAATTTTTTTTAAAGGAACTAATCAAAATGAACAAAATATTATAGATACCAAAATAAAAAAATAGACATATTAAAATGATTAAAACAAATAAAAAGGCCAAAACAAAAAAAAAACTTTTTTTACAATGGCCATTTTAAAACAAATAATTTTATGAGAACCAAAATCAAAAAAATAATATTTTATAAGGCAAAAATAAATTTAAACTTTTTTTTTTAAATTTGACCGAAATTTCATATCTCAGTATCTTGGTTTTTGCTTTTTAAAATATAATAAAATAATATACGAAGTGATTGAGTGCGAGAAAGAAGGCAACAGAGTGAGTTTTTGGGGGAAGGATCCAACCAGAGACTCCAGCGCAGGCAAATAGAGTGAGTGGTGATAGCAAAGAGTGAAGGGCGATTGGAGAATGAAACGGTTTTTCAAAGTAGTGGAGAAAGATTCAGATGGGTCTGTGAAGAAGCCAAGAGAGAATGACGCTGAGGCCGAGGCTGAGGCTGCAGAGAATAAGAAGAAGGAGCCGTTGAAGTTCATGACTTGGAATGCCAACAGCTTTCTCCTTCGAGTCAAAAACAATTGGCCCGACTTCACCAACCTCATCACCACTTTTGATCCTGATGTCATTGCCATACAGGTCCCCTTTCATGCAACCCCTTTTATTTGTTTATTTATTTTCTGTTGCTTCATACTTGTACAACCCATTTGGAGGATCATGGAATCTTATAATTGTAAATAATTTTAATTGAAGCCAAGTAGCCATGAAACTTTTTTTAAGCTGCCATTTTCTGTTGGATACATTACATTACATTACATATTTATGCTAATAATAAACTTGGTGTGACATGGAATCTTCATTAGGAAGTGCGGATGCCTGCTGCTGGAGCCAAGAGTGCATCTAAAAATCAGGGAGAAATAAAAGATGATACAAGCTCTGCCAGGGAAGAAAAGAAGGTACCTTTCTGTCCTGTTACTGATTGTGGCCACAACATGTGTTGCTGGGACTGTGAATCTGTGTGTGTATTATGACTTTTATGTGACTTGATTAAATGAGATGAATTGATTAAAAAAAAAAAAATTGCGAATTGGGTTGGCTGCTAATGATGTTTCTCAACTTTACTTTTTAATTCTCTGGAATTCTAACTGACTTTCATCACTAGGAGTAGGAAAATCGAATTTGCTTTGCATCCTATATCCTTCCTTCGTCAGTGTATATCTCAGTCTGTTATTTTATATGACTGTGGAGATGGAGTAACATTTGTCATATAGGAAGTGCGACCACCCTGAGCTTGAGTGGTTGTAGGCTGGACTCGTTGCTGGAATGCACCTAGCTTGGCCATGGGTGGAGGTGGTGTACTTGAAAGGCCACTCCAATACCCAATTAGTGCGTCTGTGCATGATAAATGTGGTTAAAGAGTGTTTAGGCCAAAAAATAACATAACTTGGATATGGTTTATAGAGGTCAATGATAGTACCTTTTAGGGGGGAGGGTTGACACAGTACCTCCACTCCATGATTGCACTGATTTGAATGAGATATTCTGCTTTGGGGGTTAGTATATTGTAGAGTGACATATGTCCATTCTGTTATGAGAGGATTTCCAAGAAACGGGCTGACCAGGATTGTGCCCTGACATGGGTGATCCAATCAGTTAGATTGGATAGATTGCATGAGATTGATGGGTCAGGTGGATGGTGGGATAAGCTTGATCATCTTCAGATATGATCCAGGAAACTAGCATTATCTGGGAATCCCCTTGGTGCAGATGCTGTTTTAAGATACAGGAGGGTTACCATTGAGAATGCCAAGTAAAATAATGAAAAACATTTATTGTTTGAAATCAAACATTGTTGCGAGATGAAATCAAACATGGAATGTGTAGAAGGTGGAATCAGACATTGGACCCTTTAAAAATCATAGGCTTGGGGTGGAGATGGGGAAGGATCTCTAAGGTGCTTTATGAGAAACATTTTCATAAAACCAACCCCACCCTAAGCTCTTCAAGCTACCAGAAAATGGTGGTGGAGGAGAGGCAGTTGGTTTTTGACAGCCATCTTAGAATTGAGGGAGAATGAAAGAACTGATTTTTTTGACAACCAAACAATGACTGTTACAATTGCTATCTGTGATGCATCATACGTGGAATATTCATGGTAGTACTGAGATCCTAACTAACTGTGCCAGCTGGCAATTACAGCTGGGAACTAACCAGACAGTTACAACTATCTTAACTAACCAAGTGGCAGTAATGCTGTGAGTCAGAGTGGGAAAGAGAGCTATCTTACAATGTATGATCAGTTTACCTGACATGAAATTATGAACTCATGAAGCTCTTGAATAAAAGGATATAGTGTGATAACTTTAATGTAACACTTGAAGTTCTTTGATTGGTCTTTGAATTACTTTAGTCAGAAGGCGTGTGCTAAAATCTTTATGTAATGGTATGCATTTTCAATGATCAATTTCCTCAAAGCTTAAGTTGTTAGGTGAAGAAGACTCATGAATGACTTTATTACATCTCTAATGCATCACCTCATGTAAGAGCGCTTCGGGCTTGAAGTAACGCTGGTCATGGTTTGGTTTTCCTTGAAAACTGAATTGAACTAAACTGATCCTGAAATAAAAAATGACCAACCCAAACTGAACCTTCTGTATTTTGCAAAACCCACACCAAACTTTTTAGTGGTTCAATTAACAGGTTATGATCTTGAACTGGCTCATAACCAGTTGAAATGGCACACTCATCTCTGATCTCCCTCCCTCCATTGACGGCAGCATTTCAACCATCTTCAGCATCTTCTTGCAACCAAAACATTCAAATTCAGCACTAAAGAAAGTTTCAAAAAAACCTTGATGGCTCTGAGATGCACTAGCTTTGTCTTGCTCTGTTTCGCTGTTCTTGATTAGAGCCAGATCTTTGTCCAGTCAGTATGAATAGATTGTGTGATCCAAATACCAGGTCTTCCTTTTCTGCTGTTAGCAGCTTTGATTCTGCATCTATGGTAGTGGATTTGAAACCCCTAACGAATGCAATCCTTGAATCATAGCTTCCTTGTTGCAGATTGAAAACCACAAAATCTATGCTCTGTTCTTGTCCGTTTCCTCTTGAGCATCGAGTTTCTCAACCCCTCATAATCTTCCATCTCACTCAATCAAATGCAATGCCTTAACACCATGTATGAGAAATTCATTGCTTCCGTGCATTCCACAGTTGACATTGTTGGCCATTGGCTTCAAGCTTCAAATGATGAAGTGAGGAAGAATGAGATGAAGTAGATAGTATTTTCTGATGTGAGATTTTTGGGTTCATACTTCATAGCGAAGAAACAAAGGACATAGAAAAATTTGGATTAAGATGTGATATTAAAGTTCAATTTTATACAGGTTCACTGAGTCAAATAGAAAACTGTCAAGTTATTGAACCTATTTACAAAAATCAGTTCTGGTTCTTGAACTATTTAAACTATTTGGTTATTTTATGGTGTGGTTCAATTTGGTTCTAAGTTTAGTTTGGTTCATATGGTTTTTTACTCACCCCTAGGTTGAAGTGTGGACAATGCGTGTACACTATGGGCTTAGATTCAATTTTTATTTGGACGGATAAGGTAACATGGATCAATCACTTGGCCATTTAATCATAGAGGCTTTGATACTTTGTTAATCATAGGTAAAATAGGTTTTTAAGTCTTGTAAACATGGATAAATTTGGTTTTAGTTTTCCAATTTTTTTTTTTGTTAGTTTTAGTCTTTATAAATTAATTTCTTTTAAAAATAGTCTCTATACTTAGTGATGACATGACCTGCATCTTGACATGTCACGTTACATGTCAACTCAAAATGATCGTTGGTGTGGCATGGCTGAATGCATGCCACATTATCACTAAATGGAGATAGGGACCATTTTAAAAAGTTTTAAAATTTGGGAGGCAAAATCAACTAAAAAGCTTTTGGAGGATTAAAACCAAATTTAGCCATATTTACACGAACTAAAAACATATTTAAGCTATTAGGTGAAGGCTCATTAATGGCTTTATGACATCCCTAACATGCATTAATGTTACTTATACACCAAAATATGAACAAAACGATACTGCTATGTTAAATTGATATAATCATCATATTACTTTTTAATATTTTAGAACACATATTTGTTCAAACTTATGCAGATATTGATGCGTGCACTTTCTGCTCCACCTTTTGGGAACTATCATGTTTGGTGGTCTCTCGCAGATTCAAAGTATGCAGGGACAGCACTACTGGTGAAAAAATGCTTCAAGCCTAAAAGTGTTGTTTTTAATCTTGATAAAATAGGTATCCTGCTTTGCGGATTTTTCTTATTGTATTTATGGCATTAAACATTTCTTTTGCTTATATTAATTTTCAGCATTCAACTGTCAGATATTAATGTTGTTGTCGGTGTTATTGTTATTTTACTGAAAAATATCATCATAAATGCGGGTAATTTAATTTAATAATAAACATAGACCATTAGATCATATTTAAATGGTTAGGATTGAAAGATGAATGTACATGACTTTTTTAAGTAGTCATGTGACTACTAACAATCAGAGTAGAGACTTTTACCTAAATAAGTTTTTAACGTATGTGCATTGGATTATGTTCCATGTTTTGTTTAGTACTGATGGATCCTTATTCTTTTTTTTGTTGTTAGCTTCAAAGCATGAACCAGATGGTCGAGTAATCCTAGCTGAATTTGAAACACTTCGTTTATTGAATACATATGTACCAAACAATGGATGGAAAGAGGAGGCAAACTCATTTCAAAGGAGAAGAAAATGGGACAAAAGGATTCTGGAATTTGTTACGCAAAATTCAGACAAGCCTTTAATATGGTGTGGGGATCTGAATGTCAGGTGGCTAATCTCCAGTTTTCTTTGGGCTTTGGGGATATAGGATTAATAAGTTCTGTCCCCTTTGTTTGGCACATACTTCTATGTCTTGCATTCTTTTGTCATTAAGTTCTGGTTATGAGTCAAGCTCAGCTGTGCCTGTTGGTTTCATCTAGCTTTGTTAAGAGCCATGTGATGAACAAAACAAAAATAAGCTACACTTTAGTTCTGATTAACTTTTAGATGTAGTTTTACCTAACCCAAAAGCATAATTTTTCTATAGTTGTCATGAGCTTTGACTCTTATAAATGAATATAATTTTGGCCTTTTTTTTCTAATTTTAGTGTCTCATACCAGAGGATTGTTTTGGATGTAGTGCGAATTTTTGAGTTTTGATCAAGATCTATGTTATTAGCTGTGTGACTGTGTCTACTATTGCATCTACAAGAAGGACCTTTATATACATATTCATTGTGTGCAGCCATGAAGAGATCGATGTGAGTCATCCAGAGTTTTTCAGTGCAGCAAAGCTCAACGGTTATATTCCTCCAAATAAAGAGGTCCAAGAAATTTTTTCTTGAAGTTCTCTTTAAAATAGATTCATCCCTTTTAATTTCAGTAGATTTAGCTCCTAAAAGCTTAAGCTATTGGGTGGGGACCAGGAATGATTTTATGTCTTTAAAGCTAATATGCAAGACCTCTATAGGCTTTTAGCATGGGCATAGGCTCACTTGACCTTGTGCTGGAATTTAATTCAATTATGAAGAGTGTGTGCTGCAAGAAGCAAAATCTTAAGAGGCTTTAATACCTTGTCTTGATTCTTGAAGCAACTCTCCTAAAAGCTTAAGCTATTAGGTAGAGGTCCAATAATGGTTTTATATATCTAACAATTGGCATCAGGTAGTGCATTAGTTCTACACCATACAAATAGTAATTAAAACATCTGATGATATGGCTTTATGCAGGATTGTGGGCAGCCTGGGTTTACCTTGGCTGAAAGAAAACGGTTTGGTACCATCTTAAGAGAGTGAGTGATCTCATTCTTCTTTTTGTTAATTGATTTTTGTTACCTACATCATCATCAGGGCAAAACCTACCTTGAAGTTGTTATCATGCTTGGATTGTTTAGTAATTCATATTTCCCAATATTTTCTCTTTCCCTCCATCCAAAACTGGGATGTGGGAAGTTTGTTTCTTGCAGTCTATCTGACTTCATGACAAGATTGATTGTCAGGATCCGGTTAATGTCTGGTCTGTCTTGATATGTTAAGGTTTAGGAAGTGATTTTTTATATATTGTAATACGTGATTTTTAATCAATTTTCATAGTAAAATTTACTATCGAAAAAAGTTAGATTTCAAACTTTGTATTATTTCTTCCTATCTGTGTTTTAGTCACCCACTGTTAACAGTTGAGTCCATTGCAATAAGATACTTTTTAGTTTTAACTTAAATGGCATGAATTAAAGGGAAAGAAACAAAAAGAAGGGTAACTACAGCAAGCATTGGAAGACTAGGAGAAATTGGACCTTGCATTTGTTCTTTAGATAGTATTCTCCTCAAGTTTTGAATAAGTTTATGATGTCTGTATTTTCTGAGTATTGCAACCCAAGACAAGGACAACTAAATTAATAAAGAAAATAAATTCTTGCTCTATAGTTGACTTGTTTCTGGATGTAGTGACTCCCTATCACCTCCTTTTACCCTTTATTTTTGAATTCTTATTATTTATTTTAAGTATTGATAGCTAATATTATGGAGCATGCTCCAGGGGAAAGCTGTTGGATGCCTACAGATTTCTGCACAAGGATAAGGACATGGAGCGAGGTTTCTCATGGTCAGGAAACCCAGTTGGAAAGTAAGAAATTAAACTGTAGGAATTGATTCTGAATGTTAATGCTGATTAACTATTATGTTGCAGCAATGCACTCGAATAATTTCACACCTTTTTGCTCCTATCTCTGAACCTTTTTTCTTTTTTACTTTTTCCTTTTACCCTTGTAAACTGTAAAGGCATCGCTCTGTATTCTGTAATAGCTGTTAAAATGTGTGACGTGTGGCAAATACAAGGAATGGCGAGACCAGACTTGCTAATTGTCTAATCTAATTTACATATTTGGCCTGTTAGTTCTTACGTGTGGTTTCTTTGAAGGTATCGTGGAAAACGGATGAGAATAGACTACTTTTTAGTTTCAGAGAAACTTAAAGAAAGGATTGTTGCATGTGAAATGCATGGACACGGGATAGAGTTAGAAGGTAAGTTCCTACTCACGCAATTGACACTCTTCTTTCGGTTTTGCTTATTCAAGAAAATGTGAAACTCGAGACATAAGTATGGTTTTATTGCTAACTCATCCTTTAGCTTATCTGCGGAGTGTATCTGAAACCAAACTGCAGCTTGTGGTATTTGGTACTCCCTCGTAAACTGCATGCTATGACGAGCATGACCTTGTTCTTGTGTCTGTAGGTTTCTATGGAAGTGATCATTGTCCGGTTACATTGGAGCTCTCTCCCAGTTCTAACTCTCAAAACGAGGATCCAGTATAAGTGTTTATGTTACAAAGCCACTGTCATAATTTTTTTTCCTTATTTATTTCTCTATTGTCTGGACTCTGGATGCTGAATGTTTCCTTAATGAGAAGCTATTTTTCACCATGTTTCTGTGGCTTGAGCTAGCTGTTTACGCATAGAAATGATTTTTGTTATAGTATTGATTGGGTCCTTCATCATGGCCAATCTCTTGACAATTTCCCCAAGAAATGGGACACTACCTCCAACACTACAATACCACGTACCGTTGCAGCAAATGGTGCACACTCTAGCGTTAGAAAGAAAACAAAAATAGTAGTTCGGCTCATTAATTCGGGCGTCATATCGAAATTAAAATGATGTGTGGGGGTAGCCTGCAAAAATTATAACTCGCTTGATGCTGAGCGAATTATCTTTTATGTCACATTGTCACTTGTTGTCGATAGATGCTTTTATTTCCTCTGTTTTTACACCAAAAGTATAAGCATTTGTCTGTTTAATTAATGATACTGAGTTAATCTTGTATTAATAGAGCATAAATTGTTGGGAAGAGATAAAATCTACTTGGTTAAATTAATTTGTAAGTCCTTGAATTATTTAGGAATTTTTGAAAAGGTCCTATATTTGAAAAGTTTGTAATTAGGTACCTCAATTTATAAATTATTTTAATCAGATCTCTAGTAACATTTCCATTAGGGTTCTGTTAAGTACAAAATAAGGATGTTCACAAGTTAGATTGGTTTGGGTTTAAGGAAAAATTAAATTTGAACTAATTATATTAAGACATTTGATAACATTAGATAAGATCATAAGAAAATTAAAACAAATGAAAAAAAAGAAAATACAAAAGTTGAAACAAAATTTAAGTTTTAAGTTTAAAATATACTAATTTAAAAGTTAAAAAATAATCGATCGAATTGGTCTGGGTTAAAAAAGAAAAATTCGATAACCAAACTAATTATAATTGGTTTGGTTCAGTTTTGAAATGAAAAGAACTGATAATTAAACCAATCCAATTCAATTTAATTGGTTTGGTTTGGATTGTCGAGTTCATTAAATAATTTTGATTTGATGAACACACTTAATACAAAAACTTTGGACATATTTGTTTCGTATGTTTGAAAACTATTTTGTTCTTTGAACAAAATAAATAAATAAGAAGCTTATTTGATAAGAGTAGTTTTTGAAAACTATTTTAAAACAATATTTTCTGTTTTTAAAATAAAAAATCAGAACATTTTTGTGTTGTTTTAATTTTTCACTTTCAATTTTCTATTATTCATTTTCTTTCTTGTATTGTCTCATCTTTTCCTTCATTCCTACTTTCTAAAATTAGTTATTGAAAAATGTTGTATAAATAAATTTTAAAAACTACAAAAAAAATAAAAATACAATCAAACAATGCCCTAGTTAAAAAAATTTAAACAATATAAAGGCTTACTGAGTAATTAATATAATGATCTAATCTCTAAATTATTTGAAAAATTTTAATTAAGTTAATGGAATCTTAACAAAAATGTGTCCAGGAATCCAATTACAAATGATTTAAATGTTTAGACACCTAATTACAAACTTTCAAAATTTGGGATTTATTTAAAAACTCTCAAATAATTTAGGAACTTAATGATTAATTTAACCAATTTACCTTGATAATATTTATATCTTAAAAGGAATTACTGTTCACTTGGAAGATGTTCTTACACAAAAGAAGTAACGTATAAATTGTTTTTGAAATAACAAAAAAAGGTGAACATAATTGAATTTTTTTCTTTAACAAGGATAATATAATAGCATAGTTTTAAGATTGTTAGACAAGATAAATAAAATTGAACCACAAAGTAATAGGCATTTGTCCAGAAAGTGTAAAAAAATTACGAAAATAGGAAGATTATTTTCAAGTAGAAAGCACTTTTAAGATAGGGCGTAATTTTGGGACATATAGCATAATTTTACTAAAAATATGCTAAAACACTTTTTTTTTTAAATGGATAAAGATAATAGGTTTATTTGTTTTATTTTTTTGAGTGCTACCAAGTGAAACTTTAACAGGGAGTACTTATTTTGCTTTAAGTTGACAAACTAATAAAGCAACGGGTGCTTGTAGAAGATACTGTGTCTTCTGACATGTACACCATTGGAGAGTAAAATTGCTATATTGTAAAATATAGAAAAAATTCTAAAAAAAATAGAAAAAAATGATGTATCATGGCGAGATTCATAAAAAAACACATCACTTAAACAATTTATAGTGGTTACACCATTACAGTTACTCTAATAGCTGTTGGACCACTAGCAAACATGTGCTTACTTTAAAAGTGCATCAATAAATGTTTTTTTTTTTTTTCCGTTTGTGTTCACAAAAAAATATAGACTAACTTGTATGATTCTTCCAAGATATATTTTCACAACATAATATTTCGGAATGATGGGATTTCCTTGTTATTAAGTCATCCTAAAAATTCAGCCCCAAAAAAGAAGGATAAAAAATCTAGTCACCCAATTATGCTGGCGGGCAAATAATTCTGTTTAAAACTATTGCATGTGAACAAATGGTAGAGAATATAGGTACTTTATAAATGATAAGTGGTCTACATTCGAGCTTCGACCAAAAGGAACACGATTCTATTTAAACTCATTTTAGCCACGCAAAATAATACAAAATTTTCGCCGTTGTTAACATACGAAAAAAATCATGGAGTACGTTAAATTGTAGTACAAGGATGGCTAGGAAGTCCATTTACATCAATGTACGGGTGATGCTACTTTTTCTTCAAATAGATCTTGTAAGGGTACATGAGAAATTATACTGATAGAGCAGTACTTAGGAAATCTTTGTTGAAGAGTCTAAGAAGGAAAAATAAAAGTGAAATAATTGTTCCATAAAAATATAATCCCCCATTTGAAACTTAAATATATATAAATCAAAGTAAGTTAAATTTAGTGCACGAGTGATGTCACTATTTTGTACCTTGAATTGGACTCACTTTCCATGTCACAGGCTCTCTCACCATAAAAAACCGAAGGGCCAAGTGCCTGCACATCAAAAAGAAAAGCGAAACAGGGAGCAATTGAAGGTACTTCAAGTTTGACTTGTAATTAGCTAGAACGTAGTTATCATTTGTTAACTCAAGTTTTTGCTATTGATTTTCACCGTAAAGGAGCATGATTAATCCAGTCTAGCAATCAAATCTAAACAGATCGATAACTACAATTATACACACTCATAGTGCTGCCGACCGTGGTGTGATTATACATCGATGATGGGGCTAATTTGCATGATTTTTTCATCCAAACCAAGACCGTCTTCAGAATTCAGTTATCTCATGCAAGCAGAGCCTGCAGCGGCCCCACAACAATACTCCGAAGCCAGCCAATCACATCATGACACGTGTCCAATTTAAATATCTGAGTTGTCATCAATCGGTGGGGTCGTCTTTGACTTTCCTAGAGCCGCGAGAGACCCATGTGGCCACGTCATCAACAGTGACGTCATACACCCAACCCAATCCGAAAATATTAAACCTTTTCGGGGGCAAAAATAGAATAACCAAAAAACACAAGCGGCAGAAAAGGGCACATCTGCAAAAGTAGACCACCAATTTATTATTTTCGTAAATTTATTTATCCAAAAACAGAAAGACGCCAAAAGCGATTTATTACAAATGCGAGTATACGGGGAAGAAAGAGAAAATGGTGGTTTTAGGTAAATAACACCAAAAACCAATGGCATTTCCCTCTTAACGAAACCACAAAACAAAACCCCCAACTCACACATCACTCACATGTCTACTACTCACTCTACTTCTTAATTCTACTAGCCCCTGCCCTGCCCCTGCTCCTAGTGCTGCTTCATTCCTCTCGCTTCCCCTGCCCAGCCCTGCCCTGCCCCCAAATTTTTATATTCACTCGCCACTCTTCCTCTGGAAACAGGGGAAGAGACACACACAAAAGAAAGTGCGAGGCGGAATCTGAATAACTCGGTGCGTGTTCAATGAGAGCCACAAAAAATCAGTAATGGGAGGTTCAGAGGGAAACGGCGACGTTTTGCCATGGCTGAAATCGCTGCCGGTGGCGCCGGAGTACCGGCCGAGCGTGGCGGAGTTCCAAGATCCAATCGGCTACATATTCAAGATCGAGAAGGAGGCTTCCAAGTACGGCATCTGCAAAATCATCCCACCGTTCCCACCTTCCCCGAAGAAAACCGCCATCGCGAACCTCAACCGGTCGCTGGCGGTTACCGGTTCCACATTCACCACGCGCCAGCAGCAGATCGGGTTCTGCCCCCGCAGGCCCCGGCCCGTCCAGCGGCCCGTTTGGCAGAGCGGCGACCACTACACCTTCCAAGAGTTCGAATCCAAGGCCAAGTCCTTCGAGAAGACGTACCTCAAACGCCACAGCAAGAAGGGCTCGGGCTCGGGCTCGGGCTCGTTCTCGGGCCTGGGCCCGCTCGAGACCGAGACACTCTTCTGGAAGGCCACGCTGGACAAACCCTTCTCCGTGGAGTACGCGAACGACATGCCGGGTTCCGCGTTTTCCCCCAAATGCCGGCACGCAGGGGATCCCAGCTCCCTCGCGGACACCCCGTGGAACATGCGAGCGGTTTCGCGGGCCAACGGTTCGCTCCTGCGGTTCATGAAGGAGGAGATTCCGGGCGTTACTTCCCCTATGCTTTACGTGGCCATGCTCTTCAGCTGGTTCGCGTGGCACGTCGAGGACCACGACCTGCACAGCTTGAACTACCTCCACATGGGCGCTGGCAAGACCTGGTACGGCGTCCCCCGCGACGCCGCCGTCGCATTCGAGGAAGTCGTTAGGGTTCACGGCTACGGCGGAGAGATTAACCCGCTCGGTGAGATAGCATGTTTGGTTTTTTCGGACATCGTTGAATTTACTGTTGAGTTCCGTCTTGGCGTGCGTTTGCTTCGAATTTTCTGAAATGTTTTGACTTTGGAATTGGGAGGTTAGTTGATTGCTAGTGGTGGTGTGGTTCTGTGTGTGCTTGCTTACGTTCTCTGCTGCTCCTCCAGTGTGAAGTTTGTGAGGTTCGGTTAGTTATTGGGGGATTGTGTTGGATTGCTGTTTAACTTTACAGAGGATTACAGAGCAAATTTGTATAACATTGTCTCTTTTGTGGTTTTTGACCGAGGCTCTGCTTGGATAAACTTCTGAACAAGCAATTGTGGGAGAAATAAATAACAAGGTAAAATGAATTAAATTTTTCTCAAGTTAAAATTAGCTTATGCGCAAGTTAAGGTTGGCTTTTTGAGAAGTTAAATGAGGGAACTTCCATAAATTAGCTTATGCATAAGTTAAATGGGAGAAGTTTAATTTATTTTATCTTCTTATTTTCTTCTCTTGTGAGGGCTTATTGAAAAGTTTATCCAAAGAAGGCCTAAACTTGTAAAAATGTGTTTTATTGGCCAAAACACTGGACAAATGCCAGTTTGGTTGAAAAGGAACAAGTTTTTCCTTCCATAGAAGGTGCCCTGGGAAGTGGGTTTTCTGTTTGTTTGATCTAAAATGAACACACATTAAAGCGTTGTTTGGAATCCATTCTGGATGGAAAAAGTTGTTTGGTAAATCATTTAGTCCTGGCTCTGGTATAGAATGTCCTGCTTTGTGCTGTTGTCTGTGAGATGTGGAGATATTCATGGCCTGTCATGGGAACTGTTAACATATTTTCCTGTAATCTTTCACTTGTTTACTAGTAAATGGCGATATAGTTTGTGTCATTCTTTTTCTGCGTGATGTGCATTTTTACCTATAAGTTGAAGGATGCGTGCTTGTATTGTGTCTTGCTCTCACAATCATGAGTTTCAGATCAAGGCATGCTTGTTGAAAACAAGATTCACTACTGAAACCCTAGGAGTTTATGATTTAAGTTTTAGTCCTCTGTTTTAATCTCAGGCTCAGCCAGTTAAAAGTGGGTGAAGTTCTCATTGTAACAATGAAAGATGACAAAATTAGGGTTTACATAGTTGATTTTAGGATGCCACTTCATTGCTTTAGGAGGAAATGAATGCTTCTAATGATTGAACAGCATTTTAATGCATGTTCCCATTTGGAATTCAAAAAATCTACCCCCATTTGAGTAGGCACAGTTGTCTCTTTCTTTCACTTGCTATCTGCTAACACATCTCCTTAACATAACTTTCTAGATTTCTTATTTTGTGTAGGCAATCTTCATTGCTTTTTTTATTTTATCTTCTTCATTTCTTTCACCTTTGATGTATCATGTTTTATTTTTCAATTAATGAGGAATGAAAGATATTGGTTGGTCCCATCTGGGATAACTGAGGAATAACAGTGATTTCCATATGTTAAGAGGATTATACTTGATTTTTGCGTTTATATATGGATCCACATGTTACAAACTTACATGGGTCTTGTTTCCTTCAACAGTTACTTTTGCTATTCTTGGTGAGAAAACCACAGTGATGTCGCCTGAAATATTTATTAGCGCAGGTGTTCCATGCTGCAGGTACTAATATTTATAAACGTCATACTATATTTTTGTGATTTTATTTGGTATATCCTCTGGATTAATCTCAAATGTTAAGTACTTACACCTACCAGTTTTGCTGTGGCCTGTAAATGGTGCTATTTACTTTTAATTACTGCTTGATTTTGTTCTACAGACACAAATCAATTTTAACTTTAAAGCTGTTGAAGCTCAGTTGCAATTTCAAATACTACCTTGCTGCAAATGTATCCCTAGTCAAAACATTGAACTTTTTTTTTCCTGTCATTAATTGGAATTCATCATTACAGCATCCATTTCCATTTGAATAGTTTGTTTTTCCACTGTTGTGTGGCTATTTCCATTTGAAATCATTTGTGTGCTAAATGAACATTGAGTGCTCTTTCACTTGGAGCTTGGAAGCAGTTTCTGATAGTTAGTTTTTGAAGGTTTTGGTAGAAACAAAGAAACCTCAATGGTCTGGCATTGTTTAGTTTATTTAGTTGTCTGGTGTATATGGTTGGAGTGAAATACCCTCGTCTTTAAGGGCTTCTTTTTTCCTCTATATTTGATTTGGCATAGGATTGTTTTCATGCCTTCTTTCTGGTGCTCTGCTATGGCTGTTTCAGGGGAGTTCCCATTTCGGATAGCAGAGAGACAGGAAAGTCTTGCTGCATGCTTGGTTCCCCACTTCTCTTTTTTTTTTTTTTTAAATTTGTTTTTCTTCTTAAAGGAATATCATATCCTCTCCCTAGTTGCTGTTACCCTCTTTTATCTCAATTTTTTTTTTAAATTGAATGGATATTAGTAATAATCATTGCAATTAATAGATGTTATTTTCTTTTTCATTGACCCTGTATGGTGGTGTATGTGCATCTTTAACTTTAACTTTCAATTTCTTGGAATCAGGTTAGTACAAAATGCTGGGGAATTTGTTGTGACGTTTCCAAGAGCCTATCACACTGGGTTCAGTCATGGTAAGACACCTAAAAGTCTAAGAATGTTACTCAGGCTCAAGGACTCTCTTTTTCTTTTCTCTCTTTTTTTTTTGGGGGCAAGAGGAGGGGGAGGGGTGGTGGTGGTACTTGTTATTATTTCGGCAAATAGTTGAATGTTTCTAATGCTTTGAATGTATTCTGTGTAGGTTTTAATTGTGGAGAGGCAGCGAACATTGCAACACCTGAGTGGTTGAGGGTTGCTAAAGATGCTGCTATTCGGAGGGCTTCATTAAATTATCCTCCCATGGTTTCGCATTTCCAGTTACTTTATGACCTTGCCTTAGCTTTGTGTTCCAGGTTTGTATTTTTTTCTATTTTTGCTTCTTATAATTGGTTATAAGAGTGTGCTGCCAGTATCTAACTAGAATTATCTTTTGTTTTCTTTTTGTTAGTAGGTTGACGCAATTATTAATGATACCTTATTAGACTTAATGGAGTTTCAAGATGCAATTGTATTCTCCAATTTAAAAAAGTGTGGATGAATCATTCTGGTTCTAGATATAAACGTTTCTTTTTTGATATTAACCATTTACTTTTTATAGGTTTTCCTTGTTCAGAATTTCATGTAATAGAATGATTCTGATGACCATATGATATGTTCTAAAATATACTCCCTGTAAATATCCTTTGTTTTCTCCATACAGAATTCCTGTGGGTATCAGTGCTGAACCTCGTAGTTCTCGTCTTAAAGATAAGAAGAAGGGCGAAGGAGAAACTGTAATTAAACAACTATTTGTCCAAGATGTGTTACAGAACAATGATCTGCTTCATGTACTTGGGAAAGGATCTGCTGTAGTGCTTCTTCCTCGCAGCTCAGTTGACATTTCTGTTTGCTCAAAATTACGTGTTGGATCTCAACAATCCATCTATGTAAGCAATTCTGAGGGAATGCATTCCTCAAAAGGTTTTGTTTCTGATGATCTGGTATTCAACAGGAGTCATGGAATCAAGCAAGAAAAAAGTTTCTATTCTGTGAAAGACAAGTTTACTATGTTGTGTGAAAGGAACAGGATCTCCTCTTTTGATGTAAATGGTAACATATGCACTTCAAGTTCTAAGCCACTTCAAAGAGACAATGAAGGAGAAACTAGTCAAGGAGATGGGTTGTCAGATCAGAGATTGTTTTCATGTGTCACATGTGGAATATTAAGCTTTTCCTGTGTTGCTATTGTACAGCCTAGAGAACCAGCAGCTAGATATCTTATGTCAGCTGATTGCAGCTTCTTTAATGATTGGGTTGTTGGTTCTGGAGTATCTAGCAATAAATTTACTATTGGCCATGAAGATACAACTATTCCTGAGCCAAATATGTATACAGGTAGGTTTTATAAGTTCTATTTCTAGTATTTCATACTTAGTTTCATATTGTATCAAAAATAGTTTGAGTTTCTTCATATCTTATCAATAATGACTTCACACCCTAGGTATTTTCCAGGCCTCTGTCTTACGCTCATCTGGAAACATATCTATTTATTTGGTCAGTGTTTTTGTGTATGTAAGAGCTGAGCTGCATGGCCACCCTATCATGATAATTTCCTACAGTAGAGCAGAACCACAAATGCTGTGCCTGTAGGTTATGACCTGTCTGCATTTGCATGGACTGGGGCTATCTTCTTTTCCTTTCTAAATCTTTCCTTTTGTGAAATATTGATGTTATATAAATTAGCTAATGCAAGTCTGAGCTTTGGCCTACTTATTTATCTATCTTCTGTTTTAATTTTCTCTTATTGTCCTTTTGGTATTATTTGGGGTCCAGAAGGTTGGTTTGGACTCTGTAGTAGGAAATGGTTGTAATATTCAAATCCTGAACTCCAGAAGACTAGAGTGTCTTGCCTCATGTGATGATTGAAGAAGCTGAGTTGTCCTGCCATCTGTGCCATAAAATTGTCTTTAGTTACATAATAGCAAATCTCATTATGATAAGTTTTTAGTTGGGATAATAGGAGAACAGGAACATGCATTGCACTAATGCCCTATACAACGCTTTTATGATGTGCATATGAAAGCACAACTTAGGTATCTAAGCAGCTAAATCCTTTTATATCTCCTTTGCTTTATCTCTCAAAAGAATGCCATATATAATTTCATTGTTTCAGTCTTCAGCTAGGATTTAGGTAAAACTTAAATGTACTGATCCTTTTTGTTCCATCATGCAGGATGGATGAAAAAGAATGTCCAGGATGGTATACAAGATGTTCCTGTTCAATCTTCTCGGGAGGCTTTAAATACTGAAAGTGAAAACGGCAATACAGCTCTTGCATTATTGGCTTCAGCATATGGAAATTCTTCTGACTCTGAGGAAGATCAAATTGCGGTCGACACTCATGAAGCAAATCTGATAAACTCTGCTTCAGAAAGTTTACTTTCTCATACTCAAGATTCCCATGCTAGTCCCATCACTGCACCTGATAGGGGAGATGATATTCCTTCAAAGAGTGGCAGTTGTGAGGATTTTATGCATCATAGATGTGACAGTAATTTGAGTCATCAATCTTTTGACCACTCTTTTAAGAAACAGGATTATAATAACACATCAGGGGTTACATTTGAAAATACGAGGACGGTGCCTAATTCCACCTCTAATTGTTCCCAAGAGGGCCAAGACACTCTAAATGCTGAAAGGCCATTGTCTAACAAGTCTATGGTTCCCTTTGATAATAAAAATGCTTCAATGGCGCTACAATCTGATGAAGACTCATCCAGAATGCATGTTTTTTGTCTAGAGCATGCTGCAGAAGCAGAGCAGCAACTACGTCCAATAGGTGGAGCCCACATATTGCTCCTATGTCATCCAGGTTTGTGGGTTGATTGAGTAACTACTGCATTTTATGCTGTATTGTTTATCTCATGCCCAAGTTCTAGCAAAAAAATTCAACTTCACTAGTTGCAACTCTTTTGTTCTTTGAGAATGAACACTTAATAGATTCAGAGTTTAAACTAATTAAGAAACAAGGGAACTTTGGTTATGAAACATGAGAGTCTTGTGATGGAAGTTATGACAGTTTATGTTGCAAAGTAAGAAAAAGTCATTTTTTCCCTCCCTAATGGAAAGGTCATCCAACTTTGATTAGAGTTTGAATTTGATTCAATGTCAGTATTAAACTTTTTATACTATCTGGAAATAAGAAGATACCAAATCAGTGAAGCAGCCATTTATTTTCACTTCTGGTGAAAGCTTTTGCCTATTTTCTTAAATGGGTGGCACCACACAATTCACTGATATTGTATTTTTTACATTATTTGTGAATCAAAATTAAATCTTATAAAAAATCATGGATCTGATTTTTGTTTTGTTTTATTGTTTTTTAATTTGCTTATTTTTTGAAGTCATATAAGAGTTATATGTTTGTCATAGATGAGTTATGTTTGTCCAACTATGATGAGTTATAACAAAATTCATTCACAAGCCAGGAAATGGATATCTAAAAAGATGTTTCTTTCTGATTGGAAGAAGTATTTGTAGTTGTCATGGATCAATGATAGTGTATATTACCTCTTTTTTACTAATTAACTTGATGTTCATTTTCTGCGTCTTGCATAGGATTATGATTACTGATTAACCTCATTGTTACTGATTGAAAATATTGTATAGTTACTGTTACTAGTTTTCCTCTTTGCAAACCATTCATCGTTTATTTTACATATTTTTATAGATTATCCCAAGATAGAGGCTGAAGCAAAATTGGTGGCAGAAGATTTGGGGATTGATTACATGTGGAAGAATATTGCATACAGGCATGCTTCCAAGGAGGATGAGGAGAGGATCCAGTCAGCTCTGGACAGTGAGGAAGCTATTCCTGGGAATGGTGACTGGGCTGTAAAGCTAGGAATCAATCTCTTTTATAGTGCACATCTTAGCCGCTCTCCTATTTATAGTAAGCAGATGCCTTACAATTCTGTCATATACTATGCATTTGGTTGTAGCTCTCCAGCAAGCTCACCCATAGAGCCTAAGGTCTACCAAAGAAGGGTCAACAAGCAGAAAAAGGTTGTTGCTGGGAAATGGTGTGGTAAAGTTTGGATGTCCAATCAGGTCCATCCCCTTTTAGCAAAAAGAGATTCTGAAGATGTTGAGGATGAGAAACTCTTACTTGGGTGGATATTACCTGATGAGAAAATTGAGAGATCAGAAAGTGTCCCCAAAAGCGAAACTACTAGCAGAAAATCAGGTAAGAAAAGGAAAATGACAGCAGAGAATGGACGAACCAGGAAAGGAAGTCATGCTAAGAAAAATGTAGTTTCAGATAATTCCACTGAAGATAAATCCAACTCACAGCCAAGGAGGATTCTTAGAAGTAAGAAAGCCTGGCACGTTGAGAGAGATCGTGCTGCTTTGAAAGGGGATTATTCTCCTCCATATCATCATAGAAAACCTATAAGCAAGCAAACAAACTGCACTGAAAGTGATGTGGTTTCTGATGATTTGCTTGATGATGATGATCACGTGCAGCATAGGAGGAATGTTTATGTTGAAAAAGCTACATTTATTGACAATGATATGGTTTCAAATGATACAGTGGACTGTGATTCTGATTGGCAGCAGAGGGACGAACTTAGCAGCAAGCACGTTGTAGATATGGAGAGAAATGCAATTTCGGAGGACTCTTTGGATGTTGGTTCTCTTCAGCTTCATATGAAGACTTCCAAAGGCAAGCATGCCAAATACATTAGTGAAGAAGATATAATTTCTGATGACCAAATGGAGAGTCGTTTTCAAAAGCGGCAAAAGAGAATCCCTAAAAGCAGGCAGGGCAAATACCTTACAGGAAAAGATATAATATCTGATGACCAACTAGAGCTGAAAATGCAGAAGCAGCAAGGGAGGAATCCTAAAAGCAGGCAAGCCAAATATCTCAATGAAGAGGCTATTGCATCAGATGACCAATTGGAGGGCCATTATCATAGGAATCAAAGAAGGAATCCTAAAGGCAGGCAGGCCAAATGTTTAGCAGGGGAAGATGAAACATCTGATGACCAATTGGAGGATCATTGTCGGAAGCAGCAAACAAGTTTCTCTAGGAAAAGGCAAAACAAAGGCATTGATAGAGAAGTTAAAAATGAAATGTCTGATGACCAATTGGAGGATCATTTTCTGAAGCAGCAGAGAAGATTTCCTAAGAGCAGGCAAAACAAACAAACTGATAAAGAAGTTATGGATGACTCGGCTGAAAATAATTCTCATCTGCTGCATAGAACTCCAAAAAGGAAGCAAGCTAAATGCATGGACGAAAATAATATGAATTCAGATGATGAAATGGAAGATGATCAGCAGCTGAGGAGAACTCTTCGAAGTAAACAATCTAAACCAAAGACACTTCAACAGATGAAACGAGCTAATTCCCTCCAAGTGAAAAACCAGGCATCTCAGTCCATAAAACGGGGTTCTCGGATGCTTATGAAATCAAAGGCTCCTCAGCAAATAAAACAGCCTTCTCATTTGCGGAATAAGCAATCCAGTAACTCCCGAGAGTTTAGTTTACATATGGAAGAGGAGGAAGAGGAAGAAGGTGGACCTAGCACACGCCTTAGGAAGAGATCCACCAAAGCTCAGGAATCTGAAGGAAAATTGAAAGACAAGCAAACAAAAAAGAAGGGGAAGAATGCTACAGCTGCAAAGGTTTCAGTTGGCCGTGCCAAAATGAAGGATGGGGAAGCAGAATATCATTGTGATATTGATGGGTGCACTATGAGTTTTGGGTCTAAACAGGAGCTGCAGCATCACAAGAGAAATATCTGCCCTGTCAAAGGGTGTGGGAAGAAGTTTTTCTCACACAAGTATCTGGTGCAGCACCGTCGAGTTCATGAGGATGAGCGCCCCTTGAAGTGCCCTTGGAAGGGATGCAAGATGACTTTCAAGTGGGCATGGGCTCGTACTGAGCACATTCGAGTCCACACTGGTGCACGGCCTTATGTATGTGCTGAGCCAGGTTGTGGACAAACATTCAGATTTGTGTCTGATTTCAGTCGTCATAAGCGAAAGACTGGTCATTCAGCAAAGAAGAGTCGTCAATAGCAAGTGGAATAGATGTTTAATTGTTATTTAACATGACATTTTATGAATTTATGAATCCATTGCTCAATTGACCCGGCTAGGACTAGGGTTTAGTAACAGTTTAGGATATCCCCGCAATTGCCATTTGTAGTAACTATTATTTCTGTTTGCTTTTTGGGTCTTCAACCCATTTGTTTATTACAATTTAACCAATTGCTTGGATCTAGAAACATGATTCTCATCCAGTTCATATCACATGCAAATGTTGTTCCAACGTTTGTCTCGTGAATCGTGATTTATTGCAATGCAACTCCCCCAATTCCCAACTCAACTGCTTGATGGTTGGTACGGAAGTAATGCACTAAGAAATAGACATGCCTCAATGAGGTTGTACCCAGACATGCCCTGGTAAAATACA
Organism: Spatholobus suberectus; assembly: GCA_004329165.1. Taxonomy (NCBI): domain Eukaryota; kingdom Viridiplantae; phylum Streptophyta; class Magnoliopsida; order Fabales; family Fabaceae; genus Spatholobus; species Spatholobus suberectus. Next base: position 65,381,321 of record CM014729.1, read on the forward strand.
GCTTTGATTTCTCCAGCCTCCTGCCTCTGCAGCAGGAAAAACAGGGAGGAGAAGAGAGAGAATAGAAGAGAGAGCTTAAAGTTGGAATAAAAAAAAGAAAGGGAGAGAGAGAGAGAGGCTGGAGAGGAATGTTACTGGAGAGGATAGGATCCGGGATATTGTATGATTAGTTACAGGCGGAGCTGCAGAGATAGCCTATAACCCTTGTATCGCACTTGCAATTAACGTCATATTCTTTCATCTTACCATCATCAACCTGTTGAGTTTGGGTTTTCATAGATGTAAAATTATTTTTAAATGTACGAATCAATTTCGGGGAGACGGTTTTACATTGTGAAATCATCAATTTTAACAGAACAAGGGCCTGTTTGATTCCCTTTTTGTTTTTTCTGTTCTCTAATACAAATTTTGAAAACACTTTTTAAAACAAAATAATGGATGGATGGTGATTGGTAGAATTTCCGAAAAAACTTGTTAAAGTTTGTGAGATTTAAATTTAAAAAGAAGTTTGAATTATTTTAAAAAATGTCATCAATGAAATTTTATAATTACAAGATTGTCGCTGCAAAGGAAAAACAAAGAAATAAGTTTGAAATATTTATGATAATGCCATTAATGAATCTTTACATTTATAAGTTTGTCGTTGCAAATATATATATATATATATATATATATATATATATATATATATATATATTATTTAATTTTTTCAAGAGGAAGCTCGTAGTAACTCATACAAGGGAAAGAGGTAGTGAAAGAGAATGGAAAAAGGGTAAAACACATTCTAGGAGATCAAACCCGTACAACTACCCTTTGAATTTTGAAAGCATACAAATAGCTTAGTATTCTCAAGAAAAAAAGAAAATTATAGTTGAATGTTAATCCCTGCTCTTCCACAATATGTTGAGTTTTTGCTCATATGTGATCGTTAGTAGATGACCCAAAATCCCTTTGCCTTCTGGAAAGCTAGGAAGCACGGATAAAACGTCGGATATAAATTCAATACGATATGGAAATGAGAATATGACAAATTTTAAAAATATAGGAAACAATATAATTATAATCCAATATATAAAATTAATCTAAAATTAATATAAAATAAAAAAATTTAAATTATAAGGCAGAAGTTAGATTTTAAAATGCACGAGTCATTGTAGACATAATAAAATTCTAAACATTATCTAATTATTATGGTATTTGAATTTGTATTGGTATAAAAGTTAGATTTTTATCTCCTTTTCAGTATTATATAATCAAATAACAATATGGTTCATTCACATAATTGCCACATCTCTTGCGGTCTTTGTCACACAATTTCTTTTGCCCGCATTGTGTTTTACATTGCTATGTCATCATCACCTATCCCCAATACAATACACTTGTTCATATGTATAGCTGCTCCACGGACCACATCAAACCTTTTTACCTATTAGGAAATTTCTATAAGGCCTAACATTGACCAGATTGGATACATGTCAAACTTTAGCAAATGACCATACACAGTATCATCATTTTGGAATTATAACTTCTATTATAAAGCAAAAACCACAAATCGTGAACCTTATGCCCCAAATAACAAACTAAGTGAAAAAAAATTGTAATTAATGAAAACTAAAATATTAAATTAATCTCCAGTTGTTAACAAGAAGAGAGGGAGATAATGAACCTTAAAAAATTGTAGCATATCCCCAAAACAGGATTGTAGACACTACCTCTGCCCTTGCTATTGCAATGTCGAGTAGAACTCTCTTCTGAAATCTAAGAATCTTCACCCCTCAGTTTTACGAGAGAAACATCGGCAAACTTCTGGTTCTCTTATTTCTTGTCACACAAAGTTACCTTCTCTGTCACAAAATGTAATAAATTATCACAATTCAAATCTATAGTCACCAAAATAAGCAGTGCTTGAAGAAAGAATAAATAACAATTTTGGTCTTCCAAATATGAGTCTATGGTCACATGTTTTGTCCCTCGACCTGCAACAAAAACATCTTGCTGTTAACTAAAAGGTTAATCACGATAGATAAAAAATATAAAATTAATAAAATTTTAATGTAACCAAAACTTATAATAAATAATTATTTTTGAATATATAAATTATATTATAATTAAAATTTATAATAAATAAATATTTTGCATATAATAATTATATTTTAGATTTACAATAAATAATTTATATTATGATACAAGATTATTTTTTATTATTTTAATAACAATTTTTTAAAAAAATTGTTGAAATTCAATTAAGAAATAAAGATGAAAATGATAGATTAAAAGTGATAAACGGCTAAGAAAATTAAATATACAAATGAAGATAAAAGAAAAGTGGTTTGAGATGATTGAAAAATAATTTTTTTCGGCTAATTGTTAAATCAAATTAAATTTTAACATCTTATCTCTTTCAATCTATCATTTTCAATATCTTTAGTTCTAAATTAAATTTTAATATTTTTTTATAAGAAATTATCAATAATTAAAAATTAACATTGTATTACAATAATTATTTATTATAAATTTAAAATATAGTCTATATGCTAAAAAATATTTATTTATTACAAATTTTAATTATAATATAATTTATATATTCAAAAGTATTTATTTATTTTAAATTTAAGTTATATAAAATAAATAGTGTAACGCACAACTTAAAATACTAGTTAAGAAATATATTTGAAAGGAACAAAAGATTAAAAAATACAATTAAATGTTCAATATATAAAATTGGGACAAAACATGTGGTTCAATTAGGGTGAGAATAACTCCTAAAAATATTTGAAAGATAACTTCTAAAAACTTTCTCATTAAAAAAATAGCTTCTAAAAAAATGAAGATTTAAATTTGTAATATAGAAGTAAATTTTATCTTTTTAACAACGTGTCTCTTTCAATGCACCCTCTTTTATCCCTATTGCAATTACATTTCAATATTTTTTTAAAAAAATTATCAATAACAAAACATAACCTTATATCACAATTTAAATTGTTCATTATAAATTTATAATATAATTTTTATATTCAAAAATATTTTATTATGTTAAATGCATACTGTAAAATACTAGTTGTTATAATTATACTATTATCTTCAAATTTAAATAAAATTAAGAGAAAATAGGCTATACATTAACAGTGTAAAGTAGTTTTACACTGTCATTCAATCACAACCCACCATGTATGGTAAGTTTGTTGACTTTTATAATAATTATCTTAAAAGTCATACCAATGGTGATTTTTGATTGGATGACAGTATAAAATTATTTTACACTGACAGTGCATAGTTATTAAACTCTAAAATTAATTGTTATAATATATTATTCGATTCATTGAAAAAATATAATAAAATGATTTCAATACATATAATTAAATGATTATATATAAAAAATATTTATTCCATGCGTTTGCGGGGTGTAAAATACTTTAGTTTTTTTTTTTTTTTAAATCTTATCTATTTGTATTTTTATTAAATTCTTTTTTTAGCTTTAATGTGACAGTTCGCTCAAATCATTATTTGAGTCCCAATAAAATTATAATTTTTTTTTATGTATAAGATTTTTATTTTAATCCGTACTAATATAAGTAAAATTTATAATTGTTTATTTTTGTATAATTAAATTTATAGTAAACAAATATTTTTAATATATAATTATATTATAATTAAAATTTATAATAGATAAATATTTTCAAATATATAAATTATATTTTATATTTATAATGAAAAATTTTAATTGTCATAAAATACTATTTTTAACTATTGAAAAATTCTCTTGAAAAATAACTATTAAATTCAATTTAGAAATAGAGATAAAAAATGATAGATTGATAATGATAAACGATTAAGAAGATTAAATCTTTTTTTGTTAGTTGATAACAGATGCCAAAAAAAATAAAAATCCTCACTCAATTAGTCCAAAAAAAGATTTGATCTTTTTAACTTTTTGTTTCTTTTCATCTATCCTCTTTTATCTTTATCTCTAAATTGAATTTCAATGAATTCTTTAAAAAATGTTAATAATTAAAAATAATCTTATATTACAATTTAAATTATTCATTGTAAATAAAAAATATCTACTCCTATATCTATTATTTAAGACATGTTATAATAATATTAAAATTTATTATATAGATAAAAAATATTAAAATTTATTATAAAATATTTAATATTAATTGTGTCATAGATCTTTTAATTAATTTTTATATAATTTTTACAATTTAGAAAAAGAAATAAAGTATGAAATTTAATAAGGTATAATAAAAATAATATTTCATATAATTTATAAAAGAAATAATGTATTAAAAGTTAAAAAATATATTAGCAATGAATTGTAAAAAAATATTGTGTAATTATGATAAAATAGTAATATTGTCACACACACGAACTAGTATTTTAGCATGTGCAATACATAAGATAAATATTTTATATAACTAAAATTTATAATAATAAATACTTTTTGAATATATAAAGGAAAAAACTTACATGCAATTCCTTAGGTGCTGTTTGTGTTATTTTCTAATTATAATTAGAGTTTCAACTCATTATTTCACATAATAAAGGTTTTGCATTAAAAGATTATGTAAATTATTGAGGTGAAGTTCCAATTTTGATTGGAGAACAATATAAACAACACCTAAGAAATAGTATATAACTTTTGTCCAAATATAAAATATATTATAATAAATTTGTAATAAATAAATATTTTTGAATATATAAATTATTTTTAGATTTATGATAAACAATTTATATTGTGATATAAAGTTATTTTTAACTATTGATAATTTTTTTTAAAATTGAAATTTAATTTAAAAATATATATGAAAAGGATAAATTAAAAAAGATAAGAATTTAGAAAAAACCCTAAAAACACACTCTTTGAAGAAAAACTCTTAAAATCGCTTTCATTGTAAATAGCAAGTTTGGACAATTGTGAAGCTTATAAGAGATAACTTTTCTTACGCTCATTTATGACCATGCTAAATTTGGAAAATTTTTACTATTCTTTGTATAGTACATTTTCTTTTAGAGAAATGCTAGTGACACTCTCTCAAACACTCTCCTTCTAATGTTTTTTCTACTATTAACAAGAATTTATTAAAAATCACAAATTTTAGTGGATTCTACTTCTCATTTAATAAGTTTTTTTCCTAATTTAAAAGTAAAATCTACAAGAATGTTACTTTTAATAAGTTTCAGCTAATAATAAAAAAAATGTTAGGAAAAGAATATTTAAAAAAGTGTTAGCAGCACTCCTCTTCCTTTTATATCTCTCTTCTTATACACATTCACCTTTTTTTTTTGGTACATTTGGAAAAGTCAAAAACAGAACGAAAAGCTAGAAGTATACAAATGAATCATGCTGGTGACAGAATGCATTTATAACCTCCAACGGAGGCAGTAAAAAGCTGTACTGTTGCAATGCCTGCCCCTTGTAAAAGTGAGCAAGTTGCTCAGCGTGCAGATGCATAGCAATCTGATTCTCATTCCAAGTAGTCATTGTTAATGCCACCTCAAGACAATCTGTTTCATAGGCCACACAACGAGGACCCAACCTTCAAACATGCTCCAAACCCACCTTTAATGCTGTTAGAGAACTAAAGTTATACATCAGATAAATAAAGTTAAGTCAAAGTGTATATAAAGATAGAGAGATCAAATTCAATTGGTTTGAATCTTTTAGGTGATACACCTCCTATCTTTGTTATATACCTAAATCCAATCAACACTCTCCTATTGAGCTGCTGTCAAAAACACATTCACCCCAAAAAGTTAGCGGTAGATTAGCATGAAATCTAAGCACGCGTGCTATATTCAGTATATGTCTGTGTTTACGCTCTACCCTCCCATTCTGTTGAGGTGTTGCTACACGTGATGTTTCATGTAGTATTCCCTCACTTTGAAAAAATGACCGAATCCTTGAGTTCACAAACTCAGTCCCATTGTCACTCCTGACAATCTTTACTTTGGTGTTAAATTGCGTTTGCACCATTTTGCAAAAAGCAACAATACGATCAAATGTTTCTGATTTTTCTCTCAAAAGATAGACCCATAAGGCTCGACTAAAATCATCTACTATGGTAAGAAAATAATGCGACCCATTATGTGACTTTGTATGGTATTTCCCCCAAAAATCGCAATGTATTAAATGAAATGCCTTCTCTGCTTTACTATTACTGAAAGGAAAAGGAAGCGTACATTGTTTGGAACGGTGACAAACATCACAACATTCCAATTTACTTTGATTAAAACATAAATTGAGAGAACTAGGAAGCTTCAATAATGTCTGATTAGAAGGATGACCCATCTTTGCATGCCATAAAGTTTCTGTATTTTGGGATTGAGCCACCAAAGACGATCTTCGTTTAGTTGTCTTGAATATGTAGACCCCATCACACGTCTCACCGAATCCAATCGTTTTCTTCGTGGTTTGGTCCTGTATCACACAATTATTAGTGGAATAAGTCACCATGCAATTTAAATTTCTAGTTAACTTATGGATAGAGATTAAATTGCAATTGAACTGCGGCACAAAGAGAACATCAGTCAATCTTATATCATCATTAATCATCACAGTTCCAGTCTTTTCAACCAAGACAACCTCTCCCGTTGGAACTGTGATGTGTAGTGGTTCATCTAAGTTGTGTACTTCCCAAAGGATGGAGTATAATGGAGTCATATGATATGAGGCTCCACTATCCAGCACCCAATGGTCTAAACCATGAGTAAACTTATTACCACATATGTGATCGTGTTGATCATTGTTCTTGCTGGTTTGTGATCCATGTAGTGCATGATTATTCTGGCTCCCTTCTCTATGTGTTTCTTTGCTTTGATTGTTGTCAGCCCAAGCAAGACGAGCTCCCACTGAATTTTTGCTTGCATTTCGATTGGGTCGTCGTGTATCCTAATTTGGCGGGTATTCAATCAACTCAAAACATTTTGCCCAAGTCTGCCGCAATGCTCGCATTTGGGCCTCGTCCCATCTCTGCTCTTGTGTTTATACGTGTTGGTGGTGTGGAACGCTGCACCCATGTCCATCTTAACTTCTCTACTCTTGTCTGCATTCACTCGCGATTCTTCCCGCAGAACATGATTGAAGACACGTCGGAGTGATGGCAGGGGGTCTGCATTGACCTTTATGTGTGCATAACGGTCACCATTGAGTCCTCCAAGAAAGAGGTGTACGTGATGATCTTCCTCCCTTTGTGCCAATTCTTTGGACGCTCCACTTGTACATTCTGGCAAAGGCTGGAGTTCACTGAGTTCATCTAGACAACTTTTGAACTTTGTGTAATACTCAGTCACTGTCACGTTGGAATCCTATTGTAGCAGACATAGAGCACGCCACAATTGATGGATACGTGGTGTATCAGTCTGAGCAAATCGCTCATCTAGATCAAGCCATACATCCCTGGCGTGGCCGCATGTGAAATACTGCTGTGCAATGTGGGATCAGTTGAATTGATGATCCACGCAGTGACCATTGAGTCAGCCTTCTCCCAGTCCACAAAGTCTGAAGACTGGGGCGGTGGTTTCTTGATTGACCCATCGATGAATCCTAACTTTGTTTTTGCACGTAAGGCCGTTTTCATGGAACGAGCCCAATTGCGATAATTATCTCCCGTCAACGCCACTGCTACCAATGGAGTTCCTGGATTGTCAGAAGCTCCAACATAGTATGGAGATGAAGGTGTGATAGTGGGTTGCATCTTGGCCCCTCCAGAGGCGTGGTTCTTCTCCGGATTCTTGATCACGAGTACAGCATCCCCAGAACCGCACCTGTTAGAGAAACCAAATATTAATTCCTTCTGTGTACCTAGAAGTACTCCCAGCCTACTTGCAAATTTAGGCATGATAATATCATTCCAGCTCACCGTGTTCCAACATTTGGGGGAGGATACCTTTGACCAAATCATGGATCTACACATGTGATCTATACTTTGACAGACACCTTGAGGAATCTAAAATGGCTGCATGAGTAAATTGGGAGAGATGCCAGCACCGATTTTGTAAGGCAAAAGCCTTCTAGCTTTATTAAGAAGCTTGCTCTTCCAAGATGCCTAGCGCGATTGGAATTTTTCAATAACATGTTGGAAATCCGCTTTTGTCACCCTTACTGCATGTCAAGAGATGGTGACCTAAGTATTTGCCTATCGTGGTGGCATGGCATGCCGGATAGCCATAATATCTGCTAGAGCATTCTTTGAAATACCCTTCAAACAGACAAATCTAGACTTATCAAGATTGACCTTAAGTCCAGATTCCAAACAGAATCTCTCCAAAGTAGAGGATACAAGCCGTATTTGCTCTTCCAAGGCCTTGCAAAATAACAACACATCGTTCGCAAAGAAAAGATGTGTTAAGGGAGGACCTCCTCTAGTAAGTGATATAGGCTGCCATTTATTCTCCAACCTCAGCTGATTGATCTGTAAGGCTAGTTTCTCCATACCCAACACAAATAAATATGGAGATGAAGGATCTCCTTGCTGTAGTCCCCTGGAAGGAGAGAAATGGTAAACTCATTTAACATTATCATTTTATAAAATTATAAAAAATAATTAGAAAAGGGATTTTTAAAATAAATTTATTTTATAATTAATTTAAATAATTTCCCAATAAATATAAAACTATTTTTTGTTATTAAATATATTAATAAATATATATACTATATTTTTTAATATTTATATAATATTGAAATGGTAAACTCATTTAAAATTTTATAATTTAAATATTCTTCTATTGTAATATAACTTTTCTGTAATATAAAAAAATTTAAAATAACAAATATTTTGAAAAGTCAAATAATTTTATAAAAACATTTTGTGAGATTAAAATAGTATGAAATGTAAAATTCCAATAAAATAATTCTATAAAAATAAAAAATATTATAATGTTACAAGAATCTTACAAAATACATATATCTTGATAATACTAAACCCTAAACAGCAACTACTACTACTATGAAGTATAAAATACTAATATACTATTACTATTGTGAAATATAAAATACTACTAAAATATTTTCATAAATGTGAGAAATCATAACAAAATAATTGTTGTATATGATAAATTATTGCAAAATAATGTTATTATTGTTAAAAAAAAGAAATAATAATAAGTTGTTATTTTACTTAAATAAAATAAAAAAGTATAAATGTGATATTATATATGAGTTTAAAAACATTAAGATAATATTGTATATAATTGTATGAAATATAAAATACTAAGAAACTATTTTCAAAAAATGAGAAAAAATAATAAAATAATAGCTCTATATTATACAATATAGTTACAACATGCTATTATTGTAAAAAAAGCTAGATCATAATTAAATTTAAAAGAATATAACATAAAAAATAAACTCATTATAAAGTCTCTTGATATATTTTGATAATAATTATTAGTTTTATTATTATTGTTATTGTTATTATTGAAGTGGATCAGAGAGTCACTAGAAAGGGTGTTGAATAATGATCATTATTGACAAATTATGCCTTTTTTTTGCTGTACAAGCAAAAATAGCTTTTGATTTTTATGCTCAAGTTATTTCTTCGCAATCAGAAGTTGGTTAAGAGTAAGGAAATGTTTTCCCACACTTGAATGATCGATAATGAAAATAATAAGAGTGTATCTAATTGTTTAAAAGCTAGTTTCAAAAAGCAGTTTGCTAAAATGCAGCTTCTAGTTTTTATTAGAAGCTAGTTTTCTATTTCAGCAATTTATAGTGCTATCCAAACGAAGAAATCAATGTTTTAAAAAGATATCTGAGTTGATTTAAATAAGTTCAATTCAAATTGAAAATTACTTAAAACGGAAATTAAATGTTAAATGGCAAGCTTAAAGTAAACAAATGAAAAGCAAATAAGAGAGGATATTGCACAGAAAGATTTTTATACTGGTTTACCCTTCAACTTGGGTTACATTTAGTCCTCCTGTAGGATTTTCACTAGAAAACCCATCAATTACACATGTATTCTTTATCCTCAAGCCTCCACAGGCTTTTACATTAGTATTCTTCTTAAGCCTTTGCAGGCTACAACAACTAATATTCTTATCAAGTGTTTGCAGGGTTGTACTGGTATTCTTCTCAAGCCTCTACAAGCTACTCATACTCAGTATTCTTACCTTTGCAAATTTGTAGTTAGTATTTTCCCCTTTGCAGGTTACACCAGTATTATCACCTTTTTAGGTTCTCAAGTTAGTATTCTCACATTTGTAGGTCCTCAAGTCAGTATTCACCTCTGCAAATTCTTAAGTCAAGATTCTTATCTCTATAGGTTCTCTTAGCCTGAGTATTTTTTTTTTTTTTACGCAAGCCTCTTCAGGCTTAAACCCACAGCTTAGCAACTGTTATAACTCACAATTAACTTAGTTGTGTTTACAGACTCACCTCAGAAGCATCAATCCCTTGACTGATCTTTTGAGTTTTCTCTCTCATATTTACTGTTTAATGATAGACCTTAATACTCTTTTACACAATGATGCAAAGAGCTTTGCACACACACTTAAAGATACAGAGATGGTGGAATAAGGACTAAAGTGTTTAGCTAAGGAAGCACTTATCAAAAGCATACTTTTCTCACTTTAAAAGCATAAATTCTCTAATTTTACCCCAATTATGTTATTTTTCTTCCTTACACTACTCTTTTTCGAATAGTTATCCCTTTATAAGGGTTCAATGCCTTAAACTAGGCGTTTATGCCTGTTGGAGGTTGTTCAAACTTGGTGAAAAACTGTGAGTTATCCTTTTCACATATTTGACCTTTTTTTGTCTTTTCAGCTGCTTTTGGATTTTTCTAACTTTGCTTTCTCATTCTTCCTCAAAAACTCACAAAATTTGAATTTACACATATGATAATTGGTGTGAGCTAGATTTCTAGTGAGTCATTAACTACCAACTTTTGAAGTTTGTCAAGAATGATGCTTCTAAATACTAATTTCTACAAAATGCTTCTGCCATTGTGGTGCTTGTGCAACAGTCTCTCTTTTTATGGTTGCATGGTTTGCATTAGTACTTAATGATTCTAAGCAGAGTTAAGCTTCTAAATAATTGATAGGACGATTCTAAGCATGATTCTTCTGTCATTGTTGCTTCTAAACAATAAACAATGCATATATCAATTTCTCATTCTTTGCTCAGTCTTGTATCTTCTAATAATGCTTTTGATAATGTGTAGCTTCTGTCCTAACTGTCCCTTAACCAAAAATAATCTTCTGACCATGCTTCTGATCATACACAACTTTTGGTCTTGTTGTACTTTGACCTTCTAAAAACATGCTCAGTCTAGTATGCTTTCTTCTGGTAAAGCTGCTTCTAATGAATAATTTCTATTTCTGAAGGCACACATAGTTCCAACTCTCAAGTTCAGTTCATACTTTCTTATGTTGTTCTCATCAAGTCATAGTTCCAACTCTCGAGTTTAATTCACATTCTTTTTTTTTCCCCATTCATAGTGATTTCCACACATAAATTATGAGAGTGATTTTTATTTTTTAGGAATTTATATTTTTCTAAAATTTAAAATACTATTATTAAGATACGTTGTTATATTTGAATTTAAATTTAAATTAAATTATAATATTTACTATTATTTTTAAATTTAAATTACGTTGTATAAATTATTGTTATGTTATATAAGTATGTTATTATCTTCAATTTAAAATTAAATCTTATTTTATTTTAAATTCTAATAAATCATATTGTCTTAAAAATATTATTGTTATAATTATACTATTATATATCTTCAAAATCAAATAAATCAATTATTATTTTTATATTTATATTAATCTAATTCATTGAAAGAATATAATAACATGATCTTGATTTATATAATAAAATTATTATTATTATATATATATATATAATATATTTCAAGAACTGCTCTCTTGCGTTTCAAGTTTTGCTCTAAATTAAAAGTTTTTCATATTTCAGATGATGGTGAAAATATTCACACTCGCAGTACAGAAAAGTTGTCTTTCTTCATAACATATCTAATCTGTAAATCCATAACAATAACATACAAAATAAAATTCAAATTTGTTTCTTGCTTTCTTTTAGTCATTGTAAATTTCATCGACTAATTTTGTCATAAATCATTTAGTCTTAAATCACATTGGTCACTATGAACAAATGTACTTAGACTTTGATTAGGTGAAGCATTAACGATTTCTTTTTATGTTAAATCTATTGACAATCATCTTCTGTTATAATACATTTCAAATTACATGTATCAATTTACATAGATAACTCTAACTTGATATATTCATTCCTATTCGGTAACTATATATAATTCGAAACATTGAAATTACAAATTAATGGCTCAAAAATTATATCTTGTTGATGTTTATTATTACTTTTGCGAGCTACATGTCGAATCATAAAAGACACCAAGACATGCAAATTTGACCATCTCAAACATGGTTCTAACAAATGGCTTTACATATTGATCCTCTCAAAGGGTTATAATTTATTAATCTTGCTTTAGCATAGGTGTTTACATTTCTCATTCTTTCATGCATTTTTCACACTATCAAATTCTATATGAAAATTTTTTGCACCATTATTTTTCTATATCTTTTTTAATTAAACATTTTCATTTACACTTCAATGTTTTTTTGGTTATTTTGGACTCTATAACCTGTAATAGGAAACGACTAGATCATTATATAAAAAATATTTATACAAATTAATGGTTAAATAACATTAAAAAAAATATGTGACAATTTGTGCATCAACACAGGTACCGTGTTAGTTTCACCAATATTCAGCATCACTGTACGGCTACTGCATATTTGGCTAACTTCTTTTTTTTTTCCTTATTTTTATTTCTTATTTGAATTTTTAATTGCTTACATATAATAAAAATAAATTATTCAAACACTTGTATATTTATAATTTCAACATTTTGTGTTCAATTATAATAAAAATAAACTATACTTTTTTGTTGTTGTTGTTTTTAAATTAGAAACCAACATGTGTTTGAAACCAGACCCAACACATCTTACAAGAAAAATGTGCCATCAAACACATTTTTATGACATATAAGTACATAATATATTTATATCTTTAGTAAAAATACTATCAATAATTGACTGGCTCATTATTCATTGACTATTTTAGCCAAATAAGTGATTGGTCTGATTTTGATAACACTACTTGAAACCTATTGTCTATTGAAAACTTTGTCATGTCTAATAGACTTACAAGAGTATTAGATGTTTAAAATTACTTATAAACATATAAAGAATGAGACAGCTTCAATACAAGAAGTAGTAAAAAATATACATCAATTATATTCAAATAATTATTTTAAAAATAATCTGATTAATTTTTAAAATATAATTTAAAGATATAATATATTATTTCCTTTTTACAAGTATAAATTCAAAATCAAACTATTAATATTTTATTTTTTTCTATTAAATTTTTCACCTTTTCACTTTTATTTATTGAAGAGGGTCTTTAAAAATTTCTTTTAACGCTTGCCTTTTGATGACCATACAATAACATTATTTTGTAAAAAGAAAAAGAAAAATATTTGCAACTATATATAATTCGTAAATAGTTACTATAACATCTGAACTTAAAATGACTGATCAGGTGATAATGATAATAGAGTAAAAGTTAGTTAAATTTCATGAAAAATGTTCATACAATTGAACTCACTTCTAGCAACTATACATGCATGTTTGACCAGTTTAAATGTATTGGATTGCTTGAAATAGCATATAGTTTTATTAGATATGTCAATTGAACTGGAAATAAATCATAGCTTTCTGATTACTATTATTAGATGGCTCATGCATTTTAAATGATGGTGCACTGAATCAAATTCACATGTAAATAATTTTGAATTGATCACATCAATTATTATTTTAGCAACAATAAATATGATTATTTTATCCACACGAATTTTTGTATGATTCAATATTATAATTGTTATATTTGGAAATAAAAAATAAACACAACTTAAAGTATATATGCACATGTTTTCATATCAACTTCTAAGTATATAATAGTTATAAACTATATAAATTAATAAATAAATTTGATTAATTGAAACTTATTATTATATTTAAATATCATTTTGATGCATACGTTAAAAAAATAATAATAATACAACCCGTGCAATCTACTAGTTATCTATACTCAAATCTAAACCTATTGAATGGATATATAAATGCAATATACACTTCCGGTGATAGTTATCCGTAACCGTTGAAGACTAATCTCATATCTAACCATTGAATTGAAGTGTATATTGGCGCCCAGTTAAGAAACGAGAAGCGCAACCCCCGAAACCACATGCAATGGAAGAACAAGATTCTGTGGAGGAAACGGTAACAAGTGTTGCCATCACAGCTGGTGCTGCTGCTATGTGGGGGAAAAGGAAACTGTATCTTATACAAGACTAACATCTTTTTGGGTAAACTGTATCTTGTAGAAGACTGGTGGTGTGCAAGTGTGCATATAAAGTCTCACACTGGATAGAAATAGGTATGTTGAGTAATATATAAATGACAAAGACCTATAAATTTGATACCTTAAGGTTTTGGGTTGGATACGGTGTCAAGTTTATTTATGTAGTTGTGTTCATGACCCATTGGTGAAGATCTCCACAGTTTTAGCCCCCCTAGTATTTCCAACAGTGGTATTGCGTAGCTTAGTGACCTGTGAGATGAGTATCAATGGTGGATCCATATGAGATGCTTATGTCAAAACTCTTCTTGGCAATGTGAAGTCAAGTGACATGTCCTAGTAGCTAACGGCAGTGCAAATTCTTGCGTTGAAAGTCTTCTTCGCAATAGGAAAGTCAAGAAGTGTGTAAATAAGACAAAGGGAGGGTTTTGTCAAGTTTGTCCATAAAACTTGTAATGAGATGTAATCTTATTAAGAAAATAATTAGATGTTTTTGTAGACGTAAATAAGAGGTGCTGAACCACGTTAAATAAAAAGAATGTGTCTACCTAACAATTAGTATTAGAGCTAATGGTTCGATCAAGTAACCGGCTTAAACAAGTGGATGGAATTGGCGGTGGATTCATGTATGAATTTATACATGGAGAACTTTTATATCGAAAGTTTTCCTAGTGATGTGGAGGTCAGGTGACATATCCTGTTGATGTGAGTTAACAGCGGTGCAAGTATATGGAGCGTATTAGCGACAATGACCTAAAGTTCTAGCCATAACGATAGTGGAGCATATTAGCAACAATGGCTAAAGTTCTAAGGACTAAAATACTCGTGGATGAGAAAAGAGGCTTCAGCTTGAGGGGAAGCATACAATGTAGAAGAAACTCACATTTAAGGGGGAGATCGTTGGTATACAAGTGTGCATAAAAGTCCTACATTGGTAGAAATGAGTATGTTGAATAATATATAAATAACAAAGACTTATAAACTAGATGTCTTAAAGTTTTGGGTTTGATGTAATGTCATCACTTATGTGGTTGTATTCATAGTCTAATGGTGAAGATCTCATCATTTTAGCCCCGCTCGAATTTCCCAACAATGGGCCATGAATTGTTTCCCAACAAAGACTAACATCTTTTCTTCAGGAAGATACCTCATTTCTTACTCCTTGCTTGGAGTTGGGATTCCAAGGCTGCGGAGAATGAGACTTCAAGTTCTTTCAAGAAATGTAAAGCAGCAACCTGGATCATATTTTGATGAATAGCCAGTATGGGTAAGTTTTCTTTTTGAATTAAATATATTTTTATTCAATATAAATAATACAGCTGGCGTTCGCTTTTAGTTCTTTAAAAAATAATAATTTTACAGCATATGCAGGTAATAAGTGCCATGAGATCATTTGACTAGAGGACTTTGAATCTAAAAATATGTAAAATATCTAAATGCTTGTGTTATTGATAAAGTCCTCTAACGGAAACTATGTAATGTTTCGACCACAATCTTTAGCTTTTGACATGTAAAAATTGCTTCAAGAAATATTAGATATACTCATATACACAATCAAGGTTTCAGGGCTAATTTAGAGGCATTGGTTCAAGACTAATTTTCAGCTCAAGACTAGTTTCTTCATTAGCTATTGGTTCCAGTGCCACCGTTTCAGTGATCTTCTCCATTAATTATCCATTTTCTTTGTCATAACAAAACTTGGACATGGGCCACATGCTCCCTGTAATAAGAAATTTCAGAAACAGAAAAACAAGAAGGACATGCTCAATTGAAAAACCCATCCTGTCTTTTGCTTTCCTACGACCCAAAAACAGGGAACAACAGGGTTTATGTGCGCCACAAAAGGAAGGAGAACAAGGAGGAATGAAGAACGTGGCGGGGAAGAGAAAGAATGGCACTCAGAATAGAACATTTGATGTGTCGTCTTTTGTGAATCGTCTTGCCATGAGCAGACTTGGACGTGGGTGAGAGAAAACTGAAGCGGGAGAAAGAAGACGTGCATGGGAGGGAAGAGATCCTATCTTATGATTCTTATCCATGAACCCAGCCCCAAAAATCATATTTATTATCATTTTTGATTGATTGACATATAAAATTTTATAATAATAATCCACAAAAATTAAACTCACAAAAATGGGTCTAATGTGTGGCATTTGCTTTTTACAGAAATTTGTTTCTTTTTTAATATTTCATTTATGAACATAAAAATCACACATAACATATTTTCATAAATGAAAGATAAAAAAAATTGTTAAAAAATTAAAAAAAAATTATTATATAAAGATGAATTAAAAACATATTTAAACATGTACTTAAATAATATATGGCTTAGCATCGAGGGCATGAATTTAATCATTAGTCTCGAGTTTGAATCCAGACTATATAACTAACTATTCAGAGAGAGGAAAAGAACTCTGCCATTTACAATATTCCAACCAAGTTATAATTTTCTCTCCCTAACAAGATTCAAAGAGGAATTAGATGTATTATTGTCGCTCTGAATGAAGTACAAGAGGAGACCATATATAGCAGTCTCAGCTATCTTAATAACAAACTATATCAGAATTCAAAACAAATTCAAATGCATGATAATCTTATCTAGCTATAACAGAACAGTGTAATGTCATCAAATTAAACTTGGAACTTTATCTCCTAACTTTCGAGATCTCGATAACATCTTATCTTGTCTCCTAATACTCCCTTTCCTCTGCTCTCTCATTTTCTTAACTTACTGTTTTCTAATAAATCCTCAGCCTCCTTAGTCCATACTATTCGTTATTTCTAATATTCTTTTTTCCCCCTCCCTTTCTGTGAGTCGAATATTCTGCCTGTTAACCCTTATAATTGATTGTTTTCCCTCTATCTACCTGAGAGGAGTTTGCATATGCATCTACCTTCAACATATGTCATGAACAACCCAGCTATGGAAACAAATGTTTATATGCACCATCAAAAGCAAATGCAGGTTGAAGAGTTTCCAGAAAGGCCTGGTGAACCCGAATGCAGCTATTTCCTAAAAACAGGGGATTGCAAGTTTAAATCTAACTGCAAATTTCACCACCCAAAGAATCGGATAGCAAGGCTACCTCCGCGTAACCTCAGTGACAAGGGTCTACCTTTGAGACCGGTAAGTTATTTTATTCCTTTTTTGCTTACACGATTGTAAAAACTAAAATTTCAATTTATTTATTTATTTTCCTGAGTTGGGCAGAATTAGCATGATAATTCTTTTTCTAATACAAGATATTGTGGTAGCTTTAATAGCTTGTTCTTACTTTGGTTATGCTGTCTCTCTGTTTAGTTTTCACTTTGCACATTCGAAAGAAAGGTTTTGCTGTGTTCACATCGTGAAAAGCTGTTGGTTCTGAACACGAAAAGGTTTTGCCATGTCTCATCATTCAAATATGCTTTTTGAGTGAGACAACGGCATTCATATTCAAAATAATTGTATCATAACAATTTTATTTTTTTTCAATTGCTGTTCAACCTAAGATAGGTGGGCCTTGAGTCTAAAAATGAGGATGAAGAATTTAGTGATGATTTTTATATGAAAAACTCTATCTTGATGTTAGGAACCCCTTTTTGGCTGATATGTATGCATTAATATACATGTATCATGAATGTGTTCAAGGTTCTTCTAAGATATGAGGTGGTTGTGCAAATCTAACAAGGTTATGCAATCTAACAAATATTATTATGTTAAGATGAATTAAAAAACATATTTAAACATGTATTTAAAGTGTAAGCTAGCAAAGGATTGTTCCAGTTTAATCAATAGTCTCGAGTTCGAGCCCTAAGTATATGGAGAGAAAGTTTTGTCACCCACACTGGTCCTGTCAAGTCATAATATACTCTCCCTTTCCTCTGCTCTCTCATTTTCTTAGCTTACTGTTTTCTAGTAAATCCTCAGCCTCCCCCTCCCTTTCTGTGAGTCGAACATTCTGCCTGTTAACCCTTATAATAGATTGTTTTCCCAGCAATTTGATCAATTTGTGATTTGTACAGCCACCTGTCTACCTATATAAGAGGAGTCTGCATCCACCTTCAACATATGTCATGAACAACCCAGCTATGGAAACAAATGTTTATATGCACCATCAAAAAAATATGCAGGTTGAAGAGTTTCCACAAAGGCCTGGTCAACCCGAATGCATCTATTTTAAAAGAACTGGGGATTGCAAGTTTAAATCTAATTGCAAATTTCACCACCCAAAGATTCGGATTGTAAGATTACCTCCATGCAACCTCTGTGACAATTTGAGACCGGTAAGTTATTTTATTCTGCTGTTTTTTGCTTACATGGAGATTGTAAAAATTGAAAGCTTGTTCTTGCTTTTGTTAGATTGAAGAGTTTCCAGAAAGTCCTTATCAACCCAAATGCAACTATTTCAAAATAACTGAGGATTGCAAGTTTAAACTTAATTGCATATTTCGCCATCCAAAGAATCGGATTCCAACATTACCTCCATGCAAGCTCAATGACAAGGGTCTACCTTTGAGACCAGTAAGTTGTTTTTACTTTTGTTATGCTGTCTCTGTTTAGTTTTCACCTCTTTAGACATTTGAAAGAAATTATTTCATGAGAAATTTAGAGCAAAAAGGCTGTTGGTTCTGATAAAAAAAGGTTTTGTTGTGTTTACATCGTGAAAAGCTGTTGGTTCTGAAGAAAAGGTCTTGCCATGTTCTATGCTTTGAGTGAAACAAGAGCATTCGGATTCAGAATAATCGTATCATAACAATTTCTTTTAATTTCTGTTTAAGCTAATAAGATAGGTGGGGACTTGAGTCAGTTAGGTACACGCTTAAAAATGAGGATGAAGAATTCAGTGATGATTTTGATATGAAAAAGTCCATGAAAAACTCCACCCTGATGTTTTAAGAGTGTACGCAGATGATCCTAGAAAACCCTTTTTGGTTGATATGCATGCATGCATTAATGTACATGTGTTCGAGGTTCTTGTTTCTAAGATATGATGTGGTTGTTCAAATCTAGTTTCTTTAGAATGGATTAACACGGTTATGCAATCTAGAGATTATTGCGTTTCTGATTTTGGAAGGACAATATCTTATGTTTTGTTATTGGTCTGGATAGACACAACAAGCTAGACTTGCTACTTTCTCTGATCTATGTTAAATGTATTATGAAATTCAGGATAAGAGTGTTTGCCTGCAATACAGCCGTTCCGGACTTTGCAGATTTGGACGAGCTTGTAGGTTCGACCACCCACCACTCTCAACTATGGCTCGACTTTATCAACAATCCGCGAACACAAACTCAGCTAGTGTTGATGTGGCTGAAAATGAAGGTGCCAGTGATGGGAATCAGCAGTCTGTGTAAACATTTTCTGGCTTTGAGTATGCCTATCACCCATAATTTGGAATTTTCTTCTCAAAAAACATGATAATTTTTTTTAACTTCACTAGTTATGCCTAATGTGGCACAAGCTTTGCAGAATAGCAATATATATGCCTCAGAAATTTTATGTCGAGTAACATGTAGAGTATCTTTTGCTTCTGGTTTAATTTCTTTCACTTGGATCATTATTAGATTATGGTTGTGCTGGTGTAAAATGGGTGTGAATGTGGATTTTCTTGTTTTTCTATCGTAGTTGCCAATTGAATTATGAACTTCAGTAATGTCAGAAGAATAAACTGCTCAGCTAAACTGATGGGTATGATAGACAAACCAATATTTTGGACACTTAATGGTATTATACTTTTTTAGTTTACAAGGGATTGAAGTTTTGCCTTCTCCTTGAATCACTCCTAACCTTTACTTCTTCACCCAAGCCAGAGTAGAGTGGCTTATAACCGGTGAGAGTGCAGTCCACATTAACGAAACTAAATATTTAATTTACAAATTTATTTTTCAACGAGAAATGGGGTTATCATTCATGTAGCTTATCTCCAATATTACTGAATGCATATGTAAAAACTAAAGTGATCCTGTTTGGCTGGAAAAAAAATTGTACCTATTTTTGGACAGAAAAGAATATTTAATAATGGAAACAGAATGCACACGTTAAATTTTCCAAAAATATTCAATCGATTTCACACAATTTCTTTTGCCTACATTTGTGTTTTACATTGCCATGTCATCATCAGTTATCCCCAGTACAATACACTTGTTCATATACATAGCTCCACATTAAACCGTTTCCCTATTTGGAAATTTCTAAGCCTAACATTGACCAGATTGGATACATGTTAAATTTTAGCAAATGACCATACACAGTATCATCATTTTGGAATTATAGCTTCTATTATAAAGCATAGACCACAAATCGTGAACCTTATACCCCAAATAACAAACTAAGTGAAAAAATTGTAATTAAAGAAAACTAAAATATTAAATTAATCTCCAGTTGTTAACAAGAAGAGAGGGAGAGAATCAACCTTCAAAAATTGCAACATGTTCCCAAAACAGGATTGTAGACACTACCTTTTAACTTTTTGCTGAAGTCTAAAACTTTTTCATCAGAGTCATGTTTAGAAATTTTGAAGTCTTAGGCAAATTTTATACTTAAGTCTTTCTCTAATATAATTCATTAATATCATTTTATTCTTCTAACTTTTTGAATTACGACATTGCTAATTAAAGTTTAATAATCAAGCGATTCCAATATTCTAGTCAATAATAATTCATTCGATAACTATCTTACAACATAATTGATTTAAAAAAATTAATTTTGAAAATTTTCTTCTGACAAAGACAATAATTGCAAGTATTATTAATAATATTTTACAAACATTACTTATATTTAAAAAGAATCAAATTTTTAATATAGTTTACTATTTCTAATGAGGACTTTAATTCCTTTTGTTAGTATTACTTTTATTATCATATTAATTCAGGAAAAAAAGAGTCAAGATTACTAATATTAAATTAATATACACTAAAACTTAAATTTTTTTCTATTCAAATAAAAAAGTCCAAAGTGATTTCATATTTTAAAATTTATTTAAATGAGTTGTGAATAAAAACCAATGATATGATATGTATGTAAAATAATCAAAACTAAAATAATTATTTTTTTATAAGAATCAAAATAATTAATTTTTTACTTAATGTGTGATCTCATTACTATCATTTTCATCAAAACATTTTTTATGGATTATATTATTTTTATGAATTTTAATTCTTATACTCATTTCAATGCTATTTTTTTGTTTGAATTCAAAGTAAACGTAAACTAATTTTTCCTTTAACTTTTTAAGCAAGTAATAAAATTTCTCAAATAATCTACAACAATATTTATGTATATATATATATTTTAAATTATATAATCATGCTAAAAAATTAACTACAAATAATATAATAAATGTATACCTAGTAATTTAAATTTAAATTAATTTTTCTAAGAATATATAAAAATATTAGGAACTTCAATCGAGCCTAAGGTGAAGGCCTTATTGGCCTTGCCTAAGACATGACTTTGCTCTAGGAGCTGTTATTTCTACCTTGTTTTTGATATTTTCACCTCCTGCTTTATTAAAAAAAAAGTGAAATTACTCTTTTACCCTTGGAATGTTTTTATTTTCTTCTCCCCATGCATCTTCTCACCACTATTCGACAGAAGTTATTCATCGGAGTTCTCTTCTTCTCGCACATTGATTTTCATTCTCCGCACCTACAATTGACTTTGCTGTCCCCAGAGTCCCCACTAGCCGCCTTGTCGCTGCCACACTTTGTCGAAGTCTCTACGCTTCGCCATTTCTGTCTTTGTCATCATAGGCAAGCTTTTCTCTTCTTTTTTTCACCTCAAGATTCAACAAAATCACAATTTCGTTATGTATTGATACATAACGAAATCGCTATCTTACAATTTTTAATTTTTTCATTTATTTATTTAATTGATTTGAATAGTATATTTATTGGTTGTTGATTGAGTGCAGGATTTGTGTGATGGATCAAAGTTGGAATACATTTTTTTTCTGATGAAGCTAATATGACAAGTGTTTGGGATAACGTAAACGAAGCATACAATGAAGCTTTTAAGTATCCACTTCAAGCAAGTGATAATACTTTGGAAAATCCTATAAAAGTAAATGAGGAGTATGTGATAAAGAGGTTAGATATGAATCCACAAGATATGTTTCTCGATTATAGTGAATTTTCCACTGCTACAGAGGTATATTGAATATTTAACTATTGAGGATTAAAATTTTGTTTGATATTTATTATGTTGTTGAAATGATAAGGATTATTAAATACAGGTTTTGCAGAACATGATGATTTGTTAAGGTGGGTTCGACAAATGGGGAAAAGGTGTGAATTTGTTATTGTTATAGAATGGTCAGAGACAGGTCCGAGGAAGACATTTGTCTCATTGTCTTGTGAGAGGGGAGGAAAGTTTAAACAATATAAAGATGTGTTAACCCGCAAGTCCACCAAAACCAAAAAATGTGATTATCCTTTTAGACTGAAAGGAAATTTTGTCAAAGGCATTGGATGGAGACTTCTTATTGTTTGTCGATATCATAACCATGATGTAGCTGAGACATTGTTAGGCCATATATATGCTGGTCGGTTGAGTGCTGAAGAAAAATCATTGCTAGATGAAATGGCAAAAAATATGGTCAAGCCTAATTAGATTTTGCTAACAATCAAAAGCCAAGACAAGATGAATGTCAGCATTATCAAAATCATATATAATGCATGTCAAAAATATTGTCGTTCACAAAGGGGTTCAAGAACTGAAATGCAACATCCAATGAAGTTGATGGAACGTGATGAATATATCTACTGGTACAGAAGGGTTGATGATGAAGATGTTGTTAGAGATAAATTATGGTCACATCCAGATTCCATCAAGCTTGTAAATGCATTCCTTATTGTGTTGATTATTGACTCCACCTACAAGACAAACAAATATCAACTTCTGTTACTAGAGATTGTTGGTATTACTTGTACTGATATGACCTTCTCTGTGGTGTTTGCTTATCTGGAATCTAAGCAAATACATAACTTTACATGGGCATTAACTAAGGTAAAATGATTGTTTTTAAAAGAAGATTTCTTGCCTAGAGTTATTGTCACTAACAAAGATCTTGCTCTGATGAATGCATGGTAAGATGTTTTTCCAAGTATAACATACTTATTATGTGAATTTCATATTGCTAAATGTGTTAGAACAAAATGCAAGATGTATGTTAGTCCCGCTAAGGAATGGGATAAGGTGTTAGATGCTTGGAATGGGTTAATGCTATCTCCTGATGGATATGTGTATAAACAACGCCTGAGAAGCTTTGAGAAGATTTGTTAACACTTTCCTTTCTTTATTGATTACGTCAAAACTATATGGTTGATACCTCACAAGGAGAAGTTTGTCACAGCATGGACAGATTGGGTGATGTATCTAGGTGCTACAACAACTAATAGGTATATGTACTAACTTGTTTATTGACTTGACATATGTCATATGTTATTTATAACAATGTGCTTTTGTTTCTTAACAGGGTTGAGGGCACATATGCAAGATTGAAGAGGTTACTCCAAGACAGCATGAGAGACTTATGTAGTTGTTGGGATCCAATGAATAATGTGCTCATATTACAACACACTAAAACAAAGACGTCATTTCAAAAGAGCATTAATGTAGTGGAACACAGGTTTAATAACAGATTCTATCACAAGCTACGAGACTTTGTGTCAGCAGAAGCACAGAACCTGATGTTTCATGAGTATAAACGTGTTGACATTATTGGTGTTGATAGTTATGCGTGTAATTGCACACTTAGAAGTACTCATGGACTACCTTGTGCATGCGAACTTGTTAGATATAGCAATATGTTCGGTTTCATTCCATTGCGGTCCATTCATGTACATTGGAGGAGGTTGTCTCTTTCTATAGATGAAATGACTCATTCTTAGGGAAACTTATCACTTACACATAAGGTCAATGCATTGTTCAAGCGGTTTTCAAAACTTGACGTGTCTGGAAAAATCTCATTGAAGACTAAAGTTTGTGAACTAGCATTTTTAAATACGACTTCAATGTACCCTCCTATAGAGAAGGAAAAAACGAAAGGAGCACCGAAGTCTAAGAAATCCACTAAAAGTCTTCCTTCGATGTGGGAGCAAGTTAATGCAATGCACACGATTGTAGATAGTTCATCACCTCCTACTGTGCCCTGTAAAGTTTCCCGTGACACTAAACGCAAAAAGGGTGTGCCATTTATAGATGAATTTCCAGAAAAGTTGCATGAATATATTGTCCGTATGGTTGAGGTGAAATCAAACAGAAATTGTGGTTATTAGGCAATTGTAGCTTTGCTTGGTAAGAGTGAACAGTCTTGGCCCTTAATTCGTGATGATTTGATTCAAGAACTTTAGCAATGATACGTTGAATATGCCAAGCTCTTTGGCATAGAACAATGAGTAGATGAACTTAAGACCTCTTTGTATGTTGACCATCACACAATAGCAAATTATGATAAGTGGATGTCCATTCCCAATATTGGTTATGTTATTGCTAGTCGATATAATGTTGTGTTGGTCCATTTATCCAAGCTACAAAGCTGGACATTTTTTCCCCTTCGGAGTCGACCGTCACTTGTTGGACATCACTGGCTTATTGCTATTAGATTTGTTCACAGTTGTCACTATGTGCAGATATATATTTTCTAACTATTCTATTATTTAGCATTGTAAGTGTTTAATGTATGTACTAACTTTATATAACTGTGTCTTTTTCTTGGTTTATTTAAAGGATATAGATCCTCTACCTCCTATCGCACCACAATGGTATAGATACTACAATGACGATGCTTGTTCATGGCAAAATCCATACTTGCACTGCATACAACATTTCAATTCATTATTTGTATCAAGAGGAGATGAATATGTAGTAGATATTACTAGAGATTCATTATAATCACATGAATGTGTAGTATATTTACTTTGTCACACAAACTCATTTTATGATGATTAATGTTATGGTAATGACTTATATTTCATATCAATTGATACTGGTTTTAGTCCCATTTTCTGTCTGGTTGTCTCTGATATATAACCAGTAATCAACAATTTGTCAACATACATAATGGAAACGTGTTTTTGTTGTGTACTGTGATTCAATACATAACAAAAACGTGTTTTTGTTATGTATTGTGGTTAAACACACAATGAAAATGTGTTTTCATTGTGTTAGTGGGGGGTGCACCCTAAAAACATAATGAAAACGTGTTTTCGTTATGTGTTGAATCTCAATATATAACAAAAATACATTTTCGTTATGTGTTTACGCCGCACCCCCTACTAACACAACAGAATTGTGTTTTTGTTGTGTATACTACACAACAAAAACGCAATTTTGTTAAAGGGTATTTTCAGAAAACAAAATTACCAAACATGTGTTGGGGTGAAAAAAGCAAAAAGTGGGATAGGAATAGCAACTCCCTTCACCCCTCAATTTACAAGAGAAACATTGACAAACTTCTACTTCTCTTATTTCCATCACACACAGTTACCTTCTTTGTCACAAAGTGCAACAAATTATCACAATTCACAATAATAGTCACCAAAATAAGCACTGCTTGAAGCAAAAGTAAATAACAATTTTGGTCTTCCAAATATATGCGCTTGGTGGTCAAATGTTTTGTCTCTCGACCTACAACGAAAACATTTAAATGTTAACTAAAAGGTTGAATAAGTTGGATAAGCAAGTAACTAATCATAGCATACTAATGCAAGACAAAAACAAAAACATCGAGAAAATTAATAAATTGTAGCATCACAATAGCTAAAATCGTAGAATCAATAATCAACAAAATGCGAAATGATTGAGAATGAATCATAAAATGAACTACAAGGACAAACTACTTGGTAACATTGACTTCCCTCATTGAAGTTGATATCAAGGAATGAGAGATCACCTCCACATCCCCTTACAAGGACAAAATAATTCTCCTAATTGGAGCCAGTACTAAAGATGTGATGTTTGAAGATGTTTGTGATGTTACCAGAAAACGGTACAAGGGGTATGAGGAATATGTTCATGACAGGTATGAAAAGTTTAACCCATGCCTAATTATTTCTGTCTCTAGAGAAGAATTTGAAAAATGGTTCCAACTGTGGAAAGGATCATTGGTTAGGCACGGGTAAAAGACTGGGTTTCAAGGTTATTCAAAGTGAAAATCCCATGCAAGTGGGCAAAGAAAGGAGAGGTTCATATGATTGATATGCCTAAAGATCATTGCCTCATTCTCTTTTCCTCGAAAGAAGACTACAAACACGCTTGGTTTGACGGTCTCTAACTTTTTGCTTATCAATATCTTATAGTTCAACATTGGAAAGCATTGTTTTTAACTAAAGTAGAAGAAACTCGCAAGGTGACTGTGGTTGTATGGACCTATATACCAAATCTTCCCATTGAACTCTACAATGATAAATTTTTATGGAGAATTGGTTCTGCTTTAGGAACAATGCTAAAGATAAATAAGCTTACCTTCATACATTTTAGGGGGAGTTTGTTAGGATATGTGTGGAGATTGACCTCCACTAAAAATTGGTGCCTACTTTCAAAATCTTGGGTCACATTCTATACTTGGAGTATGTTTACACCAATATGCTTTAAATGTGGTAGATATGGGCATGAAGTAGAAGTTTGCTCTGAGGGTATGGAGGCAAAAGTCTTGGTGGAAGGTAACTTGTAAGAAGGAAAAATGGATGAAGGTAAGGGAACAAAGGCTGATGTTAGCCCTATAAGAGAAGGATTGCATGGGGGAGAGCATGCAAATCAGGACAAGCTTATAAGAGGTTAGGATAAAAAATTATTTAATGATCGCATGACAACTTAAAAAAGTCACATGACTTTATGATTTAATCTTAACCATACATGTATGGTTGTATGGTTTAGGTTTACTTTTCTCACCCTCTCATATAAATACTCTTCTCACTTGATACGTTTCATATATGGGGACATATCTAGTGAGAAGGCTATTTTTATATGAGAGTGAAAGGAGTAAATTTGAACCATACATGAATGTTCAAGATTTAATGTCATATGATCACTTAAAAAGTCATGTGACTTTTTAAAAAACTAGCATGGCTTGATTGTTTTAATATTGACCATTCATGACAAGATCTAACCATTAATATGTACTCTTCTCTCTCTCTCTCTCTCATACACACACACGCACACATATAAGGACATATCTAGTGAGAGAACTATTTTATGTGAGAGTGAGAGAAGTAAATCTAGAACATACAACAATACATGGATGGTCAAGATTTAATATTATGTGACCATTTAAAAAATCATGTGGGTTTTTTTTAAAAAAACTTACACGACTTTGTATGTTTTAATCTTGACTATTCATGACCAGATTTAATAGTTAATATTCATTTCTCCCACTCTCACATAAAAAGGCCATCTCACTAGATACTCTTCATATGTGTGTATGGGTATGTGTGTGTGCGTGCTTGTATGTATAGTGCGCATCAAACATTTGATTGTATAAAAGCTTATCACGTTCTTATCTTATCCTCTTTTTATTTGATTCTTATAATTCATCCTATTTTATCCACGAAACGAGCTCTAAAAATCAAACTTATCATAATTTTTGATTGATTGACAGTATAATTTTTTTTACAATAATAATACATAAAAATTATACTCATGAAAGTGTGTCAAGTGTGTGGCATTTGTTTTACAAAGTAGTTTTTTTTTTAATATTTCATTTATGAAAATAAAAATCACACATAACATATTTTTATAAATGAAAGATAAAAAAGAAAAAAATAAATTACACTCGCACCCCTCCGTTTTGGTGCACTACAATAAACCTATAAAAGTGTGTGAAATGTAACACTGACCCTCCTTGGCCGTTGAATGCCATCCAAAACGTTTACAAAAAGTGAGCATGTGTTGCTCATATGACCTTTAATGAATTTTTCTTCCAAAAATACCCTCATCTTCATCCTTTAAACTTCATAGTCAAGGTTAGCGAGACTCATATACACAGTCAATGTTTTATGTAGCATGATTAAGTAGTTGGGTATATGGTAGTTGGGGTCCATAAGATTTATTTGCAAAATTCAAACATGATTTTAAAGGGTATCTGGTACCT
Source organism: Spatholobus suberectus (assembly GCA_004329165.1). Taxonomy (NCBI): domain Eukaryota; kingdom Viridiplantae; phylum Streptophyta; class Magnoliopsida; order Fabales; family Fabaceae; genus Spatholobus; species Spatholobus suberectus. The sequence continues at coordinate 65,409,801 of CM014729.1, forward strand.
GTGAAATGCAATAAAAGAGCTAACACTAGCTTAGCATAAGATACCATGATAATAAAACTACTAAAGCATAATTCTTGGAAATTATTAGAAATACTAGATTTGGTTCAAGGAAATCAATGGCCAGAATTTAAACTACTGCACCTTGTGCTAGGAGAGGAGAAAAAGGTGTCTCCAATGAGGTTGTCATTTGCATATGGTATGATAGTGCTTGGAAGAGATAGAGAATAGAGAGAGAAAGGTAAGGAAGCTAAGTTTAAAGGATGAAGGCGAGAGTATTTTTGAAAGAAAAATTCATTAAAGGTCATGTGAGTAGCATATGCTCATCTTTTGTAAACATTTTGGATGACATCCAATGGCCAGGGGAGGTTGTTGTTACATTTCACATACTGTTAGGGGGTTTATTGTAGTACACCAAAATAAAGGGATGTTGGGTGTATTTTCGAAAAATTGAGGGAATGCGAGTGTAATTTACTCAAAAGAAAATGACTTTTTGAAAAATTAAAAACAAATATTATTATATTAAGATGAATTAAAAACATATTTGAACATGTATTTAAATAATATATAGGCTTAGTGCCGAGTGTATAGATAAATTGAAATGAGGTTGTTCTAGTTTATTAGTGGTCTCAAGTTTAGATATTAAGATATGCAATTGCGTTAAATATTCAAAAAGAAAACTTTGTCATATATAATAATCTTATCTAATTCGAACAATATTATTTTTTGCAAAAAATATTTGTAGTCTGTAAAAGAAAAATAATATATGGGCTTACTTTTCTTCGATCCCAACTTATTTTGGTCCAATATTATTAAAATAAATAAATATTTTGGTCCAAATGTCCCATGGCGGCCGTATGCACTGTATTGAAATACGTACTGCCATCACAAGGTACATGCACCCATACAAGAGAGTGCGCGAAGTACCACGGCACACACACCATCCCCATTCACCCACAAAAAAGTAACCCCCTTTGATTTCAGACTTGTTCATTCTCGTTTTCTGATTTCCCTACATAAAAGCCACACCCTTTTTTCCTCTCCCTTCTCTCACACTCTTATTTGTTTCAGCAATCAATCAATTTCCCCATTATTAGGGCTTTTCATTTGAAATGTGGAGGGACAACAATGGAGCCTTTTGAATCCGAATCAGTTAGTTCCTCCACCAAAGACCCGCAATTGGGTGAACCTTCTTCCCCTCTTCCCCCCCACGATCACGATCCTCAACCTTCAGATCTCAATCACGTTACCCAGGTCGATGATGCACTTGGCGGGGAGCTTCAGAACAAGTTGGATTTGAAGGATGGGGATGAGACTGAGACTGAGAATAAAGGTTCGAACTTGGAAGATGGGGGTGAAAAATTGAGTGATGAAGCTGCTGCTGCCCCAGAAGATGGTAAGGGAGAAGAAGGTTGTGATGATGGTGGTGGTGATGGTGATAATGATGTTGTTGTTGTTGTTGATGATGATGATGGTTGGAATGGTGGGGATGAGGGATGTGATTGGATTGAGAATGTGAATGAGAGTGAAAGTGATAAGGTGGGTGGAGATGTTGATGGGGTGGAGAACAAGGATGAGAGGAGCAGTGGTAGAGCTCAACAGTACCCCTTGAGGCCAGAGGCTGAAGACTGTTCATTTTATCTCAAAACTGGGACTTGCAAATTTGGATTCAATTGCAAGTTCAATCATCCTCTTAGGAGGAAAAACCAGGTATAACTTTCTTTTGTTCCTCTCTCTCTCTCTAGCACACTATTATTGTCAGTGGAATGACTGGATTGGGAAGAATAGCATTTTGTCTTTGTTGTTGAAGACAGTAGTTTGATTAGAAGGGCTGATGCTAACTTTTCATCATGACTGATACTCAATGGTCAGTTGTAAGTTCCGAAGACTTTGCTTGGTAATATGCTTTTAAGTGTCTTTTGGGATTTCTTTTTTCCCTATATAGTGTGCCTAAACTTTAAAAACTTTTCTTTAAGGATTTTTTGCCTGGGTAAAAAGAAAGCAGGAAGTATTATCTTTAAAAGGTTGTAACTATATGATGATTGAGCATCAATTTGTATTTCTTGGGCGTTTTATAAATGGAAACGTCTTATACCATGTTCACTTCTTAAAAACATCTTCTGAGATTTTGTTGTATCAACACTAAATGAAGGCTAAAAAGGAGAATGCGGGAGAAAAAGAAGAACAGGCAGAAAGATCAGGCCAGACGGAATGCAAGGTAATTTCAAAATTACGGTGTTAAATTCTGTTGCAAACTTTAGTTTTTTTGGTTTCCCACAGGTGTCCTCCAAAGGAGGCAATCTTGCATGGTCTGGAACAAATATGAGCAGTTCTCCCAACAGGGATTTGAACCATGTTAGCCACTTTATGAGAGATTAGCCCCTGCCACTAGACCTAAGCCCCTGTGGTTTGCAAATGCTAGATTTAATATTGTATTATCTGAATTTTTAACGTAGGCTTATATGTTGATGTTAAGGTCTGAGAAACTTAGATATCAATATATATTCATATGAGACACCAACTCCAAAGATGGAAGAGGTAGTTCTCTGGAAATACAACCAAATAAATAGAAAAGCAAAATAGGCAATAAAACTGAAATAGAAATGCCAAAAGGGTCCCAGACTGCAGGAGACACCCTCTACCAGATGTCCAAATCTTCTCTCAAAACTTGCCTACCCCTAACAGACTCCCCACAATCCTTTTAATTTTCCCTTCCCTGCGGATTCTCGATCATTTCCCTCTGATTCCCTCCTCTCAGAATTTGCCATCTGTCCTTGTGTAACAGACTTCTCTTTTGTCTCATTCCTTCTTATGGTCATTTCTCCATTTTCCCCAAGTGACCCATCCTTTCTGTTATGCCTATTCTTTCCCAGTCCATGTCTCTTTCTCTTATATACCTGGGCCAAGGGTGTATTAGTTGATCACATGTATATTCTTCACTTAATCCCTTATATGTGACTTTATATTCTTCATTTCCTTTAGTTACATGGAGATAATTGATTATATGTATGTATGTCATGCATTGAATTTTTGGTACTTTCATATTATTTCTCATTTAATCCCTTGCCATTAAGGGAGAATGGATTTGACTAGCTAACGTAAACAATCATCTACTCTTGAGTTTGACTGAGCGAGTGATATAATCATATAAGAAATGTTATTCTCTATTAGAATTCCATGATCAATATACAGAACTCAGTAGTTGTCAGGTGGCTGAGAGTCAAGTGATATCTTTTATGGTTATACATTTTCTGTTTAGGCATTGTTGTATTCTATCTATATGGTGTCCATTAGCCATGGACTGGCAATGCAAAGAGAAAATTCTGTCATGGTGGATCATGGCATATTAGTTTGGCTGAGTTCTTTCTGTGATGCCATATTAGTATATGTTTGGTTATTGTGAACGTTTCTTTTTTGCTTTTTTTTGGGGCATTTGTGCTCATGCTAGCCTAGCCTTGCTATGTTGAAAAATGATTGGATCTCAGTAACAATTTTTGAATGAAACATGCTTGTATATGTATATGTTTAATCTCTTTCTTGAGCCATGCCTTAAACATGTCCCGCTATTTATTACATGTTCATAACAAACTTTTCTTTTGCTGATGTTATGGCAGTATTATTTAAGGTCTGGTGGGTGTAAGTTTGGAAAGGCTTGTAAGTTTAATCACACAAGAGGAAAGTGTTCAGCATCCCCAATTGTAGAGCTTAACTTCCTTGGCCTGCCTATTCGTGTGGTATAACCTTAATTTCTTACTTAGCAAGTTATGCTGAAAGTTAGTTTGTGTATGCCATCTTTTGTCTCTCTATGCTGTCTGAAATACTTGTCCCTGAAACTTGATGAGGTTGTTTTTGATGACAGGGAGAGAGAGAGTGCCCCTATTACATGCGCACTGGCTCTTGCAAGTTTGGAGCAAACTGCAAGTTCAATCATCCTGATCCTACAGCTGTTGGAGGAGGTGATTCTCCTTCTGGTTATGGTAATGGGAGTTCTATTTCATTACATGGTGTATCACAATCATCTGTATCCCCATGGTCTTCTAGTAGAACATTAAATGAATCTGCTCCTTTTGTGCCGGTGATACTTTCAGCTAATCCAGGGGTTTCTCCCCGAAGTTCTGAATGGAATGGATATCAGGTAAATCAATAGATTAAAAGCCAATAACTATCTAGCTAGGGACATTCTACTATATTATCATTATATGATGGCAAATTAGTCTGCCAATTTTCTATCATACAACATTAATGTTCTCTGTTCCTGCAACTTATAAAGTACATGGTGAGATATAGTTATTATTTGTACAGTAAATACTGAATAGTGGCGTGAGTTTTATGCTATTGAAGTATTGAGATTTATATGCCCATCATCAGTTACTTAAAAGTCAAAAGACTGTTTTTTACTTTAGCCTTTATTTTCTCTCCCTTTCCTCTGCTATCTCACTTTCTTATCTTGCTGTTTTCTAATAAATGCTCAGCCTCGTAACTATTTGTTAATTTGCTGCTTGTCTTGATTCTTATGGGGCTGGCTTTGATCCATTGGACTTAAAGCAAGAAACCTAGTATTCTTTTCCCCCCTTCCTTTCTGTGTGTCGAATATTCTGCCTGTTAACCATTATAATTGATTATTTCCCAGCAATTTGATCAATTTGTGGTTTGTCAGGCACCTGTCTATCTACCTGAGAGGAGTTTGCATCCACCTTCAACATATGTGATGAACAACCCAGCTTTGGAAACAAATGTTTATATGCACCATCAAAAACAAATGCAGGTTGAAGAGTTTCCAGAAAGGCCTGGTGAACCCGAATGCAGCTATTTCCTAAAAACAGGGGATTGCAAGTTTAAATCTAATTGCAAATTTCACCACCCAAAGAATAGGATTGCAAGATTACCTCCATGCAACCTCAGTGACAAGGGTCTACCTTTGAGACCGGTAAATTATGTTATTCCGCTGCTTTTTGCTTACACAGAGTTGTAAAAACTAAAATTTCAATTTATTTATTTTCCTGAGTTGGGCAGAATTAGCATGATAGTTCTTTTTCTAATATAAAAAATTGTGGTAGCTTTAATAGCTTGTTCTTACTTTGGTTATGCTGTCTCTCTGTCTAGTTTTAACTTTACACATTTGAAGGAAATTATTTCATGAGAACAATAAAGAAAGGTTTTGCTGTGTTCACATCGTGAAAAGCTGTTGGTTCTAACAAGAAAAGGTTTGACCATGTTCTCATCATTCAAATAAACTTTTTGAGTGAAACAAGAGCATTCAGATTCAGAATAATTGTATCATAACAATTTTTTTATTTTTTGGTAATTGCTGTTTAAGCTAAGATAGGTGGGGACTTGAGTCAGTTAGGTACACCCTTAAAAATGAGGATGAAGAATTGAGTGATGATTTTTATATGAAAAATGTATGAAAAACTCCATCCTGATGTTTAAGAGTGTACCCAACTGATCCTAGAAACCCCTTTTTGGTTGATATGCATGCATTAATATACATGTATCATGTATGTGTTCATGGTTTCTAAGATATGAGGTGGTTGTGCAAATCTAAGTTCTTTAAAATGGAATTAACAAGGTTATGCAATCTAGAGATTATTTCGTTTCTGAAGAATTAACAAGGTTAAGTTAGACTTGCTAGTTTCTCTGATCTATATTGAACGTTTTATGAAATTCAGGAGCAGAATGTTTGCACATATTACAGCCGTTACGGACTTTGCAAATTTGGACCAGCTTGTAAGTTTGACCACCCAATAAATCCCCCACCCTCAACTATACCTGGCCTTGATCAACAATCCTCGTACACAAACTCATCTAGTGTTGATGTGGCTGAAAATGGAGGTGCCAGTGATGGGAATCAGCAGTCTGTGTAAACATTTTCTGGCTTTGGGTATGCATATCACGCATAATTTGTAATTTTCTTCTCAAAAAAACATGATAAATTTATTTAATTTCACTAGTAATGCCTAATGTGGCACAAGCTTTGCAGAATAGCAATATATATACCTAATAGAAGTTTTACAGTAACATGTAGATTATCTTTTCCTTCTGGTTTGTTTTCTTTCACTTGGATCATTATTAGATTATGGTTGCTGGTGTAAGATGGGTGTGAATGTGGATTCTCTTGTTTTTCTATCATGGTTGCCAATTGAGTTATGAACTTGAGTAATGTAAGAATAACTGCTCAACTAAACTGACGGGTGAAAACTGAAAATTATGATAGACAAACCCATATATTGGACACTTAATGGTACTATAGTTTAGTTTACAAGGGATTGAGGCTTCGCTTTCTCTTTGATTCACTCCTAACCTTTAATTCTTCACCCAAGACAGTGGTTTATGACTGGTGAGAGTGCTGTCCATGAAGAGACAAAGTATTTAATTTATAAATTTATTTTTCAACGAGAAAAGGGGTTATCATTCTTGTCGCTTATCTCCAATAATACTGAATGCATGTGTAAAAACTGAAGTGATTCTGTTTGGCTTGAAAATAATTTGCACCTTTTTTAGGACAGAATAATTAATAATGTAAACAGAATGCACACATTGAATTTTCCAAAAATATTCAATCGATTTGTTGTCGCTTTTTATCTCCTCTTCAGTATTATATAGTCAAGTAACAATCTAGCAAGTTAGAGGTATGAGGTATGGTATATTTTACATAATTGCCACAACTCTTGCAGTCTTCGCACACAATTTCTTTTGCCTGCGTTTGTGTTTTACTTTGTTATGCTATCATCACCTATCCCCAATACAATACATTTGTTCATGTATATAGCTCCACATTAATCTTTTACCTATTAGGAAATTTCTATAAGGCCTAACATTGACCGATACATGTCAAATTTTAGCAAATGACCATACACAGTATCATCATTTTAGAATTATAGCTTCTATTATAAAGCATAAACCACAAATCGTAAACCTTATACCCCAAATAACTTAGTGAAAAAATTGTAGGGTCGTGCAATACACAAAATATTTATTAGCATTTAGATGTTGCTTATTATTTGAGAATCTGGACAATGAAAATCAAGCTTGAGGTGTGAATGATGAAATGAATTTTGTTGACCCATCCAAATTTTGACCGGGTCAGACCAATAGGATATTAAAGAAATATTTTTAAAATTTTCTACAATTTCATTTTATAAATCCCTTATTTTTTTTTTTATCTCTTTAATTTGAACTTCGTGTGATTTTGAACAACACCCCCCCCCCCCCCCCCCCCCCCCCCCCCCCCCCCCTTTTTGAGTTAAACATGTCCATTTATATCTAAAGTTAAGCCAATTTGATTCTCGTATTGATTTTCTTCTACTTAAAACCCTTACATTATTATTTTTTATCCAAATATTTAGGGTTTATAATAGATTTGGGATATGAAATAATTTGAATATTTTAGAAGAAAATTAGTAGAAACTTGATCAAATTTGAAGGATTTCATAAGATGTGGTATTAAGGTTTGAAGAAGGAAAGTTTTGAGATTTTTTTGGTTGAAATTTGATTTTTGATTGGTGAATTTTGAGTACAAAATGATTTAATTTGTAAAAATATTGAATTAAAAAAGAATTTGAAGGTTTTGGATAAGAGAAAACGACGAGAAGACTAAATTTGCTCAATTTTAGAAATAGAGAAATTTAGTTGGCTCAAAATAACTTAGGGATCAAAATTATATATAGTCTAAATCATGGGATTAAAAGTGCAATTAAGCCTTTTCATATTTTTATACTATTTAATCTATTATCTTTTCATTTAAAACTTATTTTATAAGGTGTTAAAGATGGTTAATAGAAAAATATTATAAAAAATATAATATTACTTATATTAAAAACCAGACCAACTTTAATTTGTTAGAGCCAACTACATTTCAACGCATTGATTAGTCCCATTAGCACAGTTACACTTTGTCATGCCCAGAAGAAAAAAAAAAAAAAGCATCCCACTTATATTAAATTGAACCTTTTGCACTTTATGTTAGTTAGACCCATGTAGCGTCAATGGGCGTTACATTTATGTTATCAAAACTGATCATGTCCTTGGAAACGAACCTATGAGGCATAGGCCCGTTATATCTTTTGTTATGTGCTTTGCGCAATTGTTTTCAGAAGGAGACCTATCAAATGATATTGTTGTGAACTTTTATGTTATTATTTCTACAAGGAAGTGACTATTGAGTGTTTCTCTTAATGAGTTTTGATCACTTGCATCGTTAGAAACTCATAGTTGGATACAACGTTCAATCCAAAATGGATGCTTTGACAAGAATGGCTCAAGTTATACGGGATATGGCTTCAATTGTAACTCAACAACTTGTCGTCATAAACTAGATGACTAGTACAATCATTCACTAGACACACATTAGTACCCATATAATGGAAGGAGAGACTAGAACTCTCGAATTCTTCTATAAGACCATATAGGCTGCATTGTTGAGATGTGTCTAAGATATCCCTATTGTTGGGAAATGTCAGCATAATTTTCATCCTCCGTGAACTTAAAATAGGCACTAAGTGGAAACGTAAAATAATAGCACCAAAAATTTTTAGCATGGAAAACCTTCTCAATGTGAGAGAGGAAAAACCACAGGAACCATAGGCCTCTTAAAACCTCCATTATAACGATAATGGGATTACAAGAGTACAACAATATATCTTCAATTTGTGGATAATACTCACAAATTGGCTCAATATTTTTCTCTCTTATAAACTCTCTCTAAGGAACTCTTTATTTTTCTCTCATGTGAGAATGTGCTTCTCACTTTGCTTGTGTGCTCCATTGTGGGACTCTCCATCTATTTATAGAGGAGATTTGCACTTGCTTGCACTTTGTGCAATTAATCCATCGAAATATATAGTTAGAGGTTGAACAATTTTTCAACCTTGCATTGCATGGCTTCTTGCATTCACATTGCATTATTTGGTAAATTTCCGACCCACTGAATTTTTGGCTGGACGTGCTCAACACCTATGTCAATCCACAACCATGACATAGAAATACAAAAACAGAAAGAACGTTCACCTTTGATATGTGAAGCCAAACTACCTCGATTGGGAACGAATATATACCAGATGGGACTCTAAACCATGGCACAAACAAAATGTCAGCACCAAAGACATTAGTTACAGGCCCATCCTGTGGCACTAAAGATTAAAAAAGACATCAACGTAGACAAAATCCACAAATCACCTCCCAAATGGAATCATGGAGATCCATACTACTTCTAGGAATGCGTGTATAAGGAAAAAAGTTGTTTTAAGTATACAGAAGGAGGACATTTTGCTAGAGATTGCAACAACCCTGTGTGGGTGAAGTCGCAAGTCAAAAATGCATAGACTATGAGGCTTATAAGAGGTGAAGACGTGTCTAAAGCAAATGGAGTCGAAACTTCCTAATCATAAGACCCTACTCAAGGAAACTAGCCATAGTTAGTAACCCTTGAGTTGTATCATTGTTCTAGGCGAAGTTACACTTTTCAAATTTATGACATATTAGTGGGCTTCTTGTAATTCTGTGCTATGAAACTAGAATTCCTCTGTTTGCTACAATGAGTATTGTCATTTTCTTCGTATTTCACAAGGATACCCTCTTTTGAATGAGAACCTTAAATTCAACCTTGTTTCGATTTGATTATGACTGTCATGTATTTCATCTTATTTGTCTACCCCATTCGCATGAGTCATCATTCCTCCAATGTTAACTTGAATTCCAAGTTAATTTGGACGCTCCTTTAATCGTAATCACCTTTAAGTTACAAAATCGGCTCGTGTGATTCGTTTTGTTATGTTAATGAGAATATAAAACATTTAAGAATGGTTTACTACCTCTTATTATTCAATTTGATCATTTCTTTTTTCCACTAAACCTATTGTTGATTTCGTGTTTATACGTCTTAGTTACCCTTTGGACAGTAACTATAATTTTCAAGTTGTTTCAAACAAAATTATTCCTTCTCCCAAATTGATTTATTTACATTACATAAGTTATTATCCTTCTAATGATGATTAGGATTTTATACTAGTTTAGTTGTTTGTCACTTCTCATTGGTTGAAATAGAACCCTTTTTCTTTATTTACGAAATCATTATGACACTTCCTAATAACTTTGGTTATCTCAATTCTTTTTGTAACCACTCATCTCTTTTGTTAGTAACTATGGATATCGTATTAATTTACCATTGATTATTCACTTTTATTCAGATTGATCATCCTTAAATTTGTTGTTGCGCTTGTTATGATCTCTTTCGTAAGTATAAGTTACCTTCTCTAACTAATGCAAGTTTGTGTTGTTTTAGACTCACTCTGTTTGCGAATGGAGAGAACTTGTTGCATTCCACTATTCCCGTTGAACTCGATCTAATAGAACCTTAACCACAATTTTATGATTTCTAGAATTTGCTGCCAACCTAGTGTGAGCTACTTTGATAAAGATGCCAAGTGGGGTACATATCTTAGTTCTTTTTTAGAATCAAGAATGTGCTTTGATTAAGTTTTGGGTACTGGTATGAAGCTTTCTAAAGTTTTTCTTGAGAGGAAATAAAGTCCATCTCTCACTAAGAGACGAAGTATCAAAAAGTTAGTTCCTAAAACCAACCAATCTTAGTAGCGTTGCTCAAAGTGTCATCAACGAAATTAACTACAATGAAAGAACTGCTTAGAAGAGATTTTGAGAAGCGCTGCACACCATGCTTAACATCAACAAAGCTGAATCAGGACAAGAGTTGGACTTTAGACTAGGCGTGGACTACTGTCAATTTAGTGAAATTGCAAACAAGGACAAGTACTTATTGCTAGAAAAATGATCTTGCACGAATTAGTTGAAAATGACTATTGTTTTCCTTGTAGATCAACCTATGATCTAAAAGGTGCCAAAGATGACAATACCTTTGGGCCTATTTGCGTAGCAAAATCAAATGCTTACACAAAAAAGACAATTTTGAGAAGAATTTTCACAGGTTGGCATTTAGGACCAAGATCGAGATGAGGACTCACACAATATTCAAAGAATATGACGGGATGATTAAAGTATTCGTGAAAAGGGGCTTACGTCAATGTATGGATGGATAGTTCAAAGGAACAACACAATCTTTAGAAGACCCGCTGAGACCATGTGTTAGGATCGCTTAAGGAATTGAGAAGGATTTCTACTTTGGTAGAATTCTCCACCGATACTAATTTATGTTCAAACATAAAAATGGTACAGTATAAGAATCATGTAGGGTTAGAGTACGAATGGTTGGGTCTGGAGAATAAGAATCATGTATTCTAAAGAGTCACATCGTGACTAGGGTAGCCAGAGTTATTAAATCTAGAAGGATCACTCTTAAATTCTTTTAGACAAAACCAAGTTCTTCTTTAAGATGTTCAACCAGTTGTTAAACAATCTCATCATCTCTTTGTAATTATTTATTTTGTCCTCATGTCTCGTGACCGAGGGAACATGGTTTGCTTCCACTTATCCAAATACATTCCAAGAAGTATAGAAATCCACCATTAAAAAAAATTATTTCTTTTTCCTTCAATTATTCACTCTATCCGAAATTCTTATAGAAGAGAAATTTTATCTCATGTCAATTGTTATATCATGAGCGTCTAGCTATAGTACAATCTAAGGAAGGCTAGTCAGATGTTCTACCTCTAAGGCCTTAAGATGAAGAAAATTCCACAACCAGAAAGAAACAGATTTGATCATGTCGAAAGAAAGACAAAACAACTAGAGGCTCAACGAAAATAGAAGATTAAGATTAGGAATGTTGTTTATGTCTTATCCACAATAAGCAAAATCTCGAGAACAAAACTTTTTCGTTTGGAAGGATTGTAACACCATATATTTTAATAATCTCTATTTAACTTGATTGATCATAATCACAAGTGAAATTCTTAATTTAAATCATAAAATTTAATTAAATGAATTTATGTGATTTTCTGTGAAAATTTCAATGGTTAATTCAACTGAAACTTCAACTACATTGTAAAATAGTTAGTGTGAGATTACACTATAACTATGAGTAGATAGTCAAATATTTCATAGAATTAATTATGATTAGTCATTATTAATCATAATTAAGCTTTGTAAAATTTTAGATTTATTCTAAGACTATTGATTAAAATATTATTATTTTATCTGATGTTGAATGTATGCTTTACGAGAAGTCTTCTTGGAGCTAGAAAAATACATTAGACCAATTTCCAGTGATGTTTAATGACTAAGACAATTGTTATATGCACTCCCCCAATTGCTAAACACACCCCTCTTTCACATTTTTTGTTATTCCCCCCCCTCCCCCCCCCCCAAATACCCCTTTCCAAATACTAATTTTCGAAACATCATTTTTATCACTTCCGAAAACTAATTTCCAAAAGTATTAAAACAACAACATGTTCCTTCTCCTCTTGCACCTTTTGTGGTTCTTGCTTCTCTTTGCTTACTCATCAATAGAGGATGGGCTGCTCGTATGGGCTAATGCATGAGCTATGCTGCTTGGTGGGTTAAGCATCATGGCTGGACGCGGGATGATGGAGGCGTCATGGTAGAAATGGTTGCAAGGCATTGGTGTGCCTAGAGACTTGACAAGCTTGGTTGTTGCGTATATGCTTGTAATGGTTCAATCAGGTGTCAATAACCATTCCATGTGACGACAATTAATCTTTTGAGCATTGACACTTTTATTACTTTAAATTAATTAACAATAGTAGTAGTGTGCGAAGGATGGTGAGCACATAAGCAGCAGTGGTGTGCGTACAGATGACTCTTAGTTTAAGGGTGGGTGTGTCATTACTGTGGCGAAATGAGCAAATTTTTTGTGGGCTCGATGGTGTGTCGTGTGCTCGGTGATGGTGCTTCACAATCACGTGTGTTGTTGCAACCAGTGGCACCGTGATTCGATGACAATGCTTAATTATGAGCCCCAAAAATGCAACCAGAGAGATACCTCACTATGGCCTCTTCGCAATTGTTCAAGTAATTAGTGTTACCATATTAACGTTGTCAACCATAGTGCCAAGCCTACGAGAGACACTCCCATCATTGTTGACAAGTAATTTATGTTGGATGGAGGTAGAGAAGTGGTGATGGTATGATGCCTAAAGTTGGTGGAAGTCTGACTGTCATTACATAGAAGAAAGAGAACAATTGAGAATGATAAATTAAAGTAACATTTGTGCTTACCAGGCTACCACATACAGTTAATCTATTGAGTATTGACACTTTTGTTAAAATGATAATGCTGATGTATCTTCAAACTTGTGACATGAATTAAATGACATCTTGATCAGATCATGTTTCCAAGAAATGTATATGAAAAGCCTCAAAGCAAAAGTTACATATAAATTATTTCCTATATCTAAATACAGCTCAAATGAGAGACAACCAGGCCTATAACCAAAAGATTAACCTTCCATTGACATTTGAAAAAGAAGCAAGTAGTTTAATACAAACTTAATAAAGCAATTCCTCAAACAAATGATCCACAAATTACTCCCACGTTCCATGATACAATTCCAAAAGGCTCTCAACTGGAGTGACACCTGCCACCGCAAAGATCATTAGACAAAGACTAAAAAAACAGAGAAAACCTTTCATGAAAACAACAAAAAACCCTGATGAAGGCAACATATATGAAAGCATGACATAGTAAAGAAAATCCATTTCAAGATGTATAAGTATAAAACTCGAGTTTGTATATGAAAAAGCGATTGAATTTTTGGCATAAACTTGCACAAGTTTTAATAGCCCAATTCTAGATGTCACTATATTTATGGCTAAATTAATATATTGACATTTGCTTTGGTATAGATTAAGACAAGGCTGAGTCAAAAAACATGTTCAAAATAAACCCTCAAAAAAGATGGAAGTGGATTTATTTAGATAAATATCTTATGCATAACAATTGTCTCAAACCATATTTGGACAAAGATAAGTTTTCATCCTATTTTTCAGTAAATAGGAAATGGTATGATGTCAAAGAATACAAGAATTGTAGAGGCCCTCAAGAAATAAAAAGAGAGAAGTCTAAATATGTAACGAGAAATTGAAGTGGAGAAAGCATAGAATTGATACAAGTCCTTCAATCTGGATGACTTTATGAGGCGCTCTACTGCACCAACTTGGAGAAAAGTAAGATCTAGTCATACGTAGTTGCATATATAAAATGAGAAAGACATCAATGGTGTTATGTGAATGAACAAAAAAAAAAATAAGAAAGGATAGTGGTGGAGATTGTTATGAGTGTACACGCAAGAGAAAACCAAAGGAGTGTGGTGAAAGAGAAAGGGGAGTGTGATAATAGAGGGGGGGCCTATGTTGGGAAAGGGGGAGTGCACAAGGGAAAGGAAAATGTTTGAAAAGGGAAAAGGAAAAGGGTTATTTAAGTAAATTAACTAAAAACAAAGGGAAAGGGGAGTGTATTTAGTAAATAGGGGAGTGTAAATAGCAAAAACCAATGACTAATTAGTCTTCACATGTCATTGATATGCTAATTAGATCATTGACACATTAATGTAAATTAATTTGAATACTTGCACCAAAATGGCTAAACCAACTTTTCTACTTGGTCAAACATTTTTCCTACATCAAATTGTCCCAAATTCAAACTAAGGCTTCCCATTGGCTCCCTTAGTATTTTTGGTTAGCCGAAACCCTTTTGGATGGAATTCCTATCATTTGTTTTACACAAAAGTGCTTAAAAACCTAAGCCTAAGATACCACCCTCTTTAGCCTTCACTTTCATTTTCATTTAGACCTAAAAACACTCTCCCTTTCCTCTTTGTTTGCCACAGCCACACTCCCTTCTTCTCACCACTATTTTTGCTTCATCCTCCATCTTAGGAGCTTGAGTTCTTTTCCCAAAGGCCACTCCAACAACAATAAGACCTTGTTCTTGCATTCCAACTTCATGATAGATTAATTTTGAGGTATTTAATTGTTAGTTATACTTGGCCTAATTGACTCTTATTTGTGATTAATATGGATGTATTGGTTGAGTTTTGGATTAGTGAGCTTCATTGGGCTTAATTGATAATCATTGTTAATTTTTGGATTTTCCCTCATTTTGACATTGCCATCTTCCGCGCGACATATCTAGAATTATAGAGTTTAGATTTTGATGTTCTTGGTGTTCCTGAAAAGTTAAGACGAAGAGCTATAATTTCACATCTCAAAGGCTTTGGCTAATTCTGATGGATTCAAGGAGAAAAATAGCCGCAGAATTGAAGACATTGTTCCTGCTGGCAGTTTGACATGGGTGCAGTATTTTGAAGATATCTTGAGTTGTAAAGGTCGTATCAATGTGAAACTGATGCCCAAATTTTGAGGACAAAATTGTCTACAACTTTCATGAAGACACCAAGGGAAAATTCTGCCATCTAAAAGGCCAAATAATTGAAAGAACAATAGCTGCGTGATTGGATATGATAGATCTCATTAGGATATGTTTTATCTCATCTTTTCTTATCCTATCTTCTTTCATCTTATCTTATCCCATCATTAGGATAAGGATTTCTATATTTTCTTTAAGGTTTACAATCATTTTGATTTGATTAAGATTTAATTATGATTTGTTTTCTATTTGTTTTTCTTTATAATTAGGGATTTATGTAATTAAAACATACCTTTGATTACACAGAGATTTTTGTGCAATTGAAGAAGTTATTTTCTTTCTTTCTTCTCCTCTTTCACTTCATTATTCTTTTATGTTTTTTATCCTTTATTCTTCAATGGCAATGACTATGGAAGGCTAAAGGCTTTAATCAATTCAAGGGGTTCGGTAGTTGTGGTTAGAATTTGAGTTTCCATTCTTAATTTTGAATTTTTATGCTTTCCTCTCCTCTCCCCTCTTCAATTACATTTTTCATTTTTATCATGATCATGATTTACATTCTTCATACTTGAAGTGGAGTTAGACTAGGATCGATTAATCTGAATATGATTGAGGTTGGATAATTGATTGATAACCTAAGTCAAAATCATTGTGCTTGAATTAGCATTACTTAGGAATTGCGATTATGATTTAGTTTTGTTAATTAAATGTTAGGTAATTATCTAATTGATTTTGATTTGACTTGGATGCATGTGAATTTTATATCCCTTTGAACTGTGATAACTCTGCCACACGAGGTGGACCCTTGGATTAATGTTTTTATTAATTGAATTTCGTCAAATATTTTTCTGTTTGCTTTCAAACACCCCCCCCCCCCCCCCCCTTTTCTAACATCCCAATTTGATCAGAATCAATAGATTCGGGTCTTCAAGAAGTGTGACATAGGTTGTTCCTTATACTGCAAGTTAAAGGGAATCTAGTGCTTTGGTAGTAGCACGACACTACTATCAAAATTGACGCCATTGCTGGGGACACAAATCATTGTGTCCTAATCATATTTGTTTATTAACTTTAATTTCTAATTATATACTATTAACCAGTTTCTTTTCTTATGGGTTTTGTGTTTGTTTGTTTGTTTTTTCTTTTCTTTTCTTTTTCTTTTTAGGTTGTGTTGGTAAGTTCCTTCATTTAGGATACTTTGTCCTTTATCGTATTTTAACATTGATTTTTTTAGGGATTTTCTGTGGTGATCTCAACTTTTTTTAAAAAAAAAGAAAGAATTTTATATTGTTTTCCAATTTCTAGGCATTTTACTACATAATGCATCCATATTGCACTTTTAGTGATTCTACATCTGAATATTTTGCATCCACCCATACTAATTTTGATTTGCATTTAGACAATACCATGGAAAGAAATAATAATAGGATATTAAGGGAACTTGTTGCACCTAATGTGACTTATCAATCTTCATGCATCTAATACCCTAGTGATGATGTGCCTTTTGAATTGAATTATGGTTTAATACATTTGTTGCCTAAGTTTTATACTTATGTAGGTGAGGATCCTTTTAAGCACATAAAGGAGATTCATGTTCAACCATGAGGCCTCAAGGCATACCAAAAGAGCATTTCAAGTTGAAAGCCTTCCAATTCTCCTTACAAGATGCTAGCTGCCAAGGACGGACTATGTTACTTGCATCTAGGTTCTATAACATGTTAGCATGACCTAAAGAAGTTGTTCCTAGAAAAATATGTTCCTTGCATTCAGAGCTGCAACAATTAGAAAAGACAAATATAGCATTAGATAGTTCGATACGGATAGTTTACATGAGTACTCTATTGTAGGTTCTAACAAGCTTTATCAACCACCCATTCAACAGCATAATATACAACAACTTAGTGCAACAACATCTCCTAAATCTAAGCTGACTCTGGAGGACTTAATTAAACAAATGGTAGTGAATTACTTGTAATTCAATTAGAGAACACAAGTTACCCTTCTGAATTTAGGGAATTAGATTAGACAGCTAGCTACTTCACTAAACCAACTACAGTCATAGAATTTTGATAAATGGCCTGCACAAGATGTAGTAAATCCAGGAAATGTGAATGTGAATGACATTACTTTAATATCATGTAAAACTATTGATGTTGTTGATGCAGGTTATAGGTTACAAGTTTCATATAAAGAGCAACAAAGAGCACCAGAAAAATTAGAAAATATAAGCAACATAAAAAGTGAGAAAATAGATTTTGTACCTTTCAATGATATTGCAATTGGTGGTGATGATGAACAACAAACCACGCCACATCTATTCCTTCATGGAGATGTGAAAATAAAGAAGATGGATAAGGCTGAAAAAGAGAATGTTTCTATAAATCATGATGGTGGCACATCAATAGATTCAACAAAGTCAAAAGCTGTAGCAAGTACATAATGACTTGTGATTATAGTCAGAATAGTCCTACAACACTCATGAGCTTAAGATGTATACTAGAGGAGAATAAGCAGCTCCTAATTACTATCCACCTAGATCCCCATGCTAACAAGAGAATGATAATTAGAGAGTTTTTGGAACTATAGGAAACCCAACCAAGAGAATAGAAGGATCATTATCATTTGTCCTTATCAATCATATACTTAGGCATGTTATTGCAAAATCTCACAACGGTTTTCTGATGGCTTTTCAGTTTTCTATAGGCGCTTCATCAACATTACACTTGAAGTTCCTTTTAAAGAAGCTGCTAGGAAAGGCAAACCAAAGTTGATTAGATGGATGTTGCTACCCCGAAGAATTTGACTTAGAAATTAGAGATGGGGTAAAGCAAAGATTCTAGGTGCAGATCACTTGAAAATGATAGAAAGGGTTGTAGATCTTTTTCCCACTCATAATGAGCAGTTTCTACAGTTGCATGGTTCCACAACTCCAAGATTTTACACATTTTTCTCACCTTGAGATAAGGGAGTTTCTCTCCTTACTCTTAATTTACACTTGACTTCCTTCTTGTAGTGCATGCTTACATTGAGGACAATGTGTGTTTTAAATGTGGGGGTGTTTTTAGTTATAGGAATTTTTTTGTTTTTAGTTAACATTTCTATTTTTCATTAGGAATTTTTCAACATGTTATTTTCTGTTTTCGTTGTTTTTCCCTTGTTGTCTACTTTTCTGTTCTATTTTATGCTTTCTATTTTGTTTTCTATCTTTTGTTTCTGTATTCTATTTTTTGTTTTTATTTTCTATTCTATTTCTATATTCTATTTTCTATTTATGTTTTTCTGTATTCTATTTTCTATTCTATTTTTTGTTTTTTGTTTTTTATTCTACTTTGTTGTTTGTTGCTATTTTCATTTTTAATTTGTTGTTTACTGTTTGTGTTTTTTGTTTGTTGTTGGATGCTATTTTTTCTAGGTTTTTACTGTTTTATTACATAAGTTTTGCACATTTTTTTCTTTGTTTGATGTTTTTACTATTTGAAAAAAATCCTATATATTTTTAGTTATTCTTACATGCTTTTCATTGAATTTCTAAATTTGTATAAATTGTAAGTAGTTGTATCATTCTTAATTTAGAGGTTTCATGACTTGATATGGAGTCATGCTTTCATCTTTAGTGTAATGAGTAGGATTTGAAAATTAAATCATAAATCATTTGTGGTAGAATTACCCTTTGTGAGATTTTGAGCCTTACTTGATGGATGGATTGCATCATGCCACTCTTTTCTTTTCTTGTGTGATTACACTCATGTTTGCTAGTTACTCTAGGTTTTGCCTTGATTCTTTTTGAAGCCTCTTGATTCACATACATTATTGAGATGATTTAGGTCTTCTTTGTTTTTAAGCTACTATCCAAATTGACTTACCTTGCATTAATCCCCTTATTTACCCCCTTAAGCCTATCTAATTATTTATTTCATTTTACAGCTTATTACAAGCTCTTGAAGTGAAAAACCATGATTCATCCTTAGGGATTAAACAAGCTTTGGAATTATTTTGGAAATGGGTTTTTAGATAAGTGTGGGGGAACTTGTAACCCAAAGTGTTAGGATTGTTTAGATATGCACAAATGTTTGTGAAAGTAGCATTCTTCAAAAAAAAAAAAAAAAGCAAGAAGAAAAAATAGAAAAAAAGAAAAGGAAAAAAATACAATAAAAGTTTGTGAAAGTACAAACAAGTGAAACTCAAAAGAAAGGAAAGAGTGAAAGGAGACAAGTGGACTTCACTTGTATTGGATTGTTCTTATGGGATAAGTTTTGCATGCTTAATTTGTTTCATTCCCCATTGCTTTTTTATTTTCATTAGTTATATAGCTTAGTGTCCTTTCTTATGCCCCACCTCCACCTTGACCCCATTACAACCCTAATAAAGTCCTTTTGTTCGTTAATTGCATGTGTTTCAAGTGGTGGAAATTAGAGGCTTGTCAAATTTGGTAGTGTTAGTTTGCATGTGGTCTTTTAGTGTAAACACAAACCTAGACACTTAAGAGTTTGAGAGTGTACCTTGTCAGAGTTCTATCACTTTTGGTTGCTCTTTTAATTTGCCTTGTCTTCTTGTTTACTTTGGATGTTGATGATGTGTTCATAGATTGTTGTGACCCCTTGATGCATTGGGTGTTTGTACTCTTGCTTACTTTTATAATTTTTAAGATTCATTGAAAATTGCTTAAATTGTGTTCATGCATTGGTGTTTAATTTAGTTCATTTACTTTTGGGTTAATAATTAAGTTTTGCTCAAGAGTGCAAAAGTTTAAGTGTGGGAAAATTTGATAGATCAATTTTGTGGTATTTAATTGTGACTTATACTTGGCCAAATTGACTCCTATTTGTGATTAATATTGTTGTATTAGTTGAGTTTTGGATTAGTGAGCTTCATTGGACTAAATTGATAATCATTGTTAATTTTTGAATTTTCCCTCATTTTGACATTACTATCTTCCACAAGACATATTTGGGGCTACAAAGTTTGGATTTTGACATCCTTGGTGTCCTTGAAAAGCAAAAACGAAAAGCTACAATTTCATGTCTTACAGGCTTTGGCTAATTCTGATGGATTCAAGGAGAAAAATGGTCACTAAATTAAAGACATTGTTCTTGCTGACAACTTGACATGGGTGCAATATTTTGAAGATATCTTTAGTTGTAGAGGTCGTATCGATGCAAAATTGATGCCTAAATTTTGAGGACAAAATTATCTACAACTTTCATGAAGACATAAGGGCAAATTCAGCAATATAAAGGGCCAAATAATTGCAAGAACAATAGCTGTGTGATTTGTAGATGATAGATCTCATTAGGATATGTTTTATCTTATCTTTTCTTATCCTATCTTAGTTTATCTTATCTTATCTTATCCCATCATTAGGATAAGGATTTCTATCTTTTCTTTAGGATTTGCAATCCTAAGGATTTGATTAAGATTTAATTAGGATTTTCTTTCTATTTGATTTTCTTTATAATTAGATATTCGTGTAATTAAAACATACCTTTGATTACACAGAGATTTTTGTACAAATGAAGAAGTCGTTTTCTTTCTCTCTTCACCTCTTTCACTTCATTATTCTTCTATGTTTTTTATCCTTTATTCTTCAATGGCGATGACTATGGAAGATTAAAGCCTTAATCGATTCAAGCGATTCAATGAACGTGGTTAGAGTTTTGAATTTCTGTTTTTAATTTTAATTTTTTCATATGCATGTCTTCCTCTTCTTTCCTCTTCAATTTCAATTTTTATTGTTTCATGATTATGAATTACATCTTTTTCTTTATAATTGAAGTGAAATTATATTAGGGTTGATTAATCTGAAATCTAATTAAGGTTAGGTAATCAATCGATAGCCAAAGTCAAATTGCGCATAAATTAACATTATTTTGAGATTAGGATTGTGATTTCAATTTTGTTAATTATATTCTAGGTGATTATTTGGCAAAATTTGAATTGATAAATATGCGTGTGAAATTCATACATCATTTCAAACTATGATAAATCCAACCATTGGATTTCAATATCTTGAATTGATGTTTTTATAAATTTGATTTTTGTTCAACATTTTTTGTTTTGCTTACAATTCAAAACCTCCCATTCTTTAATTTCCCCAATAATATCCTAATCAATTGATTTGTCTTCGAGAAGTATGACCTAGGTTGTTCCTTATACTACAAATTGAAAGGGGAATCTAGTGCTTTTGATAGTAGTGAGACATTGCTATCACTTCATAAAATACCATTTTAGTGAGTTGTTTCTCTACTTTTCCCTTCATCCTTCTTCTCCATCTTACATGCCTTTGTCCTCCTCATCTTCTAATCTCTCCTTTTCATTTTTATTTCATTGGAACCATGGTTTTGTGGTAGCATTTTTAGCATTGGTTCAAGAAGGGGTTTTTCAAGCCAAAAGCTTCATAATTCTTTACAAAGCTTACGCTTTTTCTTTAATCTATAAGGATAATGGAATCTTACCTTTTCCTCCATCATTTCCACCAAATAAAATGTTGTCTAAATGGTGTATTAACTCATTTGTTTGGTTAAATATGATTGCATGGTGGTTTTGTGGTCAATAAACTTTATATGCTCATATATGTCCATATATGTTCAGATCTATGCAAAAAGGTTCAAGCTTACGATTTTATTTCCATTTTTGTTCCAAAAAAATATATGTTACTGCTTTGAATATGTACCTACTTTTTGTGTGATTAAAAATGATATCTTGACGAATTTTGTGCTTAAAATGCCCTAACTTTGTTATATGTTAATACTAGTGTGAAAAATGCTTAACTTGCCTTGTTTTGGGTCATTAACTCACAAGAAAATTGTATTTAGTGCTTGTGGATTTAAGCGTGGGAAACAACAATGTGTTTAAGTGTATTTTTGAGTTATATTTTGATTGGGTTTTATTTGGGGTTGTTTTGATTCATGAAACACTTAAAAATCCTAAAAATCTCTAAGTTTATAATACATAAAGTTTTAAAATATTGGACCCACTCTTTGGACCATTGGATACATGCACAATGACCTGCTGAAACAGTTCTGGAAGAGAACCA
The DNA here is from genome assembly GCA_004329165.1 of Spatholobus suberectus. Lineage (NCBI taxonomy): Eukaryota > Viridiplantae > Streptophyta > Magnoliopsida > Fabales > Fabaceae > Spatholobus > Spatholobus suberectus. The sequence goes on from CM014729.1 coordinate 65,432,132, forward strand.
AAGTGGAGACCTACATACATTTTCAAAGTTTCATGGACTAGTATGAAGTTTAAGGAAATAAACCTAAATAAAAATTAAGTTTAAGTTAAAACAGTAACTAAACCTCAATTATATACCTTATAACAGTGGGTTAAACTTTGTTTTATGTCTTAAAAGTGATTCATAAATGATTACAATATTTTGGAAAAATATAGCCTAGAAAAGAAGCTAAACAAACATAGGTTCAGAAAAATAATCTTAAATTAATTAAGAAAAGGTATTTTAGTAATTTTGCTTTTATAAAATCATTGTTATGATATTAATAAATTAATTTCTTGGTTAAAATAATTTTAAACTCATATTTCATATTTGAGAATTTTGGAATTAAAAGTTGTTAAATATAAGCATGTTAGTGAAAAATATTAAAAGAAGGGCAAACTTGTAAACTCACTCTTTTAAATTTAACTTATGGATTAAGAATATTTTTAACTATAAATAATTTTATTTTCTCATATTTGAAAGAAATTCTTTATTTTAAGTTAATTTGAGTAATTCATAATTATTCTAGTATTTAAATAAAGATTAGGGGTAAAACAGTCTTTTCACATAAAATCTATTCAGAAAAATCGAAGAAAATTCTATGCAACTATTAACATTATTTGAAATCTCTCATAAAAATATAAAGTCAAAATAATGTAAAGAGAATTAATTGTGAAAAGTTTAGTAAAATATAATAAAAATGGGTATTTTGAAAATTTTGAATTTTAATCTAATTTGAAATTTTGAAGCAGTGACTTAAATATGACATTCTAAAATTATTTAATTTTATTTAAATTTTTCTAAGACTTTAGTGGAATTTAATTAATTCCCTTCATAAAACTTAATAACGTGCATTATTCGCATAAATGGAAACTTAGAAGCATAAAGCAAAAAATGCCAGTATAAAATTCTAAAACCTTCTCAATCTATTTAGACCTTATTTATAAGGTGTTTTATGTGCTTAGTACCTTATGGAGGGCTATACTTAGTGTGGCCAACATGTTAGGTCCTATAATAATCCTTGTTGGCCTGTGGCTTCGATTTAATACTTAAGTATGACATTGTTGTTGTTTCTCCATGAAAAGATCTTAGCATTAATGAGAAAATGATTATGTGTTGATATTGTATATGATGGTGTGATCATGCATTCTTGGGCATGAGTCTGCATATTGTTTTAACGAATGTTTGGTCTAGGACAAATGTTGAAAAGGCTAGTAGACGTACAAATTTGTATCCTTGAAGATATACAGACGTACAAATCCACATGAGGCCAAGGTCCTCACAAACCCCATGTCATAGTGGTAACAACTCATGTACGTATGTCTTGACGAAGCCACAATTTCTTCATGATCAGTATCGATATCCACAAAATGATTTTTAGCACGTGTTGATTTTGACTTACGAGTTGGTGTTATATTGTATCATGTTAAGGCACATGACTAACTAGTTTGTAAATATTTGGAAATCTTCATGGAGTCGAGTCTACTGCATGCATGATAGACATATTGCATAGTTTTGTGTGCCTGAATTGTTTGAATTATTTAATGATGTAACATGTTATGTTGTAATGATTAATAAATATATGACTGACTATTGTTGTTTTTATGTTATTTGTCTAAAGTACATTCCTCGCACATGTACGTGTACTTTTGCCTTTGTAATCTTACCTTTTTGCTTCCGTGTTTGTTGTGTGTGTGATGATTAAGACGTTTGCATTCATGGGAGATGGCGACAAGATCTCGACAAATTATGGAGACCCTCTTGATATGTTGTAGTAATAATTGTCTAGGGTAGTATGTTAGTGTTGGCCAACTTAGGCGATAGATTTGGTTGTAGTAAACTTATCCCCCCCCCCCCCTCCTCCATCTCGAATATACCTATTTATTTTGGATGACTTAACCTATTAGCATGTACTTTATTATTTTGACAAACTCTAGTGTTCGATCCTTGAGATCTTAGTTTTAGTTTTGTAGTATTGCATGACACAATACATTAATTCTTCTAATAATTATGCCAGCTAATCATTTAGTTAACATCTATTTTAGTTAATTATTTGATTTATGTGACTTTTTGTTGTATGATGTTTTCTTCGTATCACAAAAATACATTACCAAATTTTCATAATCAAATTAACATTTTACTAAAAATTGAACATTCCACACTTTACATTAGTTAGATCCATGTAGTGTCAAGGGGACATTACTATCCTCCACACCTAAATTATAGTGTCATGAAAAGTAAACACACATAGTGTCCCCACATACAAAAAGGTTTAAGAAACACATGCCTTCACTCCTAGAACAACCTCTTGTCAACCCATGCTCTCCACCAACAAGTCACTTCACATTATCAATGCCAAATGATGAAGCCTCAGTAGTTCGTCTCTTTACACATTCGCAGAAGAATCGCAAGGAGCCTTGTCTTCTTTTTATTGGAACATGAAAATCTCTATGTAAAACAAGGTCTCAAACTTTGAGGCTTAAACAATTAACCTTATTAATCCTAATCCAATATAAGCATTTGACATTTCTTTTTTTAATTGCTAATTTTGTAATTAGTTTATTTAATTGAAAATTAAATTAAAAAGTTTGGTGTGTCAAGTTACCATATGACACTTAGGCTCGTTAATCCCACATGGAAACACCACATGGATCATTGGTAACCACATCACTATTTCTGAAATAAAGCTAACATTAGTGACCAAAAATAAACAATTTATAATTTACAAGGATGAAAGACAATTTCTCTTTTTGTATTGACTAAAAATGAAAAAAGTGTAATTGGAGGAATTAAAAAGATATCTAAGTCAAAAAAGAAACTACTAAAAAAATTGAATGACCCAACAATGAAAGGAGTCAAAGCTAAAAAAGAAAAGAAAAATAAGAGAAGGAATGAGAACAAACTTGTAGCCTCTAAACCTTAAAGAAACACAAGTTCATTCAATAAAGACCTATTTGCAAAAATAACTTAATTAAGATCTTTTTCAATAAGCTATATAAGAACTAATGTTATAAGTGCATAAAATTTAATAAGCTATTTGCGTTTGAATATACATGTTGATATTTGCTTATATAGTTTTAAAGTGTTTGGAGACATTGCTACATTTATAAGATGTTTCACTTTGAAAATTAAAAAAAAAATCAAATAATGATTAAAAATAAATTAAAATTTTAAAAACTAACTACATAATTAATATACTAATATTATATATATATATATATATATATATATCACAAAAATATTAAAAATAAAAATCACTAGTCACCATGTACCTATTTTTAATTTTTAAAAACCAAAAATTTAAGTAGCATAAATTTTAAAAAATTGTGATACACACAAAATCAACATACACCCACCAATAATTTTAAAAGGAAATACATAATAATCAACAAATGAATAAGTAATAAATTAAGGTGTTAAAATTAAAATCATATATATATATATCATAATATCATGATATAAGCTTAAAAAATTCACCATTCACATGTATAAATATATAAAAATAGCGAAGTGTTACAAAAATTCAACCACTACACACTATTGTAGAAGGAAACATATAAAAAATTAGTAGCAATGTATAAAAGAAATTATTAGCAACATATAAAAATATAAATTTACTTAATTAAATAATATTTTTTAGTGAAAAAGAAGGAAACATATAAAAAAATTTACTAGCAACGAATAATTATAATTTTTTGTGTACAAATTAATGTTTATATTAATTTGGATAAAGAAAAAAATATTTAATTCGGGGAAAGAAACGAAAAAAATAAAAAATATGTACGCTTTATATATCTAGCCCTAGCAAGATTCAAACATGAGTTTTTTTATAAACTCTGTATAAACTATTCCTATAAGCAAGCTTGGAGAGCTTATGAAAATAAGCTAAAATTATCTTATGGACAAGTCATAAGATATTTTTATAAGCTTTGTCTAACAAACACACAAGCAGTTATAACAAAAGTCAAAATAAGCTATTTATATGCTTTTCCAAACAGGCCTAAATAAAAACCAAACCTAGCTTCTAATTCCTAAAAAAAGGTTAGAGATTGAAAATTTAAAATAAGTCTCTATTAGATCAATTAGCTGAATTTGAGAAAGAATATTGAAGAACAAATTGCACATTGATAGGTTAGAAGTAATATAGTTATTAATCTCAAATAACAGCACGTAGTGGTGACTCTGAAAATGCTATAACGGGATAGCAAAATAACTATTTTAAATATTATAATACAAACTAAATTTATACTACATATAAATGCTAATAAAAACAATTAAAACAATTTTTGATAAATAAGTCTCAGTTTACACACACAACCAATGTCAATCTAAGAGTAAAAATAGTAGAAAAAGAACATAACAAATTAGATAAAAATTAACCAAATACGAACATGAAAATTTAAAGGAAGAAGAAAGAACAAAAGTAGGGGCAAAAGGCCAATATGAAAGAATAGACATAAAAAAGAACTAACTTTTATGAAATGGTCAAAGAAGAATGATTTGAAATCTTATCATATTTTTTAAGCCACGAAATGCATTAGACAATGGGGAAAAAAATCACAATTTTACCTAAAAAACTCCTAAGCAACATTTAGGGATAAAAATAGAATTTTGAAGCCTCTATCATGATGGCGCTAGTATAACACACAAAAAATTGCTATGTGGACTACTATTGCTTCCACAAGGATCGCTAAAACACTTTGCTACTTTAATTCCATAGCTGCACAAGGTTGCTATGCTCCATTTCTATGTTTTTTCTTTTTTGGTGATTCCATTTCTATGCTATAGCATGCTATTGACTAATAAAAAATATATAATATATAAAAACAAGAAAGTTAAGTACAAAATACTTGAAAGAAGCATTTTTAGGTGATTAGATCTTCTACTTTTGCCTCTACTGCCAAAAAGATCAAAAATGAAAGTACAAAGAGAATGGAGAAAGGAAAATGAAGAAACAAACAGAAAGTAAAGAGAGAAACAAAAGTTGGAAAGAGTTAGAAAGAGATGGGGATGAAAAGGATCCAAGTCTCATTTTTAGACATGAAGAGATTCAAACTAAAACTTTCTCACTTAGACATGACAAGTGCACTGTTTACACCTACTAAGAATAAGGCTACTTGATATTTATAGTATATAAATTTAATAATCATATAATGGAAAGTTTGGATAAGTGTCACATTCTCATTAAAAGAATTTTTCCTATTCACTTACTTATTGTACAAAGTTTTCACCGTTCAATCTATAGTGTATTTGTAACGACCCTCTGCCACTACAGTACTCCATAATACCCCAAACATTACATCAATATTCAAAAATAAAATAATCAACATGCTATTATGACATCATACATAATATAATATGTATATATAAACGAGATATGAAATAATATAATATATAAGTCAAGTTATATAAAACCAAAGGAGAGATACAAAAACTAAAACTCCCTATAGCCGGTCATCTATACAACAAATACATCAACCCTAAAAAGAGCTCCACCCATAAAGGGCCTTCTACCATCTCCAATTGAGGCCTTCATGCATCAACTGTGGGAGACCGGATCTGCTAAAGCTTCACCCTCTGCTCCCATGCCAAAAGACATGATCATCACAGTCATAGCAGCACCCACAACCACAACCAGCAACAACAGCAAGGCATAACAAAACAGCAAGGTAAGGGTAAGCTTACAAAACAAAACAAGCATATAATATGCAATTCATATCATCAAATCATCAACATACTAATTTGGAATCCAATTCATCAAAGAATGAGTTTACATACATTATAGCACAACACATCATACTTTCAACCCCAAAATGTCAATGCATGAATGACACAACTCTCAAGAGATTTACTACATTCTAGGTGATCAGCCAGGTCTTATTCCCTACCATGACCTTCTAAGCACCATTCAAGGATTGCCAAAATTCTGATCTATGGATAAGCTTATGGTTGTTAGGATAAGTGAATGTGGGTGGTGGTATACCACGACACAAGGCCTACATTGCCTTGGCCCCCTGTGGGATCACCCATCCATTCATCCTCTAGGCCCAACTTTTAGACCCCACTTCTTATCTAGGCACTAAGTTGGAGGCCCGTCTGAGTTGCAGCTCCGTTCACCCCCAACTTCCATGCCTACCCATATGCGGCATTAGGCCTATACAACCTCATCCAACAACATATGCATGTATGCATAAGCCATAACAACAACTCAACCACAATCATTCATCAATATCCATATATATATATTGAGCCACAACATCAACAACAACCCAACCACAATCATTCATCAATATCCCTATATATATATATATATATATATATATATATATATATATATATATATATATCACATCATCACACCACGTGGCCTACTCAGCACCATCTGTGCTCCAACAGTCACCATCAACCCCATGCAGGCCCAATCCAACCTCTTGCATGGTCAACAGATAAGGCACTATCCAAGCAACACATACCTTGTGAAAATTCTCACACAGCACTGGGACCTACATCTCCTATGAGAAGTCTCACCACAATAACACAACATAAGCAGTGGAAGTTCTATCTAAGCAACCTTCCACCCAACTACCCCTTTTTAACAATTTATCAAACAAATCCACAATAATAATAAAGAAGAACCAAAAGCTAGTTTAGAAAACTATTTGAACATCCAATTATCTTTACATATACATTTGACATCCATAGGAGTCAATAAAATCATCAACAACCAACAACAATAATATAAAGCAAAGAAAATCTTGTTTTTTTCTCGCTGAGCGCAAATTCCATCACTAAGCAAGAGATCCATCGCTAAGAGAGCTTTTTTGTCGCTAAGCGAATGACTTATAGAGAGTCATCAGCATCTGTCGCTAAACGAATGACAAACTTCCAACGACCTTCAAGCTCCGTTGCTAAGCAACATAATCCGTTGCTGGGCGCGAGTGCGATCTTTTTGTTCACAATTCAACAACCAACAACCATTTTTGACCAAATCAATCAACGCCAAGCATCACAAAACAATTTTAACTACTTTTAATACCTTTCTAACCAATTACATAACAATTTTATCCACAAATCATCAACAAATTTTAAAATCCCCTTTCAAAAACCCATTTTGTCAAGAACCACATACACACAAATATTCACCAAAATCAACCGATTCCAAAGCATTAAATAGACATATCAGTGGCCATAAACACACAATCAAGCAATAGTAAGCATCCCTTACCTCTAAAAGCTTTCAAATTCAGATATAGGTTCCTTGAGAATTTGATATCTTGAGCCAAAACTTCAAAAGATTGATCCTCCTCTCACCCAAAGCACTGAACTAAGCTTGGAATCTCTTGACTACACCCAATAACTTGAGAAATCTAGAGAGAAATAGAGAGAGATGAAGAGAAGAGAGAGAAAGAGAATGAGAAAAAAAATTAGAGAACTTCCTCTCCTTTCTTCCTTTTATACTTGGACCTCCCGGAGCTCTCACACGGACTTTGGGCTATCTAAGATTCATAACTCATCAAACCACTCCCCATAACCCATAATTGGTCTAACTCAACTATTTTTCCTCAAAAATCCAAAATCACTTCAATAACACACCTAAGTTGACTCAAGCACACATCTCAAGTTCCTTAAATTCAAACCAGAATTTCAAACAAACCATTCACAACTATCATCACATACAACAAATCATACATAATAACAATTCATTTATTTCTTTTAATTAACTAGATTACATATCTAATTTCTACTTTTTAATTATCAAAACATTAAATTATGCATTAGGAAAAATAAGGTGTTACAGCATTTCTATTTAAATAATTTTTCTTTTTATACCAATCTACTTATATAAATATATGCCTATGAAAAATAACTATTTATTTTTGTTGAATATCATTGAAAAATAATTGGATTATTTTATCAATTCGTATTTCAAAATTACAATAACATTTAAGTTTAAGTGTAAGATTAAATTCAATATAATATATTTAATCATTTTAACATCTAATAATAATAGGAAAGTCATTAAAAACTCTATATTACTATATGATTTTAATATTTATATAATATTAAAATGGTAAACTCATTTAAAATAGTATGAATATTTATATCATACACAATTAATATAAATTTCAGGTGTATAATAATTTTCACTATATAATAGTGAAGATATAATATTTTTAATAATTGAAATAAATGGATAATATTTCAAATGGATAATATTTCTTTTATATAAATTTTAAAATAATTAAAAATAAGATTAGTAAGCATGTGTACTACTACATATTATATTATATTATTCTTTTCTTTGAAATGTATAATTCTACTGTAAATTAAAATATTTTATTTTGACATTTAATTTCATTTTACATTATGTTAATTTTAATACACTTACAGCATATAATATCAAACAATATCATTGGAATTTAGAAATCCTTAATAGAAATTTCATTGAAATATATGGACAAAAATATCACTCTTTTAAATATTTATTTCATCTAATATAATTTTCTATGATTAGCTAATATTGTGCTGTTATGTTAAGGAGAATAAAAATACCTCCATTAGAGAACTTAATCATTAATATATTTTCTTCTCACAGGTAAAAAATAATACTAAACACCTACAATAGCTTATCTTACATAAGTGCTATTGAAGTACAAATTGTCTACTAGAGATTAAAATATTAAGTTATTATAAGTAATATTTGATTTCAATAACTTACATCTAATTTAATTAATTTTTATATTGTAAATTATTTAGAATATTGTTTATATAGTCAAATCACAGTATTTTATGCCTAAACGTTAAAATATTATGAAAATAACAACTTATTTTTGTTTGAAATATCATTGTAAAATAATTGGATTATTTTATCAGTTCAAATTTCAAAATTAAAATAACATCTAAATTTAAGTGTAATATTAAATTTAATATAATGTATTTAATCATTTTAACATCTAATAGTAATAGGAAGGTTATTTAAAATTCTATATTATTTTTAATATTTAAATTTACAATTTTATTATACTCAATATTTAAATCATATGAAAAAAAAAATTATATTCACCATTATGTTGTAGAGTGAATATGTCGTATGTAAATATTTTATAATTAATTTAAATAAATTTCCAATAAATATAAAGTTATTTTTTTGTTATTGAATATATTAATAATGATATATAGAACATGGTTTTAATATTTATATAATATTGAAATGTTAAACTCATTTAAAATTGTATGAATATTTATATCATAAACAATTAATATAAAACTCAGGTGTATAATATTTTTACTATATAATACAAAATATATAACATTTTTAATATTTGAAATAAATGTAAAATACTTATTTTATATAACTTTTTAAATAATTAAAAATAAAATCATTAAGCATGTGTACTGCTACAATTACACATTATATTATATTATTCTTTTCTTTAAAATATACAATTTTACTGTAAATTAAATATTTTATTTTGAGATTAAATTTTATTCTATATTATGTTAATTTTAATATACTTACGACATAATATCAAACAATATCATTAAAAATCCTTAGTGAAAAATTGATTTAAATATTTAGACAAAATTATCACTCTTTTTAATATTTATTACAACTAATATACTTTTTTATGATTAGCTAATATTGTAAAGTTATTCAAGTAATATTTCATTTTTATAGTTTGCATCCAATTTAATTTTTATATTTTAAATTATTCAAAATATTGTTTATAAACTTTAAAAATTATAAAACTAATAAAATTTAATTATTTACAATTTAGTTGTAAACTTAACATAATTTAAATCTTTTAAAAATTTTAAACTTTAAAATTTTCATATAAAAAATATCCGAGTCTATGATCAAATATACGTCCCGTACATAACACAAGTTAAACACTAGTTCTAGAAAAACCCAAATCTCATTCAGACCAAAAATAATAACAAAATGACATATACATAAATTCTAATAACTTCTCTCAGAATTATTAGAATATATGAGCACACTTTATAAAAAAAATAAAAAGAAAAAGAATATTTGAGCGCAAGTGCCTATCTGAGGAGATAAACCAACTGTGTACAAAAACGTTCATATTGTTCAAGTCATATTATCTGGACTCCTGCGACAAATAGCAAATAGAATCATAGGTTCCAAACCCAAAAGTCTACAAATATTTCACCAAAAAAAAAATTTGATGCTCAATAGTTTTAATTTGGAACTGCATCAGGTGAAGTTAAGTTTTGAACTCCAGTAGCCGGAAGCAAGACGGACACCAACACCGCCCAAGAGTGGAGTGGCAAACAGATGGATCGGATAAATTTTTAATCGAATTATAATAGATTGGATAAAAATAATCTATTTTTGATCCATTAAAAATTCATTTAAAAAATCTAATTCATCCATGATGTATCTAATAAAATTCAATCCAATCCATTTATTAACAATTTTTTAATAGATAGATATTTAATCCATCCATAAAAATAATATGTTTTAAAAATTAAATAATATTTATTTTTAAAATATTTTTTCGCTTCTCTCTCTCCCCTCTCTCCCCACTTTCTCTTCTTTCTCTCCTCCCTCTCTGATTTAATATTTAATGCTTGAGAATAACAATTTAAAATGAGTTTTAAAAGGTTAATATTTTAACTGATGAACAATGCAAATAAAAGTTTTAAAGTTGCAGTTGGACGTGCAATTATCAAAAAAGAGTATTACTATATCAATCAAACATGTGTAACAAATGACATAACTCGTAAGTGGAAAAAGGCTCAACTTAGTTTCAAAAAAATACAGAATAAATCATATTAATACATAAAAGATAAAAATTAATACATAACCTGTCTTAAAATATATATTTCATTAGTTAAATTAATCGTTAATACTGTTAACTCAAATTAGTCTGATTAAATAGTATACATATTAAAAATTACTTGGTAATTTTTCATTTTTCAGAGCATTCTACATTGTCATTAGTACACTAATTTAGTTATTGTCCACATTAGCATGTAAAGTACATCCCTTTAATGAATAAGATAAACGGTATTTTATTTTTATCTCTTTATTTGTCTCTTTATTTTTTTCACCCAATGAATTTTATTTTTTATTTTATGTAATCCAATGAATTTTGAAAAAAATAATAAATGAATCATTAACCATCCATAAAATTAAATAGATGAATTAAATTCAATTTATTATTATTATTATTATTATTATTATTATTATTATTATTATTTTGGGTAATAAATAAATTGAATAGATTTACTTGTGGATGGATGATGAATAAATAGATTGTTTTGCCACTCCTACCCAAGAGCATGCCAGAGTTGACTAGTAAGAGAGGATGATACAATTTCATACATCAAGTGAATACTCAATCTGTTTTTCCCCCTTTGCGTTGATTTGCATCTAACCCAACCAGTCAATCTCTAATGAGTACTTGCATTCAACAGGCGTTGACCTTAAATTTAATTGTGCACAAAATACTAAAGACTGATCAAGACAAAATGCATAATGGTGGAAACTGAACTGCCGAACATGGCAAAACTAACACAAACCGATTAATAAAACAACTCTCATTTTTTTTTCTTTCTTAGACTAAATGTACAAGTCAACACTGAACTACAAAATAATATACATCTAAAATATACAAGCCCCAGCAGGGATACAAAGTAAGAGGAAAAGTGTTAAGCCTCAACATTAGCTTTATTTCCAGCAAGGATGATAGAGATTTCAAGACCACGGCTGAAGGCTTGATTGAAGAGAAGGCGAGACTGGAAAGTGGAAATGAATGGAAACCATGATAAAAACGCTATTGGTGCAAAAATGATCATACCCATTCCAGCATCATACATTCTAGCGAACTCACGGACAGAATCCCACAAGCCAAGACTCCAAACTATCTTCTTCCATGCAATTGCCAACTGAAAAAAGTGGAAAATTTTACAAATGTTAGAAGCTGGAATTAATTTCAAATGCCAGCAACGATACAAAACTAAAGTGGTTATGAATAGCCAGTTTTACATAAACTAATTCCATTCAGTCTTTTGGCAAAAACAGTTAGACAATCCCATATGCACCAAATAAGAGTGACCGAGGAGTTTTACAGTACTATTTCGGAGTTCGAAGGCTCAGAGCAAAAGTATATTAGCAGTTCAGGAATGATAGTTGAGAAAAAAGTTACCCCAACAATAAGACCATGACTACATCATATTAATTCAATAGTGAAGTGTATGATTAGACTATTTACTCCCCATATGTATAATGGGAGATAACTTTCTTGCATGTTCTGTTTCAGACATCAAGAAGAAAAAATGCTCATAGTAATAGCATTTTGATTCTCTACTCAGCTACGTTGCAATAATACCATCCCTTAAAGCATCATGTTTTATTATAAAGGTTCAACAAATAATGTATTCTGGATGGGAATTTCTGTGGTACACCGTTATTGGTTCTTCCTGATGGGAACTTCTATGGTACACCCTAAGGGTCTGTTTGGCAAGGGTGAAATAGTGTGAAAATGGAGGTGCGAGGAAAGAAATAAGGGGGTGGGAAAAAAGTATGTATATTTGGTAGAGTTGAAATGGAGAGGAAAGAGGAGAAAAACCACATGGGCCCATGCACTATTCATTTCTGCACAAATGTGGGTGAAAATAGTGTGGAAATGAGGGGGAACAGTGTATAAAGACATTTTTACCCTCTGTTTGAACTGGATAGTCAACTATTGCTTTAGAATAGTCGACTATTACAGGTTTGGCAGACCCATTTTTGCCTCTATTTATACTAGATAGTCTACTATTGCTTTACGACAGTCAACTATTACAACTACTGTAGCCAGGGTGACCCAATTCGTCTCTGTAATTGCGTGATAGTAGACTATTAGGTTAAGATAATCAACTATCATAAGCTTCAAACCAACTTCATGTAAATAAGGACAAAAATGGAAATACAACATTAATCTAATTTTTTTCCTTTCTTTTCACTCAAACCAAACAACCACACAATATTATTTCCACTCTATTTCACTTCTATTTCTACACAGCCAAACAACTCATATTTTTACTCTATTTCTTACCTATTTCTTACCTCCCTATTTCTCTCCAACCTATTTCTCTCCACTCTATTTCTTTCCATGCTGCCAAACAGAGGGTAAATAACACTTGCCATTTGGACGTATTATGGGCATAGGGCAGCATGTGGGACAAATCTCAGTGCAGAATTCTATAGACCATGATGCAGGTGCACCAAAAAATAAGGGTATCATGGAAAGTTCCTTCCTGATAATTAATTGCTATGTATGAGTAGAAATAGGCTAGGCCACTCGACAGTGGTCTATGACCTAGCCTACATCAGGCCCAAACCAGGCTAAAGCTTTTTAAAGCCTATATAGTTAAAAAGGTCAAGCTCTAGGCTATTCAAAAAGCTTTTTAAGCCTAACAAGCTGACCTATTTAAATAAACATAACTAAATATTTGTTGTTAATATTATTATTATTAAATTAAATTTGCTATAATGTATTAAAATCATACATTTATTTATTTTTTTAAATATTAACCATGTTGACCTACAAAAAGTGTCAAGCTAATAAGTTTATTGAAAGATAAATTTATGTCCTATTTAAAAGTCTAATTGCAAAATACGTTTTTAAATAAATTATCATGAATGTCAAATTAGACCTTAAAAATATGTTTATATCATATAAACAAGTTAGACTCAATTCATATAAAGTTTAGCTACCTATTTTCACCTCTATTTTGGTGTTAAATTATCACAAAATAAGCTCTTAAATAGGCTTGTAGGCCAAGCCAAGCTTTTAGGTAGGCCACGCTTTTAAAAAAGCCATATGATAGGTAAACAGGCTAGACTTAGACCATGTATTTTTAACCAAGGTTAGACCTAAGCCTATCAAAGCCTAGCCTAACCTAGTCTATTTCTACCCCTATTGCTATGTTTCAGCTTTCACAGTTGCCAGATATAATCTCCAGATTGATTCATTTCAGACACTAGCATCCATTAAACCCTAGATATCACAAGAAAATTCATACAAAAATAAATCAGAACTCACGGATAATATTCCCCATCCAGTAGGGATAAATGCAAGGATGCTTGCAAAAAGGTCAGCTATTGTCAGTTGAGTAAAGGCAACAACAAGACACACAGCTGCAACAAGGCCTATAGATGCAAGTCCCTGTGAAAATCGCAACACTAGCTGAAAATCAGCAGACTTTTTTGGGCTGTAGGTAAAGATCTGCAAAGCAGGGAAATATCAGAATCCTAAAAAAAGACGTGTTTGAAAAAGCTTAAAGGGCAATGATAAAAAATGCAGCCGGCAAAAACAGAAAATACAAAAAAGATCAAATTATCAGGAAAAGTCCAAACCTTAAATATCAAGACAATTCCAACCAAGACAACCCACGAGAATCCATATATCTACAAAAAATAATCAGAATCTATAAGCAAGAGTCGTGTATAAGCTTTTCATTAATGAAATACTAGGAGCTATAAGCCTTTTCACATAAACATGAGTAGAACATATAATTAGTACACGACCAAAGCAGAAATTTTATAATATGCTTTTTGTTAGGACTAAATACATGATAAATATCTAATCCAGAAATGAAGAGACAAAATTTTACCGCAAGTGATGTATTTTTCCCAGTAAGATGCAGCTTATACACAATACCATATTGAAACAAGAAGAACCTTGCACTCAAAATTGTCTCTAAAATGCGACCTCTCAAAGTTTGGATATGCATCTACATAAAAAGTAACAGTCTTTAGAAATAAAATTAATAGAGCCCGCATCAATGTGAAGGCTATTCTAGCATGCCATATGTGCAAATAACATTGATTATATATATATATATATATATATATATATATATATATGCATGTGTGTGTGTGTGTGTGTGTGGTCGAAAAAGTGAACTCCTTTACAATAATAATCAATTTAAGTATTGCTCCATTTTGACCTCATAATCATACAAACAATCAACTGAAAAAATCAACGTTAACCTGTTCTTCATCCCACCAAGACTCCCAACTATTTTCTCCCTTTACCCCTACTCCTCCTTTGTAAAGAAGCCAACTTGTCCAATCATCAAAATCTTCCACAGTCCTGTTTATCAGCTAATCAGATTAGAAAGATAAACACTTGTTCACGCAATTCATATAATTTCATCATCTTTCCAAAACCGTGAAAAAGAATCCATTTAAAAATCTAACTGCAACCAAATCAAAATCACGAACATCCATTTTGATCCTCCAAAAATACAAAATTGCCAGAGTTTGTTCCTTCAATAATAAAGACATCAAAATGGTCTTTCAATGTCAATATTTTTTTTAATATCAGATTAGTTATTGAATGCCACTTTTGACATCAAATTGGTCCTCCAAAATAATTGGTTTCATATCCAAAGTTAACATTGAAGGGACATTTTGATTTATTAATCATCAGAGGACCAAAATAACATTTATGCTTTTGGAGAACCAAAATAGGTGTTTACTACCAAGTATCAAGAGAGCATAACATTAAAACCAATGGAAGTAATTAAAACAACAGGCAACTTACTTTTGCCACTCGAAACCAGAGGGATTGAAAATGTAAGGTGCGAAAAGCCAAGAAATGACAAGGAACCAACTGCTTAGAGTTAGCAATACATACGTGACAGCACCTCCCTCTGCATACCCATATGCGATATAAACTATAAGTAGTAGTGCCACTTCAAGCCTGTTGAATTGCACAGAATTAATAATATCAATGTAATGCAGTTTCCTTCAACCTCAACCAAAACAAGAAGAAATTATAAATCAACAAAAAATATTACTCACGCCTTGACAAAGTGGCTCCTAGAATATAGTCTGTAATTTTCAGCAAACTTTATGTGACGGACAACAAAGCCTCTACCAGTTGCACGGTACTATGATGAAAAAGTCAAATACAAATCTAAGTCATTCAGAACAACTATATATTCTGAGTTTCCCACCAAAAACAAAACAATAACAAGAAACATACTTTTGCACCCCCATGGAGAATGGTGCGCCCAAAATAATGAGTTCTAGTTCCCAATGAGAACGTGAAGAAGACAGAACACAACTGTAGTTGCATCGTGATGAAACTGAAAACAGCCTGCAAACATTTTCATGAGATAGACAATATTTAGACCATATAAGAATAGAATATGTAGGTTCTTTTTTTATAAGGAAGACTTCACAATCGTGTTAAAGAATTAAAGGTTCAGGATTAGGGAAGAAGGAAACAAGAGAAAAACGGCTTAAGTATAAAACTGAAAATATATTTTATAAATGTAACAACAATAACCATAATTGTCAGAACCATACCAAAGACCAGTTCGGTCAACCCTCAAAACAAGCCTTCCAAAGAACCGGTGTAAAACTGGTTCAAAACCGGGCATTACCAGTCATAAGTGATTCAGATCGGTTCATTGGAAAAGTTGCTATATTTTTTTTTAATTATAAAAAACCAATATTATGATGATAGATAGTTATGTTGATTATATTTATTTAGTTTCTAAATGTAGCTGTTAATGAATATTATTATGTGTTGTTGAACTTAAATGCTACAACAGATTTGATTTTATTTCATGTTTAATTTTTATATTATATGATATAGGTAATGACATTTATAGATGAAGTTTAATTTTTAATATTACGAAGTTATAAACCATATGTTATTTCTTTTAATATTGCTTAAGATATTTTATTAAAAACTAAAATATTATTTAATTATTGTTAAAGATCTGATTTGATTCACTATAAATAGAGTAACTAGGAAACTGTTAAAGATCTGGTTTTATTCACTATAAATAGGGTAATTATTGTATAGCTAATTCTTAGGGATCTTGATTCCGTTTCCTTATTTTTGTAATTCTATGATTATAAATAAATCTGCTAGTGCATGGGTTAAACATACATAGTTTCTATAACATAACATGGTACAGAGCCTATCCTAGCGATTATTGTTGGGCCTATTGAGCTACCTGCTATTGAGCCACTCACTATTGGGCCCTTATAGGACCACCTGCAGATGTTCAGTCCTACAAACTTCATGCTTGAGATATCCAGTCCTCGACGTGAGGGGGGTGTGTTGGAGATCCCACATCGACTAGTGATATGGCTAAACAAGTATATATAAGTAAGGGGCAACTCTTACCTTACAAGCCGATTTTGCAAGGTTGAGTTAGGCCCAAAACCCACATTCTAAGAAAGCCCAAGCCCACTATTAGAAATAGGCTAAGCCTAGCTTAACTCTAAATGCAAGCTCAAGATAGAAGGATTGTCCAAGCCTTAAAAAGAGTATTCCGGTCAAATTCCTAACTGATGTGGGAGATCTTAACAATGCCCAAGATTGGACAAATGGAGCAAGAAGTTTGTAAGCAGACATCAGAGAGTGGTCCAACATTAAGATTGGATAGGCTTGATACCATGTTAAAATTATAGGATTCTAGGTATAGAGGGAGAGAATAGACACTAAATATTATGAGATTGATATGGACTTGATAATAATATGATGTATTACAATGTGTTGATATGTTTTTCTCAAAACCTAGAGCACTAAACCTTTTATACTAATCATAAACTTAACTAAATAGGAAACAAATCATGAGATTAGGAAATATGGTAACCAATCTTAAGAAAGAATGAGAAAATAAGGAAACTAATCCTAAAGGATAAACTAAGATATGATAAGCTATTTTCATATATTCTAACATCCACTTAATATAAGACTAAAATCTATTAAAGTAAACAGTCAAGAAAGATATTTTAACAAAATCTAAACATATTTTTAATATTCTTAACAAATGGACCAACCTTCAGCAATCCTAATTCAAGTATAAAACCCATTATCATTGGTATTGCAGTAAAAACGCCAATTTGGACCAAAAATTGAGCATTCAAAGCTGCATCAAGTGCTGTGTTACCCTTCAATTTTGCCTCCTCTGAGACAGATTCATCAAGACCAGAAAACGCCTGAAAGAGGAAGCAGCATCACGGAAAAAAATAAGTTTTTAAATAAGCCAAAAGGTAGACATTTAGCCAAATTTTAGCATTTAAATGAATTTCAGCAAAATCAGTTTTTTGTTTTTTCAATATTCTGCAAAAGTGTTTGCTGCACAACTGAGGATATAACATGCAAAACCAAATGAAAAAAATCTTCACCTAACTATTAGATTTTACAAGGCTGAAAAAGTGACTAAATGATAAAAGATCCAACATCTGCAACTAAGATGCCTATATACAAGCCACTGCATGATTATAGCATAACATGTTAAAGAGTGATTTGTGTACTACACAATCAAGGGTGAAGCCAAATTACCAGGTAACCTAGGACAGAATTGTATAAGTTCCTCCAATTGAATTCCAATTTATCTTGCTAAAAGATTAGGACTTTAAGCCTATGCAATCCACAAGGACTTTTACCATAATTGCAGCTTCCATATATGAAGTATATGTCAGTTAATCTTCATCATTACAGTAATGGTTGTTGTTCCTCAGCAATATCTTATTACATTACACTAGATCAAATGATTGCCTGAATGCTTGAATCCAAGAACTCAAACAACTACATTGTAAGGTAACAATAATTACTGTAACGGTTCTATTATTTTAACATCAAAAAAGTTACACATGCAGCACCATGTATAATTATAGTTATCTCTCACTTTTTATCTTTTTCATATTACGCATCTCAAAAATACACCCCAAAATCAAAGGAGACAATATTTGATGTTCAAAAAACATTTTATTTGTGTAACAAGTTAAAAAAAAAGAAACTCAACTTCATATGCTCAGTGGATTTTGTAATGTACATAAGAGTTGACAATATTAACTTCACAAATCACAACTACAATATCATCAACTTATTCATGTAAAAACAAGCCAAGAAATTTGTTAGAAAGAAAGATAACTACAAATAACCAGGAGGATGTTATTTATATCCATCTTAACTAAGGTATAATAAGAAAGCATAGCAAAAGGAGTCCAATCAGTCTCTCAGACAAAAGTGGTGAAAGACAGAAAGATAACTGAACAAGTCCTATCAGTTTACCAGGTATGCTCTTCCATATAAGAATATATATACTGTAAGGACTGTCATCTGCAATAGAAAATAGAATAAAATTAATTAGAAACCCAAGACAAGTCAATGTCACCCATTTTCCACAAAAAACTTGAGAGCCTAAGAACTATACCATGGTGCAGACATAATAACCAACAGTTGTGAAGAAGAAAGAAAGCATTCTGAAGAAATCAAAAAGTTGTCCAAGCCTGTAAATATCCCTGCTAAGCACTTGCTCTCCATTACCACCTGCCACTTTCCCCTCAAAGAGGGCAATCTGGTTTAACCCAACATCCCTTCCTTTTCCAACCTACAGAAGAAAGGCAACAATTAGCAAATGAAAAAGAAGAGTTACATTGAGCTGAAACCAGAAAATATCCATAGTGTACTTGTATTTTGAACCTGAATATATTCATGGTGTGTGACATTTCCCAGCCGCAATGTGGAGTTGAAACCTGCAGCATATTATGTCCTGAATTCATCAGATTAATTATATAGAGCAATAGTATATACACAGAAAAACACTAGGAAGAGAAAAGAGCTCAAAGTAGAATATCATAACCATTGTGCCTAACAGAAGGTAATAAGAGACAAGCCCCAATCCTAAAAGCATTTTATAATATTTCATTTTAAAAGCATATGATCGATCTCCCAACATTAGTTGATAATGATTAGTCATTGTCTACTTTTGTCCACGTTATTTTTGCATTTATTTCTTCAAATATTAAAAGCAACAACTAAAGTCTTTCTCTACCAAGTGAGGTCGACTACATGGATCAAATTTCACCATTAGATTTTTTATTTTTTTTTGTGTAATGGTTCCTCTTAATAGTTTTCATTGGTCTTCTGTACGTCTGTTTACTGGACTAGCACCCTTACGATCAACTACTTTTTGGGGCCTCTATTGGTCTTCTCCTCACATGACCAAACCATCTAAAGTGAGATTCTGCCATCTTTTCCTTAATAGGTGCTACTCTAAATTTCTATCTACTACTTTCATTCCTAATCTTATCTTTTCCTGTATTCCCCACTCATCCACTGCAGAACATAAATATACTGTTAATTTTCATTAACAGATACAAAATCAAGTAATACTTCGTCTGTGAGGACAGGTATGAAGAGCAAGAAAAATCTAGAATTTCACAAGCATTGATTATATGGAAATACAGCTTCATTTTGAAAACATGTGATCTTCAATGATAATAAGACAGGTATCATCATCATCATAGGCTAGTTCTCAAACAGATTATAGACATGAATTTAAATGACTCAAGAAGCTGTCCAGTTGTTTCTGCAACATTATATCATAAATATCACATCAGATTTAAAAGGACATGACTTGTCTTAAGCTAGAAGATTGAGATGGATTACAGATATCATTCTTACCAGCATATATATCTTCACTAATATTAATAACACGGGATGCCTTACTAATGCCTCCTCGAGTTATGTGAAATATTCTGTCAAATACGTCTGGGTGTCCATAGTGCATACGAACTCTGCAAGATTTTTTTCCACAACCAAAAAAAAGGATGAATTGATACAAAAGCTCTAAAAAACTGCATTGTTTGATAGAATATAGAATTGAAAATGAAGATATTGGCATTTTAAGTTTCAAGAATGATAATAAGAACGTTCGGAGAATCACAACACAAAAGCTAGCCGTGGTAGTTGAGAGCCCAAGACCATATAAACCCTACAAATCCCATACTTCCCATGTGGGACACAAGTTCCATACCTTGCAATTAGATCCTAACAACCCACCATACTCTACAGTTCTGGCGCCAATGGGAGCTGGCTGTGTACTATCAGGGCTAGCATTGTGACACCACCCCCACCCCCCCAAAAAAAAAAACCAATTTAACCTCCCCAACTGAATTTCATTAATACTTGGTTGGGCCTAGAGATAACAGAATGGGTCATTAAATGACCCCAAATGATATGGCTGAAAATGGTTGATAGTGGTTGCATTGAGGACAAGACCTACAAGGCTTTTGTAAACGACTGCATTTGCCACATTGGGACAAAAGGGCTGAGGAATCAATCAGATCAAGTGGTACATAGAGTTTCAAGAACTCAATTCCGCAGAAACATGGACACACTAATCATTATCACTTCGATACCGTGTTAAAACTTAAGGGTTTAGACAAGGAAAAGAAAAAAGAGAGAATATTGACTAACAATGTATCATAAGATTGATAGTAATACAATAAACTAATGTACATATTTATACTACTAGAGAAATCAAGTGCTAGTACTACTAGTACAAGCCCAAGCCCATTACTAATAAGACTAATAACCCTAATATCTTCTTACAGAAACAAAGAATAATCTTAGCAATTGAAAGCTTAGCCATATAGGCTGAATATGCTGTAGTGTTTTTTCTAATTTATTAGCAATAGAACAATGTTTCTCTTTCTTTTCCTTCTCCGCTGAGCATAAAACCAAAATTGCATCAAGGAAAGATATAAGAGTACAAATCAAATTTGAGAATGAAAATGCATAATACACAGCTTTAAGCTGGAGAACATATCTTTGATCCAATTTGAAAAATTTAGGAGAAGGAAAGGTTTAATGATGTGCAATGCAGTCAGCTCAGTGTCTATAATTTAGAAAAATTTCAAGGTTTCCAGGATATTTCTACATCGGATTATTTGTGGATCATAAACAATTTAACATGGTATAACGAGTGTATAATTTTCCAATCCTTGGATACCTAAAGCAGTCTATATGATAAAAGCACAGGACTGGAGGACCTTTGTGGGTGTGTGTCTGTGTCTGTGTATGTGTATTACTGCATACCTACCATACTGCATTTTCTCTTGTTCATCTACAAATATATTCAATCATTACATAACAAATGTAGTTGACATGTCCATATATGACAGTAGTTACAGTTTCTAGAGAGCTATAGAATCCTTTTGAAATCACCGAACTAAAGCTCTGAAGTCTTTTTCATTGAAAATTGCAACATAAATGAGGAAGAGTAGCTGGGATTTGAAAGAGTCATTAGCATATATTCTTTCTACAGCATTAGACTCTTCAAAAGTTGGTATTAGAACAACAAAACATAAATTGGAACTCTTGAATAAAACCAAACATATTAAAAGCAACTAAGGCCAGTAGAAACACAGTCCTACCTTTTGATGGTAATTTCATTGAGGACAAAAATTTATTTTAAAAAAAAATAACTATATTAATAGCCAGTAGTCTCAAGGGAAAACAAACTCATATCAAGTCAATGAATGTTCACAAGATGTAAGAAATAAGCAAATCTTGGTAGTATCATTCTTAACGGATGAAGTTAAAATAAAAACAAAAAGATTAACTTCAAGGGTTCACCAATTGCTTTCACTAATTTTGTCAAGTACAGATTATCCATGTCAAATTCAGAAAAAGTGTAGGGGAGAAAACTGTCTTCTCCTGTGGAGAATTCTCATATAATTACAGTTTAATACAAGCTGATATTCAGCCCTGTACTTTAGCTAAATGGACTGTAAATTGGCTAAATTAATTCAGAAATAAATGACATAATTACAATATTACACTTATACAATTCCATAGACATCATTGGCTTTAAATGTCCAGCTGTAATATGCTATGAATACCAGTTTTAAATGATCATAAATTGACAATCAACACTAAACACAACTTACTTGAGAGGATTTGCTAAAACTCGTTGGGCCAAGGTTACAAAGCTAGTTTCTTGATTTGACATGAACCAAGCCAAGGATGAGACACTGCAGCGGTATCAAGCAAGCAGAATGTAAGTAAGGTAGATGCAGCCAAAGCTCAATAGTGTCACTTTGTTTATCAAATTTATAATAGGTGCATGCCAAACCTTCCTGTAAAAACATGTTCCCTCACTCCAAGAATGCTTGGAGGTCGAAGGCCATGATTCGCATGGAATTCCTCCAGAAGATTTCTCATTTTTATAGCTTCCTCAAGATAATTGTCCTGTCAAACAAAATATATCAGATTAATATATAAATTTTCTTTCTTCAGTCATTCATTCTTTCACATGCATACATTTGAGGGCAGAGGGAGAGAGATTTCTCTACTAAACAATCTTAGTCCCAAACAACTCCCATAGTGAACTTAAGAGTAAAGCTAGTAAAGGCCGGTGAACCACATATTAATCCAAGGTCAATGAGTATGCAACAGGCCAAATTATCACAGTATGTAAAAGTCAAATTGGAGGATTTGGAAGAAGTACAACAGGATAAAAATCTTTTGAACATCATGACCGCAACATAATTACGCCCCTCCCATTTCTAGAAATTAACAATGATGAAGTGCATTTACAACAGGCTTACAATAAAAGCCATCAATTATAGTAAATCATTTGTCTGGTCAACTACACATGTTCTGCTAAGTCAAACAAATACAGAATATACAATACTTGATAATATGTTTATGTCTTTAAGAGAGACAGATGCTTAAGAAAAGACAAACATCTTTTTAAGCATGAAATCAAGGGACAGAAATACTAGATTCAAATAAAAATACATGTAATTTTAAACATTCAATCATCCAAGTGCATCATAATTCAACAGAGCCACCAAATTGAAAAAAAAAAAAAAAAGATTTTATATAGCTAATTAAGCTTTTGAAATTTATGGTGGAATTAATAGAAATATAGCAGAAAGAGAAGAGAGAGAGAGAGATCAAGTATAATGTGGAAAGCGATGAAACTGAATTACATCTAACCGAATGGGAGTGTATATATTTATAAGCTACTGACAGCTGACTCAGCAGCCAGTTACAACAGAATAGTTACAATATGTAATTAACAGATACAAGAGAATATGCTAATATCTCTAATAGGAAGCCCCGGTTATCTCAAAATGCATAATGTAATGTGAAAATTCAGATGAAAAGAGAAGCCTCACAGCTTAAACATGTATATAACATATTTCCAGCATGACAAAGCATAGAACTAAGAGGACCTTCCTTTTCCTTAATTCCTTTTAATTTGTCCATTGTAGCACAATGTAAAACATCTTGTATAAAAATAAAAATAAAAAATAGCATAAAAGATGGCAAAGAGAAAAAGAACAAATGATCATGAGAGTGAAAATTATAACAAGAACAAATGACCATAATGAGACATGTCTTCACCTGATTCATGTCAATAGTTTGAACAGCATCCCCACGAGTGAAAATTATGGCATGGTTTTGGTTTTCAGGCTTTCCTTCCCCAAGCTTTGGATCTCCAGGAAGTTTAATAGAATATATTTCCTATGTACAAGATGAAAATAAAGAACGCATTACAGAAAAGAAACACAAGATAAAACAGTAAAAATAAAATAAATAAAATAAAACTAGTATTATATCAATTAGAGTTGAATAATAACTTCATAACTCAAAAGGCAGGAATATGATATCCCAGACTAGTATGGAGAGTTCTATTTTTAATAATGATTGACAAAGCATTCAATCTGGCAAAATGGCAATGAAAATATAAAAAAAAAGGGTGGGGGGGGGAGAGAAGAGAATTCATGCTATCAAGCAAAAAAGAATAAACTGCTTATATAATTTAGACAAGAAAATTGGACAGTTATTAAAGCTCTAAGTAAGTACAAGGTAAGCCAAAAATTAACAATATATTGCCGCATTAAAAGCATTCTCTTTTTTTTGGAAAAAAAATCTCTTTGATGAAAAAGATATTTTATTCACGAAAGTTACAGAAACAAAGAAGGGTAAGGTATCTCCTAATCAGAGGAACAAAAGGGGAAAAGTAAGCCAAAATATAATGCAAAGAATTGCACCTCAAGGGAGGAAAACTCCCCTCTGAAGAAGCATGTACAGAGCAGCAAAGAGAGATTATGAACACAAAACGATATACATATTCCACAGAAAAACATACTATTTTATTATTCAATGGAAAACATATTTTTCTGTAACCTCAAATAAGAAACTTTATTAAATAAATCAACAACATGAAAGTGACAAGAGCAAAATGAAAATTTAAATTGCCTGCTATTATGACAAAGGTGCATGCAATAAAGCAAGGTAAAATCACAACTGTGACTATCCAAAATATTCAGATCTGCAATGATGTAGCCTAAAATTTAAACTGTCTTCAGTTATAATAAAGGGAATCACTATGCAGGATCATACAAGGATAAAAGAAATTTTCATTTGAGAGAAAAGGAATACAATGTATAATGGTGACCAAATTTTCATTTTCATAGTATAATATCAATGTAATTGACAATTTGTTAAACCAATGCTTAATGGTGACATTAGAGTTCAATACTAGCTCAAATCAAATCATGTTTGTATTACTCTGTTAGAGTATATTAAAGTATACTCAATCAAGTAGGTCTCTGTCATGTATCCTTCTTATATACTGTCATGTAGCGTTCAGTTATACAGATAACAGTTTTCTGTTATGATTCAGTTGCAATCAGTCACTATCATGTAATAACTGCTGAGTCAGCAGTTAGTTACTAATTTACTATATGAAATCTATGAATAGTAACATCTTTCTGATTCTTCTCAATGCCCAAAACGCTCTTCTTTTCTCTCTACTCAATTTCTAACATCCTCAAAACATAAATATAACACCTACATCATAATTTAGATATATAACCACACATGAAGCATTCCATTTTCACATTATCCAGTATATCATATTACTGTCTGGTAACTAGGAATTGCTCCAAAAAAAAAGGCACAGTATTACATTCAACAGGACAGAAAAAAAAAATATGGACACAAAAAGCATCAAAATATAATGTTTTTTCGTTTATTTTAGGACTAACAAGTTCAAATAAATCATAAATAAATTCTGGAAAATGATAAACAAGACACGTGGTTAACCATAGCCACAAACACTAGCTTGTCCCACTCCCACCAAAAGCTTTTGGAAAACCTAATGGTTGAAGAACTGGGTTTAACAAGGAAAATTAGTAATATGCATAGTTTTATCCATTTATGATCAACTATAAAAAATAACTAAAATAATCAACAAATAACAAAAATATTGCAACAGAGTCCAAGCCTTCTTGGATCTGCAACACAGCCCTCCACAACCAACCAAAACAACATAGAGAAATTCATCACATTAAGGCATAGAAGTAGTAATCAGTTGCCTTAATCTGGCAATTTTATACATGAAAAGATTTTTAGAACTTCACCCAAGCTAACTATGAAATTGTGAAAATTCAAATATGTTTAAGCACAAATATCTGTAGCAATCTATAACATGAAAAACAAAATAAGCAATAAAAACACCACCAGCAAGAAAATGCTAACTAATATGTTGCACTTCTAAAAAAGTTAAGACTATCTGATGAGCAGAAGCTGACATCAGTAGAAGTTTTTCTCCACCTGATCTTTTCCATTTATATCGGCTTTGACAAGCTTTGAATAAAACACCTTTGGAGTGTTTGCATCAGTTGTACTTTCATCAACATGAATGAAAGCAACTCGGAGTGCCTCATTTCTGATAACAAAGACAAAATCTTAATGTTATGTAATGGATAGCACAAAAAAGTAAGGAAACAAAATGAAACACCAGTGATCAAGAAATCCTCTATTCTTGACACATATAACAATGAAATAAAATTGAGTAAACTCCCATTCTAGTCCTTGAAATTATAAATATTGGTCAATTTACAAAATCTTCAGTTTAGCCCCTAATCTTGCAAAAAGTCATTCATTCTAGTCCTTTTGACTTCATTTTCTATTGTTTTGCACCAAAAAGGACTAAAGTGGATGTTGTTATTATGCAAAATAAAAGACTAAAATGAGGATTTTATAAAGTCAAAGACTAAAATGATCGATGCTTACTATCTCAAGGACAAGAATGGGCGTTTAGTCAATTAAATTTCAGTGATAGTCATTCCACATAAAGTTTATATCACGATAAAATTTGTGACCTAAAATGATCCTAATGAGGTTGAATTCAGCAACATCCTCCCTGATTATAACAGCTTTTACTTTAAAATAATAAAATTTCTAAGCAAACAAATTAAAATCTTCAGTGCCCCAATGCTTCCTCAAAACACACAGAAAGGTACACAATATGGATGAGAGATACCCATACATAATATATTGTTAACTTGCATAGCACTTTAAAAAAATGAGCACACAAATTGATACCTCTGTAACAATAAAGCAATATCAGCAGCTTCTGGTGTCTTCCGCTGCTTTTGTTGACCATAAATTTGGCATGATACAACATAAGTAAACTTCAAATCTGCTTGTGCCCGTGATTCACGAGATGATTCAAAATCTTGACTTGCAATGAAGTTTTGAGAAAAATTGTCCACTATTGACATAACAGATTGTCAGCAAATATCCATGTCAAACTTCATTAGAAAGAAAATCGGAATGACCAACTGCAATGCAGAATGTTCTTATGCAACTACCTCCCAGTGATCTGCTCTCCAGAAAGCTCTGCAGCATTAAAGCCCTCCTATAGTACATCATACCACGCACTGCAAACCCAAAAATAAGGGAATATAGAAACATCACTGGCAGCTTCAAAGCAAGAAACCAATATTACTGGAAATACAGTAGTTATGCCTCAGCTGATGTCTTACGAAAACAGAAAGAAAGACAAATAAGATAAGCTACGAATTTGTGACCTGTCCTAGCAAGAGTCTGTCCTCGATAAGATGCCCAAAAACGAAGTTCCAAAGAGTCACTGGAACTTTCTTGAAGTTCCGCATCCCCAGTGGATGCTCCTCGACCAATTCTTTCAAGCAAGTTTTCCCATTCATCTGCAATAGAAAATAATTCAAGCTCAATCCCAAAATGACACGGTTCAAGATAACAAAAACCATTCCTTGTCCTTCCCAATCTCCAAACAGCTTAAGCTTTTAGTATAGCTGCTTCTTGACAGATATTAACAAGATAAATTCATTTTTCCTTTTGTTTCTTCACTCGCTCATATTGGCTATGATTGGGAAACACAATGGAGTGATCATGGAAGTGTTGAAATTAGCAGGCAAACCAAATACACATGAGCTTTCAAGGACAAAAACATTCAACAAATCAAACTTTAAGAACAAAAACAGAGTGATCATTGAAGTCTTGAAATTTGCAGGCATAATCAATCTTTAAGAATGATAACAAGGAGATAACTGTGAACCTAATAAGAGTTCCTGTGAGGGGGGATCTAGGGGAGAAGACACATTACCTGGAAATATCTTTTGAAGATAGAAAAGAGTAGATATTCCATCTTCATTCTCTTTTTGCAATTCGGAAGTACTATAAAGCACAGTTTCACTATAGTATGGGGTGAAAACACTAACAAACAAAAAACAAAAGGAAAAGGTGAATATAGAGGATAAAAGGAAAAGAAAATCCACTGTAAACTATATGCTTGCGCAAGCATATACCTGAATGGCAACATTTCACTAACAGGCTTTGCTGAAGGCATGTCCATAAATAATGAATTTGAGAAAAACTCTAATCTTCTCCTGGCTTCAAGATTTTTTGGAACATTAGCAGCAGAATCCTTTACAGTAAGAAGAAGATGCAACCGCTTCACAAGCTCTTTCTACAACAAACCATAAAAATTACTTTAATGCATTTAAACAGAAAAAAAAAAAAAAAAAAGATGAATTGCATGCATATAGAAGGAACTTACAATTTCAGGATCACTAGGCCATACTATCCTAGAAAAAAGGCGTCCTTCATCCCTAGCTCTAGCTAAAATGTTCCATGTATCAAGATTCTCCCTGGAAAATTAAAATGAGTACAAGAAATTCAGGGAAAGAAAGACAAAATTAGTATTTTTGTCATCTAAGTTAAAGGTTGGTCTTTAACTAAGCAGAATAGCTTTGTGTGATCCATGTAGCTGAGCTCACCTAGTGGGACAAGGCTTTGTTGTTGTTGTTGTCATCTAAGTTAAAAGTTGATTTTAATTTCATCCATTAACTTTCTTTAGGTTCAATTTAATCAATTTATGTTTTCATATCACATTTGTCTTTCCATCACATAGTGCTAAATCTCACTATTAGTCCCCAGTACCTCACTCATCTGACACATTTGATTCTCCAAGTGTAAGCCATAAAACAACAAAACTTTAGGGTGACGATTGCACATTAATAACAAGTGGAAGCACCAAATAAATTTGATCAATTATTGTCAGAATTAAAAGATCTTTTGCTCAAAGTAAAATGACAGGAAAACTAGTCACGAAGAACAATCTAATCCATTTTCTTATTTTAGCAAATGAAATCATACAAAATGTTGATATGTTGGTTGCAATCCAATGTCTAGAGGAACAGTCAATCAATTTCAATAATTGTTGAAAAAAAAAAATGGTAAAAAAAAAATGGGTGCTTGAAATCAGGCTTGACGAAAACAATTCTTAATGCTCCAACCTTTTTAGCCAATGAAATTACATAAATTTTAGATATGTTGATCATAATCCAATATCTAGAAGAACACTCAATCATTTTCAATAATCGTTTAAAAGGAAAAAATGGGTGTTTTAAATTGGGGTTTTACCCATCTCAACCTCATCCTCATCTTTTGATGAAATAATCTAATTTTCGGTGAGAAAAGGAAGAGGAAGAGGACAATGATGGACGCTGAATAATCAAGTTTCTGGTGCAATAACCAAGATTCTAACAATCTAACAGTAAGATCTAACACTGTTATAGTAGAAGGACAAATGTGATATGAGAGCATAGAGAGGACAAAATTGAAACCAAACTTTAACTTAGAGGATGAAAATACTAATTTCACCCAAAAGAAATACTAGTCTAAACAAAGGATGGGAAACCAGACTTATGCAACCATATACCTTAAATCTGAAGATACCAGTTCATGAGTAACAACTTCATACAGGTCATGTACAGCTTTTGCAGCACCTTTAGCAAGCTCAGGATCATTTCGAATCTGAAATAAATAAATTATTTCATATAAGTAAATGAAAACTGCATCCACAACTATTATATATAAAGAAACCTTGAAAACACAAATAAATGATAAGATATTCTATTTGGTTTTATAATTTAGGTGTTCAAATTTTTTATCATAATAAAAACATACATCATAATTCATTTGAGTGCAATCAAAGACTTTCCACTAAATATGCTTTTCTCAGGTTAGTACAAGGTACTTAATTCTGCCTCCATACAACATAAACTAGGTTATTGAAATTGTTATCAAACTCACAAGTTAAAATTCTAGGTTTAGAAACTGAGTCAAAAAGGGTCTTTGTAAACAACAGCAGACTCAGTCCAAACTCAGACTCAAAAACAAACACAACTGAAAAAAAAGAAAAAAAAAGCTGGTTGACTAACTCAAACTCAGTGAAACTAGTGAGTTACAGATCTTGTTAACAAGTTTAGAGTTGGCCCATTTCTGAAAAAAATCTCTTCCCAAATGCACCTATCAACACCTAAAGCACCCACTTTCAAGCTTACGGTCCCATAGGGGTGGGAAAAATTTTTGAAAAAGCTGAATTGAACCTTAAACCAAATCCAGCCAAATTCGAAAAGACTGAACAAGTGAACAACTTAATCGGTTCATATAGTGATCCAATTTAAATTGTGCAAAAATATACTCCTTCCGGTTCTTTATATAAGAAACAAATAACTAATTCATTCAAACCAATAAAAATGGTTAAGTTAGTTAATTTTAATTAATAATGTAATAAATTTAAATTTTATTTCAGAAATACACATAGAATTAAATGGTTTAAGTAGTGGTTATATTTAATGATACTACACATAATTCAAGAAATAATTTTTCCCACCAATAAATGTGACCTATATTGTTAATAGGCCAATGAATGCATCTACTTGCATGAAGAAACAAAAGGTGTCTCTTTAATAGATTACTCAATAAATTAAGGGTGTAAAAGAGAATTAGCAATTAGCAATGAGAGCTGTGACAGTTGGAAAACTGTCAGCGAGAACAAACAAAAGCTAACATAGAGCACAATATGCAAGTGACAACAAAGAATAAGTATATTCTCACAAATTTTATCCTAAAGAAAAAAATTTCTATAATAAGTAAACATATAAGTAAATTTTAAAATTTTAATTAGGAATAAAACTAATAGCAATAAGTAGCCTTGAATAAAAACTAAATCAATCATCCTAAATTATTGTATTGTAAACAATATACAAAATTTTATGTAAATTTAACATGCAAAGAGAAACTCATGCAATGAGAGAGATACAACCCACTTTGGTGATCTCTAACAATCGACAAAAGGATACACTTAGTGCACACCAAAAACTAATATAACAAACTGGCCAATCAATAAGTAACTTTTGAGTATTTAATATAAAATAAGTATATCAATTATCTATTTCTATAATTTATTAACCCTTGCATATTAAATTGAGTTCTAACTCTTGAGTGGGGAATTCTCTCAATTTATTCTCTCTCAATTCATCACATGGCTTCTCACCTTTTCTTACATCAAGTATCTCATAGTTTTATTTTTTCTCCAGTAGACAAATACCATTATTTAAATTTTGCCAATATTAAATACACCAGTTATTGATACCAAATCTTTCCATATCAATAATTTGAAATTCATAAATTTGAAT
Source organism: Spatholobus suberectus (assembly GCA_004329165.1). Lineage (NCBI taxonomy): Eukaryota > Viridiplantae > Streptophyta > Magnoliopsida > Fabales > Fabaceae > Spatholobus > Spatholobus suberectus. The sequence goes on from CM014729.1 coordinate 65,463,753, forward strand.
TTTGAAATATCATATCAAATAAATAGTTGATTCACACAATTTATCTTCACAATTTACTCTTCAATTTGAAAAGTACTATCACTTTAATTTATTAACAGAAAAACTTTCCATATCACATTTTGGACTACTAGTGTGAGACCTCTAGGTAGCAAGACCAAGGACTTTCCTATAGGATACTGTTGTAAATATCTTAGATATTTAGGAGGTCAAAATATCTCTTAATATCTTTAGAGATTTGTTTCCCTATTTCTTATTATTGTTATTTCCTTATTTCCTTTTTTACCTTTTACCCTATAAAAGGGAGATTAGTGAATGTACAAATTAGACAATTAATATAAAAATTTTCTTCTTCCAACTTGGTATCAAAACTGATGGTTGTACAACCTACAGACCTGTCAGAAAAAAAGTATTGAAGATGATGGTGGATCTATGTGGAATCCTTGTGTCAAAAGTCTTCTTGGCAATGGGAAAGCAAGCGGCATGTCCTGATAACTAACGACAATGCAAATTTTTGTTTCAAAAGTCTTCTTGGCAATGGAGAAGTCAAGCAGCATGTCCTAGTAGTTAACAACGGTACAAGTACAAAAAGTGTCACTATCCAATACTCACAGAGCGGAGGTAGGGAAAACACCAAAGTTTGCGGAGTGGAAGAGTGATTAGAGAAAATTGCGACGAGCATCCATGATGACGAGAGTTAAAAAGGAAGATTGAAAATTTTAATTGAGGGAGGAATTCTCAGAAAACAATTCAAATTTCTAATTTAAAATCTCTAAGATATTGTTTGAATTTAAAAATTTTATTAATTTTAGGAATTTGTTTCTTCTGTTAACATTAAGATGCAAGTTGTATAAATAGGAGTTCTTAAGATGAAAAGAATCACCCAGGCTGGAGAGGAGGTCACCACCCTAAGTGAAAGAGAGTTATGTGAAGGGAGGGTTTTCAAAGTTTGTTCAAAAAACTTATAATGGAATGAATTGTTATTTGAGAGATGATAATAATATTGAGACGCTTTCGTGAACGTAAGCAAGATGTACAAAACCACGTTAAATAAATTGTGTCCTTCCATTGTTTCTATTCTGTGGTTTTGTGTGTAAACGGGTTTGTTTTCCCAACAGTGGTATCAGAGCTCCCAATCTCAGGAGCCTTGTTTCTGCAGCCCACTCCACCAACCTATTGCCGTTGCCCCCTTCTATTATTGCCACCACTGCCTTTTTGGACCAGTGGTCGGACCAGGAGGTTATGTCACCCAAATCCGTGTAAGGTGTCCAAGATCTACATCCTCTTCCCCCCCCCCCCCCCCTGGTTTTTTTGTGGTTGCTGCATTTTTTCTTTGGAGACTGTGCTGTGCAATTATAGCTGGTAAGCCCTCTGGATCATGTGCATTGGCCATGAAGGGTAAGAGTAATATCTCTGGTTCTATCTCCTAAAGCATATGGATTCTTGATTTTGGAGCAACAAACCGCATGACCCCATTCCCTACACACTTTGCAACATACACCAAAATACCTGGCAAGCAACTTATTATAGTTGCTAGTGGAGGCCATGTCCCTATTGTTGGATTTGGCAACATCCAACTCCAATCGTCTATCTCCCTACACAACTTTCTTCATCTCCCTAAATTAGCCAACAATCTCATTTCCATACATGGGCTTACTCAAGACTTGAATTGCTCAGTAACCTTTTTTTCATTCTCATTGTGTCTTTCAAACCTTGCCACGGGGAAGACAATTTTATTTGCTAAAGAGCAAGGTGGGTTATTCTTCTTGCAACCAAAGAAGACCGATGATAATATCAAAATAACGGAGAAGTGTTCCACTCAACAAGTAACCTCAGACACTAGGCTGCTTCACAAATTTGGCTTCACCACAAGCATCTTGGACATCCCCCATTTAGTTTATTTAAGTCTCTATTTCCGCATTTGTTTACAAAAGAGTTTGTTGAGTCCTTTGATTGTGATATTTGTCAAATTTCTAAGCACCATTGTGCATCCTTACTACCTAGTAATAATAAAAGGGTTGCTCTTTTTTATCTTGTCCATTCTAATGTTTGGGGACCTACTACTAAATCTATTTATAGGGCTAGATGGTTTGTAACTTTCATTGACAATTGTACTTATGTGACATGTTAGAATAGCTATTTTCTAATCTATTGTACTTTGTTGTACAACTTTTATAAAGCTCATTTTTGTTGTATCTATTTGACATATCGATGATGTCCTAGGCTGAAGAATTTTTTTTCCTTCTCTTTTGTAAAGCTGTTCAAATTGCCTATATAAATATATATCTGCTGAGTGTAATAAGAATACTCAAGGATTTCACAAAACATCTTCGTTTCAAGTACATGGACTTACCTTATAAAACACAAATCCGAGGTTTGCTAAATATTTGTCAATTTTTTCCGTCTTGTTAAAAACCAATTTGGTAAGTACATTAAAAGAATTCGGTCAGACAATGGTACTGAATATGTTAACATTGAATTTTCTAAGTTTGTTACAAACCAGGGTATTATCCATGAGCTAACTTGTGTTAACACGCCCCATCAAACTGGGGTTGCAAAGAGAAAGAACCGTCATCTACTTGAGGTTGCCAGAGCTCTACTCTTTCAAATGTTCGTTCCTACTGTCTACTTGGGAGAAGCTATCCTAACAGCCACCAATCTAATTAACAGGTTACCCACTCTTGTCTTACAAAGTATTAGTCCAGTTAACCACTTATTGCCATTCTTCCCTTCTTCTCCCCTTCTGTTAAGTCTCTTATGTCGTGTGTTTGGGGGTGTTGCATTTGTCCATTCTCACAATCCTAATGGTGGTAAGTTAGACCCAAGAGCTATCAAATGTGTCTTTATTGGTTATCCCTCAAATAAAAAGGGGTACAAGTGTTATCACCCTTAGAGTCGTCAATTTTTTTTATCAATGGATGTCACCTTTCATAAAACAAAATCCTTCTTTGTCAGCCCTCAGCTTCAAAGGAAGAGTATTCTAGAAGCCTAGTCGGTCTTAGGGTCATTACCCCTTCTGTCTTTACCTCTTCCGCTTTTGCAGGATGTCCAAGACACTAAACTTGAAGAAGCAAAGGAAGATCATACTGAAGCAGAAGAGGAAGATAGGTTCTTTCGAAAGAAATATCGAAGGTAAGAGAAACCCACTCTAATCCCACAGCAAATTGAATTGTCTGAACTGGAGGTAAATGTCCCTAAGGTTGATAATTAGCTTGAAAATGTTACTAAAGATATGCCTATTGCCTTGAAGAAAAGCAAGAGATCATGTGCTAGGTATCCTATTTCTCAACTTGTTTGTATTGCCATCTCTCCGTCCAACATCAAAACTTTATTGCAGCCATTGATGCAATCAAAATCCCAACATCACTCCAAGAAGCTCTAAAAGATAGAAATTAGGTTCAAGCCATGAATGAAGAGATGAAGGCATTAGAGAGACACTTAACTTGGGAGATTGTTGCCAAAGACGAGAGTTGAAGGGTGTAGATGGATATACACAGTGAAGTGTAAATTTGATGGGACATTAGATTGATACGAGGCAAGATTGGTGAAAAAGGGATACACGCAGACCTATGGCATTGACTATGAGGAGGCATTTGCCCTAATGGCAAAAAAGAATACTGTAAGAATCATTCTCTCCCTAGCCGCTCAATTTGGCTAGGACCTACAGCAATTTGATGTTAAAATGTCTTCCTGCATGGAGACTTAGAGGAGGAAGTCTTCATGGAGATTCTCCCAAGATTTGAATCTCATGGTGGAAAGAACAAAGTGTGTCGGTTGAAGAAGGCTTTGTATGGCCTCAAACAATCTCCCCATGCATGGTTTCGAAGATTTACCCAAACCATGATGTCCCTGGGAAACAAAGTCAAGGTGATCATACTCTCTTCATAAAACATTCCCCTGATCGCAAACTCACTTTTCTCTTAGTGTAAGTAGACGATATGATCATTGCAGGTGATGATCAGACAAAGAAACTAACTATGAATGAAAAGCTGGCAACTCATTTTGAAATGAAGGAGTTGGGAAAGGTGAAATATTTCCTTGGAATAGAGGTTGCCTATTCCAAAAAGGGCATCTTTATTTCCCAAAGAAAGTATGTACTTGATCTTCTTAAGGAGACAGGAAAACAGGGATATAAGACCACAGGGGTGCCCATTGAGTAGAACCACAAGATTGGAAGTGAAGAAAGTCCACCTGTAGAGAAATCCCAATACTAGAAATTGATGGGGAAGCTAATTTATTTATCTCACACTATGCCTGATATTGCCTATGCTGAGTATGATCGGCCAAAATATGCATGACCCCCGTGAGAAACTCCTTCAAGCAGTTAAGAAGACCCTCCATTATTTGAAGGCTAGCCCAAGAAAGGGATTGTTATTTAGAAGGGAAGGTTCATTGTCCATAGAGATATACACTAATGCTGACTATGCAAGGTCAGTCACAGATAGAAGATTCACTTCCAGCTATTGCATGTTTCTTGGTGCGAATTTGGTAACATGGAGAAGTAAGAAGCAAAATGTAGTTGCTCAGACTAGTGCAGAAGCTGAGTTTCGAGCTATGGCATATGACATATGTGAAGGACTATGGATGAAAATTATTCTTGATGACCTCCACGTTAAATTTAAAGGTCCCATGAAATTGTTGTGATAACAATTCAGCTATTAGCATTGCCCATAACCTAGTCCAACATGATAGAATGAAACACATAGACATTGACAGACACTTCATCAAAGAGAAGTTGGATAGTGGCTTATAGTTACAGCACATATACTTACAGTCAAGTAACAGATGTCTTCAAAAAAGGGCTTCCTAGTGCTAGATTATAGGATCTTATTGGCAAGTTGGGAATAATTGATATTCATTCACTAACTTGAGGGGGAGTGTTGTACATATCTTAGATATTTTGGAGATATCTTTAGAGATTTGTTTTCCTATTTCTTACTATTGTTATTTCCTTATTTCCTTTTTTACCTTTTTCCCTATAAAAGGGAGATTAATAAATGTACAAATTAGACAATTAATATAAAAATTTTCTTCTTCCAATTGATACATACATAATAAGTTGGCTGACATATATGCTCCAACAGAAGGGAGAGTTGATTGTTGTTTACATTACTTGATGTTTCTGTTATTTGTTTTTATTATATGATTTGTTTCCATAGTTTCCTTAGACAGTTCAGGTCCTTCTAATTTCAATTCCTTAATTTTGGAGATTTGACTCTGTTCTCTTTACATATACATTTGTATGATTTCCTTATGTAAATCAATATATACCACACAAAAATATTCAGTTTCAAGAGTAATAATAAAAATAAAAGTAGTAAACAAACAATTTACCAGGAGTCCAGTCAATGCTGTAAGTCTTGATAAAACAACTGGAAGCTTCTTAAGAGACAAGGTTATAACAAGCGAACCCTCTCCAATACTGTTATTGATCTCACGAAAAATTCTTTCAACCCTGTCAAAGAGAATATGGACAATCTTTAATCAAGCATATGTTAGTGGCTAAAGCAAAAAAAATAATGAATTGATAAAGAGAGCAAAAAAGTTTGGAAGTTGACATTCACAAAAAGTTTAATTAAAAATTTCGATGCCTGAAACCCATAGTCTTAGATCACATAGTTAAATTCTCTTGCTAAGGTAATTAATTAATCCATAAAGCCCTGGATTTTGAGTCAAAGTACTTAATGTTCTTTGTCAAAATTGCAGAGTTACCCTAGCAAAAACTATTGTCACAATATCTTAGAAAAGGTCATCATTAAGTCTTTGTACACTCTTAGTTAACTTAACCCAGGAACCAAGTTCAATATGCAGTTCAATCTTTTAAAGTTTCAAGCATCCAGTAGAATGTTAGTCATAATTTTTTTCATTGACAAAGAAAGGAAAATTCATTAAGACAAAGAAGAAATAACAATGAATTTGAAGGATAGAAAATCCTCCTAAACAAAGAGTAAACCACAAAATAACAAAGAAGAAAACATCCATGGAGCAAAGTTATCCAATCTCTCAACATATTAGAGAAACGACCTAAAAGAGTGTTAATCATAATTACAAGGCCATTTGAAAATTTTAATGTTTTAATAAAATAAGAATTGTCAATGAATCCAAAACATAAACATTAACCTAAGCAAGCTTGCCAGGAAAAGTAAGTCCTTTGAAAGTCTTTTAGTACAGTATTAGTCATAAAAAAATTCAAAACAGACTTGGCTAATGCTTGATTTTGGCCTAATGTTCATACAAATAGCTTTTCAAATTTCAATCAAAAGCTCTCCCAACATCATTTTGGCTATACATTTTGCTAAACAGAAAATAATCTAATCTGTTAGAGAGACAATTCTATGTAAATAAGGAAACTTGTATGATAGAGATACGATTCTGTGTAAATAGGGAAATATGGAAACTTGTATAGCTGAAAATTAGGGATCACATTAGATATTATTTCACTTTATTGTATCATCGTTTGACTATAAATAATGAATCATATGTGTGGTCTAAGACACACATTTTCCAGTAATATAACATGGTATCAGTAGTTTAGGTTTCTTTCCCCTGTTTGATTCGAGTGAACAATACCATGACCGCTGCCCCCAGCCACGTTGGCCTCTGCCGCACCCTTCTTTCTCCGGCGTGACCACCCTACCGGCGTCGCCACCTTCCGACGACCATTGCACCCTCCACCGCGCCGCCATTCGCCGCCGCAAATGCCCCCACGCATCGCCCCTCTCCGGTGCGTGCGTCTCACGCGCCCTCCCCAAATCAACACGTGGCCCCCTTTTAGGCGACCTCTGCTTGCCGACAACCCCCTCGCCACATTTCCCGACCTGCGACGACCTTGCCCAACCCTGTTTAGCTACCTTTTTCATGGCCTCTCCTAGTTCCTCTTCCGTTTCCGCCTTTGTAGTGACGTTCACCACTGTTTCGCTAATTCCTTGCGAAAAATTAACGGGAATAGGCAACTACAACACTTGGGCCGCTGCTGTCCAGTTGTGGTTTCACAGCCAAGGCCGTGCCGACCACTTGACCACCTAAGCAAAGGATATTCCCACCTCGGATCGACCCTGTTAGCAGCAAATAGATGCCTCCCTCTACAGCGTCCTATGATACTTCATTGCTCCCAGCTTCCAGCCCCAATACCAAGCTTTTCCCACCTATTATGAGGTTTGGACTAAGGCCAAGAAAGTTTATTCCAACGATATCCATCGTCTCTACAGTGTTGTCACTGCTTTGCTCAATACAAAGTTAGAAAACATGGACATGCAAACTTATCTTGGTAAGCTTGACCGTTTAATTGCTGATTATGCCACTCTTATGCCCTTTACTAGTGATGCAGAGACGTTTTATAAACAACGCAGCCAGTTCTTTAAGGTGCTTACTCTCGTGGGTCTCCCATCTGATCTTGACGCCGTTCGCAATTAGATTCTGTTCGGTCCCACAGTCCCAACATATGACATGGTCAGTGAACAGTTGATCATCTTTCCACACCACATACGTTTGGGCACTCTTCCGCCCCCCTGGAGAATCTTCCGCTCTTGTCTCCCACTCCTCGTCCACTCCTTTACTCGTGATGGTGGTCACTGTCGTCCTCGTTGCAATTACTGCAATCGCTTTGGCCACATGAAAACCGAATGTCACACCAAGGCCCGAGAACAATTGAAGCCAATGAATGTTGCCCAGATTGCCACCCCTGCCCCGACTGCCGATGTTACTATTTCTGCCGCTGAATATCATGACCTTCTTCAGCTTCACACAACTCACCCACCTGCCTCACCTGCTACTGCTGTGGTTCAGTTTGGTAATCCTGTAGCCTTTGTCTCTCAGTTTTCTTCCCTTGGACCTTGGATCCTTGACTCCAATGCCTCCAATCATATGACTGGTAACCAAAATCTTTTCTCTCACTTATCTTTTTCCACCTCTCTCCCCTTTGTTACCCTAGCAGATGGCTCTCGTATCCCCGTTCGTGGCATCAGACAAACACATCCACTTCCCAAGCTGTCCATAAATTCTGTCTTATTTGTTCTTGGTTGTCTTTTTAATTTAATTTCAATTAGCAAACTCACCGCACCCTTGACTATTCTGTTTTGTTTGTTAATAACTTTGTTCTTATACAGGATCAACGTACCAGATGGACGATTGGAGCAAGACATGAATCTGGAAGATTGTACCAACTTTCACCGCCCATTGCCTGTATCCCCCATGCCTCCCCAGCTCTTGCTCATCAACGCCTTGGTCACCCTAGCTTGGAAAAATTATGCCTTTTGGTTCCTGGTCTTTCTCCCTTTACATCTCTTCAGTGAGTCGTATCAGTTAAGCAAACATAATCGTCATACTTATCATCCTCATGTCAATAAGCATGCTGCGTCACCTTTTGCTTTAGTACACTCCGATATTTGGGGTCCTCCTAATTGAGTCTATTCAACCTTAAGTTATTACTATTTTGTCAGTTTTATTGATGATTTTTCCCGATGTACCTAGGCATTTTTACTAAAAAATCATTTTGATATTTTCTCCATATTTCAAGGTTTTTCAACTGAAATTCACAATCAGTTCGGTACTTCCATTAAAATTTTGCACACTGATAATGCCCGTGAATATGTGTCTTCCCAATTTCAATCGTTCCTCACCTCGCAAGGCATCCTTCATGAAACATCTTGTGCCCACACACCACAACAGTATGGTGTTGCCAAATGGAAAAATCGTCACTTGGTTGAAACAGCTCGTACCCTCCTCCTTCACTACCAGGTTCCTCTTCGCTTTTGGGGAGATGCACTACTTACAACACGCTATCTTATCAACCGCATGCCTTCCTCCGTCCTTGACAATTAGGTTCCTTTTTCCCTCCTATACCCACAACAGGCCCTATACACTGTTCCTCTTCGTGTCTTTGGTTACACTTGGTTCGTCCATGACCTCACTCCAGGTAAAGATAAACTTTCCGCCAAGTCTCTCAAGTGTATCTTTCTTGCTTACTTTCGCCTTCAGAAAGGATATCGTTGCTTCTACCCTTATCTTCAACGATATCTTGTCTCTACTGATGTTACCTTCTTCAAGTCCACCCCTTTCTTCTCCTGTTCCATTGTTACAGATAGTCCTTTGGTTGTTCCACCCGTTGTTCCAACTCCGATCATCGCCCCTGCTCCACCACCATTACTCACCTACCACAGACGACCCCACCCTCCTTCAACAGTTCCATTTACTAATCCTCCAGCAACATCTCCTGCTCCAAACGCCCCTCTGCCAACGTTGCCTAAACCTGCCTTCCCATTGCCCTTCGGAAAGGTATTCGGTCCACTCACAACCCTAATCGTTTATACGTCTTTTCTCTTAATTATGCCCGTTTATCTCCCTCCTATTTCTCCTTTGTCTCTTCTTTGGATTTTGTGTCTATTCCTAAGTCTACAGGTGACGTCATGGCTGATCCCAATTAGCAACAAGCGATGTTGGAGGAAATGGCTGCTTTACACGCCAGTGATACCTGGGAACTTGTACCTTTACCTCCTGGCAAGACCACTATGGGCTGTCACTGGGTCTATACCGTGAAGATTGGCCCTGATGGCAAGATTGATCACTTTAAGGCTCGTCTGGTGGCTAAAGGCTACACTCAGATTTTTGGCCTCAACTATGGGGACACCTTTTCCCCCGTGGCCAACATCACCTTTGTTTGCCTCTTCCTAGCTATGGCTGCCATCCGGCGTTGGCCTCTCCACCAGCTAAACATCAAAAATGCCTTCTTGCATGGTGAGTTGCAAGAAGAGGTTTATATGGATTAGCCACCAGGCTTTACAGTTTCAAGTGACTCTCACCTTGTCTGCCGGCTTCGTCATTCTCTGTATAGGTTGAAGCAGTCTCCTTGTGCTTAGTTTGGCCGTTTTAGCTTTGCTTTACTTCAGGTTGGCATGACTCGTTGTGAGGCTGATCACTCCGTGTTCTCCCTCCACTCTCCATCTGGCCTCTGCATTTATCTGGTTGTCTATGTTGATGACATTGTCATTACTGGCGATGACTCCGACGGTATCCACCAACTCAAATCTCATCTCCAGAGTCAGTTTCAAACAAAAGACTTGGGTCTGCTCAAATACTTCTTGGGGATTGAAGTTGCCCAATCCTCCTCTGGCATTGCCCTTTCCCAACAGAAGTACACTTTGGACATTTTGACCAAGATCGGTATGCTTGATTGTCGCCCTAGTGATACTCCTATGGATCCCAATGTGAAACTTCTTCTAGATCAGGGGGAGCCACTAAAGGACCCGGTAAGATATCGTTGTCTAGTGGAGAAACTTAATTGCCTCACTGTCACGAGACCAGACATCACATTTGCAATTTGTGTGGCTAGTCAATTTCTGAATACCCCTTGTGATAGTCATTGGGATGTTGTTGTACGTATCCTTCGATACACCAAGAATGCACCGGGTCGTGGATTACTATATGAAAACAAAGGCAACTCCAAAATTGTTTGTTACTCTGATGTTGATTGGGCAGGATCACCATCAGATAAAAGGTTCACCTCTGGGTATTGTGTTCTTATTGGAGGGAATTTGATCTCATGGAGGAGCAAGAAGCAAAACATAGTTGCTAGATCCAGTGCCGAAGCTGAATACCGTGCTATGGCAGTAGCTGCATGCGAGATTACTTGGCTTAGGCAACTTCTCCAACAACTAAAATTTGGAGACGCTCAAAATACCAAATTGATTTGTGACAATCAAGCAGCTCTCCACATTGCATCAAATCCAGTCTTCCATAAGCGAACTAAACACATAGAGATTGACTGCCACTTTGTGAGAGAAAACGTGCTCTCAGGAGAAATCACCACTTACTTTGTTAGCTCCAGTAACCAACTGGCAGACATGTTTACTAAATTCCTTAAGGGCTCTCGTGTTGACGACATTTGTAACAAGCTTGGTTCATATGACATGTATGCTCCAGCTTGAGGGGGAGTGTTAGAGAGACGATTCTATGTAAATAGGGAAACTTGTATGATAGAGATACGATTCTGTGTAAATAGCGAAATATGAAAACTTGTATAGCTGAAAATTAGGGATCACATTAGATATTATTTCCCTTTATTGTATCATCGTTTGACTACAAATAATGAATCATATGTGTGGTCTAAGACACACATTTTCCAGTAATATAACATAACCCAAACACAATTATTTTGGAATGATAATTTGATAATTGCTCGGTGTGTATAGTTGTTTCCCATCTATCCTTTTTCCTGCTCCCTATTCAAAAGGTACTCTTCAAGTGTATACTATTCATAACTGCTTGGACTGCCTCAAAACTCCCCTCTCTTTTACAATTGTACAAAAGTTCCCCAATCTTGTACATATGAAACCCTAACCCTAATTTCACTACACTTCAGCTTCAAAATATCGACACAAATATTCCAATTGGGATAAAATCTCCCATTTAACTGTCAAAAGCTTTAAAAATTCCAAATGAAACTGTACAGAACATAGCATTTCCTCCATAGATAAATTTTCTGAATTTGAAAAGATGAGTAGTGAAATTCATACCAAAGTCTTGCTTCGTTATCAACTAACGAATATAATATTTTTTCAACACTGTAGTAGCATTCCTTAACTGCATAGGCCATATATTCATCCCTACATATCCTGTTCCACAGATCTGTCTGAGTATCTTTGCAGTCCAAAGCCAAATCAATCGCCAACAGGATCTGAACATTAAGATATTAATTCAGATTAACACATGGAATCATGGCAAACTATATGTCTCTTCAAATATCCATTCCAAGTAATTCATATTGCAAAATTAGTTCCACCTTACTGCTTAGAAGAAACAAAGGCCATTGAACTAATCTCAGACTTCCTGCATTACTAGGAATAGAAAGCAGGTCCATTTCCCTGTAATAATTAAAAAATAAAAAAATAACCAACTATAAAAACGGATAACTGGCTAGACAAGACTTTGAAACCCAAAGAGACAGAGCAAGCATGCTTTTATTACAATTTTTTACAGATTAAAGGCATTTTATCAGAGATAAAAGAAGAAAGGTACAATTTGATAGGAGCCCCTAAAGGCATTGGGCAAAAGTATTTATATTCCACCCAGAGAAATTGAACAGAAATAAGGAGAAAGGAATTTTAATCCAAGGGTTCCCCATTTTTACAAACTTTCTAATTCTCCAAATGATTACAAAATGGAGGAAATCACTCCTATATATAGCTTTATAACATTCAATTCAGGAACACAAGTGACAAAAAACTTTGCAATTCTCAAGAGCCTAAGAACCTGTACAGACTAATATTAAAGTCTATTAATTATAATAATTATACTCTACAATAAATCCTTCCACTATAATTCCCCCAAATTTATCAAACTGATCCCTCTAACTAATTGCTCTAGCTGCACTAACTATCCCTAACTACTTTTCCCTTCCATTTGATCATAACACAACTAGTGGAGGATAAAATATCTCCTGAAAGGAAGTAAAAAGAAATAAAATATTAAAAAGGTCAAAATATCCAATGCCATGCACAAAATATGTGCAAAGCTACACAGTTTCTCCACATAAGTTTTTGCCACATACCGTGAAACAGTAAGTTTCTTTGACTCCTTCACAAAAGAAGAAAAGAAACGAAGAACTCAAGAAGATTAAAAAAAAAGAAAACCTTCCATTTTCTTTGTATTACACATTGTCAAGCAGCAAGTTTCCTATGACTAACCTATTGCTAATAAAATCTTCCTCACGCAGGCTTTTAATTATCTCATTCCAAAATGGAGCAAACATGGCAGCATATGCTTTGTTCATATCTTGAGAATCCTGCACCAAATCAACCACATTCATTTATCCAAACTGAATGTCTAAAATTCCTAAAAATAGAAATACACAGATAATAAAAACATTATTAATTTAATAATTTAAACAGAAGGATAAAAAAATTATTATGCCACCAAATGAATCTGGAACGCTTCAAAAAAAGCAGTTAAGATTTCCTAAACTAATAAGTAACCCTCCATACATATACAAACTTTTGCACAGGCCTCCACGACAGTTTAAATCAAATTTTTCAACAAGGAATAAAAATCCTGTTATTTTATCAATGTTTACAACCTAGCTCAACAAACAAAAAATGGAAAAAAAGAAAATCACAACATAGAATTGCACAGATCTATTGGATCTGAACCAACTAAAATAGCTAGTAATAAAAACCATACAAATTTTTAATTACTCTAGCATACTCTTCCCCTACGAAATAAAATAAAATACCTGGGTTGATTGTCCACTGAAGGAAATCCTGAAAAAGCACATAAACAAAATCAAATTTGCCTTGAAAAACGATGAAGAAAAACATGTACAAGCTATATTTCAACTAAATTAAACAATCAAATAAGTCATTATATATGGTTATAACTCAACAGCATACATCAAAGCAAAACTTGATAAGAAAAAAAAATTATAAAAAAAAAAAAATACAGGACACAAGCAAGGAATAAGTCATCTCAGTATTAGAAAGTGATAATGATTAATATGTCAATAGGAATTACATGGATTAATGCATCATCAGAAAGAATAGAGTCATAGAAAATAGTTTAATTTTTTATTATTGTTCTTGTAAAACTAAAATATATTTATTCTTTGATTCTTTTATGCATATAAATATCAGGTAAGCTAAGTGCCCTCACTCAAGTGATTCAATGAAATTCTAATTTCTACAAGTCTATTCTCTAAGCTTTCAAATCTCCTCGTGCATCAGACAAACAAAAAGAAGCTAACCAAACTAATTTGTCCGTCACACGAAAGAGGTGACAAAAAGCTGTCCTTGAAAAAGAAAAGGGCATCCAAACAATAACATACATGGCAAGCCACCCAGGAACATTGCCGCTCCAAAGAGCTCTAATATAACATGAGAAATCTCTCTGGACAATGTTAATGGAGCAGAGAACAAATCTACTTTTCACCAAAAATAGTAAAATATCAAAAAGTCTTTACTACAAATATCTAGCACCTGGACAGTGTAAAAATAAGAAAGAAATATCATATTCCCTGGCCACCAACTTAAATTATGCCCCACCAGATCTATACCACCAACACCAAGTCAATTACTATGTAAATTAAGAATGAATAGAAAAGTAAGATAAATGTAGCTACTACCTTGCCATTTAGACATATATCAGTTAAAACAGTTATATCCTAGAAAACTCACCTTTTTATTTGTGGAGAGACCAAATTTTTTACAAATGCCCCTGGGAAACTTTCAAAACGTTTATGCACCATTTCGATTGAACGAATCTGCAAGAAGTCATTAATAAGAAAGAATTTTTTACAAGCAAGATGAGACGATCCATGAATAAAACACATTTCCATATTGATAAGAATTCTGATTTCTTAAAGAAAAAATGGAGAATAGCTCCTTAAAATAGATGTGGATGGTAGGAAATCCCCAAAACAGAAAAGCAAAAGATACCACAGGTCATTCAAGAGAAATGTAACCTCCCTGTCAAATTCTCAGTCTTTAACTGCCCATATGTCTCTTTCCTCCCCCCCCTCCCTTATATCCACACAGCCTCTAACTACCCCCTTACATCCCACACCAGTTACCATGTGGGCAAGTTTGATATAAAGCCCAAACCCCTCTTTTGACCTTACTCATATTTCCCACATGATCTAGCATAGGGGTGCCAAGTAACACATCAAAATGAAAGGATCAAGAAGTAAATATTCCTTTTCAGAGGAAATTTGACACATCTTCTAAGAGTTTAAAAGCAAGGGAGTGCACCTGCAACGTTAGGCTCTATTAAGATTGTTGCAGTTGAAGATTGTGATGGAAAAAGTAAGAAAATATAAGCAAGTGAAAGCAGAGAAAGATTTTAAGAGATTTTGGACTAAATCGTCATATTTCATTGCATCAAATGATTTATGTGTGGAGATTTAGTATTTATACAGTAAGTGAATCTTGTTGCAGAAACTACAAATCACTAACAACTAGCTAACCAACTAACTTCATAAGAGATTGCCAGCTGTCATAAGTGACAGCTGAACCGTGACCTTTGGGCACAGATTCAGTAAAAAGTGCATCATTTAAAATTAATATTTGAGCAATTGACTGATGTTAACCTACAAGCACAAGAAATCAAGTACATTTAATCTCCTATTGTATTTTTCAATTGGTTGCGACCTCTGAGCTTCTCATTTATAAAGATATTATTGGTTTAACATGGATAATGATTCAATCCCAAGCAGCTTGTGGAGGAAGGTATCATAGAGGTCTGAGGAATATGTAGAGAAATTACGATGGGACCATTTTGTTATAAGGGACCAGATTATAGTCATTCTTATTTTATTCTTTCCTTTCACTCTCTTATTACCTATCATCTTCAGCTTACTCTTTCAGCATTTTTTTTTTTCCCCATCGTTAAATAATGCACTTATGAGTACCGCTTCAGAATTTGCAAACCAAACACCTTTTATTAAACAATTAATATTTAAAATAATTGAAAAAAGGAAAAGAAACAACAATCTACATCCTAAAAACGATGCAACTTTAGAACCCATATACCTCGCCTAGCCGAGCCCGAGCACCAATCACACCACCAACAATTGCTGACATTATAGTGTACCAAATGAGAATATCCATGACATAAATCTGTAGAATTTGAATGCATAAGCAAAGTAAGACATGGCCAAGTATATGTGAAAACAGGAAAGTAAACAATTACAAGGAAATCACAGTTGTTAGCAGAACGCAAGTGTACTGTTATTTAAACTTGACAGGTGTCTACCCCAAGTAGATGTACAATTATAACTATGGACAGCAAAAATATCATATCAAAGTAAAATGCCAATTCACATTTGATGTCCTGTGCATCAAATGGGGAAAAAATTTCATCTGATCATATTACCCAAACCCATGTCTTTTGTGGTTCAGAGATATCGATTTCAAGATATACATCCCATATGAATCTATGATACCAACTGGTTCGGATGGAGTACAAAAATAGATCTTTATTAGAAATTCTTCTCCCATGACCCAGCACCAGGGTGGTGGCAGAGTAATGGAAAACAGAAATGAACACAATACTGTCACTGGTTTTCAAGAGACCAGTACTCTCCCCAACAATTCCCTTATACAATTATCGATGCCCTTCTCTTCCCCTTTTCAGTCTATTTAATAATCTTTTTTGACCCTATTCTATAACTAACTAACTGCTGCTAGTTTGTTACATGGTTATGGCCTATTCTAAGGGAATGACGTTCTGTAGCACCTTTGTTCCCACAATGAAGGATGTGTTCAGGCCATTGCTCCATAAATTTGTTCATGTTTTCTTTGACGATATCCTCATTTACAGTAGAAATTGGGAGGATCGTAAGAGTCACCACACAAAGGTCTGAGGTTCTCTCCTCAAATTGCTTTGTGGCTAACAGAAAGAAAATGCAGTTTTGGAACGAGGGTCGTGGACTATTTATGCCATGTATTCTTGGGGGAAGGGGTTGCTGTGGACAAGGATAAGATATGATGCATTCTTGACAAGCCTACACCTCATACAGTGAAAGGTGTGAGGGGTTTTTTGAGCTTGACTAGGTTTTACCGTAAGTTCATCAAAGATTATGGTAAGTTAGTGTTGGTGTATACAAGTTATTGTAGTACACACTATTATTCTAGTCCCTGTAGTAGGTGATTTCTTTCTCTGTAACTGCATCACAGTTAGTTATGACAGTCTGTTACCAAAAACATCAGTGCTGAATCAGCACTGTATCATTCGCTTCTTTAGCACTCTTCTCAGAGTCTCTATAAATATGTACTTCACTGAATATTTCACAGTTAATAAAATCTCTCTTTCTCTATTCATATTCTCTGAATATTAGAAATCTATTAGTTAGCCAAACCCTTGACGGAACAAACCAAGAAGGACAATTTTCAGTGGGGGGCAGCTGATATGGAAGCTTTTACCACTCTCAAGCAGGTCATGACTAAACCTCCAGTCTTAGCACTACCAAATTTCTCTCTACCCTTTGAAGAAGAGTGTGACGCTGCAGGGAGGGGAACTGGTGCTGCTCTAATGCAACTTAAACAGCCCATCACTTATTTTAGCAAAGCCCTCTCGGAAAGGAATTTTGCCAAGTCTGTCTATGAAAAGGAGCTTATGGCACTAGTCCTTTCTATCCAACATTGGCGATATTACTTGTTGGCAAACCGTTTGTGGTATACACCGATCACCGGAGCCTGAAGTATTTTGTACAGCAGCGCATTACTTCTCCTGATCAGCAGTGTTGGATGGCCAAGGTGCTAGGATATCAATTTGAGGTGAAGTACAAACCAGGATTGAAGAATAAAGCAGTGGATGCATTGTCAAGGTCTCATGATGAGAGAGAATTCAGATCCCTTATTTCTTATCCCACTTGGTGGATGGTGCACAATTAATCCAAAAGGCGCAACAAGATTCTAAGCTACAGAAAATTGACTCTGAGGTGGGCAGCAAACACGATTCTAGACCAGGATTCTCTGTACAGCAGGGGGTGCTATTATACAAAGGGCGCCTAGTTGATGAGGATGAAGTAGTTGGAGTTGGAGTGGGAGATGCCAATGCCATTAATGAGAATGAAGATAATATGGAGGATGATTGTGAAGAGGAATTGAATGCTCTCCTAAATGACTAGAGCTGGAATGATTTGAATTTCATATGAATTTATGTTATGTGTTATGACTTATGAACTTTCTATTATGAGTTGTGTTTTGTTACGTATTTGACTATTTGGATACTATGTTATGAGCTTATGAGTTATGACTTATTATTATGATTATGAGGATGTTTAATGCTGTAATTTAGAGGTTGTTTTCTGTATCTATGTAGTTTTTAATGCACATGTATTATATATAAATATAAATATTTTAGGTAGGGACAGTAGGATCTCACGATCCGAGTTACGAGCTTTCATTCCCCTCCCTATCCTAGGTAAAATCTTGATTTTAACAAGAATTGTCACAAAAGGGGGTGCTTCAGTACAGCAAGGCTTGATCAAGTGGAAGGGCAGTCCGGTGGAGAATGTGACTTGGGAAGATGACACTTTCATCAGAAGCCAATTCCCTGAGTACAGCCTTGAGGACAAGGCTGCTGTTATAGGGCATGGTATTGATAGGAATCATGAGAAAGACTTGGGCCAGCTGATACGAAATGTGGAAAATAGCCCAAAGTTTGGCTAGTTTGCTATAGGAGACATACAAAACAGAATAGGGGGGCTGAGCTGGCAAGAAAGGGAGAGAATGACATGTAGCGAAATAGTTATAAGGAATAAGTAGGAGGAGAGAGAAAGGCATCAGAAGTTTCATATACAGAGAGTGAGTGAGATCACTGAGAGTATTCTCTGGTGAGAGGAGCCATTTGGCTTGGGATGATAGATATCCTTCTATCAGATTTTCTTTCAATTTCTTTTTATTTCCCCTGGTTCATCAATACAATTACAGTATTATTTGAAAGAATGATAAAGTGGCATCCAAACAAATAACGACGCCATTTCTGGACCGCCTGAACCACTGCCATTAACTCTCTCGTAAACTGAATTTTGTTGTGCTTTTTCTCGTCAAGTTCTCTAATATTTCTCCACTTTCCTCTGATATCTACACTAATATTTACTTTCAACTGAATACAAATGGTGTGAGACACCTTCTAGTTTTTATTTACAACAACTCCTAAAGCACCATTATGAGGGGAAAAAAGACTCCATAAATCAATTTCACAATCAATTAGCATGATCAAGTAACAGTTTTCTCAGATTGATGAGAAAGAAGCTAAATCGAAGAATACTCACAGCCACAACAGGAGCCCACAAGCTAACAACAGTCAAGACATTGTTATTCTCTGCAAAATTTGCATGCATAAATCAGTGACAAACATAATTTCTTAATTGTATAATACTGATATCCGCAATATACAAGGAAAAAAAATTAAAATAGATAAAATTAACATCAAGGACACCTAAAAAAGAATATTTAATAATAAGACAACAGCTTCAAATTAAATTAAAAAGGACGACCACAAAAGAATTATTTATGAAGACCATTAGATTTGACATAACAGACAAAAATATCCTTATGAAGAAAGTAGTAAATGGATATTGCTTGTTATGAGTGGTTAATTGTTCGCACAAAGTGATTAACAGCTTTAAATGACGTTATATCTTAGATACATGAAGTGAAAAAGAAATTTGTGAAAGGCCATTGCTTTTTTGTTGAGTGGTTATTAGAAAGAACTATGTTCTCGATATTGTTAGAGGTAACATAAAAACCATTCATATGTCTTCACCAAGCAACTTTAGCTTTTGAAATTGTTGGTTTTTGACATGGTATCAAAACCTTACGTCCAACTGGCCTAGAGTTCAATCCTTGTTGCCCTCATTCTTCTAATAGAAAGTTAAATTTCAGCACAATGTAGGTGGACCTGTGCATTATCCACACTTCAATCCCCCAAAGGAAAATTGTGTGAGGGGGTGGGTATAAAACTTTTCTTGTGTATTCATCTAACAGTTTAAGCTTTTGGGAATGTAGGTTAATGACAGATCTGTTAAGAGAAGAGAAAATGAGAGACTGATGAAATCCATGTATCTAAACTACATAGCAAAGCTGAATATATGGACCAAAAATAATAACTACACAGATAATAGTTATCCTAATTACTGTAATTGCATTATTTTGTACAATAAACAGAAACACTAACTACATATTTTCCAACACTCCCACCTGAACTATTTTATACATGATTTTATACTATCAACATAACTAGTCATTCAAATTAACAAAGAGAGTGGTAATGTCTCTAGATAAGATCTTTTCTCCAATGAAATGGCAATCTATTTCAATTTGTTTGGTCCTCTTATGAAATACTAGATTCAGGAGAGGAGTATGTAGTGAAGCTTGATTATCATAAATGAGAAACATATGCATGACCTCCCCAAATGACAAATTTTGTTAAAATGTTGAGGGTAAAAATAGAAAAAACAGTAAAATAAGTTATAAGCCCAAATACTACCTCAAGTAACATATGAAAGAAAGCTAGAAGCTAGTGAGGTCAACTCGTTTACCAAACACCGATATTTTGGTCAAAATGTCAAACAAACTTATAAACTAGTCAAATAAGCTAAACACACTCCAATTTGTGTATTTCCCTAGCAATAACACTCAAATCCCACAAGATTGAAATCCATTTTCATCTAGGATTGGAAGTCAGGATGAAACTCATTGAATAAATACATTATTTTGACAACATTGTCAAAGGGATCAACATCCTAATGAGTGAAAATATTATGACCCATTCATAAGTGTTGTCGAATTGCGACAATAGGGGCGCTATAGTGTTATTGCCTTGTGGATTCCAACTGATCTGCTATCACGACTGTTACAAACCAAGAATTAGGAATGGCAAAGAAAAAATATATATTGAATAGGATGAAAAGAACAAGGAATAGGAGATCAATCTCTCCTCCGAGGGTTTCCCCTTCACAAAGAGCTAATTCTCAATTTACAAATGATACTCATTAGAATGAATCCTTTCCCCTTACATCCTTCTATTTATTTAACTCATTAACTCCCTAACTAACCGATCAATATCCTAACTGTCTTAACTAACTACTCCTTTCCCATAGTCCTAACAATAACACCCTACTAAAAATTAAGATTATCCTTTAGGTTGAAATTTTAGAAGCTGGATCCCTTGGCTCATCTCCATCATCATGATCTTCATCTACCTTTCCAAGATTAGAATCAAGAGCATCATTTTCATCTGCCTTTCCTAAAAGCATTGTTGTCCTTTCCCCCCATAGGCTTAGGCTCTGCCAATTAAGTCCCAGAATGAGTTTGGTTGGCATAGTCTCCAAGTTTCTACTCCTCTTCCCATTTCTACAACCCATTTGGGCTCAACCCTAAGTTAAAAAGTTAGACCCACTTCGTAGAATTCCAAATCTGCCCCTTCCTCTTTCTGATCCTTCAGGATCAAATAATTTACTCTAATAGGAAATGCCTCTTTGGTGTCCATCCATAGGGGATCCACAGTGAACCCACTAACCCCTGCACGCAAACTCAAGTCCAGCAGCTTCGTTGGTGGTCGGGACGAGGGTGGACTCCATATAACTTGAATCACCATGACTACCTTTGCATATTCCTTCTGCCCTAGCTTCACTGCCTAGTTAGCATCCATAAATGCAATAAAGTCTAATGATAAAGGCTCACCCAGAAAGTTTGATTCTGAGAATCCAACACCGTTGATGTTCCACCCACCTTCATGATCAAAGCTAGGTCCATCATAGATTTTTGTTTCATCGCAACAATCTTTTGCTGGAAATTTGGGTTTTCAAAACAATGAGCCTTGGTTGCATCTCCACCTTCAACTTCCTTCTTGATCAATTCTACTACTAGGTTATCCAGAAAATGGCCTTTGCAGCCCACATCTTCACTTTGTTTTCCTTGTGTTTCACCCTCTTCATCGATGGATCAACTTGTTCCTTCATCACAACCTTTTCAATCTCTACTTCTCTTGCTAATTTTGCTTCATCATTTTGGTTTCTTTTCCACGACAAAGGGTGTGGTTCTTGATTATTGAACCTTCTTTACTTTTGTTTTCTAATTTCAAGAATAGCAATGGACCACCATCACACTCAAAACTGCTATCCTTTAAGTCAGTTCCCCCTTCTATGCTTCCATCAAAGGTGGGTAACTCCACTTTTTTTTTCCAAGTTAAATCACCTCTGCATTCAGACCTTCCCCATTTCTAATCCGGCAGGTAGGACCAATTGTTACAAACCAAGAATTAGGAATGGGAAAGAAAAAAAAGATTTTATTGAATAGGATGAAAAGAACAAGGAATAGGAAAGCACTCTCTCCTCCAAGGGTTTCCCCTTCAAAGAGCTAATGCTAAATTTACAAATGATACCCGATGAAATGAATGCTTTCCCCTTACATCCTCCTATTTATTTAACTCATTAATTCCCTAACTAACTAATCAATATCCTAACTGACTTAACTAACTCCCCCTTTCCCATAGTCCTAACAATAATGATGTCACATTGCATCATCTATGAAAAGTGCCATCACAGCCGCTAGGCATCTCGCGATTGCGACATAGGTCACAGGTCCTGGGCAAGGGTTGCAAATGTTATAGAGCTGTTGGGTATTACTCAACACACCCCAAAACTAAATGGTCTAAGGGTTCGTTCCCACTCCTAAAACCTGCATATGTTCAAGTCTTCCAGGGCACATGACTTCTGTTCCCACTTAAAACCTATTAAACAATATAGCTTACATAAATAACATTCATGTTATGCTCACTAGTCATGACTTCATACGTAAAGGCCGAGGAACGACTGTTCACACAAGGAAGGGAAAGACCACTCCTAGGTTCATCTCCTCTATCATCTCTGGCAGAATAATTAATCATACTGTTTTAGTGGGGATTTGCAGAGTGTGGTAGTGGATTTGGAATAGGCACAAAGCAAAACTTGGGTGCAGTGCCAGTTTAGGATCGCAGCAGAAGCGTCGCTATTTGCGGAGAGAACACGGATGTCGCAAACTGTAGCACCAGCTCCATGTTTTTTGGCGTAGAGGAAAGACCTTTTTTTGCAACATGGGCCATCGCAGACAACTCTACGACCTATGTCGTCGCCAGACAACATCTGTGACCTACACTGTTGCTGGACAACCGCTGTCACCTTCCTATTGTCGCTGCTGAACATTCAGCCCTTCATCTTCAACCTCTGCCATAGGCAGTTAGGGTTTCCCTTTCAGACAAAGACAGAGGCACTAGGCTCGTAGGAGCTGACTGGTGATGAGTTAAGAGTTTTAGGAAAAATGGACCATGTGGGTCAAATGTTTTAGTGTATTTTCTCTTTTTTATTTTGATTAGTTGGGCTTCAATTTGAGTCCAGTTTAATTTCTTTTTTTTAATTTTTATTTAAAGCATAACATATAATATAATAAACTAAAGAAAAATAATAATAATAATAATAATAAACTAAACAAAAATAATAATAAAAAATATAATAAATTATTTAAAGGATAACATATAAATAAAAAATAATAATAATAATAGTAATAATAAACTAAATAAAGCATACTATGTAATATAATAAACTAGAGAAAAATAAGAAAAAATATAACAAACTAAATAATAATAATAATAATATAAACTGTTTAAAATATAACATAATATAAAAAACTAAATAAAAATAATAAAAAACTAAATAAATCATAACATATAATATAATAAAATAAATAATAATTGTAAAAAAAATAGAATAAGGTCATCCATTTTCTCTCTTCCAGTTTTTTTTCTTCCCTTTTTGTCTATATGTCACATATTTCAACCGCTATGCACCTTCAACTATTTGTCCACAACACTATCCACCATATGACATAGCAGATTTTTGGCTTTTCACGATTTCCCACAATCTGCTATTTACAACACTAAGCACCACTTAATTAGACTTTTCCCTAATAACATATTACAGCTATATTATGATCTATACATATAGAAATTTGGTCTATCCCCTTATTTGTGTCACATTTTATCCGTACTTCTTTTTTTGTTTCTTTTGTACTTATCTATATTCTTAAAACATTCCAGTTCCATCACTCTTTTATCTCTTTTTTAATGAATTAATCTATAATCTAAAAGAAGAATCAAACCAAAACACAAAATTTTATACTATTAGACTATAAATACATTCAAAAATATATATCACACAAAAATGGTACAGAAAACACCAAGGCCTTAAAAATTGAACCAATGAACCAAAACCAAATAATAACAGCATATACTTACTCTTTGAGATCAAATCATGCCATGAGTAAGTCAAAGATGGAAGATCAACAATGATATTTGTAGGTTCGACAAGAGGTCTAATCTGTAATGTTACGAATTAGAAATAAATGACAACTAGTAAATTGTGAATGTAAAACTTTTCCACATTCTATCTACTGTACTAATGACATATTATTTTTATATATACATACATACTATCTACAATACTAATGACATTTTATTTACATACATACATAAATGAGATTTGGTCCTCCTTTTCAAATAAATATAGCCATTTCGCTAGAAACATCAAATGGGGCTACTGGCGCTCCAATATACCCATTTACAGTATATAGTTTTTAACTTTGATTCAACTTTTCAATTTTATCCTCATCTAAGTTTCTCTTTTAAACAAAAGTCAGAATTATTTAAGTTTACTCCCTTCATAGATTGGTGAGGCTATAAACACATTAATATGTCTTTTCAGACTTTTTATATTTTTAATTTTTATTCTATATTTTGAATGTATACTTTTTTCTTAAACAGAAATAAAAAATAATTCAAGTTTTCTTCCTTCATACATTATATGTATACGAGGAATGATTGGTGTAACACCGATTTAGGAAAAGATGACAGAAAGTAAATTAAGGTGGTATGGACATGTATAAAGAAGGCCTCAAGAGGCCCCAGTGAGAAAGTAAATTGCATGGTTTTTGGTTTGGTGAAGAGGAGGGAGAGGCCAAGAAAGACTTTGGAGGAATTGGTTAAGATGGATCTCAAAGTAAATAATATCTCTAGAACTTTGATCTTTAACCGAGCCAAATGGCATCATGTGATCCATGCAGCCACCCTCACCTAATGGGATAAGGCTTTGTTGTTGTTTGTTCATATACAAAAATTTTAATAAAATGTCCAGTAAATGAACATTGTATTTAATCAAAACATTACAAAAATTTAAACTTGAGAAAAAAATTTATATATAAAAAATATATTAAATGTAACTTTGACAACAAAATAAACCATGACAAAACAGATTAAAAAATTCCTTTTTTGCCCCTTAAATAAATATAAATTAAAAAAAATAATGGACAGTGGCACTCTTTTAATATTTCAACGGTTCAGCTTGTATGCATATACTCACAATGACACTGTTACACTCACGCGCACACACACACAAAATAGGATTTTTAACACTCATATTTGCCTATTTACTCTTCTTAGTTGTTTATAATTTCAATTACTCAAAATATTCTTCACTAACTTATGTTTTGAATAAGTCTTGTCAGCTATACTTTATTATTTATTTATTAGAAGTTTTAGTATTTTTATTAATATAAATAAAAGGCATAATCATGTGAAGTATAAGGAGAAAAAATGAATTATCTTCCGTCTTCCACTTTGTTTTTTCTGTTCATTATGTTTATTTTATTTCCAAAATCACTTTGGTTTTTTTTTTTACAAACAAAAATATTATTCCTCATGTTTAATAATATAGCGATTAAATAGAATATTTACTTACTGGAAACGTTATTAAAAGTTTTTCATTAATAAAATAATCTTATCACAATTATAAATATTTTTTATTTAGTGTAATGAAAAACAAAATGTGTTCTTGTTTATTGTATTTTTTTTTTACATACGTATGAAGGATGTAAATTTAAATTATGTCAACTTCTATTCAGAGGAAAAACTCAAATAAGGGTAAGTTTGGAAAGTAGAATAAAAGTAAAAAAGTAAAAACTGGAAATAAGCATATCGGAGGGTCAATAGCCTCACCCAGATACATCTCTTATACGTATAAGAAAATAGAAACACAATGACTTGCCTGGAGAAAGTAAGCAAAAGTGAATTTGCAGGCAAGTACCACCAACCAAAAGGCCACATACCTGCAGAACTTAAAAACAGAATTGTGAAAATAACAATTGAAATATGTATATCACAAAGCACTGACAATAAGAAACATAAAAAAGAAAAAGAAAAAAAAAAGTAAACAATAGTAACAACCTATATAAGTCATCAACACTGCTAATGGTGACAATCAAAACATGCACAATTGACAATCTTCAAGAGCAGTAGTTCACAAGTTTTTTTAATCAGATTTTTTTTTTAAGGCTAAATGGATTAAATTTACAAAACCAGTAACAAGTAAATAAGTGTCTCATCTTATTATTAACTATTTATCACAACAAGATTTCATTTTCTGCATGACAACCAACCTGCAGTAATCACTCATCCTCTCATAAAGACCACGTCCAACATAGTACCGTTCCTGAATTATATCATTGAAAAATCATAAATACCAAGTCATAACACAGAAATAACTTGAAAATAACCAGGTCACAATTAAATAGTAAAAATAACTCACTTGATAAATCCACTTAAAAAACTGAAAGAATGATTGATCAGACATTTCCGAAAGTGCATGACAAGCTGGAAATTTGAGCAACAGTGCAAGGAATAGACGTAGAGCAGCATAAACACCAAGCACAAGAAGGTATATCCGAAAATAGAATGAATTGTCAGAGTTATGACTATTTCTCTCCTGCAAAACCTTCCTGCAATTGAGCATAATTATGGTAAAAACTAATACAGTTGAGTTGTACTCCAAATTATCAGTGTTATCAAAAGGGGCTGATGTAGCCACCTAGGCACTGAGGCAGGGCGGAAAACAGCCTCATTGCTCCAGATGGCCTGAGAGTAAATTTGATTATGCAGCCACATCAGGGTAATGCGGTTCATGCAGTGACATCAAGCATTTTCAAACAACTTGTGTACCCTTACTGGAAATATTTGGTAGCCAATGGGTATTAATCTAAAGTGACATTTCAATCTACTAAAACCATATGAGCTTAATAAAGCCTGGCAATTCAAAAAAAAAAAAAAAAAACTAAGTTTAGGATCTGAATGTACCTGCCATGCATCACATATGAAGCTCACTTACCCTGTAATTTCATGTCCACATTCATATTCTGGACAGAAGCTACATATCCCCTGCCCCCCCCAAAAAAAAAACCTCCCTCAATTCTCTACATAGCCAATGTGTGTCTAACTTGGTCCCTACAGTTGTATTTGGTTGGATGTGGCGATGTGCACTTACATACATTATTATGCTTCTCGCATTGTCAATTTGGATTACTTTACATTTTTCAAGTTTTTTTTTCATAAACAAAGAATTTATTAGGAAAGAAAAGATACAAATGTAGAGAATAAAAAATCCTCAAGAAGATAAGAAGGCACAACCAAAAGTAAAAGGAACATAACAAAACACAAAGATCAAGACAACACAGCATGCCAATCTCTCTGATAATCTAGGCACCCCCACCTCTAAAAAAAATATTGACAGAACACTAAAAAGGAGCTAGAAAAACGACTTGATCCCAAACGGATTCAATATGTTTTTAAAGTATTGTCATTGCCATGTTTGTACTTAAATTGTATCTTGGTTGCAATTTGACACTATATAAAATTATGAATTGTTAGTGTATATTGATGTATACTGTATTTGTACAGATGTCACTTTTAGTTAGTTAGTTAGTTTTGTAACTGTCTTGACAGCTGGGTAACTGTCATGACAGCTGAATTCAGTTTAGTTAGTGTAGCCTAACAGACTCTCATCACCTATATATACAGGTGACTTTCTGTAATTCATATAGAGTTCAATAATACAGATTTTCTCAGTTTCTTCTCTCATCCTCTTTTCTCTGTCTCTGTAATTCTAACATGAATAATTATAGTGATTTCTTAAAAATCAGCATCACTTCATTGGTGTGATCACTTTGCCATCACATCAAAGTGATGCAGGCCACCTCAACCCATTCATCGCCTCAAGACAACACTGTTAATTACATGACAAAATAGAAAAGGAAGAATTCGAAACTCACAGGTAAACATATGTTACAAACGCAGAAGTCAAGCCACCCCAAAAAAACCTTATAACTAGTCTCGAAACAGCCATGCCTCTTGCAGTGGTGTATGCCCCAAAAGTAAGCAACACATCTAAGCAACCTATTCATCATAAAAAAAATATTTTGAGAATCACTTGCCATTCCCACGAGCAATAACTGCCAAAAACACAAAAATCTCACTCTTGACGAAATTCATGATTACAAATGACGGCCCAATGCTAAGTACTGTTTTGAAAGTATCCAAGTTAATATGTCCCTGATTGAAAGCAATGATTGTCAAAGCCTGCATAGAAAAGGAATTAGACATACTTTATGCTGGAATTAATCATCCATAATCAGAGTTCAGACTTCAGAGTAATAATGATGGATGACAAAAAAGGAACCTGAAACATTAATGCCAAGAAGATCCAAAGACGATGGAAACTTCGATACAAGTGAAGAAATGTTCTATGCTCAACAAAACTGCTTTTACCAGTCTGCACACCACATTGTACATACAAGGAAGACAAAAAATTATATAAGCATCATATTTATGAAGAAAAATCAGTAAAAATAACTACCAAAATAAGTTATAAAATATGTGTGAAGAAAGCATCAAAACTAACCCTTTTTGACCTTTTAGGTTTCAGCAAGAATGGAGAATTGATCCTCATTGGCCAGTTTAATTCAAAACAAGCAGGAGACCTGCATATAATTGCAAATTAGAATAAGTCCACCTACAAGCCAAAATGTTATATGGCATCAGGCTGCTAACCAAAAGTATTCGTTGAAGTCATCATAATTCCTCCACGCTGAATGTGCAGCTTTCCCATTGTTGTTTCTACCAGCTTCCTGCATATATTTTGGAAGGGGAATCAGTGCTAAGTAATGGAATAAATAAAAAGAAAGTAGAGAAAATAATAACTATATAAAAGAATAAATGGACCACATATTATTAGAAACGTAGCAGAGAAGAGAGAGAGAGAGAGAGAGAAGCTTTCTGTATTATTGAATCAATGAGAGAAAAATACAATCTGATTGAAACTTAGAGTGAGGAACGTATTTATACTACACTAAGCACTAACAGCTACCTAGGCTGTTAGTTACAAAGTGGTTACATTTGTAACAAACAGTAACTGACAGATATAAAGGAATATACAGAGGAATATTCTATTATCTCTAATCTCTAATACATATAACCTCCAGATTTTACAAAAATATTGAAACTCCTATAAAGCAAATGAGCAAAAATAATAAATACAATTCTTTTTATAAAAGAGAAACAAAAAGAACTACGAAAGAAGCAGAGTTATAAAATAGCAGAGATAGCGACACAATTCCACAATAGCATCGAAGGGCTGTGCTGATCTGCTATTACAATGGAGTAGTGGTGCGGCCTCCATGAAAAAAGCAATGTCGGGCATGTGATTAACTTGAAAAACATCAAATTCTTACTTCATGGCAGCATGCCAAGAAAGATTAGCCAAGACCCGATTAGTAGATTTAGGTTCCATGTTTGTAAGTAATAATGTGGGGTGTAACCGTGATTTAACTATTCCAGATTTAGATCTGGTTTGCATGGGATGAAAAGTTTGTTGTGTTTGAGGTTTAACATCAAGAGGCACACTGGGAGAGACCAAGGGTGAGGATGAAGAATGGGGGAGCTGGAGACTTGTGAGGAAGGAGGTCAGGGAGAGGAAGAGGTACTGCTTATGACAGGTATCAATGCTGGAGCAGAGGTGAGTTGAGTAGAATTAAGGGAATCTGATGTCGAAGAGATGAATAAATCTGAGTAAGGAAACCTATACTCATTGAATATACATCTCTGGAGATAAAGAGTTTGTCAGCAAGGGGAGAGGCATTTGTATCCCTTGTGAGCTGTTGAATATCCTAAGAACAAACATTCTTGAGATCTAATTTGGAGTTTGTGTTTGTTGTAGGGTTGAAGAAGTAGAAAACAAGCACAGCCAAAAAATTTTAGGAAGTTGTAGTCTGCTAAAATAACAGCATCTACAACCAGTTATCAAACTTTGCTACAGCTCCTCACTTAGCTAGAAGCTCCTTGGGGTGAGGCATTTTACCACACACCAGGTTGAATGCCCAAAAGGTGAATATTTGCATGGATGCTTTCAACAACAAAATGGCAATTTGCAATTCATTTCAAAAAATAAAAGTGAAATAAATTAGAACACTAATGGATAATAAGATTTGAAACATAAAACTGCATTATACTAAGAGGATGAATAAAGCAACTCACTGCAGCTAGCGTTTCATAGATAGGACAAATTATTTTCTCAAGGAATTTTGCAGAACCATCATCAGTTACACAGCTGGCTGCAGGTCCAGCTTCTCCATGATCCAAAATAGCGTCCAACTCTTTAGCCATCTAAACAGATAATGGTTAAAAAAAATTAGCATTAAAAGTGATTTGAAATCACTAACTTTAAGCTTCTTATACATCAAATATTTAACATTATGAAGAGGGGAATAAAATAAGTAAAATTGAAGCACAGAGCAACACACAGTATATTAGACCAAAAAAAATAACAGGAATATTTTCAAAAAGAAAACAAATAAGATATGAAAAGCACTGATTGACAACGTTCCTGTGTCTTAACTTTTTGAATTCAAAACATACAAATTACTTTAACAGGTACATGATTATGTCAAAATGTATTTAAAAATTAAAAAATCTGACAAACAGCCCACATATTAAGCTGCAAGTTAATCTTCAAAATAGGGAGGTTTAAAAATTAAAACCCTTCCTTTTAATGAAGAAAAAAAAGTAAATAGTGTTGGAAATAGGAATATTTAAGGAGATAAGAGCTTCTTTAATGTTTATTTTTCCAAGTAACCTAGATACTTGGTATAGCTAAGTTCAATGCATCTTATAAAGTAGTGGTATCTTAACTCTAATTGTTCTCTTGTAAATTGTTTTGGCATTAGTTATCTTTGTAATACTCTCGAATATAAATAAGTCCATACTGCTAGGAGGAAAAAACACTCGAGCACATTCAGAAAAATTTACTTGCATTTTCTCACATGGTATCAGAGCTCCTGAAGGGGCTTTGCTTCCAAAAATAGTCTTTGTAGAATGTCTGACTGGGCTCTTGAAGCAGTCAGACATCCAAAAATACAATTAGAATTTTCCAGCAGCAGTTATCATTTTCTGGCGGGCATCAGAACTTTCCAACAGCCTTGCCGGCATCATCAGAATTTTTCCATCAACTTTTCCAGCTACAATCAGAATTTTTTTAGCTGCTGCTGGACTTGTTTTAGGGTTAGTTTTGCTCCAACTCCTCTTTGATTAAGGGTTGGTTCAAGCCTTCCTTGTGTCATTTAGTGTTCATTGTGAACAAGTACTGAGTTTATTCCATTTTTTACCAATTTTTTTGTAATATTTGATCTCTAGGCCCTATGGAGAGTGAGGCTGTTAACTCACTTAAGAGGAGTGCTAGCAACACACTCTATTATTGGTTAAAATTTATTGAAAACAACAAAAACATGAGTAGGGCTCATTAAATAAGATGTGAGACCCACAAAATTTTATGATTTCCAACAAATTCTAGCCAATAATAAAGAGTGTGCTTAAAAGAATGTTACTAGCATTTCTCACTCGCTCAATTATCAGAACAATCAGTCTGGTAAAATACAGAGAATGATTTTCAGCAGGAGGAGGTGGAATTAGGAAGTTTGGAAAAACCATCTAGTACTTGTACCTTAGCACATTCAGGTATGCTTCCACTATCATTCACATTTAATGTCTCAAACATCTTCCCCATCTTTTTGGATTCTTGATTCCAAAGCCACTGACCATATGACTCCCTTATCTAAATATTTCCTTGCCCCAGCAATAAAAAAAAAAAAAAAATAGCCACTGCAGATGGCACACTTATAACAGCAACAGGTATAGGAAATATTAAAACAAATCCCTTCATCACCTTAAAAAATGTTTTCATGTCCCAAAGCTATCCACAAACCATGTTTCCAATCAAAAACTTACATAAGACCAATATTGTATCTTAATTTTTCACAATGATTGTTGTGTTTTCCATGACAAGGATTCAAAGAGGACAAATGGGCGTGCTAGAAAAGGGAATTGCCTTTAGTATCGTGGATTTTGCAGTTGGGGTAGTTAGTCAATTCATACAAGCTCCTCATACTAATCACTAGAATGTTGTGATTCACATTCTCAAATACATTAAATAGGACCCAGGTCAGGGATTGTTGTATGAAGATAAAGGAGATAGCCAGGCTATCGAGCATTGTGATGCAAATTGGGCAGGATCTCCAATTGATAGGCACTCTACTACTAGATACTGTATATCCATTGGAGCAAATTGTTGTTTCTTGAAAAAGCAAGAAATAGAATGTAGTTGCCCGACCTAGTGTAGAAGCAAAATATAAAGCTATGACCTTGGCCACTTGTGAATTTGTCTGGATCAAACAACTCTTACAAGGATTGAGGTTTTGTGAAATTCAGTAAATGAAGCTATATTGTGACAACCAAGTGGCTCTTTAGATCGCCTCCAATCCAGTGTTTCATGAGGACTAAACATATAGAAATTGACTGCCATTTTGTTTGCGAAAAAGTGTTGTCCAAAGAGATCATTACCGAATCCATTAGCTCAAATGATCAACTTGCAGACATCTTGAAAAAGTCATCAAGAGGACCACAAAGTCAGTTTATTTGTTCCAAGCTTGGTGCATTCAACTTATATACTCCAGCTTGAGGGGGAGTGTTGAAAAAGTTGTTTTATCTTGGGTCAGAAAAGCTGTTTTTTGTTTTCTTACTGAAAAGCCTAAGTAGGAGTAGGTTCTCCTAGATTGTACCTATCTTTCCTCTCATGTAATCAGACTTTGTGATATATATATAACATCCTGCTGAGTGTTCTAACTCAAGCATTTTAATCAAAACAAGTCTCATCTTCAACTTCTTCCATCGGCATCAACTGAAAATGATACTAAAGTTGACAAAAGATTTGAAAAAATTTTGGCGTACAAAAGAAGGCCAAAGATCACTCCAGGATCGACACATGTTCAAGAGCCCAATCAAACTCCTTCACATCAATTAACAAATTCTAACTTTCCTGTTTTACAAAATATTTTTCATCGTCCTATCTTATAGAATAATTATCCAATCTTTCAAAAATGAAACAATCCTACAAAATGAAATTAAAACCCAAACAGTTGAAGATGACCTTTACCTCCCAATTGCCTTTAGGAAAGAAACCAGACCTTTAACCCTCTCTCAAATTACCTTTCCTTTCAAAAATTCTCACCAACCCGCAAAACCTTTCTTGTAAAGCTAAACAAAACTTCCACATCCCCACTAATGTTTTTGAGGCATTATCTGATAAAAAGTGGAAACATGTCATGGATAATAAGATGGAAGCAATGGAGAAGAATAAGACATGGGAACTAGCCACTTTACCAAAAGGAAAGAAACCAATAGGTTGCAAGTACATATATACAATGAAGTATAAAGCTGATGGGTCAATTGAGAGGTGCAAAGCAAGGTTAGTAGCAAAAAGGTTCACATAAACCTATGAGATTGATTACTTAGAGACATAGAGGCTCTTAGAATTTGAGAATTGGGATTAGGACCTAACTCAATCCCAGAAAAACAGCTTGTAAGGTGAGGATTGCCCAAGTTTTACAAGCACTACTTTGGCCATATCTATAGTCGATGTGGAATCTCAACTTGCTAAGAGCCAACGACTTGGTGGCTCCACACTATGGCGCAGCACTCTGCCTTTTTGGTCAACCCCTCCATAGATAGCCCTTTCTGAGACACTACAACCTTAGGGTGACTGCAACTAAGGCGGCTTTCCAACAAAGACATTTGCCCCTGTTGCAAAGATGAAAACAGTCCAGGTAATATCGTCTCTTGCTTCCAATTATGGCTGGGAATTACAGCAATTTGATGCAAAGAATACTATCTTACATGGGGAGCTTGAGGAGGAAATTTATAAGATCACACCGAGATATGGCAAAAGTGTTGCTTCCAAGTTTGCTTGTAGGGTAAAAAAGGCATTACATGGGTTGAAACAATGCCCCTAAGCATGCTTTGTAAGATTCACTAAGGTTATGAATGACAACCTCTAGGTACAAACAAAGTAAAGGAAACCACACATTATTCATCAAACACTCTACTTCAGGGAGAGCGACTTTGTTAGTATATGTGTACGATATTATGGTAATAGGTGATGATTGGAAGAAACAAGTAGTCTTGACACAAACTCTAGCAAAGGAGTTTGAGATAAAAACTCTTAGGAGGATAAAGTATTCTCTGGGAATTGAAGTTTCTCACTCCAAGAAAGGTATTTTCATACCTCAATAGAAATATGTCACAAATTTGCTCAAGGAGAGGGGTAAGAGAGCTTGTTACCCTGTATGTACCCCCGTAGATTCAAACCTTAAATTGAGCAATTTATATGATAGTGCAACAGTGGGTAAGGAGATGTACCAACATTTGGTTGGAAAATTAATCTATGTATCTCACACAATGCCAGATATTGCATTTGTTATAAGTTTAGTTAGTCAATTTATGCACTACCAAGAGAAGTCCACTTATAGGACACTTGTAGAATTCTGCAATACCTTAAAGGAAACTCCAAAAAGAGGAATTTACTATAAAAGGAATGGGAATGCAATTCTTGAGGCTTACAATGATGCTGACTATGCAAGGTCAGTGACTAACAGAAGTCCACTACTGGATATTGCACCTTTCTTCAAGGAAATTTGGTACTTTGGAGGAGTAAAAAACAGAATGTCGTGGCTCGGTATGGCACAAGGTATTTGTAAGCTACTTTTGTTGAAAATTATTTCAGAAGATTTGAAGATTAAATGGGATGGACCTATGAACCTCTACTGTGATAACAAGTCAACTATCAACATATCTCACAATGATGTTCATAGTGATTGAACAGAACACATAGAAGTAGATAGGTACTGTATCAAGGAAAAGCTCGATTGCAGCTTGATTTGTGCTCCATATGTACCTTCACAAAGTCAACTTGCAGATATTCTTACCAAAGGATTATGTAGTTCAGATTTTGCAAGAATTGTATGCAAGCTAGGAACAAAAAACTCTATTCTCCAGCTCGAGGGGGAGAATGGAAACATCTATTTACAAAGTCAACCTGCAGATATTCTTACCAAAGGATTATGCAATTCAGATTTTGAAAGAATTGTATGCAAGCTAGGAATGGAAAACATCTATTCTCCAGCTGGAGGGGGAGTGTTGAAAATTGGAATATTTTAGGAGAAAAGATCTTCTGCAATGTTTATTTTTCCATGTAGCCTATATATATACTTGGTAAACCTAGGTCCAATGCATCTTAGGAAGTAGTGGTATCATAATTGTAATCTTGTAAATTGTTCTGGCACTAATTATCTTTGTAATATTCTTGAATATAAATAAGTCCATTCTGCTCGGTGGAAAAAACACTCAAGCACATTCAGAAAAATTTCCTTTCATTTTCTCAAATACAGCTTACTACATATACTTATTAAACCATTTATCTTGAAAGAAACAGTTATACTTAGAGGTGTGAGCCCACATGTGTGAAAGATATCCATAGGTCATTGGCATACAATTTAGTGCTTGTTAGGTTTCTAATTATTTTACACTTAGGGGTCAAAAAACTCCCCCTCCCCAAAAAAAAAAATAATAATAATAAAGGTACTAAAGAGGTGTTTGGAACAGCTTATTTGAGCTTATGAAAGAGCTTTAGGACATTTTTATAAGCTTTTTTTAACTTCTTTCAATTAACTTCACAGAGAAGCTAATCAGAATAAGCTCTTTATAACTAATTTCAATAATTTTCACAATCAAGTTTATAATAAGCTTTCATTTAAGAGGATCTAATTGACTAAGTGCTTAGTTGAATTGTTTAATCAAACATACCCTAAATTTTAGTAGATGATAGCTCACACAGAAAGAAAGATCAAATATAAGAAGTGATATGAAAATTATTTGTGGTAACAAACTAACAATGCTATTAGAGGCAACGATGGCCCAAAATTTAAATAGTACAATTAGAGACTTACATGGTGGAATATATAGCAAATGCACTCAGGAAGAAAACGGACATTTGCAGCTTCACCCCAAATAAGAAAATACAGGGAAACCAAAAAAAGCTTCCTATCCCGGTTAATTGCCTCTAAACTACAAGAAAATTGAAATGAAATCCAATCAAGCAAACTGTGAAAGAGAGAATATATTTAAAGCATGAGTCAGTAGAAGTAATAACCTATTCCATGCAAGACGAATTCGCAAGTATCTGCACCACCTGATATAGTTATCTAGCACCTTCATGAACACTTCATTGATTGTTTTCTCATCTATTTTCTGCGTATCACATCAAACAAAAGACAGAAGCCAAAAATAAATAAACAACTATGCATGGATCTCTAGTTCATAAGAATTTCAACAAAAAGTATGGAATAAAACAAAGCAATATCATGTACATTTACCAAGGTACCATGCTGAGTACACATACAATATAGTTGTTGTTAAACACCTATTAAGCAGGATTTTAGCTTGTATTGCCAAACTCAAGAGTTTAAATAAACTCGTGAAGCTTCCATAAACTCGACTAATAGACTCAACTTGTAAACTCATAAGAGTTTACCAAACTTAAATATATTTAAAAAGCTATGATAATATTCAATCATAAGGTAAAAACCTATCACAAGTCATAATAGAAGCACATATACATGGACCTCATGCCTTTATATATGATCAGTTATCATTTGATCAGTTAGGATTAGGATAATAAGGAAAAGATACAAAGAAGAAGGGGTATATAAGAGTTGAGTTGTGGAGTGAATTTGGAAGCAAGCTAAACCCTCGAAGAACTAGCCCAGCGGTTGTTATTCCATTTTTGCTTTGTTTTTCATTTGTTTGTCTTTTCTAGATCGAATTCTCATTCTGTAATAGAAAAGGAGGATACTACTGGTCTTTGAAGGCAAAGGATTACATAAAATATAATATTTAATATCATGTTACAAAATACTTCACAATCCAGCTAATATTCCTTCTTCATCATAACAAAATTACTCATAGTCATAGATCCTTAAGAAAGTTCTCTCAAGTCTAATAAGCATAAATGCTACACATAAAAGTAGCCCTAAGAGCTCAATGGGGGAACAAACCTCTTGCACATATCACCTATCAAAGGGCAATAAATTTCCACAGATTTTATTAATTTCCCACTTCAAATAAAAATTAAGAAGCTTTAAGCCACAGTTGTCAAACCCAAATAGCAGCACAGAGCAGCCGACCCTGAAAATGGTATAGCATGTACTGGGAGGCCGCTATTCTAACCAATTAGAATAAAAAAATTAAAGGATGAAACTTAGAAAAGAGCACAAGACAGTGAGATGAAAGACCTATTTTAGAGAGATTCAAAAACAGAACATGAGTTCCTGTGAGCAAGACAACCTGTTAATCTCATAATGATTATGTTCTTTCATTAATCCCAGGTGATGTGATCAAATATAAGAAAAGGAAAATTCATAATTCCCATATAACTTTATGTTTATATTTATATGCTTAAATTAATGATTATGTTTTGTTCATTAATCTTAGGTGATGCAAATGAATATTTGAGTTCAAATTCTATTGACAAGTCAGAAACCCTTCAAAACCCAGCACTTGAGGCCTTAACTCCACAGTTTCTAAGCTCACTTACAGCGTCTGGTCTTCCTAATCACAAGATCAAGTTAAAAGTGGGAACCCCAATAATGATGTTGTGAAATTTAGACCAATCTAAAGGACTACAAAATGGCACTAGATTAATCGTCAAAAGGCTGACAAATCATGTTATTGAAGCGAAGATCATATTTGGAAAGAACATTGGAAATTTGACTTACATTTCTCAAATGTCTCTGTCTCCATCCCAATCACCATGACCTTTTAAACTTTATAAGGAGGCAATTTCCTATCATTATCTCATATGTTACGACTATTAACAAGTCTCAAGGTCAATCGCTAACCAGTGTAGGATTATATTTGCCTAAACCAGTGTTCAGTTATGGTCAATTATATGTGGCACTTTCTAGAGTTTCAAAGCAAGCAACGGTTAAAAATCTTAATACAAGACAAAGAAGAAAGAGCTTTAAATACCACCACTAATTTTGTCTTCAAGGAGGTCTCCCAAAACCTATAATAAGTAAGATTCTCAAAATTTCTCCATTGTTATATATTATTATTATTAAACAAAAACTAATTGTTACATTACAGCTTTGATTTTCTATGATTTATTATTAGGCCAATTGGTCTATTCTTGAGAAAAAGTATTAAACATTTGTGTTATTAGAATATAACTTAATTTTACATTTATACACTTCTTGAGAATGTGTCAACATACATTTATATAAATTAATGATTAAATGTTGCTCATGCAATAGCAAGGGTAGCTCATGCAAACAAACGTTGCAAAGACTTCATACATTTTTTTACCTTTTGAGTCAATGAAAAGATAGTACAAATGTTTCACATGCTAACGAGCTTCACTTGATAGTAAGTGACTAAGTCACGTGAATAAGTCATTATAAGAAAAAAAATTAAATTAAATAAATTAATGATTAAATAACATAAAAAAAATATGACAACTCATGCACCAGCATGGGTACTGTACTAGTGCTACACATAAAAGTAGCCCTGCAAAGAAGAGCTCAATGGGGAAACAAACCTCTTGCACATATCACCTATCAAAGGGCAATAAATTTCTAGATTTTATTAATTTCCCACTTCAATGAAAAATTAAAAAGTTCAAGGCAAAAGTTAGATCCAAACACCTATACAGTCAAAGGAATGCATGCTTATAAAGATGGATAAAGATGACAAATTCATTTAAGACATACAACTGTGAAGAACA
Organism: Spatholobus suberectus; assembly: GCA_004329165.1. Lineage (NCBI taxonomy): Eukaryota > Viridiplantae > Streptophyta > Magnoliopsida > Fabales > Fabaceae > Spatholobus > Spatholobus suberectus. The sequence goes on from CM014729.1 coordinate 65,502,265, forward strand.
AAATTCTATACTAAGAAAACTAGTTACTATATCAATGCCGGATCAAAGAACTGGTTTGCATCTCTTTGCCAATTTCATGCTAAAGTTAGATGCCAACCCTCGGAGAATAGCTTAAAGTCTGATTACAAATTTGTATTCTTTCAAGACAGGTAATAAAGCAAAACAGAATGCCTACAAACTGAAAAATTAAATAATAAATGGTAAAACTGCACTAAATTGGATTCATAAAAGAACTCACTGGATCAGTTTCAGCAGGTATGGCAAGTCGAGACTGCTTATTTGCTATCATCAAAACAACATTTTCACGCTGGTTCCTTACATTATCTTTCTGCATATACAAAAATTAAGATTATAACCAAGAATATTTAACATATGGTGGGAAAACAAAACATCTCATCAAAGAAAATTCAAAATTCAAATTTTTGTTTAATCAGAACTATATTTGCCCATTTGGTGGCTCGAATTGAGTATGAAATTGAAGCTGAGAATGAGAATTGTCCCTATTAATTCTAAGTTTAATGGTTGAAAGCCCTTTTGGAATTAAAATCATAAACCCATGACATTTCCAGGGAACAAAATAACTAACTTGAGTATTTTTCCCATTCTCAAGTCAACACCCTAAAAATTGTCAACTCTGCATCTAGGAACAAGAGGTAAAGATAGTTAACGGTTTAGGTAAACCCGTGAACTGAGCAACCCAACCCAGAGCTGAAAAATCAGGCCATGTCAAGTAAAAAATAATAAAACCTGGTTAGTTTGGGCTTAAGTCTCGGGTCAATTGATTTCAAACCAGTCCAACCCAACCCAAACCCTTATTATTTTTCTATTTTTAGTTTTTTTGGTTTTTAAATGTATTTTAAAAAAGTTTAAATTTTTGTGACCAGCTAACCTGACCTAAACCAAGCTGGATTTTATTGCATTGTAACCAGGTTGAACATAATTTTTCCCAAAAAGCAACCCAACCCAATTTAACTGGCTTGAATCAATTTTTCCCCAAACCCAACCTAGTTCCAATTAATTATTAGGTAACATTTGTTTCAGTGTATATTATTACATTCTCAGACAAGACATTTCAAGGAATATTATAGCTAGGAACGTTATTTCTAGGTAAATTCAAAAGTATGTTTGGTTAGATTTTAATATTCTTGAGAATATGATCCAAAAATAATGATAAGTGAGGATGAAAACGTAAGTTAATATTTGGGTTAGAAACAAACTTCCCATGGGAATGCAACATATCCACCCCTCACCATGGGAATAAAATCCAAGCTAAACATGGTAAATACTACTCTCCTGAGAATCAAACAACTCCCCAGGAATATTTTTTAAAGCTTGTAACAAGCATGGGAATCTCACTTCCCAAGTTCACTGTCACAAGAATGACTATGCAAACCTTGAAACAACCACACTCTTAGTATCTTAAATTTTTAATATGATATTCATATTTAATTTTGTTTTCAAATTTTAGATCTTCTATCTAAACAATAGAATTGGAAATGAATTTACAATTCTAATTTTATACCCCCATTATTTGCATAATCCAAACATAAAATCCATATTTCTGAACAAATCCAATTCTGACGGAATTGGAATTGAAATTAAAATTCTAAACAATAATTTCAATTTTGTATTCCAAACATAATCCAAAACACTTCCACAACAAAATCTAGAGTGTACTATAAAACTGAATGAATGTAAGAGCAGGAAAACCAGAAGAATAGATGGAAAAAGACTTTCTATTATTCAATATTCAATCTAGATTTGTTGGAATTCAAAAAACAATGAAAAAAAATAACAGAACAGAAAGAGGAAATAAAATGACTGTGCACATGTTTGGTTTAGCAATTTCCAGAGAAATAATCATTTATATTTCAAAAGTTTTCCGAGAAAAATGACAAAAATAAATAAAGAATTATTTCTCCAAAATAAACTAAACCAACCACACATTAAATGCAACATTGAGCGCCCAGCCTAAGGAGAGGCCGACCCCAAAACTCAAAAACCACTCTTCAAAATTTGTCTATTCCCTTCGCCATTCCTGCACTGCCTTTTTAAAAGCCTTCCCCCACCCCTTATGCCTCTTTGTCTTCTATTCCTCTTTCCTCCAATTCAGGGTCCGTTGGTTGGTTAGTGTTTTTTATAAGGAAAAGGCACTTCTTTAATTATAAAATATGTTTAAAATAATTATAATAATTATGTTATTTTTTTGGCGGGGAGGGGGGGGTGTAGTTTCATTATTATGTTAATTATACTATTTTAGAGCTTTTCTTAGAAGCTAAGAATAGTAGCTTCTAAAGAAAAACTATAGCATACAGTTACTTTCTTTTAAGGTTAAACAAATTGGACTTCAAGAGTCTCATTATTTCCAGAATATAGGTCTGTCATTAAATCTTCATCAGTCCCATGTCATCACCAGATAGTTTCATTTTTTTTCAGATTGGTCAACCATTATATCTTCATCAGTTCCCATGTCACAGATGGATCCTTCATTCCCTTCTTGTCCCTCCCAGTGCCATGCTTCAATTTTCCAGAACAATTATGAGTTAAGGGTATGGGTAACAAAATACTTTCAACACAAGCATGACACTATTACCCTTTATAATAATAATAGAGTAGACACTGGCAATGCAGGTACAAAAATAAAAAAATATATATACTTATGCAATTTTTTCTCTTTTTAAATCTAAAAATTGAGCATAAATCAGCTTTGAATTGTAGTACATGCAAAATGATTTTACCAAGAAAAACAGAGTTTAACTGTGAGAAGAGAAATATCACTCCCAATAGAGATGAACATTATTAGTGAGATGAGTATTTAGCATTATTGGAACAGGTGGATGTCATAGGTTTAGTGTTACAAAATGCCCCTCCTTTGTTATTTGGTAGTAGTAAATGTTGGTATATTGTTAAATGTTAATGTTAATAATGGGAACCACCTTTTTATATCAGTAATAAAAATTTAAAAAGAAGAAGATGATGAATCCAGCAGGAACCTTCAAATAGATGTGTAGTTACCACACAATTAGCCAAGAGACACAGCAATGACATAGAAAATTAAAAATTTCCAAAAATCATTACAAACCTGGAAACCGAAAACAAATTCCAAAAGATCAAACATGTCTGCATCCCTTTGTCCGGATACTTTAAATCCAGCAGGAAGTCTCGGGAACTGATCAGTATATCTAATTGCAGATACTGCCGCTTTAACCTGATATTAAGAACCAAACCTCCCAGTTACAGAAACTACTACGAAGAGTACATGAATTCCAGGATAATATCACAGAAATCATGCAGGCAACCATAAATGGCTGTGTCAATGTCTGTAACTCCTTCTAGTGATTGTCAATAAAGGAAACAGATCAAATGCAAGTCACTTGGGGGTTAGGAATGGGACAGAGAGAGAGGATACCACAAGTCTTCTGAAGGGTTCAACTTACTTCTGGGAAAATTCGGATAGGATTCGTTAGTGACGGTGCTTCCAGAGGAATAATATTGTATGGTGTCAGCTCTCCAGATAACGTCACACTTGACTTTTTTATTTTTCTCAACTACGAAAACATGAAAGACAAATATGATGAGTTATTTGCAAATTGCAATCAGTAGTTTAAATAAGTTCTATAAGAAGTTTGCCAAGTTCAAATAGAATTTTAAGAGAAACAAACAACAACAGGCAGTCAAAAGATTTCTGTATTCCTTGATTAGATATCAACTAGAAAACCAAAAAGAATTAAAACTAGTGGCTTGTAAATTTGAAAAACCACCAAATTAATGATCAATAATAAAATAAATAGTTTAAAAAAATTGAAGCATGCAATGCATAACCAGTGAAGTTAATTTGCTTTATGATAGACATATTAACATAAAAGGAGTACCTCCTCCATTATGAGTCCTCCAACTCCACTGGGATCCGCATCCTTGCTAAGTGCCTCCAGGACCTCCACTAAAGCACGTAGTGTGGCTATTATCTTTCTCATTTCTGACGATCTAAGTTTCAACCTAGAGCATTAAAACAATTCAGACAAATATTATACCAGGCAAAACATAATCTAGATAAAATAAACATAGGTTTTTAATCAACAAAAATGGACAAAGTAAATGAGGAAGTCTTTCTGCATATTTTAAGATAGTGTTTAGTTAGGAGAGGAGAGTGGTCATCGAATAACAATTTCACTACCTTACAAATTATGTACAAGTGTATGGTATTCACATATATGACTGAAGGAAAGTAAATTGACAGTCTATCTGGCTGTTTCAGCAGTTCCACGTCACTATTAGCTTATTATTTTGCATATTAACATATTATATTATTTTTCACCACCTTCAGTACAATGACTTCTTAGCCACAAAAACTCCTATTACATTTTAATTACCTATGCCAGAAAAAGAAATATGCAAGGCTAAATGAAGACCTCTAACCAGCTTTAGCAACCAATGAAGCAAAAAAGTATTTCAAGAAAACTCATTAAAGGGCACCAACAAGCATAGGCTTTCATATTTAGTTTCCCTTTAAAATAATTTTGAATCAAAATGAATAGACCAAGCCTTGAATTCTCATTGACAAATACAAGCAACTCCTATAAAACAAGTTGACGATTTTATTCATTGAGCAAAATAATTTAAGGCCATACTTGCAAATAAGCATCAAGCTTTACCGTCACAGCAAAAAGAATAAATCATCTCCATCAATCTTACTGAAGAAATAAACTACATAATTTTAGGTTTAATTAAAATAAAAATGATTTGGACATACTCTCCCAGTGTGGTGGAGCTAAAAGTTCCAGATTCTTGCAATCTCTGTTCTTCTCGTTGGATGTCATCCACTCTATAACGTTGCTTGTAGTTTTGATAAAACTTCCACAGGTTTTCAATGTCGCGATTGCGATCAATCCGTACCCCATCCTTCTTAGCAAGTTTTTGCTATAGAAGATAACAAAATGAAAATCATAAGCAAGTGAGCTGATAAGCCCTTTAAAGTCACTTGAAAAAAGAAGGGAAAAAATGACCAAAAAGTTTTGCTGTTCAATGTATCTCTCGAAATTCACCAATCACTACCAATACCTTGATTACAGACATTAAACCAGTCTTGAACTGTAGAACTCCCCTACCATCACTGTTGGGATCAAGATTTTGAGCCATACTATATGCCTGCTCGCACACTGAAGATCAAAAGTAAAAGGTCTTATTGATGCATATCACAAAAAGAACACTATCAACTGATTCAAGCTCGACAAATATTACATTACATCTAATATATTACCATGCAACGAATTGTGATATCTTGAGATTTCACAATACAAAGACATGAACATTGAGATAAGCTTAAATGGTAATATGGTATACATAAATTTTTACCCAATAGTACATGAGAAAAATATTAAGTAAGTTATGTTGAAACTTGAAAGCATAAATGATATGAGCTAAAAGTATGTAATAGAATAACTAAGCCACATACACAAAGGATAATATAATGGAGCACTTAACCAAATTCATATTAGAGCGAGTGAGTGAAAATATATTTTCTCCCTGGGCTGAAAGAATTGCTGGATGCAAGTTAGATTTAGCAAATTAAAAATAAATAAATATATATATATATATATATATATACCCTCCCCCAAATCAAAAACACCAGGGAATCAATACAGTTTAGAGTAAAAACCTCTTTTACTCTCTTACCCTTAAAGATACATTATCAATTTAGTCCCTCAAAGATCAAATTCCCAATAAGTTCATCCCTCCATGGCTCCATCCATTTTAATCTAACAACGATGAAAGAAAGTTAATGTGGCATCATGATATTCAAATTCCTATGGCTGGTATTCAAATATCAAGTAGAGCATTATAGAGTGCAACATCTGAATATCATGGAGTGATATTCATATTACATTACTCAAGTTCATTAAAGATGATATTAATGAAAGCAATAAATAGCTGGTAGATAAAATGGGTGTTGCTATTGGACACAATGTTCCTTTTACCATAAGTTTACACCCATTTGATGTACATCTACATGATGTTTCATAATTCGTATAGCTTCTGGGATAATGACGTCCCTAATTTTGTTCTTTGATTAACCAAAAATGTCTTCATCCCTGTCACAGGATCAACATCCCCTTTCCATCTTGTTTCCTGACACCCTTGTCATTCTACGTCTCCTCACATTTTAGTATGACCTTGTTTTGTTTATAATCTCACTCTAGGTAATAAGAAAAAGCCTCACTAAAAAAGTTTTCATATGTTTTTGCTACGACACTCCCATCTTCAAAAAGTTACCACTTTTGTTCTCATTTTTTAGGTCATCATTTCATGTCTACTAAACCTTTCTTTTTTCAATCAGTAGCTCTTCTTCTATTTTACACCTTCTGACCTTCAAATATTTCTCAGGCAACCATTATTATTCCCCCTTTCCTATTTTCAGTCCCTCTACTGATTCCAGAACTCCTAGTTCTGTTCCTGTCTGTGGTCCTCCTTAGCCTTTTATCACCTTTCAAGTTCCAACACCAATCACAACTCCCCATTGGTGTTAACCTATTTCTAAATCTGTTCCAATTGACTCATTGCTTACTACAGCCTACAACATTGGACAATTTTCCCATTGATCCTCAAAAATGCAAAATGATCTACTATAACCCCACATCCTCTTTATGCTTTTCAGTTATGAACGCCTCATCACCTTCATAACACCATACTTTTCTCCAGTTTGTCATCTTTTTTTCCATTTTTATAACCATTAGTGAAGCTTTTTTAAGATCTAGGCTGGTACCAAGTGAAGAAATATGTGATGGGTTTGGTTTCCAATGCAGCTAAAAAATCCACACCATTAGATGCTAGTGGATGGTTCCTTTGAACATCTAAAGGATGGTTTAGAAGCTAAGGGATACATGCAAATCTTGGGCCTTGATTACAATCATACTTTTTCTCAGGCTGCTAATGCTGTGTTAATTCGTATTTTTCTCTCCATGGTTATTATTTAATGCTGGCCTCTTCACCGCCTTGAGATAAAAAATGACTTCTTATAGGGTGATCAACATCAGGTAACTACTCTTGTAATTATGACTATACCTGACAAGTAACTGGCATAAATATATCATAGTGTGGTCTGATTTAGACACACAATTCAGCAAACTCTCTGATTTCAAGTACATAAAAGTCAAGGTCTTTACTCTAGACGAGAGTGATAGCCAAGACAAGGAACACAAACTAAGTGCTAAAACAAGAATAGATGAGGCCATATTAAGCAGGTACACCACCTAAAAAAGAAGAGGAAAAATGAAGACAACTCTAAAGAACATATGTAACAAAAATGTAAAATCTTGCAATGTATTTACAATTAGACTAACAAACCCTACCCCTTGTATTGTATTACTCTAATCAGCTTAGCTTAGCCTGATCAATAATTGCCAAGCTAGGCTACCAATTGATGTTGAATATCCAATAACCAAGCAAAAAATCGCAAATGTAACAAAACTCGGATCCAGTCACCTCAGTTTGTTTACTACAACTTTCCCATTTCTAACACAGCAAATTCACACTACACACATATCAACCTCTCAGTGTTATCTCCTCCAGCCATTTCAGTTCATAACGTCCCCTTTCCACTTTCACATCCACTTAAGTCATCTAACACACTGTGTCACAGCCATGTTCACTTTCGCACAAAACGCGACTGTCACCACCACCTCAAATTACTCACCCTCGTCTCAACATAACTCTATCTTCAACATATATTTCATTTCAGCCACCACTAAATTCAAATTCCCACAAGAAACAAGGTTTCCCCAATCCCCACTACTACCAGTTCCACAAATTACCGAATTAAAAAAAAAATGAAAAATTAAACAAGCTTAACTTCTAGAGGAGACTCACTCCCCTTCCACATCAAACAAACTCCAAGGCACACTATAACGCACACGCAGATCTCATATTCACTAACAACGTTAACGCACACACCATCGAAAATTGAAACTCGCAAATCGATTCCGATTCAGCAAGAATAATCGAACACTTACAGATCCTAGCGACGTTAGAGTCCTCCGATTGAATCTCATCGGCGGCCTGCAAGATCAAATCAATGTTGGTGGTTTGAGCGAGCGACGGCGGAACCGCGCCGGCGATTCCGCTAGGGACTCTGGCGTGGCCTTGGCCTACATTCCTCAGTTGCTCCCTCTTCAGCGTCGCGCGAACCAGCTTCTCCCAGTTCTCGCGAGCCCTAACCATGGTGGTGGCTTCGCTCGCGTCCCGTGCTCTCTACAAACGAACTCGATCACTGTGTTGTGTTGTGCGTGTGTACGCGTTTCCGATAACGAGGGTTTAGAGAATTATATTGCCAAGGTTTTGTCCTAACAAGTACTTAACTAGTAAGGTTCGCAAATCGCTGGCCTTCAGATTGGACGCGGTTCGAGGGCAATAGCAAAGCAACGTAGGAAGTGCGTAGTTGGCTTTTCCGTTCCTTTTTCTTTTGCTTTTTCTTTAGCTTTTTCGCTTGTCCTTTTCATGTTTTGAAAATTTAAGGATTAGTGCGTTTTTCGACGAGCGTTATCAAAATTGATTTTAAAAAAAATGATTTTATAAAATTAACTTTGATTAAAATTAATTTTAAAGTGATATAATGTATGTTTAGATATTTTTGTTGTAAAAACAAATTAATAATAAAATTTAATATAAATTTTTTGATCCAATATAAAAATTACTTTAATTTGTTTCAACTCAAAATTAATTCTAAATCCAGAATTTATTCTTTAACGTAAAACTAAATATATAAAAATTTACCTAAAAATATTAACTAGTATTTTAATATGATTCTCAACGTAAAACTAAATACACACTAATTGAACAGGTATATACCGAACGCGTTTTATTTTTATTCCCCCTTTTCTCTGGGCGTCTCTTTTGTCCAAAATCAAATGATTTTTTTCTTTTCTTACAACCACCACCGATGTGATTTCTGAAATATCTTACCGGCATTCAATTAATTTAATAGCGTGTTTGATAGTGATTATTTTCAGAGAAATAATAATTTCCTTTTTAAAAGTTGTCTCAAGGAATTAATAAAAATAGGGAAAATGATTTTTTAAAATAAATTGAGTTGAATAAATTATTATAAATAATAAAATTCTTTTTTTCCAAGTTTTTTTTAACAAGTTATGCTTATACGATCTGAAACTAGAGACTATATAAAGAAAAAAAAATCAGTAGAATGAACAAAAATAGTCCAATGAACACAAGAAAAACAAGTAGACGAAAAAATTGGAATAAAATATTTTTTAATGTAGAAAGCAGGTTCAAATGAATTTAATATTTTCAAGATAATTATTTGACAGGTTTAATTGTATTTCCCGTTTGTTTACTATGATAAATGTACAGTTTTAATTTTTAATATTTTTTTCAAAATTAATCTTCTAATTTTTTAAGTGGTATAATCAAGATTTTTATTAATTTTTTTACTTAAGTCAATCAATATCTTATTTTCTACTTTAAAAAGTATGAATTTAGGGTGCATTTCGAGCAGAAAAGTATTCAAAAAGTTTTAAAAAAAAACTCAAATTTTGATAAAATTGAAAAATTTTATGAAATTTAATATTGGGGTTTTGAAGGGGGAGAATTTTTTTTATTTTCACATTTTGAGTAAAATATAATATTTTATTTGATAAGTATAGAGTGAAAAGGAGTTTAAAATTATTTAGTGCATATTTGTTTAAACTCCAAACTATTGTTTATGTTGAGTCAAATTAATTTGCACCATAAAATTGTGGTGTTATGTCAATTTATGTATTGAGAAAAATTAATTTTATCGTGGGTGAAATTGATTTTGGGAAAAATAAAAACTTGTAGCTTTTCTTTTGGGATAAAAAATGATTTTGGCTGTGAAACTCAAGAATTATATCTTATTTATATTTTAAAAGTAATTTTATTTTATCAGCCAAACAAAATTAGTGCTTTCCAATTCATTTTTAAAATATCACTTCCAAATATAAATTATATTTTTTAAAATTATTTTTTTCAAAAATTAAACCAAATGTTGAGCAATTCAACCTGAATAAATTTTGAAAGAGAGAGAGAGCGAATAGGGGTTGTTTGATTATAAAAAATATCTTTATTTTCTTAATTATAAAAATTTTATCTTATTTTTACTTTATATTTTTAAATATTTACATAAAAAAATGAAAACATTTTTTCATTATTTTTACTACTTCCTATACAAAATTTTTGGAAAAAAAAAAAAGTTAAAGCAAGGTGTCATTTTTTAATTAAAAGTGAGAATAAAAATAGAAGTAAAAAATATTTTCTCAAACCAAATTACTTCTAAAAGTTCTAGGAAAATAAAGCCTAATGGAATGGAGTTGATTGTAACAATTACTTGTAGGAGTGTTCATAAGTCTAGTCAATTCAATGGACTCGAAAACTTGACCTTAAATTGATGAAATTGATTTGTTTTTTTTTTTTTACTGTTTAAATCCAACCTACCCAAAATCAATCTTTTTTTGTTTGGATCTCGAATTCATTAGCTTCAAAAATCAATAATCTTGCTCAATCTTATCAAACATAAATTATTATTATTTTAAAAAATAGTTGTCTTTTTTATACTTTGTTTTTATTAAAGGTATTGTTAGACTTTTAATTTATTATATTATTTAAATTTTTAGAGATGTCAAACTCCAAAGTGTTGGAATGTAAAAAATATATATAGATTTTTTATACATTTTTAAACAAGTTTTTGAAATTTATAGTTATTAAATCAAAGGACGATTCATAGCCCTCATTTCTTTTGAAGATAACAAACAACAAATAAGAATGTTTTGGAAAATAAAGCAATTGACAAACGATCCTACAAATGAATTCCTTAACAGCGCTTTGTGTTTGCTTTTGCCCTATTTTGTGTATATTTGCATCATCCTAAGAATATTTCTCAGTGTCAAAGGAACGAAATCTCTTTATAAAGGCTGAAGCGTATCAAGAAAGCATTAGAGCACTCCATCCTTAGAGGTCTGACAAGTCAAACATTCCTGACCTACCTAATTTATAAAAAGGCATGCAAATGAAAAATTAGTAGACAAAAATGTGCATAACAAAGTACGGTAGTGTACTTTCTTTGAAAAATAGACTTTATCTCCTATTATATGACATTAATACAAGAAAAAAAAAAAAAGACCAGTATCATGCCTTACCTTATCCTATGTGACAAGTTGGTAAAAATATTAAATGTTGCTTTTAATGCTTTGACGTTCATTTCAAGCAACCTTAAGATAAGCTCTCAATGACCCCTTAACAAATATCTTTTCTATGTCTTATAAAAACCTCAAAAAGCAAAAGACAAGAAGTGATTAGAACACGAACACGTACTATTGAGAACAAATACTAGAGAGTTTCAATCACAAATCTTGTCTTAAGCTCTCACTATATAGCTCTTTATTTTTTAGTGTTTATGAGTTAAACAAAAATACTCAACTCAAGAGTGTTTATCCGTTTGTTAAAACGTTATGGTCAAAAAGTTTTACCCTTAAGCTTTCTCTAAGTGAAATTGTTGGAAACTTGAAGAGACTGTCTCTAAAAAGAATACTTGTATATAAGCTTGGAGAGGGTCGTGTGTAAAGAATACTTGGGAAAGTTGCTTGGAAAAGCAAGTAAAAAAAATGCTCATGTATAAGCTCGAAGAGGCTTGTGTGAAAATAATATTTATAACAATTTGATCTACTAGTGAAATTCTTTGTGGGTATTCAAGGACTTGACGTAGCCTTGAGATAAGATGAACCAGTATAAATTTCATGTGTCCTTTATCTTTTCTTTTTACTTGCCTGTTATAGTTGTTATAATCTAACAAAAGAAAATAATAACATTTATTTATTTTCAAGTTCAAAACTTATCTTTAAATAGAAACCTTTTGTCTATAAAAGTTAACCATTCATCTTATGTGCATAACACGTTTTCAAGAAGGATTTGCTAAAAGTTTTTAAACACAATTCAACCCCCTTCTTGTGTTTACCTATGACTTACAGTTTGGTATCAAAGCTCAATCTTTAAGGGTTGAGCATTTCACAGTGATAGAGGACAAAGATCCACAATGTCATATCCATAAGGATAGATCACTTTTGAAGGAGCTTCGTTGATAAGGCCTTCATCATTCAATGGAAAAGACTGTCCCTATTGGCATGACCAAATGGAAATGTACGTAAAATCAACACAATACAACTTGTGGAAGATCATCATTAAAGGAGATCTCACAATTCTTAACTGCGAGGCAGATTACACACAAGATAATTACAAGTTGCAATTAAAAGCCAAAGTAAGGTGTATCATTACTTGTGCTTGTTAACTAAATGGCATTAATAACTTAATAGGGGTTAAATTAAGATATAATAAAATCATTTTTGCAAAGCAATTATCCCAAATCGTGAAGAATATAATCGTTAAAATAAAAGAGAAACCTCAAATTGATTCAATTAACAAATATTAGAGTAAATGCATAATGACTCAAATAAGTAAACAATTAAAACAATAAAAGAGTAAAGTTAGAGAATAGTGCACTGAGATTTATCCTAGTTCGGTCACCAGCTATGACCTATATTCGATCTCCAAGCCAAGCTTGAGATTTATCCATTACTAGAGTAGAGTTTATAGTGCAACTAGCTTTTTACATTGAAGGACACCTACCTTGACAACTCCACCTGTGACTTTCCTCACCTTATCACTCTAATCACCCACTAGGAAAACCTACCCTAAGGTACCAAAGGGAAACCTACCCAACAAACCTAAGAGACCTAACTCCCAAAGCCTAGGAAAAACTCATTCTTAGAACCACTGAGGGAAACCTACCCTTGGAGTTTGCAAACAAGCAAGTCAAAAGCTAATAACTACTCTCAAAGTGGAGATATCACAAATTGAAGCATTATGACTCACAATTATTTCTAAGACTTGGCTCAAGCAAAAGAACCTCAATTTCTAAATTAATCGCTCTTCTATTTTTTTATTAATGGAAAATATTCTTTATATAGGTATTTGTAAGATAAATTCATTAATTTTTGCAATCCCTAATAATAAAATATGATAACAAAAGATATCTATTAGACTAAAAATCAATTTTTTTTCTTATAATTCTAAAATAGCCATTGGAAATCGATTCCATTCAAGGAGAGTCAATTCATCCAAAAATTTAATTCCCTATAAACAATTATGCTCAAAAATAAATTTTCACAAATAATACTCAATTCGTTTTCGTGGGAATAGTTTGCAAGCAGAGGGAATTGATTCTTAAGTCAATGTTAGCTTATAAAGTGTTTTTCAATGAAATTTATTTTTCTTTTCATTTTAAAATCAATTTATGCTTTCCCAAAGTATTCCCTTGAGTTATATTTTTCTAGAATTGATAAGCCTTACACCTTTGCCTAAAACTTTGACTTTTTGTCTTCACAAATGATTTTATCTTGACTTTGTCTCCATTCATTCTTTTTTATTTTCAGCTTTGTCTTTATGAAATTCTTTTGGCTTTGGCTTTGTTTTCACTAAAGCTATTTTGGCTTTGGTTTTGTCTTCATTAAAACTCTTTAAACAATTAACATGCTCCTAGGTCAAGTTCTATGATCTCTCCCTTTTTTATGATGATAAACCAATATGTGTTATTTAAGCCATTTGAATTTGTTCAATAATCTACCACTTGTTATATTTAAAAGCCAAAGGTTGTTTTTATTCAGTCTTTCTCCCTTGAATGAATGCTAAGATTGAACTTGAGCTTCCTCTGTAACATCCTAAGCGATGACGAGGGCGGGGTGTGATCACCGGTGCAAAAGAGATGAGGTACGGACAAGGAGCGACTCCTGACAGGCTTCTAGCGGAAAGAATATATGAATGAATCGAATACACACCTGAACGAGAGGGATCCAGAGGCTGTGCAGGTATGGGACTGTACAATTGAGGATAGCTTAAAGGAATTAATAAGTGCTACCTATACCAACAAGCTGTATCTACTTTTCGGTAGCCTATTACTTAAGAACTTCACAGTTAAGCGTGTTTGGCTTGGAGTAATTATGAGATGGGTGACCTCTTGAGAAGTTTCCTAGGAAGCATGTGAATAAAGACAAAGCACCTTGAAAAGTCTTATGTTGGTTTGTAAGGGTAGTCTTCGATCCTGAAAGCGACCAAGCGTTATAAAGTGGTATTAGAGCAAGGCCTCTCTCCCAATACGGTGTGGTTTGAGGACGAATTAAGCGGAAGTTGGTGGGCAATAACATATCGAGCGCTGACAAGGGCGGGGAGTGATCGTTGGTGCAAAAGAGATGAGGCACGGACAAGGAGCGGCTCCTGGCAGGCTTTCAGCGAAAGGGATACATGAATGAATCGAATACACACTAGAATAAGAAGGATCCAAAGGCTGTATAGGTATAGGACTATACAGTTAATGATAGTTTAAAGGAATTAATAAGTACTACCTATACCAACAAGATGCATCTAATTTTCGATAGCCTATCACTTAAGAACTCCACAGTTAAACGTGCTTCACTTGGAGCAATTATGGAATGGGTGACCTCCTGAGAAGTTTCCTAGGAAGCTTGTGAATGAGGACAAAGCACGTTGAAAAGTCTTGTGTTAGTTTGTGGGAACAGTCTTCGATCCTGAAAGCAATCAAGCGTTACACCCTCTAAATTTATAAGTCCATAAATCTCTTTCTTTGTCAATGTTTTGCTTTGCTCCCCTAATGGATTTTTGAAAAACAAGAACATACAACCTTATCAAATGCTATTAAATAGAATCATGATCTTCTCTATTCCTAAGAATTTGGAATAATTGCCTATTATGTAGCAATATGACAACACTATGGACCCATGTGAGCACTAAACATTTTTTTGTCCCTGCTCTCTTATAGAGGCCAAAAGGTTGACATTATGCAGCGCTTTCCCCTTAACCCTCATGAAGACTACTTTAAGTGGTTTCAATAGCTCCTAAAATTCATTGGCACATGACCAAAATTAAAGGACAACTTCACCACCCATTTCTTCATGAGTAAAGCATAACCAAAGTTTAAGGCAAGTCCTATAGCTATAAGGAAAAGGCTTAACGAACCATTAGGGGAATAGTGTAGGGTCTGAAAATGGACATATGAGATGTAGTCAGGTGCAAATATTTGACAATGGCCAAAGATGGCTTACTTATGTTATAAAACATTTGCTCTACTAATAAGATTATCCTAACAAGGCATAGAAAATTAAGATTAATGGCATGTAAGTATTGATAAGGTGATCATAAGATGTTATACCATGCAAAACCAAGTCATAAACTATAGACAAAGTTGAGTATTGATAATGTGTTACATCTCTTAAGGACAACTCTTAAGATTAAGAAAGGTTTGAGGAATGAAGACCACTTCAAGACCTTGGAATTCTTTCTTTAAGAACTCAGTAACACTTGAAAAGTCATAAGGAAAACACAAGAAGGGAAGTTGAATTGTTTTTTTTTTCCTGTAAATCTATTTAAAAACACTCTGGAAAAAGGCACACCAAGGGTTTCGCAAATCATAACAATTTCTATAAAACAAAACAAATGTATCGTCATATGGATTATGAATAATTTTATACAAATTGGTTGTTCGAAAACCAAATTTTTTTCTCACAAATTCAATTTCCTTAAAATGTTAGTATAATAAAATAGATAAGGGAAGAGAGAAAAACACAAGTTTTTATCCTTATTTGTCTTACAACAACCTAAGGCTACATTTAGTCATTGACAACCATCAAAATTTCAACTAAACAACACAAAGAACCTTGCTACAAATTGTTACAAGTATTCTTTCAACTTGGTCTCTTTAAGCAATCAACCAATTATTATTTCATTGCCTTTCTAGACACTACAACCAAGTCTACTTTTTTTTAGTAAGTCTTTCCATACTCGATTAAACTATACAGGTTTGAAGGTAATAGGTAACCCTAGACTATTGTATGTTAAGTTTAGATGCAATAAATGATAGTCTAAATACTCTAAGAGTATTTGCATGATTTATAAAGAATGTTTTTTCAAATAATTAAAAATAAATGAGAATAATAAATGTAAGCTCATTAATCTCTTCAATCTCTATAGCTTATTGACTCTTGAGGCTTTTATAGGCGACTATGAAATTAGTTGTTGCGAGATATTCTTCCTGTTATTTGATATGAATGTTGGAGGGCACTAGTGCTATATTAAAAGCTTCCTCGTTTGGATAAAAGGTATTGTTATAAATTGTGTTTTTATCTTCTTTTTTTGTATTATGTTTGCATGACAAGTAGAAATTTCTATATTTGTGCATATATCCTTTGACCTTTTTTTTTTGTAACATTGTCTTGTTATTTTATGCTTTTGTGTCTATCTCACTCTTCGGGATATAAGAGTTAGTAAACTTTGTCTTTTATCTCTTTCTAGATAAGACGATAACCTTTAAACTCTTTTGGATACGTTGAGTTGCTTATTTGCTAAAATGCCTTGAAGCCTTAACAGTCTTTTTATTTAATGAACCATGCGACAAATGAAGCCTAATAGGATGTATCAACTTGTCTTCTACTTAGACAAAGTAATCAATCGATATAGATAATGTCCTACAACAATAATAGATATTAGCCATTATCAACAAATACATTCTTATGTAATGTTTGTTATCACTAAAACTTAGGGTTGGATAATCTTATATCTAACAACAATGAATAACACTTAAGTCTTAAGTGGTCCTAAATCAAGAATCAAATAAATGAAATAAGTTGTTTACACTTTTTCAACACTTTGACACTAAGGCACTAACTAAATATAGTATAGTAACATTGAGCTCTTGAGGATATGATTCTTAAATCTAAAAGTAGTCTCTATTTTTGAAACCTTTTGCTAACTAGTTAACACTTGCAATGGCTTCTCGCAAGGTGTGTTCCAATGTGACATCCAAGTCAAGTGTCATAAGCTTATATATACACCTTAAAGGGTTACTTTTTGCACCCTTTTTTTTTATCAAATTTTATTCTAAATGCTATTGTACATGCGTTTGGTTTTCTTGTTCTAGAAATTAAATTTTGGAAGTATGAAAATTTTGCATATTTTTTAAATTTAATTTCTAAAAGTATGTAAGAATAATTCTAGAATTGTTCTTAGATGCTTTTTAATTTGCAGGACCATTTTTACATACATTTAAAAATTAAATTATAGAAATATGCAAATTTTTCATACTTTTGAAATTTAATTTTTGAAAAAGTTTTGAACTTTAATTTTTCAAAGTATGAAAAATTAGCATACTTTCATATTTTAATTTCTAGAAGTGATTTTTAACTGAGTATATTATTGATATGTTTGTTGTTACAATAGGTGTTGTATAAACAAAAAGTGCAATTAAAATTATTAGAAAAAAAAGGACAAATACTACATAATTAAAAAAAATAGTCAAATATTGTATAAATAAAATACAAATGGTACAAATATTACATAACTAAAATACAAAACTCATATAGTACATAAAAAATATAAATTAGCTATAGGTTTTCTTTCTTCTTTAATTTGCACAACCTTCCTCAATGCCACTTCGCAAGATGTTCAATGCCTCTTGCATAATTTCCCAAGCCTTAGTCCCGTCCATGACTATCCTCCTATCAATCATAAACTGAAATAGCCTATAAATCCTCTCGAAATTTGCCTACAAATAAAAATAAATCATATTAAAGGATCAACAAAGTGTGATTGTTACAATATGCATAATAAGAATAAATATGTATACACTTATCATACCATGATGATAGTTATTTGAACTAGACTTTGGCATGCCAATAAGGTGTTGCATTGGGCTTCTCAGAAGGTCTCCTTCATGAGGTGGTATGAGTGGGAAATAATGTGGGACCAAGCATGTAGTCATCAACGCACTATGTTGGGTTTGCCACGTGTGATCCTATGATGCCATTGTTAGCAACATGATTATTGTAATTAAGCCACCTTTGATCATATTCCTAAATATATGGCACTTGATTGGTAACCACACGAGGAGGACAAATACATATGTTCGTATTGTTGTAACACCCTCTCTTGTAGTTGTGTATGCATTAGTGAGCACATCTGATGCAATGTGAGTAGCGAGAAATGTTCTAAAAAAGGTGATGTTGCTAGTGATTTGTGTATGGCATTTAACACACATTCTTTGTCCACAATAAATCAATCTTAGTGTGAAAAGAAAACATATTACCCGCACCATTGAGAGGTGTCTTCCAACAAATTGGTGTGTCCTCAATATATTTGTTTGTCAATTGATGGGAGTTAATAACCAGAAGATGCTAAAAAATTCATGGTTGTAACAAGCTTAACATGACTAATTGAATTCACATGAGTAAACAATGATTATTTATAAAATATAAACTTTAATACTTGTATAAGAGTCATATAGCCTCCTATGTGTCATGTATGATGCATATTAACATCATCAGTGTGCTCATATATGTATGCTAAGGCAATTGTAGTTCATGCATACCTACCATAGGCTAGAGGTCACAAAATAGCTCCAAAAAGCCACAACAACATATATGAAACTCTTATCAATAAAGATAGTGCATTCAACCAAATGTAGATGAAAAGTTCTCATTGCATAATTGAAGCACTAGTCTTATATGTGCACATGATACATATCTTATAACCAACTAAGATGAACATATGCTCCTAGGGTTGTCAAAGTCTTTATCAATGTCTTTGATATGGTTACCCCAAGTAGCTCCACGAAGTATGCACAAGAGATGTGTTTGAATATCGATAGATATGAAAAAAAAAAAGAACTTATCAGTCATCAATAGGTGTAAAAACGATGACACATTATCCAAAGCGATGATCATTTCTCCAATTGACAAGTGAAAAGTATTGGTGTCCCTATGTCATTGCTTAACAAAAACATATAGTAGGCCTTTATCCACTTTGCAATAGCTACATACTAAAAGCATTACCAATCTGGATGTCTCCACCACAATCTATATGTAATCATTTTCCATGACCATTTCTCTCAATTTCCATCCATGAGCGATCACTTTCAACTCATGACAGTTCCTTATCAATATAAGCATATCTACTTTTATATTATATATTAGAATACAACACTTAAAGAGTGAAACTTTCATTCTCCGTACTCTTTTAATTAAACATTCTCAATATTTATCTTTTATCTCCTTTGGATGTGCATTTCATACATTACCCTTGCAACAAGTCAAAAGGTTTCTTTCTTAATCATCTTAAACTATCCTCTTTTTACTTTATTTGTATACTTGATCTTTTTAATTGCTTAACTTTTTCAATTTATCCTTTTTTTTAGGTTTAATTACTAATTTGGTCTCTTAATTTATTTATTTTATTCAATTGAATTTCTCTTATATTAAAAGGTTCAATTAGGTTCCATTATTTTCAAAAACGCTCTAATGTTACCATTTTCATAAAAAACGATATCATTTTTTGTCCAATTTTATACTAAACGACTTAAAAAACGTAGTGAAAAACGATGTCGTTTTGGATAAAAAGGGCAACATTGCAACATTTTTGAGAACAATGGGACCTAAATGAACCTAAAATAAAATAAGGACCCAATTGAATAAAATAAATAAATTAAGAGACTAAATTAGTAATTAAACCTTTTTTTTTATCTTTATCTTTAAATTAAATTTCAACAATTTTTGTTTAAAAATTTGTCAATAGTTAAAACTAACCTTATATCACAATTTAAATTGTTTATTATAAATCTATGACTTAATTGCACCTTTTGCCTTTATAATTTCATGATTTTGCAAATTTTGCCTCCCACTTTTTTTTTTTTGGTGCATTTTGCTCTCATATTTTCAAATTTTCATGAATTTTGTCCTTTTGTTAGTTTAACATCTATTCCGTTAGTAGATCATTGACGTGACACTTTGATGATGATGTAGTAGTACACGTGACAGTGACATGGATTGATGACGTGACTATGATGTGGCATTGCCATGATAACGTGTGATTAAGGGACAAAATGTGTAATATTTTGAATTAAATATATGAAGGTAAAATGTGTAATATTTTGAAAGTATGGGAGCAAAAATGCAAGAAAAATAATAAATGGTAAACATGATAAAAATGTTGGTATTTGCTATCTTTAAACTTATTTGAACTGTTCTAACGTACAAACACTACATTCTCACTTACCAAATTATGTCATTGTCAATTGCAAATCATCATTTGACCCCCCATTTAACCCAACCCTACCACCCAAAGCCATGAAATGGTACTATATAATTCTTCAAAGGTTTTCATTGAAATCTTCAATACCATCATACAGGTTTATCTTCAAAGAAATGAACTTGAAATGTGGCCATCATGGTTTCCTCTTTGAAAGGAATAAAAATGGAATATTTTTTTCAAACTAATCCTTTTTATGCCCCACGAATTTGTGATTGATCATTAATAAGACATCAAAATTTGTTTGGGGTTCAAGGAATTGTTGTTGGAAGAAAATTAGACAGTTTAAATAGAAAAAGATTGTAGACCTAATTTATAAATAATGATAGAAGATTAAGAAAAAATGTATTGTTTTCTATGGTTAAAAGTTGCAATAGACAAAGAGTTTGTAATACAACGAAGAAGCTGCTAAAGAACCTACAAGAATTATTTAATCACTTTTACAAATTTTTGTAAGATTTTGGTTTGAATAAAGTATTTTTAGAATTTTAAACTATCTCCAAATTTAGTCCAATGCTTTTGAAATGAACCTAAAAATTCAAATAAAATCTTAAAATGAATAGAAGAAGATAAAAATATTAAATACCTAAAATTAAAAAAGATTTAAATTAAATAACATTAAATAAAAATAAAATATAAAGTATGTACAATTTTGTACATCATATCTATGTAGAATAGATGAAAGCAAGATTATCAGTGAATACATGGCTAAGCACAATTTGCACACCCAAAGCTTTTTAGAAGGTTAGGTTGTATGCATAATAAATAAGTTGTATTCATGGCTTTGGGTGGTAAGGTTGAGTTAAAGGGGTTAAATGATGGTTTGCGATTGGCAATGACATGGTTTGGTATGTGAGAATATAGTGTTTGTACGTTAGTACAGTTCAAATAAGTTTAAAGATAACAAATACCAACATTTTTATCATGTTTACCATTTATTATTTTTCTTGCATTTTTGCTCCCATACTTTCAAAATATTACACATTTTGCCCCCATACTTTCAAAATATTGTATATTTTGTTCCCATATTTTTAAAATATTACATATTTTTCCCTCATACTTTCAAAAATTACACACTTTGTTCCTATACTTTTAAAATATTACACATTTTGTCCCTTAATCACACGTCATCATACCAATTCCACATCATTGCCACGTTATCAATCCATGTATTGCCACATCATCATCAGAGTACCATGTTAGCAATCAACATTGACACGTCACCGGTCAGTTAACAGAATGAATGTTCAACTGACAGAAAGACAAAAATTGCAAAACTTTTAAAATATAGAAGTAAAATGCACAAAAAAAATTGATTTTTTTTTTTTTTGCAAAATTACAAAACTATTAGTCAAAAAGTGTGATTAAGCCAAAATACTTTTTGATGGATTCTAGTTATATTAACTGTGTTATAAATCTAAATAGCAATTGTAAAGTGCCAGAGCTGTTGTACTCGTGAAGTACTGTTTTTGGATGAACATGGTCATGGATAACCCTAAACAAGAGCGAGAGAGAGCGAATTACTCTTTTTGGTCACTCTCCAAGTGCTATTTACCCAAAAAAGTCAATTATTTATAATGGTCTGAAAAAAAAGCCAATACTTAATTGTATTTTTTGTTCTCAAAATTTACAATTTTGCAAATTTTGTTACTAATTTTTTTTCCACAAATTTTGTCTCTTAATTTATAAAATATTGTAAAATTTGCCCTCAAATAAAAAAACTACTACAATTAAAGAAAAAATTGCCATAATTATGACAGTTTAAAGCAAAAATTGTCACAAAATATCTTGATTATGACAATTTTTATAAGTTAAGACAAAATTTAAGATATTTTATATATTGAGAGGCAAAAAAAAATTAAAAAAAAAAATTTCGTAAAATTATAAAACTTTAAGAATAAAAATCACCATCAAGCCAAAACCCAATTATAATGGTCCGTTCTCCGATGTGCTCCTTCCGGTAAGAGAAAGCGTACATAGCAAGCAAGCCGGGAACGCCCAGTTCGAAACATGATAAAAAACCATAACTAATTTGGGGTTTTTATTTTCTGTGTTGTGAAGGAGAGAACTTGAACATTGAGTTGAGTGAGCAGAAACTAAGAAGAGAGAAATGGGTCGACAGGGACAACGAGTTTGTGCGGCCTGTACCAACAACTGTCTATTGTTCCACCAAATAAATCAAACCTCACCTACCTCTTTCTTCAAGGTCATTGCTAAAGAAGAATATTTAACAACTTTGGTTGGTATCATGATCATCTTCTCCTACGTTTTACTTTCCTTTTTCAAACATCCATAGCATCTCCCTCTGTCTATGTCTTTGTCTCTGTCTCTTTTTCTATTGTTATTATTATCGTGTTTACATTCTCCACCAATTTACTTCAAAGCTAGTTTCTTTGTTGTTTAATCTAATCAGCCTTGTGTTCAACCCTCTCCCATATTTCCAAGGCTTCATCTTTTAAAAGAAAAATATTTGCTTTTGAGTAAATTGCCCTTGAGCCAAGACGGCATTATTACAGTTTGATCTTATTGCTGTTTCTTGAATACTACATTTGTAAATTACTTAGTGCTTTTTGTTTTACTTCATTGTTCGTTTTGGTGCTACTTGAGCACCCTTCTAAGTTGGGGTTTCTGTTCATGTTTTGAAATCTTTTTTTTTTTTCAGGGATTAATCACATTGCAACCAAAATGAACTTCTCTCCAAAATTAAAATTAATTTATGCACCTCACTTTTGGAGAAGTTAAATGAGAGAATTCCTAGAAAAGTTTGATGCATAAGTTGATGAGGAATGCTAACAATACTCTTTCAAATATTCTTTTAACAACGGAAATTTATTGAAAATCACAAATTTTGTTGAGTTTTACTTCTAAATCAGAAGAGAGACTCATTAGAAGTGAGACTCAAAATATGTGATTTTTAATAAGTTTCAGCCAATAGTTGAGAGAGTGTTTGAGAGAAGTTGATTTTAACTTATCGGAGAAACTCAATTCATTTTACTTGCTTATTTTCATCTTCTACAAGTGTTTAGGGTGAACTATATCCAAATAGGGCCTTAATAAAGTATTGCATGTAATGCACTTGTATATATTTAACTTAATAAAGTAGTGCTTGTGATCTATTATTAAGGTGTTTATACTCAGTCTTCCCATAATTCCAAAATTCCTGACCCACAGAATTCTCATTATTAGCTGATGAAATATGTATAGATATTTTCCATTTGCGATCCAAGCAAGTTCTCCCCCCGCCCACATTGATTCCTGCTGACCAAATAAGATTTTGGTGTGAACTCTTCCCAATCTATACCTGATCTTGATTTCTATCGTGCTTGCCTTTTCTGCTTCTGTAACAATATACAAGTGTATTTTTCTTTTCACAGAGCTTGGTACATCGTACATTCATTCATATTATTTGTGTTGCCTGAAGTAGATACTGCAGTCTGCATGTTGCTTTGGTCCATCCATTTATCTTCGTAATACTTTCTTTAGCATATTTCTCTTTATATTGACCATGGGTTATGATCTTGTATATTATTTCTCAACATCTTTTTGAACTGCAGTATATTCCTCCTGCTTTTAGTAGTACTGTGTCAGACTTGTTGAACAAGAAAATCATTCTCAATGATTCAAGCGGGCAGCATTGGGAGGTAAAAGTATCAGAAGTTAATGGTTCTTTTGCTTTTGAGGAAGGATGGAATGTTTTTTCATTGGATCATGGGCTTAAGGTTGGATATCTTCTGGTTTTCAATTACATTAAGGATTTGGACTTTGATGTCAAGATCTATGATACATCTGCATGTGAAAAGCTTGATTTTTCTAAACAAAGAAATCAGAAGAAAAGAAGTAGGGGCAGAAGTGGCTCTCCAGTCAGAGATGGTATGTTGGTTAGACCAGGTCCCAATGCCTTAGTTGTCTCCGGGCTTCATGTGCCAAAAATGAAAAGCCAGCATAAGGAGGATGACTTAGTAGTACCACAAAATAGTAAAGAGGGTGCCCAACATATGTACATATCAGAGCACTGTGAAGACCCATATTATTCGACAAGCCTAGAATTTGAGCAGAACCATGGTGTTGATGGGACTATGAAAATTGCAAACGGAGATTCAAAAGTTTCTAATGTTGATTATGGATCCTATATATATCAAAATGATGCAATCCTATGTAGTAAAGATACTATATTTGAAGTAGGTATGGGAGCTGCCTTAGATATATCTGAACTTGAAATGTCTGGAAGTAATACTTCTCTAGGTGAGGCAGACAAAAGCACGTATGACAGGACATCAACTTTGAAACTTAAAGAAAACAAAGAGAACAAAGCCATCATGTCCAACGGGGAAGCTCAAGAGTGCCAATTTGCCGAGGGCTTAGGTACTACAGTTAACAGAGTAGCTTCATTTTCATTTCTAGAGACTTTAATTTGTTACAGGATCAGATAAATACTGTCCTAGTAGAACTTAGTTTGTTTTACACACCTAGGTTTATCTCTTGTAATACGTGTGATGATTTCCTAGATTTGGCTTTTTATTATTTTTCTTTGCATTGGCTTATTTTCAGAAAGTGATCAGGTTGCAATACCCAAAAAGGAACATGCTTTGCATATTGGTGGTTTTCACGACACCAAACAGGAGTTCAATGGGATCCCAAATCTCTTAGATGCTCATATTCACAATGGTGCATCTTCTCAGTTTATATATATTTTCTCTGACAAGCCATTTAATTTGCCTGGGTTGATTAATCAGTTATTATGATTACAGGTGAAATGAAGAAAGTGCCTGGGGACATAATTCCCAAATTGGGCGGTTCCATGGATAAATTGAATGTAACAGGTGTTTTCTTTTTTGCCACTTCTGTTAAAATTTCTTATCACTTTAATTCTCATTATGCACGGGTACATGCACTTGTCTGCAATAATGTACATTAACAGGTTCTCGGTTTATATGTATTTTCTCAAAGGAATCCCTTGATCTACCTGAATTAATCAATTAACTATTATGATTACAGGTGAAATGTCTAATAAGTTCAAGAAAGAGCTTGTAACTCTCGATGAATTGGGAGCAACAGGTGTTGAATTTTTTCCCCCAACATTTGTGTTTTGAATTTTGTACTCACTTTTTGTGCATTCACTTCGTGATACTTGCGTACATTACCAGATTCTGTCTCATGGATAAATTTTCCGTGTGCTTGTAGGGTTGCCAAAGGAGATGATGGGAGAGTTGGGTCACTGTTCTGACACGTTTAATCAGGATAATGAGAGTCACTTTAAAACTGCAGCCACTCTCTTCTGTGTGGTGCCCAATGATGATGGTTGCCTTGTACGATATTAACCGGCCCTTATCGACCTTACCTCTGTGCATTGTTATATAGTTTATGCGGTGAATTGATTTTTCATTACAAACTGGGGTTATGGTTAAGAAAGAACTTGGATACAATACCATAAGTGTTTTTAGTAGTATTGTTTTTCAATCAAAATTAAAGTTTTACCTTGGTAATTGCACTGACCTTTAATGCCGACTTTTATTTTTGGGTTATTGAAGTGAAACTCTTAATTTTAATTGAAGATCAACTCCAAAAGCACCTATGGAACTTTATCTAAGTTTTATTCTTATGGTTACAATTTCTTAATGATAGGATAGCTACACACTTGCCCAGAGCCATTTTGTATTTTGAATGCCAAATTTTACTACTCTCATTTGGCTTATCACTTTTTATGGTACAACTTTTTTTATATGCGATTGCTCATTCTTCTATCTATGTGTTTTGACACTTGTACTGTTTATTTACTGCAGCAATTGCCTGCATGCCTGCCTTCGATTCGCAAAGTAAAACTATTCCAGCAAAGGAAGATGGTAGTGGTACTTCGGGATCCTCTGAGGAGATTGTGGCCGGTCTTTTACCATGAAGAACCGCAGTTAAAATTACTGACACATGGATGGTTAGATTTTAGCAGAGCTAATAACATTCAACCAGCTGATGAGTGTATTTTTGAGGCTGAGGCTGAGCCCGAGAGCAAGTCTAAACGTATCTTAGCTGTACGAATAAACCACAAGTGATGTTAGTAGTGCAGAGAAGCATATTTAGTGTTTGGGTTTTTTTTTGGGGGTAAATCCTAGACTCCTATACCACAATGGCTTAGCCTCAATGAAAGAAAAACTGACTTCTATTTTGAAATCTCTACTAATACTATTATTATTATTTTGTTTGCGATATAATGGAATCAATCAGTAACGTTTCGGGTTTCTGATTCAACTGGTGGCATTCCATCGGTGGCAATTTCTCTCAAATCAAGGACGCGAATGAAGATGTTTGCTTCACATCATTCACAAATTTCCTTGTCGTGCTAGTCTGTCATTGAATAGAGACAATTCAACACGGATTCGAATTCTCCGTACAAGCTCTGTCTCTTCCTTGTATCTTCAATTAAATGCTTAATTTTACTTTGCTCTTGCACGTTGAGCGGGCTGTCTGTGTGTGTGTTACTAGTATTAACTGTGATGATAAAAATGTAATGGGAAATGAATAATTTTAAATCCTCTAATGATATGTTTTTATTAATTTTCGTGCGGCGGTTTCACACAGCTATACGGTGACTTGTGGTGTGAGGAATGAAGATTAGGGTCAAGTGTGGAAGCATTATCTGGGTCTGTACCTTGTTTCTGGTTCAAAACATGATTCCAAGTTGTCCTGGTCTTGCCCGAAGCCGCGCCATTTGGTTCTGCCGCACGTGGGGTGTGTCTCTTTGGGTTTTAATTTCAACCATTAGATTAATCCTTCGGTACTCATTCTTGGAGAGAGCTGGAGAGAAATCTTTGCTGGAGAGGATTCGGACTCGTGATGTATAATGTTGGAACTGGATTCTACTCTAAGATGTATATAAAATAAAAAGGAGAAATAGTGAGTTGAATATGCTCTAAGATAGAACTTATAAAGGAGTACAGCAAATTTCAACCCACAAATTTTACTCTACGACTTAAATTGATACAAACAACCCTCACAAGCGTCAAGATCCCATTCATGAGGCTACTACTACGCTAAAATTCATGTAGGACCACACTGTGAATGCAGTTCATCTTGTGACTCTGGACTGGGACCTATATACTATCAACTAAAATCTATAAACAAGGAGTTCTAAAACTAAAGACCGTAAGGCCACATTTGATACCCAAAAATTATAAGCACCCCCAGACATCTCATATAATTTCCACTGTTGACTCAACACCTGCAGTAGCAGAAACTTGGTTTTGTTCCTTGACCACCATTCTTCTCATCTTCCTCAACCAATTTATGGTGCTTGCAGCATAGTCATAGAGGCTAAGAGCAATGTAGAGTCCAATCCCACCAATAATCCCATTTGCTATGGAATAAGTGAGAGGCATGAGGAGCATTGTAGCAAAAGCAGGCACTGCATCCTTTATGTTGGTCCAATCTATGTCCCTCACCACCTTCATCATCATCACCCCAACCATCACCAGTGAGGGTCCTATGGCGCATGGAGGAACGCTAGACAATAGAGGAGTGAAAAACAATGACAAAAAGAAGAACAACCCAATGAAAACTGCTGTTAATCCCGTGCGACCCCCTTCCCTCAAACCAGCTGATGACTCTACAAACGTTGCTGTGGTTGTCACACCCAATGCAGAACCCACAATGGTGCTCCCTGCATCAACCATGTAAGCCACATATTCACCTTCAAAATGTCCTTTCTCATCCACAAACCCACCAATCTCTGCCATGGTATACGTAGTGCCAGTGATGGCAAGCACATCAACATAGAACAAAGTAGCCAAAGCCACCCAAACTTCCCTTCTATTAAACTCACTGAACCTGAGAACCCCAGCAGTGGACTCAATCTTGTGAAAACCAACCACTTGCTTGAAATAGTTATAATTTGCATCACCAAGTGGGGTGTCAGGAAAATAAGTCACCTCAGTGTGCCTAAACCAAGACACCAGAGTCACAAAAAGAATGCCATAAATCATGCTCCCCTTGATATTCTTCATCAACGCATAACTTGTGATGAGGAAACCAACTAGGCCCAGCCAGAACTTTGGGCTTTGCATTTTCCCACCCAAGCATGCCCCAGTTTCTGGGTTTACATATTTACAGGCTGTGATGGTAATCAGATTGGAAGCATCAGGCCCAATAAGCCCAACACCCAGGTTGGCCTGCAAGCCCGTAAAGGCAATGAAAAGCCCAATCCCAGCAGCACAACCAAGCCTAACTGAATGAGGAATGAGCTTGGCAAGCTTCCCCCTCAACCCAACAGCAGAGACTAAAAGAAAAGCACACCCCTCAACACAAATCACGGCCAGTGCAGTTTGGTACGAGAGTGACCCATTTCCATGATAACCAACCAAATTAAAAGCTAAATAAGCATTGGGCCCCATACCTGGAGCCAGGCCCAAAGGGAGGTTGGCCAACAGGCCCATGGCAACAGACCCAACCAAGGCTGAAACAGCAGTGGCCACAACCAAGTCACTCTTGGTCTTTGCGAGACAACTCTCATACCCAACGTTGGGCTTCAGCATGCAGTCCGGGCCCGCCGGAGAGGAGCAGTCGGCGGCGGAGCAGGTCCCGCCGGAGACGGCGATGATGGTGGCGTTGACGGTGATGATGTATGCCATGGTGAGAAACGTGGCCGTGGCAGCACGAAGTTCCCTTGTGAAACAGCTTTTCCTTGCTTCTAACTTGAAGTACCTCCCAGCGAAGCTCTTGGAAACGGCATCGTTTAAGGCTTTCTCCATTTGGGACCATGAGTTTCTCAACCATGAAACACACCCACCACCCATTTTTCCACTTCCACATATATCTCTTCCCATCTCTTCCTCTAGCTTTTGATGTGTGTTGCTGTTTTGGAGAGTGTGAGAAATGTCAATGAAGTTGCGCTATAACTGGGTAACGCTTATAGGTATGAGATTATTATTTGGTAAATGAGAAGAGAGAATCCGTTGAAGATTTTTTTTTCTGTGGACAGGTGGAAATCATGCAGGAGTGAATATACTGATGTTAACGTGTGGAAATAGCCAAATAAGGGAGGTTGGGTTATGAAGAAGAAAGTGTGGAACCTTGAGGGTGGTTGGTTGGTTTCATGATACGTAGCTTACCTGGCTAGTTATTTATAAGGTTTCTTCTTTTGGTTTTAAAAATGAGTTATTATATTTATTCGGGAAGTGCCTCTCTTCATCTTTTAAAAAATAAAATAAAAAATAAAATAGTGTAGTGAATAGTTTAAAAAATAGTTAAAAGGTAAAGTAGTGTATAATTTACAAAATAATTAAAAGATATAGTAGTATAATAAAAAGTAAAAATCAAACGAAGATATTTTCTTTATTATAGTTATATAGATATGCTTATCTTTTTCATTTCACTTTTATCTTAATTTTCTTTTTATTTTTTTTCATTTTTCATCATATCATTTATTATATTTATTAATTTCTCTCTATTCTTTTATTTTTTTTTAACCCATCTCTTTTATTTTTTCATCCATACACCGGTGTACGTTTTCCTTAAAATGTATACACAAGATGCCAACTAGTACTTGCTTTTTTCCTTATTAATTAATAAAGAAAATATAGGGAAATCATTAAAATTAAGATTGGAAGGTTTCTATGATGTTAATTTCTTTTTTTCTTTTCCTTCTTTTGGTCCTGCAACTGGTTCCTTATCAAGACTTTTTTATGTTTACGCAACTACGTGGTTCTTATCTTTCTATTTTGATGACCCTGATCCATTTCCATTCTTATTTATTCACCTATTAAAATTAATTATTATTTTCCTTTGTTTATTTTTCGCAAGCACTAACCACCAAGGTATTGGGAATATTGATTAAATAAAAATAGAAAGTATTTAATAAAAATAACTATATAAAAAATATGAAAGTCATTTAATATTTATTTTTAAGCAATTAAAAATATTTAATAAATGTATTAAATACTTTTTAACTATTATTTTTAAGACTTTCATTAATTAGACTTTTTGTTGCGACTTTTGTTCTTCGCCTGTAATGTTAATTTGTTGACGTTTTACAATTATGGGATCATTTTACCTTAGTAAAAGACTTCAGATATAATATTGATTTAACTGACCAGAGAATAGAGACCATACGAGCATGGATTTGACTCCGGCTGATGAACAAATGATGCAGTCGGTCGTTTAAGTTAAAACTTTTGATCAAATTGATAGAATCAATCTAATAAAAAATAGCGTGTAGTTTAAAATCATGAAGTCCCACGAAATTAGAAAAGGAAATAAAATACTCCTGCTCGATTCTTCTTTGATTTTTTTTTTGGTGAATGATTCTTCTTTGATTTTGTTTTACAATTATTAACATGCAAGACAAGAAGATAGCTTTAAAAATCCAAAACAAAAATCTTTTAATACTATTTTGGCAATACACATGCGGGAATCTTATGAGCGCGCGCAGGTGGGATTGTTGGAATCAATTTAACATAGAATAGCAGGTACTCCAAAATCATGAAGTCTCACGAAATTAGAAAAAAAGAAATAAAATACCCGTACTCTTCTTTGACTTTGTTTAGAATTATTAACATGCAAGCTAAGAAAATACAGCTTTAAAAATCCACAATCAAAATCTTTAAATCAAATTCTATTTTCGATATGGAATCATATCTATTCTAATTGTACTATTAAAATTCCCTCTTAATATTTTCATTTCATACCTAATACGTTTTATATATTATTATCATCATCATGAGATGAGATACCAATCCTCCTACCAACTTGGCGTTGTGTAGTAGACAGATAACTATACTCCTTAAGTATGTGAAAAGGATTCGATCTTTATATCTGAATGTATGACAGGACATCTATTGAAAGAGATCAATATTTTAAATGAATCTCCATATTTGAGAGATTAGGTTTTTGAACTTTAGCTAGAGAATACTCTAGACAAAAAAAATAAAAATAAAATACCAAACATGTGTTTATGTAGAGAAATTCTATGTGAATAATGTTATTTTTTTGTTAACATATTCCTGATTATTTAAAATAAAACTATTTAAAAATTAAATCATTTAATATTTTTTTAAAAATTAATATTTTCTTCTTTTAGTAATGTAAAAATTATTATTAAACTATTCCACCACAAAAATGTAAATTTATTCTTTATTGTCTGTATCTACTAATGCTCAAAGATTTAAATAAATAAATAATCAATCTTATCTAAATTCATGCACAAATTTATGTATACATGTACATATATTCATTATTTTTTAATAAATATAAAGTTAAGCATTTAAATTTTAGCTCATAATTTAACCATGGAATTTATTTTTCTATTTTCCCCCCATAAGTATTCTCCTTCAAAGACAATCTTGTTCAAGGCATTGTCAAACACTAAATGGTGACATCTTTCCTAATAGGAATTCGAACCTTGGTTCGCTACATTGTGAGGGATTAGCCTCTTTTACTAGACCTAATTTTCATTGGTTTATTTATGCATTTTTGGAATATGAATATGTGGCTTATCCTCTCTCTATATAAATTAGAATAGTTATCTAGAATAAGAGTGTTTTTAGAAGTTATTCTTCAATGAGAAAGTTTTTAGAAGTTTTTTTTTTCAATGAGAGTGTTTTTAGAAAATTTTCTTAACCTCTTATTTCTTTAAAAATATCCTTTTTATCTTTATTTCAAAATGGAATTTCAATATTTTTTTAAAAGAAACAATCAATAGTTAAAAACAATCTTATATCTAATATAAATTGTTTATCATAAAACTAAATATAATCTATATGTTTAAAAATATTTATTTATTATGAAATTTAATTATAATATATTTTATATATTCAAAAAAATTATTTATTATAAATTTTAGTTATATAGAATAAGCATTTGTCCTGTGGATTACGCAGGGTACAATACTAGTCATAATTAATCTTATTGATAATACAAAACATAAAACTCAAATAGCCAATCAATCACTTTTAATGTAAGTAGAAATTTGTAAAAGTTCGCTTATTTATTAAAGAGTGGAACAAAAAAATTAATGTTACTAAATTATTGTATGTTTGTTTGATATTTTCTTCAACGTGACAAGCTCAATAAAATTTGTATAATTGCAAATTAAATAGACATATACCAAGGGATTTTAGCTAGACGGATAATGCATGAAAACAAATATAAAAACCTTGCTGAAAGCTACATACAATTTTAAAAATGTTGGGTATTTTCAGCCTTTAAACCCTTAGTCGTTAATTTTTTTTTTCCAATACATAAGTTGATTTTGAGTTATCTAAAGCAATATTTTCTCTTTTTCCCCGTCAATCAGTTCATATAATTAAATCATTTTTAATTACGCAATGATAATCGATCACAGTTAAAACAAATTATAATACAAATGAAAGAGATTCGAATTCCCAAATTTGCGTTCGCAATTAAGAAAAAAAAAACTCAAAGTAAGTCTCTATCGTAAATAAATTTACTCTTATTCATAATTTTGTGTTCCTAGCCTCTAGATGCCACTTATAAGTTTTAAGATCCCTCTTTGTTTTTTTGTTTTTTTTTAATTTCCAGTTCTGATTGATTAAAAGTGGAAATTTTTTATTAAAAATATTATTAATGCTTTCACTACAGTTTTCAATATATTTTTAGTATAATTTTTAATATTTTTTACTATTAATTCTTTAAACAATTTCTGAAGGACACATTAATAAGACCCTTTTATAATTTATGTGCAAAAGTTAGGAGTATCCTTCTTTCTCGTTACTTGTGAGATTCCACTTCAGCAAATAAAGCTTCAACTTTCAAGAATGATTACGCTAATTTTTGCCTTTAATTTTGTTCCAACTTGGGGCCTGGCTTCTTCTCTCTACTAATAGAGGCAGAACATAGCCACGCGTGCTGCCGATACCAAAACTACCCGTTTTGGATTATTATCTTTGTAAACATAAGGCAGCTTTGAATTTCAAAAGGCGTTATATAAAATTATAATCCTTGCATGCGCAAAGGAACTGTAGTTATACTTTTGCACATATAGGTTCTTAATTCTTATATATGTGTGTATGGTCTTGACCCTTGGAGAGTGTAGAGACTGCGGTGGGTTCTTCTTTTAAGATACGGTAAGCCAAGGAATTTTTGAAAGAACTTTTATTTTTGGCAGTACCTGGGGAAGATTAAGAAATACAGTTATGTAGCCGAAAGCAATGGCTTGTTAGGCTCTTCTTTTTACGTGTTTCCTTTTCTCTTCATATTGCACATGCAGTTATTCACATAATTAAAAGCAAGTGGCGACTACATAAAAAAAAAGAAAGAAAAAGGAGCAAGTGGAGAGGTCGTGAACTAGGCAATGCAAACTGTTCCATCACTAAAAAATCTGCAACATTTTAATACGTTTCTCTATTTTAAAACATTAGTCGCTTAAA
This sequence comes from Spatholobus suberectus, assembly GCA_004329165.1. Classification (NCBI taxonomy): domain Eukaryota; kingdom Viridiplantae; phylum Streptophyta; class Magnoliopsida; order Fabales; family Fabaceae; genus Spatholobus; species Spatholobus suberectus. The sequence continues at coordinate 65,535,801 of CM014729.1, forward strand.
AACTTTATATAAATATTAAAAAATATTAAATATCAGTAGTTCATTTTAAGAAATAATTATATTCAATTGAACTATTTTTGTCTCGCTTCATGAAGTGAAATTAACTAAATATAATTAATACTTCCTTAACTTTAATAAAATAACGCACGTATATTTTGTTTACTAAAACTATGAAATATTTAATAACGGTCAGCGATAACTTCGTTTATACTCAACCGTATTCCCATCTTCAATATACATTTTTCGGGCATCGATAAAGCACCCAATCAACATTTTATCATTAGATTAAGTCTTAACTAATCGAGGTTCAATACTAATCATGATTTGATGATAAAAGCAGAAATGTACAACAGCTAATACTCAATTTCAACTTCAAGCGTAGAAATATTACATAAATTCGAGATAGAGGGAGAACAAGCGTAATGTATCACTGATTTTTAAGGCCATTAAACAACTACAGAAATTTTAAATACACCCGGGCATTGATAAATTCGGCGCCATACAAACTCGTTTAACTCTCTTTTCTATTGCGAATTCTGTACTCCATTTCGGGGAGGGAATTCGTGTAGTGTAACTAAATTTTGGGCGTGTGCTTGTTACCCTGATTACATGTAACGTGACCATGCGGCACACATTATGTGCACAAAATTCTCGGCACAATCTTCGCAGATAATGACATCAAACTAAATCAAAATTGCATATTACATTCTCGACGGCACCCAAATCTCGTGCTAAATAAATTATCAATTTCTAGTTTTCTTCTTGCCTCTTTTCTTTGCACTAGTTTCTGGTCCTTCGTCCTCCTCAGCTTTCTGCTCAGCTTCCAATAGAGCCAGCTGCAGTGTCCAAAGAAAATAACTTAGAACTTATTTAAAAGAGAGTGTGAGGGTGCAAATGGCTTTTAGGGGCAAATTTGAATAATTACTCTACAAATGTGTAACAAAATATTACCTCGTCAAGAATTGGTTTCAGCTCCCTGTACCGAGCTTCAGCAAGATCAAAACCATCCTTGCGAAGTTCCTATGACCCAGTGGAATTTGACCACAAAGACATGAGGCATTCATTAGTGCATAGCTATATGAACACATGTATTTGTATATATGAAAAAAGAAACGGGGTAGGGGAAGGAACTTAAAATAAAGCGAGCTAGCTGAATATCAAAATAATTCTATTCCGTTCACTATGTTTCATTTCAAACTGGCAAAAGACAATTTTAGGGTGTGCTTGTTCCAAAAGGTGAAAAAGAGGAAGTGCAGATTTTGAACAAAATTCACAGTTTACACTTTCTTGATACAACCAAAAAGTTGACCAGTTGGAAGTAGGGTGCAACTCATTTACATTCCATCTCACAAACTTTGGCCTCCCCTATAGAATGAAAGTGATTTTTTAGCCTTCTACATCATATTGGGTTTTCACTTCCATCCCAATGTTCCACCTCCTCAAACAAGCACAACCTTAGTCCTTCCGGTGTTTGTTTTCCTCTTTCTGAGGAGTTTGTATTCATTCCCACAAAATTATGAAATGAGTTCCAAGGAACCCATAATTGACAAATAAATATTAGCAGTATTAAAAATTGTTATCATGCAAAATATATTATAATAATGCAAACCAAGAAAGTAAAATGACCAAAAATCCAAAAGTAATCCAATGGATTTTGTTCTGCATGCATAAATGGATTGCTGGTACCGAGTGCAGGCGAATGAACCCAACAAATGCCTGGAAACTCTAGGCAAATCCTCAGTTCCAAAATATTGTTCTTTTTTAAAGAAATTATAAAAACTTTACCCCATCTAAGAGGCTGCTGAAACTTGATCTCAGTTGAAAACAAAAGGGTAGCAATTTTACAGGGACATTTCATGATATGAAGGTTCAACACATCAATTAAATTTGAGCAACTTATATTAACAGACTGAACATTGCCACATAATCAGGTGAACAAATGCATGCGCATCCAAAATAAGAAAGAAAATAATAAATTTGAAAAATCAAATCAAATATTATTTGTAAGCAGATCAGACCAACATTTAAAATTTTTGAACAAGAACTCAGCCACTTTGAGCTGAGCTAAACAGAAAGACCAACAGGAGTTTCTCCTGTTCCTCCTGAAAACATGACAAGCAGAATCAAGACTTAATAGAACTACTGATATCTAGACACAAGATAATTTGTAACAAAATAAATATAGGAAAGGGGAAACAAGTTGTTAGGACAGAAGAGAAGGCAAAAAATAGTTAGGGACAATTAAAGAAGCTAGTTAGTTACAGGGAATCGGTTAGATAAATAGGGGAATAAGAATTGAAGGGTTCACTCAGAAAATTGGAAAGTTCATATTAAAGGGGGAACTCAAAGAAGAAATCTTTCTCCTATTCTCATGCGCTCAATAAAATTGTTCATTTCCTTTGCTTGTTTCTATCAATTTTTCATGTATCTTTCCTGGGTTCATAACACAAATCAAATTACTACAGATCATATGATTTTACAAGGGAAGTTATAAAAGAATAATATAACTAAAAAAAGAAAAGAGAAAACCTACTTTTCCAGTGTGTTGAGTATGTTCATGGGCTGCCATTTGCCAATACATATTTGTACGTCTGTAGAAGTCCCTCAAGGATTCTCCTGGCTTTACATACAATAAGAAATCAATTAAGAAAGCGGTGGGATAAAGAAAAATACTAATTGAAAACCCAGAGATCCTTTTAAAGGCACAAAGACAACCAGATACTATCAATCAACAAAGGTACTAGTACTAGAAATCATAAGCTCAAACAAAAAAATATTAAACATTCATATATTCACTAGTTTCAATGTTTAATCAACAGTCTAAACTATTAATAAATATCAATATATTACCAATGGTGTTCTCTGTGAATCTGACAAGCCAAGACTAGCTCTAATCTGCTCTATCCGTGACCTCCTTTCTTTCCTCCGCAGATTCTTTCCCCCTCCTTTGATTAGAGCAACAGCATCTCCCACCTGAACTGACGCATTCTGAGCCTGGTGACCAAAAGGTAAAGCCAAATTAATAATGTAGGAAGCCTTGCTTTGGAGAAAAATAAACTTTCTGGTTATGGAGAGTTGATCACACATAGTTGAACATTATCTGTGTGGAATAGTAATTGCAAGTTGTAGGAAAAATACCTTAGAAATGCTTAATGTCTGTCACGAATTACAGTTTTTGGCAAGGGCAAATATCATGTCATAAGTTACTGGTTCAACAGGTTATTTTTTGTCTATCAAAAATATTATTTACTGTAAACTGTTAAGGATATGGTACCATGTAGCAAAAAACAAAGTATCTTAGTGAGAACCCCTTTTGTTCCAATTACGCATCTTTCCAATGGAAAATAGGAGGACTAAATGCTTTGAAATATCCAAAAGAGAGAGAAATAAATCAACAAGAAGTGAATTGAAACAATGAAAGGAAAAGTAAAGAAGCAGAATTCCAAAATGATAGTATATTCTGTTGTTTTCTCCCCCTTTTTCTGTTTGAATGATGTGTTAGATTTAATAAATTATTTCCCTTCCCATGTATATTGCATTTACTACACAGACATCCCCTTTATTATAAAAGCTAAAATCCTCTTTTATTTATAAAATTACTGCAACTAACTCAAAATGCTATCACACTTACATATTCATTAACATAAGATGTTGGCTCATGGATGTTGTGTGATCAAATGTCAGTTTTACCCTTGTTCAACCTTATATATTGAGAAAAGAGGAAGAACACTTCATTTGGTTACATTGCACCGAAGATTCAATTTGGTGTCCAGTCATTGAACCTTAATTTCAGTATTTCAGCTTACACCAAATAAATGGTTTTTCCCCTTTTTCTTATAATCTAAACATAAAGGCTAAATAAGGGAATGACATTTGACCATAACATACATGAGGTAGCGAGGCCTAACACTATTTTGGGGCTGATTGTAGCCTTATTTATTTTATAAAAAACGAGGGTTCTGACTAGGTTCTCAGTATATAACAATAAAACATAGGAGAGGAGGGAATAATTCATTCATTTTTTTCTTGTTTGAATTACTAAGTTAGAATCTGCACCTCTTCCTCCTCCTCTTCCTCATCATCTTCATCCTCATCAGTTGAACTATCACCATTGGATTCATCTTCATCATCATCTTCATTTTCTTCATCATCATCTGAAGCTTCCACCCATTCAGATTCTGATGCCTGGGTTGAAGAAAAGCTAAGTCAGGTTATAGCAGATAAAGTAAAAATGTGTATTTAATTAGGAAGTTACAATCACAATATATTCTTAGATTAAATAAGCTGATAAAAAAAGCCATATTAACAGCATCAGCAATTCAGCATGGCTCATATTTAGAGACCTAGTTTTGTACATTGTAATCAGAAGATAAGTCACCCAGTTCACATTATAATTTGTAATTAAATCCTGAGGTATATTCCCTAATTATTTGAGGAGGAAAACCAGAAAAGCATCTCTTCCTTCAGTAGTTAAATTTCATTTTAAGATATTGTGAATGAGACAAATTATCAATAAAAATTAAGTTAGTATGATATAACTTTGTCAAAAAATCATTCTAATCTGATTGATCTAATCAGTAGCACATATTTTGTTAGGTGGCTCTTTTAATAATACTTGGTGCAGTGGGAGTAATGAGGTGTCATGGACCCTTGGAACTGGCTAAGGTACACCATTCACCAACTTTGCACTGCAGTAGCAGACTTCTATCAGCCAACAACTTAGAAATTATTTCTAGCTTAACCATTTATTATGAGAGACATAGGCAGAGACAGAGCTCCTAAAAATAGAACAATTTGATATTTAGTCAGGAGAACAGAAAAAGTGTTGGGTAAATCTGATTTCCTAGAGGTATAATATTATTACTTTGAATCTATAGTATAGAATAGCGTTGTCAATAGCGCTGCTATATAGTGTGTAGCAGCCCCTGGCCACTAATATGCACTGCCATAGCATCGCACTTCACTGTAGCGGTCATAGTGACAGCAATAGCTGCATTTTGTGGCACTATAGCACCGCTATGCTGATGGTGTCCAAAATCCAGAGAATGGCCTCCAATATTAATGTTAGAGGGGCATTTTATGGAGGTAATTTTGGGTAAAAAAGGGTTTCAGCTTCTAAAAAACCCTTTCAAAGTTCATAACTATCATGCCACACTTGTCTTCTCTCCTACCTTGCGACTACTACACGACCCCTGTGCGACCCTCTGGCAACCATTGTGTGACCCTCCAGTGACTCTGACAACCTGTCTAACAGCTTTTTTACGTCTCTCTTGTTCTCATTCTCAGTTTTTTTCTTGTAATCTTGTTCTCATTGTTCTCTTATTCTTATCAATCTCTGTTTTCTGCTAACCTGTTTTCTGTGCTTTTGTCTTGCTAATGTGATTTTTTTCCTATTTCCTCTTGTTCTCTTTGCTCCATCAGTCTATGTTCTCTGCTTATTGTCTCTCTAGTCTAAGTCTCTGAGGTCTTTTTTTTGGTCATCTATCACCCAAAGACCCAAACTCATTCACTCCTTTTGTCTCCATCCCTTTGGTTAGACATGGTATCCTTTGTTACTATTTACTTGGATGTTTGCTTAAGGCCTAAGACCTATAACTTTTTATTGTTAATTATGAACATGTCAAGATTTTTTAGTTTTTTTTTTTTATAATTTCTGAGCATTTATAAGTATTTAGTATCAAGTATAAACTGTATAAGATGTTTCAAAATAGTGGTCATCCTGCTATGCACTACACCACTATAACATTTTTGGAGTTAACTGCTACACGCCGCTATCCAAGATTGATAACTATGGTATGCATGTATTGGTAAAAAGGTAGTTAAGAAAAAATAACAAACCGGTATAATGCACTTCCATTCATCAAGTTTGCTAAGGTTCAAAGAATACAAATCATCAAGAGTGATTTCTTGATCTTTAATCTCCATCATGCCACCATATATATATAATGTATCTCTTCCAACGGCCATACAAGCATTAATACGTCCACAGGGCTTCACTACCTACAAAATTTGGAGGGAAAAAAAAAAACTCATTAATTAATAACTGGGCAAAAATATAAGTAGTGTCATAAAATTGTTGGTCCAAAAAGACAACCTCAGGCAAAGAACTTTGAATGTCCACTTTAGCACTAGATTCCTTGGGCTTTCCTTCAGATTTGGTAAGTGATTCACCATCAACAATAGACATGTTTGACGCTATATTCTTGGATATTTCATCAATGTTGCTTTCTTCATCCTCTGACTCAGTATCTTCTCTTGCTGTACATGCTGGATTTATCTTCTTGTTGACATCATCAGTACAATTTTGTTCAATTCTTTTGAACTGCAAAACCCATTTAATTAAGAAACAATATAACATGCAGAACAGTCCATAGGAAGAGTTTTTAAAATGGGGAACAATTTTCATGAGATCAGAAGTATATATGTATGACATCCAATCTACCTTATCTTTTGTCGACTTCTCCTTTCTTAACTCCAGAGGATACCTATTACCCAAACAAGATCAAATAAGCTAATCAAGAAGCATTAAATATGATAGTACCTCTAAGCTCTAACCAGTATATGCAGAAAACGATCAATTACAGAGTAAAATTCAAAATTACAATGACTTAGAATCAAGAGCCAATGGAAGAATTCAGTTCATATATGGCAACTTTAGAATATGACATATTAAGCTCCGACGGAATGTGGGACTCACCAGCGATTGTTGTCTAACTGAAAGCCATAAAGCTCATTCGAAAACAAGCTCATCATTACATCACCTGCACAGTGTTATTGCAATTAGGATACTAACCTTACAGCAAGCATAGACAAAAAAATACATCCCCTCAAAAGAGAATTTGAGCTAACTGTCTGATCTTATTAATTGTTTGCAAACACAAGGCCAAAGAGATGAGTTCCCAATCACTTACTTTAAAAATATATGCAGTGTCACCAATTGCAACAGACAATAATCATGAAAAACAAAAGCTAACCTTCAACTTCTATATCCACAACGCCACCAAATAGCAGAGCCCTCCTCTTATGAACAGACATGGAAAACCCAGCACGAGGTCCAGGAGGCATTCCACTTTTCTTAACCTATTAAGAAGGGAAAAGAGATGATGAAAAAATAGTTGGACAAAAAGATAATAAAATACATTGTTTTTCAGGGTGTCTCAGGGTGTGTATGAGCCGATGAGAGGAAGGGAGAGAGAAGCAAATATAAGAGAAAAATATTACATAATCAAATTGAAGCATAAACAAAGAAGTTTGTGCTGCTATCAAATGCTGACTACAGTCAATTTAATTAGTGGGCTAGGAAAAACTCTAGGATACAAGAAAGCTCAAACTTGCCTAAGAAGAGGAATATACAAATCCACTCAATATTAAACTCCAAAGCACTACCTTGTTCCATTCCCAAGTCTTAGGATCAAGGGACCACATGTCTGAATGAACAATTCCTTTCTCAGAGGAGTTCTTATCAGATGAAACTTCTTTTGAATAGCCACCATACAAAAAAATCTGCAATGTGAAAGGAACTTTGTAAAGAAGACAATTTCTGAACTTCAAAACTACTTTATAGAGCCACATGAATTAATCACAATTGTGATGCAGCACATAGGGTAAAACTTTACTATAGTAATAAACATAATGATAGATACCCATTAGTTAGTTAGTTACATTAGATAGTTAGGATAGCTGGTTGAAGAAATAAGGCATGTTGCCTATAAATAAGAGGAGAGGTGGAGAGAGAGATCTTGTCAAAATTTGAGAGAATTGAAGCCTTTGGGCATTGGGAGGTGCTGAGCCTTGATGTTTTGCAAGTTAGGGACTTTGGGTGAATTGTAGAGTTGCATAAGGAGCGGATCCAGATCTCTCGAATATCTGAAGCAGTGTATTGTTTTCTAGGGAGATTTTCCCTATTTTTCAGTCAATAAAATTCGATCTATCTTTCTGTTTTCGATACCAGTTCTAAGACATAAATACAGGTAATTTAAAACAAAAATTAGCTTCATGTAAGGGGGATCAGTGTTTTACTCACATCATCTTGGTAAACAAATAATTGAAAACCACTACGTCCAGTTGGCCACATTGCTCCAGGCTTAGGCTTTATTTCTTGCCACTATAGCACAAAATCACATTAGCGTTAATGAAATTAATGAACACAAAATCAACATTATTACATTAAATCAAACAACCTGATGTTCTGGTGCTGAACTCAAATAGTAAATAGCATATAACATAATATCCCAGGTATTAAGATATATGTACCTTAAATTGATCAAGGTCAAATACAAATAGATCATTGTAGTACCTGCATAATCAATTAAAAGGTCTTAAAACCGGCATAGAAATGATATTAAGTGAATCAATACCAATGACCGGTCTCTCTTGGTAAACAGTCTAAAGAACTTTGTTTAAGATTACACACAAAGAACATCAGATGCAAAATCTAAAATTTATAGGTTCAATAAAATACAATATTTAGAGAGGCAGAAAAAGAATTTCGTAACACAACTATGATACAATAATAAGTTTCTGAATACTGATTCATCCCCCCATCTGTAAGTTGAAATTAAAACACAAAACATCTATTTCATTTTCTGAAAATTCCATGAAATCAACTAATGCATAAATTTAAGAGGGCTTAATACATGTGATCTCACAAAACACCTTCATGTGATTATTCAATGATAGTGTGTATTTGTAACTCTTCATTACTTTACTCACAGGCCATCAAAAAATAGTTTAAATTGAACATTACCATATTAGTATATCAAAATTAAAGTGTTCAAGACAAAACTTTGAAGTTATAGTAAGCAAAGAAAGTAACCTGATAAGAATCAGTAAACAGAACTGAAATAAATAAATAAAAATGGTAATAAAACAGCATATCTGGTTGGGTATAATCTGTATTGCTATCTCCAGAACAGTGATTATGGATTTTCTTGGAATAACAAAGGAATAGAAACGAAATTTGTGAGGGAAAAAGAAAAAAAGACTAAACCAGAGATTGAGTCCAAGGAGAGAGGCCTACCCCACTCATAACCACCAATTCTCCGTTTCTGCCACTCTTCCCTCTCTCCTTTTCTCTGGCTTTTAATCATTTCCTCTAACAGAATTGATACCTTACACCTTCCTCATTTCTACTTGCTTTGTGTGCAAGGGGGTTACAACTTGATGCTTGCAGCCATATTAACTTCAATCACCATTGCCCTAACACAACCACTCAAAAAAAAATAAAAATCCTAACCGTATGGGATGGAAACAAAAGAAAATTCCATGTGAGTCCACTATGTCCCAATTGTTGTGCATCAATAGTCATACACATACAAAAAAAAAACAGTGGCAGGAGCAAAAACAATTCCTTTCCCTTAAAACCAAAATTATGTAACAAAGAAATTGATGTTGCCATGCTATATAAATTTACAAGCAGATAAAGCATCCAAAGAAATCTTGTAACTTAAGTTTATTAGAAACTCAAATTCTGCTTCTCCCTGACTTCAATTGCCTGTGGACTAAATTAGATCTATGTTGAATCACGGATAATATATATTAGAACTCACTTTTCAAACCCAAAACATTTTAATTATTAGCTACAGCAAGCTTTTCATCTGCTGCGGAGTTTTTTTCTTCTTTAATATGAGAAAGAAAATCTCATACATATAATTAACACAATTATGGACTCAATAAAAAATTATAAAAAAAAAAAAGCAGCATTAACAACCTCACTTCTCTAAGAGTGTCATAGAAGCCACCAAAAAGAATAATCTTGTGCTTGTACAATACCTGTTAATTAACCAAAATAATTAGAAGACAAAGCATTAGAACAAAAAAAATATATGATATTGGGGTTCCTAATTAGCAAACAAAAAACTAGATTAATATGGGTTTCACATGATATTGGGGATTTTGGACACTTGCAGAGATTAACTATTAAAATAAAGATTCATAACTATGATAATGATATCACAAACAGGTTCCTAAATGTAGCAACAACAAAAAACTTCAACATAAGCATAAATAAGTTGGGAGTGGACATGCCATGCATTTGGGTTGCAAGGTTTCAGGCTTTTAGCAATTACAATAAGCAAAGCAACTGCCCTTAAAGTATGCAAAATAAGATGTATAAAATGGACAATAAATCAGCAAGAACAATCAGTGAAAATGATGTTTAATAGGCTCCTAGCTACTGCAGTGAGTCACGGCAAGAAGAATCACATTTGGTTTGCAAATTAATAGAACAAAATATAGAAAATAATCAAGATAGAGCGAACCTATGACTTAGCAGTTCACAGAACTCATATAATTTGTAAGTATTTAATGTCATATAATGAAGAAGATACATGCAGATAAGAATTCATCTGAGGGACTTTGCAGTGCAATCTAGACAATAGTAAGAAGTAGAACAGAATAGCATGCATTTTCAGAAACAAACATACAAAAAACCTGTTTGATTAAAGATCCAATAATCTGACACCCTTACTAGTAGATCAATGAGTGCATCACTTCACTTCACATGAACCTGAACATACCATTCGATGTCCTGACCGTGGACTCGGGCAGCCTTTCAAATTAAGCTGCTCCCACTGATTTGTTTTCAGGTCCAACATCCAAAAATCCTAAACAAATCAAAATTCAAGAACAACATCACCAAACAGTCAAAATCCAATACACGAAACCACATTCCCGCCACACAACAGAACCAAGGCAACACGAGCTTAACCTTGTAGTGATGAAACCTCTCTTGGTTTGGAGATGTAAACTCACCACCTAAAGCACAAACAAAAAGAAAATAACCATCACCACACGAATTTTTCAACTGTGAGCCCCAGCAAAGGCTAGTAAAGCTCAACGAGGTCAGCTATATGGATCACACAACGCCATTCGGATCGGTCATCAAAGTAAAGTCAATTACCAAAAATATAAATATAATTCTTCCACGCAACCGCTTGATGAGCACTGCGAGGAGGAGGACTGTTAGGACTCGAAACCAATTTCCATTCCAGCTTCTCCACGTCATACCGGTAGAGATCGCCGTACACGAAGGTCTGCACGAATTCACATTGCAGCAAAACAATTCACTCAACAAATAAACACAATCGCGTTTGAGTTCAAACTCGTAACCTTGTTTCCGTTGTAGAATTCGCCACCATAGAGAATCAGCTCGGTCTCTTTCAAGGGATTGACGGCGAGCTGCACGACGAGGCGTTAAGAAACGGAAAACGCAACGATGAGATGTGAGAAGAGGAGTTAACGGCGTTACCGAGCAGTTGGAGCGAGGAGAAGGCGCGGGAACGTTGTCGTCGACGTGGACTTCCTTCTTTTTGGCTTCCTCTTTTTGAATGCTCAACTGTGTCAAGTCAAGAGATGCAAATACAAGCTTGAAGTTTGTTTGTTTGGTTTCAGGTTTTGCTTACTGCGTGGGAGAAAGGGAAGTGGAATAGAAAGGTAATGTGATTGGAAATAGAGAGTACCAAAATGGCATCGATGTCGTCCTCGGGAGAAAGCTTCTTGGTTTCCCTGCGAGCTTTCTTCTCCTCGGCTTTTGCGGTTTTTCTCTCGGTTTTCTCTTTGCCTTTGCCGGGCTTCTTCGTCTTCTTCCCCATCTTCTCTTCTCAGAACGCACCAAGGTCTAAACCCCGCGCCGCATCGAAATGCCCTTGCTTAGACCCCGCGGCGTAAACCGGAATTCATATTTGGATTAATTTTTTGGTGTCCTACTCAGCTAGTCAGTCGTAATTGCTTCGAGCACCAGAGATCATAGAGTTTTTATTTATTTATTTTGCAATAAACATGTTTTTCATAAACATTGTCATAAATCATACTATTGCCCAAATTCATCTTATTTTGACGTAAAATTAATAATATGGTCTTTAAATTTGTTTTTCTTTTCCAGTTTGGTCTTCGAACTCTATTTTATCTTACTTTTTTAACTTTCAAATTCTTAATAAGCTAGTCATCTTCGTTAACTTTGTCCAACTCTATTAATAATTTGGTTTAATTATTAATTTGGTCCTTTAATTAATTTATTTTATTCAATTAAGTCCTTCTTTTATTAAAAAGTTTAATTAGGTCTCATTATTTTCAAAAAATGCTGCAATATTATCCTTTTCGTCCAAAACGACATTGTTTTTTACTATATTTTTCCATGTCGTTTAGTATAAAATTAGATGAAAAATAATGTTGTTTTAGATGAAAAGGATAACATTAAAATATTTTTGAAAATAATGAGACCTAATTGAATATTTTAATAAAAGAGGGACTTAATTGAATAAAATAAATAAATTAAATGACTAAATTAGTAATTAAACTTAATAATTTAGTCTAAATATGTACATCGATTTTTTTCTAACAACAAAATAAAATAATGTAACCTCGCCTCCTCTTAATATAGTTTCTTATAATAAGTTTTAACTTGTAATTATTTGTGTCTTTTTTTATCTTCCTTAACATAAGTTTATTAGGCTTTTATCCTTCAATAGCTCTTTGGTTTTAAAATAATAAAAAAAATGTATAATAACACTTACAACATGTTTACTTTCACATTCAATTGAAACATATTCACCTCCAATAGAAGCTATTACAAATAGCTTCTCGTATTTTAGATGTTAAATGTAGAGAGAGAGTATTTGATTTACGTTCAGTCATGAGTACTTGATTCACATTACCAAATTGGTTCCAAACACACTTATAAAAGGATTAGAGTTGTAGCATCATAAGGTCACTTTTCAAATTAAGGTGTACTGCTTTTTTCTTTGGCCTGTGCAACGCTTTTCCTTGTGTCTGCAATGGTGTTGCAATTGCTTTTTGGTTGGAGAAACTTTACTTGGTATGAAAATCTTTTTGAAGTTCATCGAGCTTTGTTTTTGGTGAAATTTTAGAGTTTTTATTTTGAGGTTGTAGGTTTTCTATTGGAATGATTTCTATTTATCCATTTATTAGTTGGGGTTGCTAGAATATTTTTATATGATTGTTTATTAAGCTTCTCACAATTTCTCTTAAGCAGGAAAGGTAAATTTGTTCACTTGGTATTTTTAGTGCTTCCATTATGTGTGTCTACCTTTTCGAACAAATGGCATTAGAGTTGGTTCTTTATTTATTTTCATGTTTTTTGCTTGATTGAATGATGGAGGAAAACTACGATAGAATGTTAGAGTGACATTAATTAACATAAATAGAGAGGTAAAGTGAAGGATTTTCCTTTTGTGAAGAGATTACATATGCTTATATTTGTTTGTCAAAAATCAAAAATATATTTGATGAAGAATTATGGCTAGATAATAATGTTTTGATTCATATTGCTAATGATTCACATGCTAGAACTTTGTGGAAGAAACTTGAGACTATGTATGCCTCTAAATCTAGTAACAGTAAATTCTTTTATCCACGCCATGAATTTGCACTATAAGGAAGGTACTTCTATTGCTCATCACTTAAGTGAATTTCAAAGTTGATTTGACTAGTTGTTTAGCATGGGTGTCAAATTTGATGACAAGATTATATCCATTTGGTTGCTTAGTAATTTGCTTGATTCTTGGAAAAATTTGTGTGTTTTTGATTAATTATGCTCCTAATAGTGTTGTAACCATGGATAATGTTAAAACTGCTATTTTGAATGAAAAAGTTCGAAGGAAAACTCAACACATATCCTTTTTGCAGTAAAAGGTTTTGATTATTGAAAATAGAAGAAGAAGCAAAGACAAACAATCAGAGATAAAGGAAGAGGTCATAATAGAAGCAAATTTAAGTCTACGCATAAAAATCTTGAATGCAACCATTGTGGTAAAAAGGGACACATTATGAAGTATTGTTATCCTTTGAAAAAGGAGAACAAGAAAGAGCAAGTAAAAGAAAGATGATGATAATCATAGTGATGATCATATTACCACCGCTACTAAGGAAGTGCAAAAGATCTTGTCATTGTGATGAAAACATTATTAATGTTGTGTTTGATGAGTCTAGCTAGGTATCTAAGAAGGATTTCTTTCATGTCTAATAAGTATAATTACCATTAAATTCAAGAGAGTTCAATGTAATTATCCAAATTTCTTTTCCAAATATTATGACACCAAGTGTGTAGATTTAGACTCACCTATGATCTTGTTGCTTATACATGATTTGTGGCATTTGACAACATTGTTAGAGAAAGAAAACTATAAGCTTTCTAGTAAGTGTGGGATTCACCTTGAAAATATGTTCAGAGATCAGGAAGAGCATATTCACCTAGATAGACATGAACGGTAGTGTGGATGGTAAGAAAAGCTATCAAGATGAAAATTTTCTTGATCAGTATTTTGATAATTGACAATACAATCTTCTTAATTTAGTATGTAGATTCACATTTGTTTTCTTAATGTGTTGGAGCATGTATAGAATAGATATGTGCTACCCAAGCTTTCATCTTTAGTTTAATATAGAACAAACCTTTGTAAGCATCTTGTGGCATTTGGCCAAGCTTGATTTCCTTCACACAATCCATCATAATTCTCTATCATTCCTTCATTGACAACATTAGGACTGGCAATGAACCGAACCAACTTGAACATAGTTTGAGACTTAATTTGGCAATTGACTCGTAGAACTTGGTTCATGAACCAAATAAGCTGAACTTGAGTTATTTATAGTTCAACTTGATTGGTTCATAAACCGACTTGATATATATATATATATATGTATGTATATATATATATATATATATATATATATATAGAGAGAGAGAGAGAGAGAGAGAGAGAGGGAGAGAGTGTGTTTAATGGTCATGTACTGTCAGTATAAAAAGTTTTACAGTGTCAACCAATTAGAAATCACTATTAATATGATTTTTAAAGTATTTATTATAAAAATCAACAAACTTACAATAAATGGTGGTTTGTGATTAGATAACAGTGTAAAACTATTTTACACTATTTAGTGCATGGCCTGTTTTCTCATATATATATATATGTGTGTGTGTATGTTATATATAAAATACGTATGCATATATGTATGTGTGTGTGTGTGTATATATATATATATACATATATATGTATAATTAAATTCATATAATTAATTTTATATTAATTTTTATTTTTGTATGAAATAAATAAATAAATAAAAATATGTAAATAGTTATAATTTTAAATCGAATCGAGTTAATGAGCTGACACAAGTTGTCTGTGAGCTTGAATCAAGTCAAGTTTGAGTTGAACACAAAGGTTCATATCAAACTTGAGTCGAGCTTCGAGCCAAGTCAATTCTTAACAAGTCAAGTCAAGCTTGATTTAGCTCGATTCATTTTTAGCCCTAGACAGCATCATCATGCAAAGATAACTGTTTGAAGGAAAGGCCAACATCAACATATGCAATACATATTCCAACTTTATCAATCCAATGATAATGATTATATCTGTCCAAGTTTGAAAGGGATAAAACTAGATTCAAGTCCAAGCTTTCAACACTTACTACTCAGGTTTTGCTCAGCTAGACTCCACCTAAAGGACTAAAGCCTAACACATATTACGTATATTGAATGATTAATACAAGAAATGAAAGAGATTCAATAGAACTAGATATTGATGAATAAAGTGGAAAATTGATGTAGTACAAGTGGAGCTTAGAGTTTGAAGTCCACAATCATGTTTAGTTGGATTTATAATAATGACAATAAACACAAGGTAAATTGCGAAAACATGGGCTAGATATGATGGTCCCAAGTTCATCGTAGAGAACACTACCCCCTGAGGAATCCTAAAGCCAAAGAGACTCAAAAGACCTTAACGAGCCTACTATACGTGACCTAGATGTAATAATGGGGGTATCATGCCTATTTAGGTTGTATGTTCTCTAACGACCCTCATAATTATTTCTCCTGTGTGTTGAAGGGTGGTGCATACTGTGCTCCTCCTACGTGCACATGTGTAGTAGTGCTTATTCCACCCAACTCACGTGTTAAAAGGCTCTAGAATCCCATTAGTTAGGCCTTGGTCCTTTGGGTTTGTTGGTCTAGGTCCATGACACCATGACGTGATAGCCAACTTTCCCTCGACTACTCTTACATGTTCGACCACCTTTAGTGGCTTGGTCATTCTTAAGGACTCGACCTTTATTTTGTGTATCTCGGTTGACTTACCTAGTCAGATAATTCACAGTCCTTCAAGCATTAAGCCTAAAAGGCGTGAACACTTGCTAAGGTTAGCCTCCTTGGCCAGATGGTTCACAACCCCTCAAGCGTTGAGTCTAAAAGGCGTAGACACTTATTACGGTCAGCCTCCTTGGCTTGATGGTTCATAGTCTCTCAAGCTTTGAGCCTGAAAGGCGTTGGCGCTTGTTAAGGTTGGCCTCCCTAACCAAATAGTTTAGATGGTCCCAAGTTTGAGATTAAAGGAATGTCAACTGAATAATGTTAGGATATGTAATTAGGACAATGTAAACAGACAAAGTAATGTGAAAAAAAAAGGTAAGAAAATGAGACCAACCAAGAGGGACAAAAGATGAGAAAGCAGTAATACTGTTGCTCCAAATGAAGAAACATGTGATTGGTTCACCTAATTTATTAGCTCAGTGATCTGAATCTAGTTTACTTCCCAAAATTACTAGCTTGAGGCTCAAGATCACTTGGAATATCAATTATGTACCTCTTGATTTTAATCCATCCTCTACAGAATTCATATATCAATTAATCTTCCGTCAATCCGTCCCACCTAATTAGTGTTTGGAATTTGTTATACACTTGTAATTATGCCTTTCACCTTCACAAGATGATTCCCAGGCGGTAGGTTTTGGCAATTTGTTTATTCATTCGAACGTTAATCGTAAGTGATTTCATTTCATGAGCAATTATTTTGTTATGAAGATCATGTGGCCTATGTCAATGGAATGTACGGATGCCCATCATTAGTGTTTGAATATCCATCCCCGCCTTACAACAAATATTTGCTCTGTATAAATAGGCACAAAATAATTGGTAGATAACATGAGCTATAACTTGTGTGTTGCTTTAACAGATACATTCATTCTTTCAAGAGGCTTCTGCCTCTTAGTACGGAGGGCAATCCTTCCAAGAGTCAATGACCCCAAAAGCAAGGGCTATTAACTCATTTGATAAGAGGAAGCCTTCTGGATCGCTTAGCCTTATATAAGCCACCCTCCTTTCTGTATTAGTTTTATTCAAAAAAGAATTATTAAGGTCATCAATTCTAATGGTTCTCCTACGCTCGTCCAAGCAAATCACAAGTCCACTCTCAACATAAGGTTTATAAGCCTCAAGCAAAGACAAAACGACAGAGCTGCCAAATGATTCTTGGAAGCACTTTAAGTCTAGGCCACGTGCAGTTCTAAGGGACAGCATCACCACATCCATGGCTGTGTCCTTGCCATGAATGTGGCCATCGACAGAGCTATTTGCTAATCCATTTTCCAGATTCTGCACAAAACTAATGTAATCGTTCACTTTCTTTGGTCTTGAAAACCTCAACCCACCAACAAAACTAGCAGAGCCAAGGCCAAAGCCATAGAAAGGCTTGTTCTTCCAATAGGTATAGTTGTGTTTGCACTCATATCCACTCTTGCAGTAGCTGCTGATTTCGTAATGGTTGTAATTTGCATCACAAAGCATTCTTGAAGCCATCTTATAGAACTCAGCTGATTGTATTTCAGAAGGCATTGGGAATTTCCCTGGTGAGTACCTGTAAACATTTTCACCTTCAGGTTCCAAATCATTATAATGCTTAAAAAGAAAAAAAGAGAAAAAAAGCTACCAGTGCTGCTCAAGTTTTTAAAAAAGTCAGTGACCATGCATTGCAACTGCAACATTAAAGGTTTTCGGGTCCCAGGGATCGCAATTGCAAAAGCAACATTAAGGTTTTTGGGGTCTCAGCGACCGCGATTGCAAATGCAACGTTAAGGTTTTTGTGGTCTTAGCAACCGCGATTGCCACTACAACATCAAAGTTTTTGGGGTCTCATCAAACACTATTACGACTGAAACATCAAGGTTTTTGAGGTCTTAGCGATCGCAATCCCGCATCCGGCTTGCAGCCACGTCAACTACATTTGTTGGCAATCTCCCGCAATATTAAGGATCACAATGAAAGTGAAGGCAATTTAAAACCTTGGTGATGCTAGTGCAACATAAGATAAGTGCCACTTACAGTCGTCCAAATTTTGTGCCTTGCTCAATCTGCAAGTCATAAACCGACACATGAGTTGGTTGTGACTCAATGGTGAGCCTTAGACTTTCCTCCCACATGTCACTAGTCTGATGAGGCAGTGAGGCTATCAGATCAACACTCCAATTCTCAACCCCACATGACTTGACAACATCAATAGCCTCATGAACCTCTTTCAGCCCATGTGCCCTCCCACAAGCTCTCAACAGCTCCTCCTGAAACGCTTGAACTCCCAAAGACACTCTATTCACCCCCAACAACACCATCTCTTGCATCTTCTCAGCATCAAACGTGCCCGGGTCCATTTCCATCGATATCTCAGCACCCTCACGCAGCCCAAACTTCATCCTCAGAGTCTCCAAAACCGAGGAAACCATCTTGGGAGGTACGAGGGAGGGTGTTCCACCCCCAAAGTAGACCGTTTGAAGGGGTGCCTTGGCATCAGGTTGATCCACTTTGGTGGCACTGATTTCTCTGCAGAGCCAGTGTATGTAGTTAGAGACTCGTGGGTCGTCGTGGGCTTGGGTTGAGGCGGAGCCGAGAGCGACGATGGGGAAGCCGCAGTAGTGGCAGCGTTTTCGACAGAAAGGGAGGTGAATGTAGGCTGAAGAAGGGGGAAGTGGGGTGTTGGGGTTGAGAGAGGCGTTGTGTCGAACGAGTGGCGTGCTGTTTATGAAGGTGCTGGTGATTGCGCGGGATGGTAGTTTTGGAGATTTGGGTTTGGGGGTAAACACCCAGAAAATGGGAGTGAAGGTTGATTTCAGCATGGCGAGACTGGGAGCACGTAAACGGTGGACGAGAGAGACGGGGTACGGTTCGCCTAGTTAGGCTTAGGCACAACAACACCGCGTTTTGGGCTCCAAAAATGACGATGTTGTGAATTATGATATATACGTAGAGCAATACTATGCTCTTAACAACTTTCTACTGGTATTCTACATTTCACAATATATTTTTTTTATCAGTCACATTATCTATTTTATTTGACACATTTTTTTTTCTTTTCTCTCTTAAACTAAAAGAAATATTGTAAAAAAAATTAAGTAAAATTGTGTATTTTTTTTATTTTTTTTTTGAAATAAAGGAGCTAAAACAACTCAAAATTTCTAAGGATACAAAATATAGGTTGAATCAGCCCACAAAGGTATAGAAATAAAATTAGAATGCACATCATAAATCCTATATTGATAATTACTTGAGGTACTGAGCTTTGCCAAATAGTTAGCAACCTGATTTGCTTCTTTTTAGAACATGAGTCAATTGAACATTAGTATCAAGAGAAATCAACTTAATAATAAGGGACACCAGAGGATAGTTAGTGTGAAAGGGAGAGCACCCATGTGAAACCAAATTAACCGCCATTAGAAAATCCGACTCTATCATAATATTTTTAAAACCACGAGACAAAGCCAAGTAGAAGCCATGAAAAATAATTAAAGTCCAGCTTGAGTTATACTGCATTCTTCAATCCTATACGAAAAGTAGTTAGAAACTTGCCGAATGGCACTCATAATTCCTCCGCATCTAACAATCATACCCACTCTCCTAACTGAGCCTTCCTGTTCACATTTATTCAATACTTTCGGGAGGAGTCCAGCGTATGTTTTGATTGTCTGCACCAACAAAGCACAAATTTTGAATGGGGAATAAAGTTGTCTTAGCAATTAAAAATTGCTTAGCTATTAACTTTGTGGAATAAGCCATTGACACATGGGTAGATATTCTTTAAGAAAAGATGGCATTTTCTAGCTTTCCAAATTATATCCAATGCTACACCAAATGTGATGGCCTTGTTGACTTTCTCCACAATTTCTATCAAACAAATTCATTGCCATCCAATTCTGCACGTGGTGTTGGAAAAAAGCAAGAGGAGATACATTAATTTTTTTTTTTTCCAAACAGCTTTAGCAAAGCAACAATCTCTAAGGATATGCATAACTATCTTAGTAGCATTTAAACATTCCGGACAAGAGTCATTAGAAATGAGATTTCTCTTAAATATGACATCATTTGTACGTAAACAATTTTTTGTTGCCTTCCAAAGGGTGATTTTATACCTTTCAAGGCCCTTTCAATTCCAAATAATATTAAATAAAGGAACTTTGGGCTTGACTTTGGGAGTACAAACAACTTCAGAAGTAAAGACTACACTAAACAAGCCACCATTTAGCAGGTTTCCAAACTAACCTATCTTGAACATTTGTAGGAAAAGGAGGCACTAAAACACTAATTCGATTTATAATATTGCTTAGTAACAAGGGATCAGCTTATTAATCTGCCAATGTCCTTAACCATCACTAAACTGATTCACTTTCTCATTCAAATTAATCCCGTCTATATTATGATGCAGGAACTTTATGAGGTTCCCTGAATTTGGCAACCAACTATCATTCTAAGTTCCAAAATGAAATTGTCCCACCATCTCTAATCCTCAAAGCTGCATTATTTTGAATGTGTTTTCAAAACACTACAAACACCTTTCTAAAAGTTTGACCCACCTTTATGATTCAAAATTGTAAGAATTGTCTCTCCTCACATTAATATTTGCTAATGACAATATTCACCCATAAAATTATGTACTCTTTCCTCGTGGAATCTAATGCTCGTAATCAGTGATCAATTCCTCTCATAAATCCTAATGTTTTAAAGTTAATTTTATCCTAAAATTATTATGTACTTGATAAACAGTACGTGTCCTAGACCCCTAGTTAAAGAAAGGGAGCAATACAGAGTAAGAACTATTCCTAGCTATTTGTTCATGTTTGGGAAGCATTAGTCACTGAGGATATGCTCGATTTCACATTTCCCACTGCAAACTCTCATTCAAGGCATTCACACGGTATGCTCGGCTTCAACGTAAATTTTTCGTGTCTAACGTAGGTTGGGACTTCAAAACGAGGCTATTACAAATTATCCTAATTGGCATTTCCAATGTTGTGATAGAAATATCTAATATAAATTAAATTACGTCCATTCCAGACTAACATTTACAAATTCTTTTTTCATATATATATATATATATTGATAAATTAACGTTTACAAATTCTGATCCAAGCATAACTAGTGTCCTACGAATTCATCAGGGCTGGCACAGATAATAAGCAGATAGTACTTCTCACCTTTATGATTTTAGCGGAGAGAAATATCAATTATTAAAAATTTAGGTATTTCATAAATTTAAATATTTTTCAAAAAATTCAAATTTTGCATTATTTTTTTTACAATTAAAAATACTTATAAAAAATAATAAATTTAAATATATTTTATGTCTTTACAAATATAATTCTGTTTAATTTTAGTCTTTACAAAATATTTTGTTATTTTTACATTCTAACATTTTCTTAATTTTTTTTAGTCCTTACCATTAACTTTAATTAATTTAATATTGTCATAATTAACAAAATAAATAATATTAATTAAGATAATTAAGAAAATAAAGAATATTTAAATTAAGATAATTACATTATTTTTAGGTATGTAATTCAATTAAATAATATATTTATTATTATATAAATAAGTAATTACATATAATTTACTTTTATAATTTATTTTTTATTTTTTTATTTTTAAGATATTACAAACAGTAATTTTTATTGCTCTTCATATTGTTATTACTTTTTAATTTACCAATTTACTTTTAATATTGTACTTTAAAAAAAAAATTTTACTTAAACGCTTATAATTTGTTTTTAATATATTACATTGGTTTTTGAAGACAAAATCACTGCTTGTGATATACTAAAAAAATAAATTATATTATAATTAGTCAAAATTAATGAATTAAAGTGTAAAAATAACATCAAAAGTAATAAATGAAAAATAAATTATAAGCATTTTAGTAAATTATATATATATATATATATATATATATATATATATATATATATTAAAAAGTACATGTTAATAAATTAGTAAATTGAAAAATAAAAACAATATTAAAAACAACAAAAATCACTGTTCATAATATATTAAAAATTAAAAACAAATTATATATAATTATCTTATTTATATAAAATAATAAATACATTACTTAATTAAATTATACACCTAAAAATAATCTAATTATTTTAATTTAAAAGATTCTTCATTACCTTAATTATCTTAATTAATATTCTTTATTTTGTTAGTCATGCTACTAAAGTTAATAATAAAGACTAAAAAAAACACTAAGAAAATATCAAAAATTTAAAAATAACAAAATTTTGTAAAAACCAAAATCAAACAAAATCATATTTGCAAAGACTTAAAATATTTTTAGGCCAAAATAATAATATATTAAACCTAGTTATATTTGTAACAATTAATTCTTATAAATATTAATATATAAATGACACACTTTTAAATTTTTTTAGGTTGGACTCCCCATTTTCCCTCCAAATTTGGATCCTCTCAAAACTACCTCCATTCTCTCTCTAGCCAAGGTCTAACTATAAAAATGATCCACATCAATTAAGTTAACAGAACAATAAAATATAAATGATCAGCTTAAGATTGATTAGTCACAAATGCAAGATCGGTCAATGAGAATGTGGACTTGATGCCTATTTGATTCCACAATCCACAGGCAAAAACCTGCGTTAGCGACATGGAAAACTAAAGCTAAAAATATTAGCTTTTATGTCAAATATAAAACGGATGTGATCTTTGAATGAAAATGATGCGGATCCAAACATGCTATTGATCAAATTTTCGATAAGATTGATTAATGATACTATGAAATTGGTAAACTTTTTAAAAATCGTCAATTTTTTGGCAAGGGAGAGAGGGTGAGAGATGCCTAAGGATCCAAATTGTTTTTCCTCTCCCAAAATATATACAGCCTCTTCGTTATTAAACTCTTGTCCATTCACCCAGAGAGAGATTTGATAGCAAGTGGAAACATTTTTGTATTCACAAACTTGCATAACCCATAAGAGCAACTTGGGTAAGAAAGAGAATGCAAGGTAAAGTTAAACACATGATAGTGCAATTGATGATCCAACTTCAAGAGGAACCTATGAAAAATATATCTATTAAATTTCAGAAGAAAACTAGCCGAGAGCGCATTGGGGGGCGTTAGGGAACCTCTGCACAAATGAATGTCTTGTGATTGGCATATAAAACATATCATTAACTCATGCTACAAAATTACATAAGAAATAACTAGTATGTTATTTCACTAGATATTTCACCATGTAAGGTCCTTGAAGCTCATATCCCAATTTCCTGTAATAATGGCGTGTGCCAACCCCTGAAATTACAGCTATTTTTGTTGATCTGTGTTCTCTGCAAGCAATATGCTCTGCCTCCTCCATTAAAAGTGTACCATAACCCTGTTAACATTAATTTTGGTCCAAAGCAGGTCAAGTAGAAGAATAGAAAAAGGACATGTTATTAATATATCAAGAGACCCACAGTATGAATATCAGCATGTATCTTTTACTCGGTTATTATACATGGCTAAAGAATTTTATATACACTAACTTGGCAGCTTCCAGAATTCCAAAAAAAAAAAAGAGGTCAACGAATTTAATCAGACTGTTTAATCTGATGAAATCATTTGAAAATTTCTGTTCATGTTGTATGTCATCTCCATATTAGCAAGACAGTATTACCTGGTGTTGTAGCTTGTCAGCATCCCGTCCATGAACTGGTACAGCAGTTCCATAAACATGGAGTTCGCGAACAATAGAACACTTCCCCATAAGCTCTGGACAAGTAGTGTTACGGCCACATTTTCGCAGTCGCAACAAACCAACAAGGATATCCTGTTTACAAGCAGAGAGTTCACACAAGGTCATTATTGTGTTTCAGCAACAGGTTGAGACATGTCCCTCTTGATTTGCAATTAAAGAAGGAAAAACATGTACAAGAGGAACACAGCCAGTTATGAACTACATTTACAAGTCAAATTTTTAATGCAGCATAGGTTAGGATTATTTATTTTTAATATATGGATTTTGGTGATAATTATCTTGTTTAAGATATAGATATCTTTCCTTATTTTTAGGGATTTTATCTTCAATAAGATATTTGCTTTAAGGAAATTTATATTTTAGAAAGATTATGTATCTAATTAGATTTTATCTATGCTATTTATTATCTTTGGGTTATAAATCCCCTTTAGGTGCCTAATGTTATTTAGACTTTAGCATAATTGTCATTTCCTTTATTCAGAGAGTATTTGAGACTTGAGTAGGAGGAGCACAGTGCCCTAGCAGAGCACTTTGGTTTAATCAAGAGAATACACTGCCAAGTGCCAAGAGAAGTACTCTTGGTTTGTTTATCTTAGAAGTACCCTGTCAAGAGGAGCACTCTTGGTCACCTGTCCTACATCACTCTACATTTTTTTTTTAAGAAAGAAAAAAGATTACTGCAGAAGCTGGAAAAATTTGGAGAATATGTGACGGTGTAAATATAACAATAGGCACTAGCAATAGAGAAAAAGAGAAAAGAGATCAAATTACCTGTCGCGTATCTTCATATGATAGAAATGTTTCCCAACCCTCATTTGCCATATAATCACGCCGAACAAGCTCCACCTCTTCTGGCTTAATTTGGTGGTGAATATCCTACAGAGAAATATAAAATGTTTATTGGTGCTCCAAAAAGGTATTTAGAGAACAAATTGTGTCTGCAGAATTTTAAAGCCTTTGCGATCTTTGTTACATAAAATTCCCAAACAAAACTGGCTCTATCTAATAACCTGGATACCGGCTTCTCTGGTCCGAACATCACGGCATTTCAGTCCCAGGTCTTCCATTCGAGCTAATGCTAGCTCCCTCAGATTCCCTTTCTCAACCCCAGAGGTAACCAGAGGCATGGGAATATCCCGCTGAACTCTATAAACACGTGTCCATGGGGGTACCATTGCAAGGATCCTTGCTATGATGTCCACAAGTTGCTCAGGTGGATAATTTCGATACCTACAATTATATTAATGAATTTGTTTACTTTCTACAGGCCATTTAAAAAAATTTCCTAATGAATACTAAAGTAGAAATTGAAGGGTTAGAGAAAAAAGTAGCGGTAATATAACATATTTGATATATACCTGCCAGTTTTCCAGAGCTCATAAAGCCCAGTTCCACGTATTACAAGTGTAGGATATATTTTAAGCCCATCTGCTCTGAACAAGGGACTCTCAAAAAACTCCCGGAAACTTTCCATGTCCCTTTCAACACCGACGTTTGGAAGATCAGGCATCATGTGTGCAACAACCTAAAGCAAAAGCCAAAAAATTAAGCATAAACCAAATGACAAGAAAGAGAAAGTTTGATAACATTCATGAATAACCTAGTCCGTATTCTAAAGTAATACAACTTGAGAAATGTAAAACATTCAGGAGTAATATGTTGTAACATAAAATGTTGGCTTATTATACAGATAAATCTATCTAAAGCTTGTTCTAGTCTAGACAAATAGTCAAATATGATGAGACAATAAACATGGCAAAAAGTTCACTGAAAATATATGTGCAGGAATATGTATCAACATATTTTTATCTAAAAAGATGCAGCAGAAGGGACACATAGGAGAATGGTTGGTCAGGACAAAGTTGTGTTTTCTACTGAATGTGCACATTGAGATAAGAGTAAAAAACCTTGAAACCAGCATCTTTAGCCAAGCAAAAACAATCAGCTACAGCAGCTACAGTGTGTCCTCTATTAGTGTCACGAGCAACATCCTCATAGGTGCTTTGGACTCCAATCTCCAATCGTGTACAACCATAAGAAAGCATTTGTCGCAAGTGAGGCCCAAGACAATAATCTGGCCTCCTGATAAATTAAAAAGTGCAAAACTTGACAAGCTCATCATAGATGTGTTACACCACACTATTGCCATGTAAATTTCCCAAAACGTTTCCACTAAATTAATTAACTAATTGTAGATATGCTTGAACAAAAAATGCAGAAACACCCTAGAAATTTCATAACTAAACCAATCTATGTCACAGTGATGACTTTTCATATTGTATATATATCTTTTTTATCACTGGAAAAAGTTGTTGATCTACAGAAGACGCCTTATTTTCATTAACCAAAAAAGAAAAGGACATCAACATTCATTTACAACTATACATGACCAACAGATCACGGCTCAAAATTTTTACATTTATTGAAAATGTAAATGTAAATACTTAAATGGCAACTTACGTTTCAATTGTCATGCCAATACACTTGGTTGCGCTATGCTCAGAGTAAGCCACTGCCTCTTCCACATTGGCAGACGTGTGTCCAGACAAAGCATCATGAAGATTTCTTATAAAGTAATCACGGTAATCAGCTGGAAGTGACATGAAGGTACCCCCCATTAAGATAAACTCAACCTGAAAACAACCACCATAATTATAAAGACTTCACACTGCACATCTACACTTATTTCATGCACTTGGATTGGAATATTCAGGTCCGAACCTTGTCTACACTATGACCCAGACGCTTAAGCTGATCTATCCTGCTTCTTGCTTGGACATACGGATTATACCTAAACCCAGTTCCACAAGTATATCATTCATAAAAAATTAGCACAAGGCATAATATAAACCCTTCAAAGAATGTTTTGGACACAAAAGAAAACAAGGTTAGCAAGATAACTTTCTGGCAAACAGTGATGCACAACCTACTAAATTTACAAGCATACTAGCATAATCATCACTAATTGTAAGTAATATCTTAGTAAATAGTCAAATTAATCCCTAATGATATGAAAAATACGTTTAATGCCCCGTAAACATGGTCAAATTAGTTTTCACAACAAAATCAATTTGACCGATGAAATTCATATGAATGTGTAATTTGTTAGTCAAACTAATTATTTGAGGAATGAAATACACACTCACGAACTAATTTAACCACACAAACCAAGACTAATGTCTCCAAACGTGCATTCTATCAACTATTCTTCATGACGAAACCCAAAAGTAACAACTAATTTACCGAATGAAACGCACAATTAGTAATTCAGGAACTTCCAAGTGTAATTTCAATATTAATTTAGATTCACTCTTGAGCATTCTCATTTACCCTAACACAAAACCAACACAACCTTACCTCGCACGAATTGCGCGCATGCTGGTCGGTTCGTAACCGGTGTAAGACTGCGTGCTGTACTCGAAGTCCGAGTCGGGGCCCCCCGGGCAGTAAACGCAGATGTTCCCGGTGGTGGCGATGTGGGGGCAGCGGTGGGGCTTGGACATGACGGCGACGACGGCGATTCCAGAGGCGGTGCGGACGGGCTTCGCGCGGAGCTTGGGGAGGAGCGTTTCGCGCTCGGCGTCAGGGAGCGCGGCGATCATCTCCACGAGCTTGGGCGCGCGCGAGAGGCCGTACTTACGGCACGCCGCGGACTTGAGCGCGTTCAGGTCCACGTTCTGGCCTCTGTGAGAGAGGTCCACCATGGAGTTCACGATCTCCGCGATGGCTCGAACGCGCGCCTCCTCCTCGCTCAGACCGTGGGCCTCGAACCCGCCCTTGCCCGGCCGGGGGGCCTTTCTCACCTCCGCCACCACTGCAGCCGCCATGTGCGCAAGGAAAAACCCGAAAGTAACTACAGTTACAAGGTTTTAGCAATGCAATGCACTACTTCGCAAACCCTTCTCTTTCGTCCGGAAACCCGTATGTGTATACTCAATAAATCACTATCATAAATGAATTTATTTAAATTTATTTTGAGATTAATTTCTATTTACACGTGTAAAAGTTTTTACACGATTAATAAATCATAAATTATATTCGATGAGAAGTAATTTTGTTTAAATTAAGTAAAACTATTATAGAGAACAAATTTAACCAATTCATTTTTTTTAGGAGAAAAGTATTGGATGACATTATTTAAGAGGAAAGGCTGGGGCCTATGCATTAGAAGAAACAAAAGACTATATTTGGTGGGGATAATCCCCTATCTAATGCATCTCACTAAAGTTAAAAGCTAAGGCCCCGTTTGGGGTGGTTGCGAGTTTTTGGTTTTTGGTTTTCAAATACAATTTTCGAAACAAAACGCGTTTGGCTAAAATGGAGCTAAAATGGTTTTTAACTCAATTTCAAAACACTTTTACATTCATTTTCAAAACCAAGAAAAAAGGATTTGTAAATTTGGTTTTTGGTTTTTAAAAATAAATACACATCATTATATTTGACAATAGTCTTTTTTGTCACCACCACCACTACAACCACCACCATTGTCACCACCACTACTGCTGCCGCCATCTCCATAGCCATCGTCACCGTCACCACCACCATGACTACCAGCACCACCACCACCATCATCGCTGCTGCCATCTCTGCAGCCACCATCACCGTCACCACCACCACCGCTACACCACCACAACGACCACCAGCACCACCACCACCATCATCGCTGCCGCCATTTCCGCAGCCACCGTCACCGTCACCACCACCACCACCACTACACCACCACCACGACCATCGGCACCACCACCACCATCATCGCTGCCACAACTACCACGACCACCGGCATTGCTGCCACCATCACCACTGCCACAACTACCACTCATCACTGCTGCCACAACTACCACGACCACCAACATCACCTCCACCACTACAAGCTTCATCACTACTACCATCGTCACTGCCACCACCACGACCACCATGATCACAACCACTAGCGCTGCTGCCACCACCACAGGCAATGTCACCACCACCACTGACTTTGCCACCACCATCACCATTGGCATCGCCATGATCACTATCGGTACCGCTACAACCACTGTCGTCGACACCGTTATAACCGTCACTGTCGGCTTTACCACCGCCATCACCATCATTGTTGTCGTCACCACTACCACTGTTGTCACTACACAAACATATTCTTAAACTAATTTTAATAGAATAAGAAATTTCAAAGTGAGTTTATTTTGAAATCAAAAATTAGAAAAAAAAAAACTAAAACTAATTTTTAAAAAGTAAAAACTAGTTGTAGTTTTTGAAAATTTCAAAACTCACAACCAAAAACCACCCCAAACGGGCCCTAAGGCTCCTTTGGGATGGTTGCAAGTTTTCAGTTTTTGGTTTTCAAATGTAATTTTTAAAACAAAACCTGTTTGGCAAAATTAGAGTTAAAATGGTTTTTAACTCATTTTAAAAACAGTTTTGGATCACTTTTCAAAACAAAACAAAAAAAAAGTTTTCAAGGTTATGTTTTAAGTTTTTTAAAATATGTTCCACGCCCCCGTATCATTCCTGTTCTCTCTTCTCTCTACGTGAGGGTTTCCATTCTTGTAGCTCCTTTGTATCCATTGCTATAATGCCAAAGTATCATATTGGATCCAGCTATCCAGGTTCGTGATTTTTGGCTATATGTGATCTTTCCCAGATTTTAAAAAGCAAAAAATTATAGAAAAACCTGACTCAATCTAAAAACATGAGCCTTTTGGCTTAAATGCACTAGCTAGTACAACAATTTTGTGTGATGATCTTGTTGACCTTACTAATTCATCAGTCGAACCCATCACCAAACATCCAACGCACTGTCTTGGATGCACTTGTATTGTGTGCATTCAACCTCCAAGTGGAAAAGGGAGACATAAGCCAACATGTACTTGCTTTGCCTACATGACTGTGAAGCGCCGGTTCAACACCCTTATGATGTGTAAAAAAAAACACCAAGCAGAACGTGAAGCAGATGCAAAACTAACAACAATATTTTAAAACAGAAAAAAAAATTTGAAACTAAAAACTAAAAATTGATTTTAGTTTTTAAAAATTTAAAAACTAAAAACTAAAAACCACCCTAAACGGGGTCAAAAGAAGCAAACTTGCCTGTTGTCTTATTACCAGTCCTTTTTGTATGGGAAAGAGCAACATAAGCAAAATTACTTTTGAGTAGATATAGCAGTCATCCAACACTCCTTGGAAGTAGTTTCTACCAACAATATTTTCCTGACCCCAAGCTTGTGCGACACTCACAATTTGTTTCCACAAGTAAGCGCGTAATGCATAGCTGGCTCGCAAGGTGGAGACTCCATCTAAGACACAACTCTTATGCTAAGTTAGGGGTAAATCGCTGATTCAAAACTATAGTAGCAGCTGCCAAAACTTGACCATGATCATCCCCGAACACAGCTCCAAAATCCGTTCTACTATTTTTAACTTAGGCGTCAAAATTGCATTTGATTGTAACAACTAGAACTCAAAAAACAAAGAATGAGAATGGTACTGTATTATTGAAAACAATGACGACATCCACTTCCAGGAAATCCACTGGAATGAGTAATACAAGCAGAAAATTAAGAGTCGGAATATAGAAATTAAGAAAGGAATAATTCGCCTCCCCTCACAGGATTTTCCCCCAAAACAAAAATGATTACCCACACTCAAAAATCCCTGAGCCTAGAGTTGGTTATTCTTTTCCTATTGCTCTTTCTCCATCCTGCCTTTTCTGGATCTCTAACTACCCCTTGCTCCAGCTGGCTTCCAGGCTGTCCTATGCCACGTGGATAAATTGACTTATGTGCCACGGTGTCCATGTCAGCTCCCGATTTCCTTACATTACCTTCCCCTTTAAAAACAACCTTGTCCTCAAGGTTGAAGTTAGGATAACTGCGTTGTATATCTTCTACGTCTTCCCAAGTTGCCTCAGCTGCATCCCACTCGGACCATTTAATTAACACTTGAGGAATTTGAGCATTGCCCTTCATAATGACTCTACTACTCAAAACTGATTCAGGTTGGATAACAGGGCCCAATTCTGTCGTAAGCAGTGGTAAAGGCATATAAGATATAGTTGGAGTATCCTTAAAAGGTTTCAATTGAGACACATGGAATATTGGATGAATCCTAGCAGACTCCGACAATTGTAACTTGTAAGCAACTGCACTAACTTAAGCAATGACGGGGAAAGGGCCAAAGTATTTCATACCTAATTTCTGATTCTTTCTCAATGCAACAGAATGTTGTCTATATGGTTGTAACTTCACTAAAACCAACTCTCCCAGTTCGAACTCAACATCTTTTTTCTTCTTATCTACTTGAGCTTTCATTTGTTGCTGGGCTTTAGATAAATTCTCCTTAAGTTCTGCCAGCAGACTATCTCTATGTTGCAACTACTCTTATAAGTCAAGAGGATCGAATGAACTAGAACAATACCGCATGAGAGTAGGTGGATCCCGTCCATATAATGCCTTAAATGGGGTCATACTCAAGCTTATGTGAAAAGCTGTGTTGTACCAATACTCTGCCCAAGATAAAGTCTTAAACCAGCTCTTAGGATTGTGAAATGTGAAGCATCGCAAATACATTTCAAGGCACCTGTTTAGCGTCTCAGCTTGATCGTCCAATTGAGGATGGTACGCAGATGTCATTGCCAAAGTAGTTCCTCGTAATTGAAAAAGATGTTGCCGGAATTTACTTGTAAAAACCTTGTCCCTGTTCAATACTATAAACATAGGCATTCCATGAAGCTTGACCACATTTGCCATAAAAGCTTCAGCTACTTGTTTACTGGTGTAATTAGTTTTGAGTGCCATGAAGTGCCCATAGTTAGAGAGTCTGTCCGCTACTACCATGATCACTGTGTACCCGAACGAATTTGGCAAGCCAATTATGAAGTCCATAGCTATATCCTCCCAAACCTGATTGGGAATCGGTAAAGGCTGTAAAAGGCCAGCAGGAAGTGTAGTTATGGATTTGGCTTGCTGACAAATAGCACATTCCTACACAAACTTCTTAATGTCTTCCCTCATTTTTCGCCAATAAAATTGTGACATAATTCTGGCCAGCATCTTGGCCACCCTCGCATGTCCTCCAATCGGTTAACAATGGTATTCCACTAAAATTTTCTATTTGAGGTCACCCTGCGTTGGCAAAACCAATCTTCCCTTCCAATAAAGCAACCCGTCCTTCACCTTATAACACGGATCAAGAGAAGCATGACTCTGGCACAGTTTGATAATTTCTAACAATTGGTCATTGTGTTGTACTTCTTCCCTTAGTTCTTGCAACAATGTGATATGTGGTTTGGACCACGCCAACATCAAGACCCTAGACAAGGCAGCTGCAACTAGATTATCTTTGCCTGGTTTGTATTTGATTTTGAAATCAAAACCAATAAACTTATGAAGCCATGCCTGCTGTTCAGGAGTTTGCAATGACTGATCTAATAAACTCTTCAAGCTTTTTTGGTCAGTTCTAATAATGAACTTGTGGCCCAATAAGTAGTGTCGAAATTTAGACAAAGCTTCCGTTATGGCTAGAAATTTCCTGATATATGCAGACTGGCGCTGCATTCTTGGAGGCAACTTCTTTGAGAAATAGGTGATAGGGTGACCCCCTTGACTTAGTACTACTCCAATACCCAAGCCTGATGCATCTGTCTCCAGAATAAAAGGTTGGGTGAAATCCAGTAATGCTAAAACAGGAGTTATAGTAATGGTCTGTTTAAGCTTGAGAAAAGTGTCCTCCGCCTCTGTATTCCATGAGAAAGCATCTTTCTTTTAACAAATTTGTGAGTGGAACTGCCATCATGACATATGCTTTGATAAATCTTCTATAATAGCCTGTTAATCCTAGAAATCCTCTCAATTGCTTCACATTAGTTGGCCTTGGCCAGTCTAAGACAACTTGAATTTTATTTTTATCCATGGCCACTCCATTGCCTGAAATCGTGTGGCCCAAATATTCTACTTCCAATAACCCAAAGGAGCATTTGGACAATTTCACAAAGAGAACATATTGGTGTAGAGTTTGCAAGATAGATTCCAGGTGTTGTAAATGTTCAAACCAGGAAGGGCTATAGATAAGAATATCGTTAAAAAAAACCAACACACACCTTCGCAAAACTGATTGAAAAATCTGATTCATTAGGCGCTGAAACGTTGCTGGTGCATTTGTAAGGCCAAAGGGCATGACTAACCATTCATAATGCCTATGGTGTGTCCGAAAAGCTGTTTTATGCCAATCACTAGGGTCCACCAAAATTTGATGATAAACCGACCTAAGATCTAACTTAGAGAAATATTTAGCCCCATATAATTCATCCAATAACTCATCTACAGTAGGCATAGGAAAACTATCTTTAATAGTAATCACATTCAAAGCTCTATAATCAGTACAAAATCTCCAGGTACCATCTTTCTTTTTTACCAGTAAAATTGGGGAAGAAAAAGGGCTATTACTGGGTTGGATAATTCCCTGCTCAAGCATCTCTCGTACCATTTGTTCGATTTTCTCCTTTTGGCTATGAGGATACCTGTATGGTCGCACCTTAACTGGTTGGGATCCCACCTGTAATGGAATGACATGATTCTGCTGGCGTGTAGAGGGAAGACCTGCAGGATTTTTAAATACCATATTGTATTTATGCAACAAAGTAGCTAATTCAGGCACCATATGATCAGGTAATTCCAACAACATATCTTAAAGTAATTCCGGTTTGACCAGTTGAATAGCAAACATCTCTGAAATAGATTTGGTGTGCTGCAATCGTTTGATGTGGTGGAATTAAGCCTGAGTCGGAAGTGATGATTGTTCTCCCTGTAAGGTAATAAATTTGTCCTTGTGATAGAATTTGAGGCTTAAGGACTCATAATCAGCTACATGTGGGCCTAACGTAGCCAACCAACCTGCTCCCAAAATTAAGTCCGCACCAGCTATAGGTAATAAGTACACAGGGAGCTGCAATTCATGGCCTTACACTGTCACTACTAAATTCTTCACCAGTCCTTCTGCAGACATGGAATGTCCATTACCCACCAAAACCTTGAAGAGAGGTGCAGGTTCAATAGGTAATTTCAGAAAGTGAGCAACTTTAGGCTGTAAGAAGTTGTCTGAGCTTCCACCATCTACTAGGATTTGAATAGTAATAGCTCCAATTTGTCTAGTAAATTTAGTGGTGCCCACACCGTTAGCTCCTTTCATAGCATTTAAGGAGAGGTGATGGTTAGTTGTAATATTGGCACTGTTGGAAGCTGTCATATCGTGGGGTTCCGGTTCCAGCTCATTGTTCACCTCTTCTTCTATTTGTCAAATCATCAAGTGTCGATTCAGACATCTATGATTGAAAGAGAACTTCTCATCACATGTATAACATAGACCTTTTTCTCTTCGTAATTGCATTTCTGCAGGTGTCATTCTTTTTATATTGCTGTTTTTTTGGTGTTTGGTTGAATGGTCTGGTTGGAGGGGTGGGTAGGAAAGGTGGGTTATTGGGTTTGTTCTGGTAATAGGAAGTGGTGGAAGTATTAGCTAGGTACTTGGGTTGGTATTTAGGCTGAGTGGCTGGGGAACCTATTTTAGGTGGTAAAGGATACTTCTCCTCAAACAATTTGGCAGGAGCTACTGCCTTGAGTAAGGATATAGGACTTTGAGCCATGACTTCCCTGTGAAGGTCCACTTGTAATCCACTAAGGAAAGAGTCTAATAATGCATCATTGCTTAAGCCATAAACACGATTAGCTAAAGCAGTAAATTCCCTATAATAGTCACTTACTGAACCTGTTTGCATCAATTTAAAGGGTGTAGCTCTAGGGCAATCATACGTAGAAGGGCCGAAGTCTAATTCTAAGGCTCTAGTGAAGGCTTGCCATGATTGAAATAGTTAAGTCCTCTGCATCATTTAAAACCAGGGAATAATGTCCCGACCTAAGTGTACTGCAGCTATGGTTATTCGATCAACATCCGGTGTGTCATAATACTCAAAAAACTGTTCTGCCTTAAAAATCCATTGAAGAGCATCTTTAACTGAGGGAATTTGAGTTTCACGTTATGCACCTAAAATGGTCGATGTGGTGGCTCTTTTATTGAGTTTAGACCGCCATGGGGAGAGTTATGAGAAGGATTAGGTTTCTGAAGCAATTCTTGTAGTGCATCTTCAATTCGAGCCAATCAATTATTACTGATTTCCTTCCCTTGCTCAAATCGGGCTATATACTTCATTATCTCATTTCCATTATCTCCATCATCTTCTTGACGTCGGCGAGTAAATCCTTCATACGAGTGTTCTCTGCCATGGTGACAATGAAAGCACCAAATTGTAACAACTAGAACTCAAAAAACAAAGAACGAGAATGGTACTATATTATTGAAAACAATGACGGTATCCACTTCCAGGAAATCCATTGGAATGAGTAATACAAGTAGAAAATTAAGAGTCGGAATATAGAAATTAAGAAAGGAATAATTCGCCTCCCTTCCGGATTTTCCCCCAAAACAAAAAAATGATTACCCACACTCAAAAATCCCTGAGCCTAGAGTTGGTTATTCTTTTCATATTGCTCTTTCTCCATCCTGTCCTTTCCGGATCTCTAACTACCCCTTGCTTCAGCTGGCTTCCAGGTTGTCCTACGCCATGTGGATAAATTGACTTATGTGCCACAGTGGCCATGTCAGCTCCCGATTTCCTTACTGAGGCGTCAAAATTGCATTTGACGCACTCTGGAGGAGGTGCAGTCCATGCATGTTGACCCGATGTGGAAATATTCTGCTGCGCTACTTCCGGAAAAATCTTTAATGAGTGAGCTCTCTCCAAAACCTGTCTAACCTGCATCCGTTATCCGTCAAAGACCAATGCGTTCCTTTTATTCCAGATTGCCCATGTCAAATTGAAAATTGTTACGATCACTTCTTTATCACCCAAAGACAACCATATATCAAACCATACTGCAAAATTGTGGACCAACTCACTGATTCTAATCCCCAGGGATGAAGCAAACCATATAGCACGTACCTCCAAGCAAGTAACAAGTGCATGTATAGTGGACTCAATATCTGCATTGCAAAATAGGCACTGATCATCTTCTAGTACCTTTCGCCTCCATAAGTTCTCTCTCACTGGGATTATATTAGGGCAAGCACGCCAAATGAATTTTGCAACTTTGGGCACCACTGGTACAGCCCAGATCTTCCGCCATTTTACCCACTGCCCAGCACTTGTTGAGGCTTGGCCAACTCTTTGACTCTCCATAATCAGGTTGTAGCCTGACTTCGTAGAATAAGTGCCATCCTCTATGAACTTCCAAACCAATGAATCAACTATTCAATATCTTTTAGTAGGATTTCTTTAATTCTATCTGCTACCTCCATCGCAAATATACTCTGAATGAGTTGGTCATTCCATTTTCGTACATCATGAAGAATAAGATCAGATACTAGCATATCATCTTGAACACCATCTGGTAACGGGCTGAAAACTCTATTATTCGGGACCTTGGGGAGCCACTTATCTTGCCAAACTTAAACAGATTCACCATCACCAATTCTCCAAAAAACACCTTGTTCAAAGATCCTTTTTTACCTCCATCATACTCGCCCATGTGTAACTTGGGTTGTGACCGTTGATTGCCTCCAAGGGGTGAAATATGGGAAAATACTTTGCCTTTAGCGTTCTAGTTAAAAGGGAATTCTCAAAACAAATAAGGCGGCACCATTGCTTTGACAGAAGGGCAAGATTAAATGCCTATGCCATATGGAAACCCATCCCACCTTCTTTCTTCGCCTTAGATAACTTGTCCCAACTCAGCCAATGTAACTTCCTGGATCCCATGTTGCCCCCCAAAAAAATTTGGCAGTCAAACTTTCAATTTGAGAGCAGATTGAACTTGGAACAAGAAAACAACTCATAATGAATGTAGGTATAGACTGCACCATCGACTTGATTAGAACTTTCCTTCCAGCTTTTGATAGAACTTTCTCCTTCCAACCTGAGTTTTTTCCACACCTTATCCCAGACAAAGTTAAATATTTGTTTCTTTGATCTCCTTACAATTGTTGGGATACCCAAATATTTCTGATAACTTTCAACTGCCTTAATTCCCATTACCCTTTCAAGGTCATGAACTCTGACAGTAGGCACGTTTCGACTACAAGAAAGCTTCAATTGGCTTGAAGCCAACTCATAGGTTTTGAGGATCTACAATAAGTGATTAGCTTCCTCCGGTGTTGCCCTTGAGAAAATGATACTATCATATGCAAAAAAGAGATATGAGATTTCAGGAGCTTTTGGATTGATTTTTATACCATGCAAACACCTAGACTCCACAAAACAAAGGTGCAAAAAGAGAGCTTCTGCACAAAGGATGACAAGGTAAGGGGACAGGGGGTCCCCTGTCAAAGACCTCTGTGTGGGTTAAACTCCTTATGTCAATGATAATGTGACAACTATCTATTAGGGACAAACATGATGTTTCTTAAATAATAAAAATTAAAATGAATGTCTTTTAATATAAAAGGAACTGATATTTTTTTTTAATTTTATAAGGACTAAAAAATTATCATTAAAGACTAAAATCATAAAATAAAATTTTGTAGGAACTCAAATCATAATTTTTTTATAAAGACTAAAAACATAAAATAAATATATTACAGGGATTAGAAACATATTTAAATTTAAATTATATCAAGTATAACAAGTAATTATTATAAAAATTAATAAATTTATCATATATAATAATTTTTATTGGTTAGTATAATTTTTTTTTACATTAGCTATATATATACTATTTCCTCATTTATTTTCTTGAAATTTAAAATCAACAAGCAATTCCTAGTGCTTCCCTCATTTTAAAGAAGTTAATTAGAGTACATTTTTTTTAAAGTTACTTAAATTTAATTTTAGCTCTCTTGAAAAATAACACATATTACTCTTAACTTGTAATTATAATTTTAAATTTATTTTTCTAAAATAATTTATGTTTATTTTGTGTGTAATTTTAAATGTTTTTCACTTAATCTATGTTTTTATTTTACGTTAAATAGCTGTCCACGTTTCTTTTATAATTTTAAATATTTGTACTTAAATATTTTTAATTTATATATTCTAGAATTTATGTCAATTAAGTATGGGTATCTCACAAAATCATCATATCTTTGTCTTCAAAGTGTACATATATCGCATTACCATAATTATCCTGCTAGATCTTTCCTCTTTATCTTCTGTGCTAGACCTTTCTTCGTCACAACACAAATTTTTATTAATTTTCATTTAAACTTATATTTCAGAATTCGACGACGTCGTTTCAATAGTCCTCAAAGTTTCAAACAGTCATCTCGGAAGTGCCAGAAGCTGTGTGCAAATTCGCCGAGAAAGCAGAGTGCCGCAGAGAAACGAAAAATCACCGATGGAGGAGGGTTTAGAGAAGAGAGAATTGGAAGGTGAGGTAGTTAGCAAGGTTGCCGAAGTGATTTTGGCTTTAAAGAATGCGAAGCACGTCGATCAAGTCATTTGCGCGCTTCATTCTATAGCCACCCTTCTCTTCCCCCTTGACTCTTCTCTCCTCTCAGGTTCGTTAATTATTGCCCTAACTTGAATAAACTTCATCACTACTTGTTTACTGGGAATGAGTGTGCACTATTTCACTTGCTTGAAAGAAGATTTTGATTTTGTATGAATGTCTCCAACGTGGCAGATAGCATCCACGAGAGTTATCAAGACCAGGTTTGTGTTCGTTTTTATCTTGGAATTCGCCGTTGTAATTTAATCTTCGTAATTTCATGTTTCCTCTCGTGCCGTTTTCAGGTCTTCAGTGTCGAAGTTCCTTCTGCAGAAAAACGACATGGTTGGTGGCATGCGTTTTATCGAGGAGCTGCTTTTCCTACATTGGCTAGGTTTCTATTACTTGGTAATGTTTTTGTTTTCCCCTCCAAATTTTAAGTTGCTCAAAATTAACATTGCGTTTTTTTTTCCCATTTAACATGCAACTTTCTGGCTGCAGATGTTGCCTCGAACTGGTTGGGTTGTTTTCCCTTTTCGGCACAGAAATATGTTTATGATGTTTTCTTTGTTCGTGGATTGGTCACTGAGGTGCTGCAGATTTTGGTTCCTTTTCTCCAGCTGAATGTGAGTGATGGTCTTGATGTTAATGCTGTCCTCTCTAATTCTGAAAGGTATGGATGTTCATATTGCGCAATGTCTTGAATGTAGTTTCTTTCGCCTTAAAAGTTATCAGCATACTTGTGCTTAATTTGGTGTGAAGTAACTAGCCGATTTAATTTAACATTGGGAAGAACTTATCCAGATTCCAACATTTATAACAGATTGCTTGTACTGTGCTTGCTTGAAAATAATGGGGTGCTCCAGTTAGCAAAAGAGTTTGGTGGTCCTTCTAAATTGAAAAGCGTTACAGATGAATGGATCAAGATGGATATATCTAGGGTGGCACAGATTGTTGTATCTATTCCTGACAAAGCAAGAATGAACTCCTTGGCTTCATTGTCATCACAGTATTCTCCTTTTTCTTTTCTTGCTTTAGATA
Source organism: Spatholobus suberectus (assembly GCA_004329165.1). Lineage (NCBI taxonomy): Eukaryota > Viridiplantae > Streptophyta > Magnoliopsida > Fabales > Fabaceae > Spatholobus > Spatholobus suberectus. The sequence goes on from CM014729.1 coordinate 65,575,115, forward strand.
GTTTATGGGTTCCATTGATTGAATGTCATCATGGTTCTGAGTTCCTTTGTAACCACTTCATGTATTTTTTTCACCAAGAGTATTCAGTGTGTTCTTCAAACAGATTATTGTCCAACTACTCTCCTTGGCAGAAGAAAGAGAGATGATTTTGCTAGACGATGTAGACATGGATGAAATGGACAAAAATGGTGCACTGTTATTTGTAGGGGAAATGTTTTCTCGCATCTGTCGCCGTGGCTCTGCTGGTAACTTTAAATTTTGACACTGAAACAGTCTTTTTTTCTTGTTTTTTATTTTAACTACATATATTAGCTAGTATCCTTAAATTGCTTTGAATTAACTATCAGCCTTTGTGAAATAGATCACATTTTCTTCATATCAATCTTTATCTTCTATTAAGCCAACTCTCCTTTTTTCTTTATAAATAAATTTAATTATTTATAAATAAATAATTACACCTCAAGAGCCACACTATGTTGCAATTGCTGTACCATTTTGTGGAGAAAAAAAGGACATGTTGTCACTTGTTATAAAGGTTATAGTTTTCAGAAGATAATAAGGGTCACATGGGTTATAGTTTGCAGAAGGCATGCTATTTAGTTTCTTATTTGCAACATTTGTCCATGGACTGTTTGAAACAACTAAAAAGAAGCTAGTGAATCAATTATCAATGTGAAATTGACATCATGTTGGAAAGCTGCCTTAATTGTGGTTACCCCTAGCTCACCTTAAATGCGGCCTATCAAAGTTGGTTGCCAATGTCTCAGAAAAGGGTTAGCTAGAAAGGGGGGCTGATCAGAAAGGTTGAGTAGAGCGTCGTAGTGTGCAACGGTCAGGACATTGGCTCTTAGGGGGTTGAGATCCCACATCAATTAGAGATAAGGCCTTAGTAGTGCTTATAAAGCTAGAGCAATCCTCACTATGCAAGCTGGTTTTGTGGCGTTGAGTTAGGCCCTAAGCCCAAATTCTAAGAAGCTAGTGAATACCAAGTTTGTAAAGGTTTGAAATGCATTGTTGTAAGTGCAGTGACATGTGGTTATGGACTACTGCAAGTTTGTAGCCTATTAAACTGTTTGACAACTTGAATTCTCACCTTTATAGTAAAGATACTACATAGAGGTTGTATTTAGTTTCCTTGGACACAATGTGATGTCAATTGGCCAAGGAAGAGCCTGAAGTGATCTTTCAAGTCCTAAACAGCATGTGAGTAGTGTCCTTTGACTTAAATGTAAACCAAGCTAACAAATGACTCTCTAAAACAGTCCCATTTGTAATCATTGATGAATAATTTGACACTAATGTGAATCCATGTTAAAGGTTCTTTATGTTGGATGCTGCGATTTTGAAAGCAGAATATATTAATTTTGCTTGTCCTATTTAAGAATGTAGATATCTTACTAAATTGCTAATGCATGGACCAACCAAAACTGTTTTAATCTTGTCAGCATCAATGTAATCTTATAACAATTCGTGATTTATAGACTGTTCATAACAAATAAATTTCTTACGAGAGTCTGCTTTGGTAATTTTGTTTTAAAAATAGATGACTCAGTGGTTAGGTATCTCATTGCTCTGATGGGTTTAGGTCTTCTCTATTCTCTATTGGAATAGAGATGTACTATTTCATATATAGTGATGGAGCAGCATGTGACAGCCTCAAGCCACTGCAAGGTTTCTATTGTTGATTGCCTTCAGTTGCAACTGTTATCTAGGAAAATTGCAGCAGTTGTGGGCAATATTTAGTTGCAGTGATAAAATCCCTTCTTTACCCCCTGTTTTTGGAGTTATCAAACCCATTATTTTTGGTATTTTTGTGATTTGCCATTGTTTTACATTAGAAATATAAAGGGTTTCTGTTTTGACCAAAAAAAAAATAAAAATAGGAAGTTTGACCTTGTATCAATGAAAGATGGAATGTGACCTCTGTTTTGTTTCCGGCCTCCAACCCACTGTGCCAGTGTTTCTTCAACATACTCACTGCTCTATGGCAGTGTTTAGGTCTCTATTCACATATCTCTGTTCTTCTTTTATCCTTTGGTCTTTATTCACATGAGGCATTGTAGCTCACAGGTCTCTTTTTTTGTGTTATGTTCTTTCCTCATACTTCATAGTTATGTTCTTTTCCCCCCCAACTGCTTTATACAATGAGGTTTGGTTATTAATTATGAAAACGTCTTATTTTGGGTATTTTTTTAAAATTTTTTTTTAGCATTTATATTTGTATAGTATAAGTTGATTATTTGTATATTTAACCATTGGTATAGCGGTCATCCTGCTATAGCATTTTTAGGGTTGGCCACTCCTCCCTGTGATTTGGGATTAATAACCGTGGTTTGAGAAACTGGAAGCATTATGTTGGATTTAACTGTCTTCTAACTCTTATCCTATACCTAATGGAAAATAAAACTGCTTTTAAAACTGCTGAAAGGGACTGGTTAAATGAGGTTGGTGACCTACAGTTATGATTCTAACCCTATGCCATTAGTATTGTGAATTATAATTGACTTTTGTCTGGACTAACTATTTAGCGTGATCAAAATTGTTTGATTTGTTTCCTTATTCAATCTCTTGTAGATCTTCTATCTAGTGAATTAATACCGGAAGTTCTAAGGCTTGTCAACAGCTGCTTATCATCCAGTAATGATTCAGTTTCTAAGGAATTGCTTCGTTCAAAACCAGACACGGTATTTTGGTTGAGAATAATGGAATCCATTAGTGATCCTTATACCACAGAAAGAATATCTGAGTTGATTTTGCATAAGTTAGCTACTCAACATGCAAATGATGTTCAAGCATATTGGGTGCTGTGGTTGTTATTCCATCGAATTTTTAAGCTTCAGGCTTCTGTCAGGTGAGTGAAAATATTAGTTTATTTTGTGTTTGTTCAAGGATGATCTAGAACTAATGCTCCATTTGATTTGAAGGAAATAAAAATTGCTGCTTCCCACTTTATTGGTTATTAATTATTATTGACATTAGGTCTTTGCACTATGATGCACACAACATAGTAGTCAATTCCAATTAGGGGGTGTAAGTGGCTTGAGTTGGGTCGGGTTCTGCCTTATTTAAGACCCAACCCAATGAAGTATAGTCGGGTTAGGTTGGGTTTTTTTTTTTTTTTTTTAAAGCGACTCAACCCAAACCAACCCAACCATAATCGGGTTGGGTTGGGTAATCGGGTTGGATGATTGAAATATTAATATAATTTTGGAAATTAAAAAAAAAAAAATAGAAAAAAAATTCAGAAAAAATTAAGAAAAATGAATATCTAATTAGTTCAACTCATCCAATGCACGTGCAATTTAAAATACAAGTCTAACTGTAGGTTTTATTGAATGTATGTCTCGTCACACACTTTAGGTCTGTATTTATAATAGTAATGAAGAGTACAAATAACACTCCCCCTCAAGTTGGAGCATATAAGTCATATGAGCCAAGCTTGTTACAAATGTGGTCAACTCAAGAGCCTTTGAGAGATTTTGTGAACATGTCTACCAGTTGATCATTGGAGTTGACAAAGTCAGTGACAATTTTTCCTGAAAGCACCTTCTCTCTTACAAAATGGCAGTCTATCTTTATGTGTTTGGTACGCTCATGAAAAATTGGATTAGATGTAATGTGGATAGCGGCTTGATTGTCACAGATAAGCTTAGTATCCTGAGTATCTCCAAATTGTAATTGTTGGAGAAGTTGCCTAAGCCATGTAAGTTCGCATGCAGCTGCGACCATAGCACGATATTCAGCTTCAACACTGGATCTAGTAACTATATTCTGCTTCTTGCTTCTCCATGAGATCATATTCCCTCCAATTAGGACACAATAGCCAGATGTGGACCTCTGATCTGATGGTGATCCTGCCCAATCAGCATCAGAATAACAAACAATTTTGGCATTGCCTTTGTCTTCGTCTTCATACAATAATCCGTAGCCTGGTGCATTTTTGATGTATCTCAAAATGCGGATGATCACATCCTAATGGCTATCACAAGGGGAATTTAGGAATTGATTGACGACGCTAACTGCAAACGTGATGTCTGGCTTGGTGACAGTGAGATAGTTGAGTCTACCTACAAGGCATTGGTATCTTCCCGGGTCTTCCAGTGGCTCCCCCTGACCCGGAAGAAGCTTGACATTGGGGTCGATAGGAGTATCGCTGGGGTGACAATCAAGCATACCGGTATCGGTAAGAATATCCAGAGCATACTTCCGTTGGGAGACGACAATGCTGGAGGAGGATTGAGCAACCTCAATGCCAAAGAAGTATTTGAGTGGCCCCAAGTCTTTGGTCTGAAACTGACTGTGCAGATGGGATTTGAGCCGACAGATACCATCGGAGTCATCGCCAGTAATGACAATGTCATCAATGTAAACAAGATAAATGCACAAGCCAGATGGAGAATGGAGGGAAAACACAGAATGATCAGCCTCACAGCGAGTCATACCAAACTGAAGTAAGACGGAACTAAAACGGCCAAACCAGGCACGGGGGGACTGCTTCAGACCATACAGAGAGCGACGAAGACGGCAGACAAGTCGAGAGTCACCTGAAACAGTAAAACCCGGGGGATGATCCATATAAACCTCTTCTTGCAACTCACCATGCAAGAAGGCATTTTTAATGTCCAATTGGTGAAGAGGCCAATGGCGAATGGCGGCCATAGCAAGAAACAGATGAACAAAAGTGATTTTGGCCAGGGGGGAAAAGGGGTCCCCATAATTGAGACCAAAAATCTGAGTGTAGCCTTTAGCCACCAAGCGAGCTTTGAACCGATCAACAGTGCCATTTGGGCCAATCTTCACCATATAAACCCAGCGACAGCCAACAGTAGTCTTATCAGGAGGCAAGGGAATTAGTTCCCAAGTGTCACTGGCGTGTAAAGCAGCCATCTCTTCCAACATCGCCTGTTGCCAATGTGGATCAGCCATGGCTTCACTTGTAGACTTAAGAATAGACACAGAATCCAAAGAAGAAAGAAAAGAGAAATAAGAAGGAGATAAACGGTCATAATGAAGATGACAAGCATATAAAGGGTTAGGGTTGCGAGAGGACTGAATACCTTTGCGAAGGGCAATGGGAAGTGCTGGGGCAGGTAACGTTGGTGGAGGGACGTTTGGAGCAGGAGATGATGCTGGAGGATCAGTAGGTGGATTTGTCGGAGGGAGTCGTTGTCGCCGCTGATAGGTAAGTAGTGGGGGTGGAGTAGAGTCGACAAGTGGAGCTGGAACAATGGGTGGGATAGGTGGAGGAGCATCATCGACAATGGAGGTGGCGAAGAAGGGAGACAACTTGAAGAAAGTCACGTTAGCAGATATTAGATATCGTTAGAATTGGGGACAAAAGCAACGATATCCCTTCTGAAGGCGGGAGTAACCGAGAAAAAGACACTTTAGAGATTGAGCAGAGAGTTTATCTTTACTTGGAGTGAAATTATGGACAAAACAAGTGCAGTCAAAGACATGAAGAGGAACAGGATAAAGGTCTTGTGTATGGTAAAGAATGGAATACGGAACCTGATTATGGAGGACAAACGAAGGCATAGAGTTGATGAGATAACATGTTGTAAGAAGCGCATCACCCCAGAAACGAAGAGGAATGTGATAGTAAAGGAGAAGAGTACGAGCTATTTCAATTAGGTGACGATTTTTTCGTTCGGCAACACCATTTTGTTGTGGTGTGTGAGTACAGGACGTTTGATGGAGAATTCCTTGCGAGGTTAGAAACAACTGAAATTGGGAAGATAAGTATTCGCGTGCATTGTCAATGCGTAAAACCTTAATTGAGACCCCAAACTGATTATGGATTTCTTGGGAAAAACCTTGAAAAACAGAGAAAACATCAGAATGTCTTTTCATTAAGAAAACCCAAGTACATTGGGAAAAATCGTCAATAAATGTGACAAAATAGGAATAGCCTAAAGTGGAACAGACTCGACTAGGACCCCAAATATCGAAGTGAACTAAAGCAAAAGGTGACGCAGCACTTTTATTGATACGAGGAGTAAAAGAATGACGAATATGTTTGCCTAACTGACACGACTCACACTGGAAGGACTTGAGTGTAGAGAGACTGGGGACCAGAAGACGTAGTTTGTCTAGACTAGGATGACCGAGGCGTTGATGGATAAGAGTTGGGGAGGCAGTGGAGACACAAGCAACCGGCATAGAGAGGTGATACAATCCTCGAGACTCATGTCTTGCTCCAATCGTCCGTCCAGTACGCTGATCCTGAATAAGAACAGAGTTACTAGTAAAAAGAATGGAGTAGTCAAGGGTGCAGTTGAGCTTGCTAAAGGAAATGAGATTAAAAGGACAACCAGGAACAAATAAGACAGAATTTAAGGAAAGGCCAATGCCACGAACTTTGATCTGAGAGCTGTCGGCAAGGGTAATAGGGGGTAATGAGTCAAAAAAAGATAAGTGAGAGAAAAGAGATTTGTTACCAATCATATGATCAGAGGCCCCGGGGTCTAGCATCCAGGGTCCAAGGGAGGAGGACTGAGAGACAAAGGCTACAAGATTACTAGACTGAGCCACGGCAGTAACATGTGAGGCAGGTTGTTGGGCTGCCCGAAACTGAAGGAAATCATTGTATTCGGCAGTAGAAATAGTGACATCTGTAGGAGGGGTAGGTGTTGTAACTTGGGCCACATTAGCCAACTTGGATTGCTCGCGAGCCTTGGTGCAACACTCTGCTTCCACGTGGCCAAAATGACTACAGTAAGTGCACTGAGGGTGACTTTTACCTCCACGACCCCCGCTATGTCCACCACGGTGGGAAGAGTGGGAGACAAGGGCAGAGGAATCACCAGATGAGGCAGAGGAATGCCCAAAAACATGTGGAATGGAGAGGCGCAACAATTGTTCACTAACCATGTCATAGGTAGGAACGGTAGAAGCGGATAAGATCTGATTACGAACCGTGTCAAGTTTAGAGGGTAGACCGGCAAGGGCAAGAACCATGAAGAATTGGCTGCATTGCTGGGAAAAGGTCTCTGCATCAGTGGTAAAAGGCATAAGATTAGCAAAATCTGCCAACAAATGGTCAAGCTTACCAAGATATGCCTGCATGTCCATATTATCGAGCTTCGTGGACATCATAGTGGTCACCACACTGTAGAGACGGTGGACATAAGTGGAGTAGACTTTCTTGGCCTTGGTCCAAACGTCATAACAAGTGAGAAAGGCTTGGTATTGAGTTGGAGGTTGGGAGCAATGGAGAACCAAAGGACGTTGCATAGGGAGGCGTCAATTTGCTGCCAACGAACGCAGTCTTTGGGGGGGATATCGGAGGCCTGGGTGGTCAAGTGGTTGGCACGGCCTTGGCCTTGAAACCAGAGTTGGACAGCAGCAACCCAAGTGCTATAATTCGCTGTCCCGGTCAATTTTTCATAGGGGATCAGTGGGACATTCTTAAATGTCGCAGCAGAAGTGGAGTCACTAGAGGAACCGGTGGTGGCCATGTGAAAAGAGGAAAGGAAGGGCCTGGGAGGGTCGCCGGAGGGAGGGAGGGAGGATCGGCGGAAGGGTCGCCGACGTGTGGGTGCGCTGGAAAGAAGCTCATGCGCCGATTTGGTGTAGGAGCGTGAAAGTCACGCGGCGGAGGGAGGCGGTGCGTCTGGTGGCTGGGTTGGCAGCGTTCTAGTCGCCGAAGAGGGGCGACTCAGGTCGCATGGTCGCGCTGGAGTGGGTCGGGCTTGGCGGCGGCTGCTGCTAGGGCGAAAACAGTCTTGTGGGTACTGTTCACCCATGAGGAGTCCACCCCTGAGGCGGAAGGTTTGCAGCAGTAAACCTAATCATTGATACCATGTAGGTTTTACTGAATGTATGTCTCTTCACACACTTTAGGTCTGTATTTATAATAGTAATGAAGAGTACAAATAAGGTTACATGGAAAGAAAATCAAAAAAGATTAAAAAGATTCCTAATTACTAGCTTTTCATAGATCCGTATTTACGGAGATCAAATCATATCTTTAACACTAACCATACAAATACAATACTCACAAGAAAAATACAATACATGTCTCAAATGGCATAATACATTACGTTTCCCAAACAACTCTAGGGTTACGTTCAAAGAGTGAATCTGATAACTGAATAAGTGATGATAAGTTTTTAGTGATATTAGAATAGAAATTAGAAATGTAGAAATTTGGAATATATGAATAATTATAATATTTTGCATTTTTTTATTAATATAATATTAGGTATGATTGGGTCGGGTTCAGAATGCATCAACCTGATACCCAACCCAATCTTAATTGGGTTACTTAAAACGAACCCAACCCAACCTGATGAAATGTAGTTGGGTTGGGTCGGGTTGGTCAAATTTGCAGGCCGATCGCAACCTGCTTACACCCTTCCAAATAGCAGTGCAGAGTGGCTGACCCCTGAGAAAATTGTAGTGGGTAATGGGATGACCATTATTCTAAAGTTTTAAGAAACATATTATATATATGTGTGTGCAGAAAAATAAAAATTAAAAAAACTAAAATTAAAGATATTCATAATTAATGATCAAAAGTCAAAATTTGAGAACTAAATGCACATGTCAATGTACAAGGAAGAGACTGATGCAGAGGTGGAGGCAGTGGTTGGTGTTGATCCCTGTGGTTGAGTGGATGAAGCCGTTACTGTTCTTCAACTAGGAAGACAATACCCAAAATCAGAAAAATAAAATAAAGGTTAGAGTAGAACTCAGAAGAACAAGAGAGCACAGAGGTTAGAACAGAGAGGTGAAAGACCTGTTTCAAATTTTGAGATGTTTGTACAGGTCAGAACAAAGCTGAAAATGGTGAGAACAGGGCTGCACAGCCTCAACAGAGATGAGTTTGCTAAAAATAGCCAGAAAACATTGCAGTGCCGCAAATGTTGCATTGTCGCTGGAGAAAGGTGGGCCTTTGTTGGAGAGGGGAGGGGTTCAGTGTTTGTGCAAGTGAAGTGACGGTGGGAAATCGGGTTTCTGACTCTGTTCTGATTAAATGAAAAAGGGGGACAAAATCTCAAGATTGCTCCCCTAAAACAGTACCAAAATGACACTACTTTATGGCCAGAAAAGAGGTTTCTGCACTGGAACAGAGTCCTGAGTCATGACTGTTAGATCCATGAAACCCCATCGTTCAGGCCCAATTGTGGGCCGCGGCTGCTTCGCAAAACCGCTGCCCAATGATTTTTTGTCGCAGTTAGGGGCTAAACCTCCATAACGCTGCTATTTCCCACTATTGACTACTATGGGCACACAGCATAGTTTATGTAGGCATACTGGCACCATCATAAGCATTTTTTCCCTCTCTTTTTATTTTATAGGAACTGTAATGAAATTCCAGTATTACTATTACACTATTATTTTAAATATGCTTATGCCCCTTTGTTTTGCTATGTTCCCATGGCTCCTCCTCAGGTCTATGTTTGTTGACAAACTCCTGCTATGGAAAGTATTCCCTGTTAGCTGCCTGAAATGGATCCTTCAATTTGCTGTTCATGAATGCCCACCTGGTACCTCATTATCAGGACATAATCGCCCTGGGCTTTTGAATACTGTCCAACGTCTGGTCACAGTATGGTGTAAGAAAGAATTTGTGCAAACCGCACCTATCGAGCAACAAGCTTGTATCCTTTTTAATTTCACTAATATATTGAAGGTGAAAAGCATGTGGAATAGGGGAATACATAGCTTCTGAATCTGAATTTAAAAAGGGTGGCATAGTGTGTGAAGTTCCTTCAGTGTGGGGTTTGGGGGAGGGCAAGTGTATGTAGCCTTTACCCCTGTAAGTGGAAAGGCTATCTCCACTACTACAGCCCATGATCATCAAGTCACAAAGCTGCAACCTTACTGTTGTGTCAAGGCTCACACCCTATTTGATGTATATTGCTGCATTATAATTATAACAATATCATGCACTTTCCTCCTCCGAGCATTCACCGGATCTTACGCTATCTTTATTATTGTGGTTTATTTGTTTATTTTTCCTATATTTATCTCAGACATATCTGCTGCACTAGGCCTTTCTCTGGAGACAATGTCTAAGGAGGAATTGGATGGGATGAAGAATGCCATGCACTTGATTCTTCAAGGAGTTAGCTGTAATAATAATTTATTTAATTGTTGGGTGTCTTGATAATAAGGATGGAAAGATATGTGGGATTGGAACTATTGCATGATGCCTACCCTTAATCCTTCTGAATACTTTAAATAACAGGCCTACCCAATGGGAGGATGTGATAGATCTGGAAACAATTTATGTGTAATTTGGGGCCTTCTGGATAGGGAATGGTTCCTCTTGAACTTGCTGTTTTATTCTGTGTTGTTGACGTCTAATTTTTTGTGAAATTGTTTCAGGTAGGCTGGAGAGTCCTAATCATTTAGTTCGAAAAATGGCTAGCTGTGTTGCTTTGGCATTGTCTAAAATTATTGATCCAAAGAATCCTCTGTACCTTGATCATAGCTGCAGCGAGGAGACAATTGACTGGGAATTTGGATTCACTATCCCCAAGAAAGGGAATCTGGCTGCCTCAAATAGTGGAGAAAAAGGTGTTGACGGAACAAAAATATCCAGAGTGTCAGGTCCAGAGAGGGACTCTGATTCCCCCTCCAATAAAGAGAAAAGTATTCATGTAAAGGGTAAAAAGAAGTTGTTGGACTTTAATGTGCTTGATCCAGATGAGATTATTGATCCAGCATCACTGAATCTTGAATCAGACGATAATGATGAGGATGATGACGATAGTGCAAGCGAGAATTCATATTCCTCAAGTGATTCATCTTTACAGCCGTATGATTTGTCAGATGATGACTCAGATTTGAAAAGAAAATTTTCACAGCTGGCTGATGTAGTTGCAGCTCTTAGAAAATCCGATGATGCTGATGGGGTTTGTAATTTTCTCTCAAAACACTTTTTAGTTGTATTTTGATCATCTGCCTTGTATATGCTTAATGTTATTTGGTTTCTCGTGAGAAAAATTTAATTGGTTATGAATTAAGTGTTTCAACAATTACTGCAATTACCAAATATTTATATAAGTGGTTCAGACTTTAGACTGAGCTATTCAAAAACCAGTTTGTAGTCCCCTTTTGATATCCTGCATTTTTGCTTAAATTTGATGTTTTATAAATTTTTAAATATTATTGCAGGTGGAAAGGGCTATTGATGTTGCTGAAAAGCTCATAAGAGCATCCCCAGATGAACTAAAACACGCAGCAAGGGATCTGACCAGAACTCTTGTTCAGGTTCGTTGCTCTGATATAGCTTTAGAAGGTGCAGAAGAATCAATTGAAGACAAAAGACAAAGAGCATTAGTTGCCTTAGCAGTCACTTGCCCATTTGAATCACTTGAGACGCTAAACAAGCTTTTGTATTCCCCTAATGTAGATATAAGTCAGCGCATTATGATACTAGATGTCATGACAGAAGCAGCTCAGGAGCTTGCTGAATCAAAAAGTATGAAACCCAAACATCAGATTAGTTCCCTTATTTCAGTTGTTTCAGATACCCGACCTTGGTTCCTACCTAGCAGCACAGGGACTCCTGGAGCTGGTTCCTGGAAAGAGATCTCTGGCACTGGTACTTTGTTGAGTTGGTCAAATAGCTATGGGAGGGAACTTCCCTCAAAACCTAATCAGGTCAAGAAAGGGAAAACACGCCGGTGGAGCCTACGATCTCCTGCACAACAAAACCAGATGGAGTATTCTCATAATAAGTTTCCCATGTATGCTGCTGCATTCATGCTTCCTGCCATGGAGGGATATGATAAAAAAAGGCATGGTGTTGACTTGCTTGGCAGGGATTTTATTGTCTTTGGGAAACTCATTTACATGCTTGGGGTTTGTATGAAATGTGTAGCCATGCATCCAGAAGCTACTGTACTGGCTCCTTCCCTCCTGAATATGTTAAGATCCAGGTACTGGTTAAGACATTAGTTGTCTATTTAATTGCAAACCGTATGAGGATTGGCATAATCTAAAACCTTTATCACACCCCCCAAAGTGTCTCTATATGTGCGTGCTAATGGAATTGATAATTCGGTGTACTATTGGTTGCATATGTTTATATTTCCTCTTGCTACTTTGTTGTTTTTGCTAGTGTGCTAATGCAGGAAAACTTTTGTCACTTTTTGTTTTTCAACTCATGCAGAGAGGTATGCCATCACCAGGAAGCATATGTGAGAAGAGCCGTCCTTTTTGCAGCTGCATGTTTATTGGTTGCCCTTCATCCTACTTACATTTCATCTGCCTTGCTTGAAGGAAATGTTGAAATTTCGACTGGCCTTGAATGGATTCGCACATTGGCCCTTGATGTAGCTGAGTCAGACACAGATAAAGAATGCTATACGGTAAGCAAAAGAAAATTTGAAGCTTCAAGGAGGTTTAGAAAGCTTTTCAATTATCTCTGCTTGTACTTTGGTCATATAAAAAGGTTTAGATTTTTATGCATTGGTCTACAGTTATTTAATGGTGATAAGGTTACAGATATAGTTACAGTTACTTAAACGTATGTATGATACATCAATCTTGGTCTCATTGTGTGTGGACTTCTATTTTCATATTTATTTTAATGATTCATGACAATATATGTGCTTTTAAAATTTTAACCCAGATAGCTTGTTATTATCCCGAGGAATTTTTACTCTTGGCCTTTTTTATTCTGCTGTGGAGCTTTCCAAAACCCATTTATCCCCCTTCTAATGTTTGGTTTAACTCCTGTTAATTTCCTGTTCCAAATAAACATTTTTGTTCGTGTTTAACTATAGATTACTATGACATACGTTTAAGGCTGTTGTTGTTGTTCTTGTATAGATGGCTATGACATGTATACAACTCCATGCCGAGATGGCTCTTCAAACTTCCCGAGCATTGGAGTCAGCAAGAAGTTCACTCAAGGCAGGTCCCGGTCTTCCTTCTGATGCATCCAAATTGACCATTAAAATTCCCTACATAAACGGGGATTAGTGATGCTTCTGGTTATTGTGAATGGCTTCTAGCCCGGAATATAAATTCAAAATTGTGCTAATTATTTCTGCTACTCTTTCTTATTAATTTAATTTTTGATCCAGTCCTTGATTTTTGTAAGAAATTGGTACATTTTAGGATTCTAGATTGGTATGACACTAATGTTTATATTCTGATTCAAAAGCATTTGAAGTTTAATGATGTTTATTCTTACGCCTTTGCTATTAACTTTGAGGTGTTCGTCTCCTTTCAATTCCTTTATCCTACTGTAATGTTGTTTTGGCTACTTGATATAATTTCTCAATAGAAAAGATTCGACTTGATCTAACTTATGAATTTATATTTGTGTTGAAAGGGAGAAAAATAAATGAAAGAGATGTTGAAACCATGGGTCTTAACTACACAATAGAGTTAATTTTATATAGACTTAATACAATAAACACAAATAAATGTAGGAGATAATATTTTTATTTACATGATATGGTAGACTTATAATTATAAAGATTCTAATTAAATAAGGAAACAAATTATAAAATAGAAAATAAAAAAATAAATCCTAACAGATCATCTAGGATACGCTAAAATAGTCTAAGATATAAAAAGATATTATCAAATATTTCTTAGATTTTTTAACATCCCCATCAAGCTAAAGCTTACTAAGCTTTCAACTTACCAAGAAAATAATCATTTTCCAGCGAATAAAAAAAATTAGAAAACATAAAAATTGAACTTTATCAAAAACAATAGTTGGAAAGGCAACTCAGGGACGCCTGAGAAGTCGAAGAGAATTGCTAGAATAATAATTTGACCAGATAGTGGGAATGATTATTAGCCTAAGAGAAATTTCTGAGCAAGCAATCAAGCAAAGCAAGGTCCGACTTTCTCAAAACCACATTTGAAAGCTTTCAAACCAATAATACTGGAGACCCAAAATATTTAAATTTGAAATTAAGTTCGACAACTACTTTTGGGATAGAGATGAGGCCAGTGCATGAAGGTTGAGGCTGGTGTATTTGGTACAAAAATTGAGGCCAAAGCATCTTGGACAAAGAGTTGGGCTAGTGAGTCATATAAATCGCCATTGGAATGATTGTTGACGGAAAAGAAGTCAACACTAATATAATTCATATGTGGGAAAAGAGTTACCCTTGGAATGATCGGTGGTGGGAATAGAAGCCACTGGTATGATCCATTAGTGAGAAAAGAATTGCATGACAAACATTGAAAAAGAATCAGACAATAGAATAAAGCCAAATAGTATCAAATTTGAGCTTTGAACATCGCAAAACATAACCCAAGAAAGTTGTTTAAGCAAGTTAATGAATGACAGAGGCCTAAAACTGCCATAGATCGGTGATTAGGATAGTCCTACGATTGGGCGGTGAAAGAAGCGACTGAAAAAACGTTGTTGCGTGTTGAGAAAGGAGAGAGAAAGTGTTGTTGATGCAAGAAGAGGAGCAAAACTCAAAAAACGAGGCTGGATATAGGATCGACAGGCTGAGGTGACTTGGGTGACAAAGAACCACTCGGGAAAGTCACTAGAACAGTCGCCATTGGCAAATGGTGGCTGCCAGAGATTTCACCAGAAAAAGAGGGTGGTAGGTGATGAATCAGAGTGACAAATCAGATTACGACATGGTTGTCGGAAAACTTGTTAGGAAAATTTTCATGTGGCGATTGATGATGACTAAGAGAGAAGGAAACACGTCAAAAAATTGTGACACAACGGTATAAAGTGGTAACAGTCACGCTGAAAATTGGGTGTCTTGACAACACAATGAAGTTCGTTTTATATAGACTTAGTGCAATAAATACAAATAAATATAGAAAATAATATTCTTATTTACATGATACAATAGACCTATAATTACAAAGATCTTAATTAAATAAAGAAAAAAAATCATAAAATAGAAAATAAAAAATAAACCCCAACAGATCATCTAAGATACTCTAAAATAGTCTAAAATATAAAAAAAGATATTATCAAATCAGATTTTCAACAATTTGCTTGTTAAGAGAAGGGAAAGATATATAACATTTGGTCAACTTCGTCGTTTCCTTCTTGGTTTTTGGTAGTCGTTGAGGGTATTCTTTCTTAATTTACAATGTATCTAGGAGTTAACTCACGTTAATAATTTAACAATACTTGTAAACTTTGTCTTGCTTAATTAAACCTGTTTATCTGGGCGCTTGTGCTGTCATAGAGGTGTGAAGCAGAACAACGATGGAGACAAAGTTCTTGAAGCTAAAGAGCCATATTATCTCAACAGTGGTAGTGGCAACTGCTCTGTATCCTGTTTCAGTTGAGTAGCAAGCCATGATGCATATTGTTTCTTAGATGACCAAGAAGTCAGATTACCTCCACGTATAATAATACAAGTAACGGGTACGGACGATGATGATTTGCACTGCTGGCCCAATCAGCTGTAAACAATCAAATCAAGTGTTGACTTGAGAAGTAGGAGACCAAAAGTTTCAGAGAGCATTTTAAGTAACCGGAATCTCCTGAGATGCTGAAGATGCATGCATGGCTGTTAGCTTGTGCATGAATTGGGATAGCTTATTAATAGCAAAAAGGGAGGTTTGAGCGTAAGAGGCTAAGATACTGCAACTGCTAGGCACTAAGGATATATATGCTGCGATACTATGTGGCATCTATGAAGGTATAGACGTATAATGCCGCCATTCAACTGAAGCATGGCCGAAGTAGAAATGTAGAATGAGTGGAGTTGTAACAGGTTTCATCCCCATCATGTGGAACTCGTCTCTGAGATCCTGAGTATAGTTTTGCTGACAAGAAAATAGGCCAGAAGATGGACACGTTTTCTATGTCAAGGAAATAATGTAGACTGTCAAGGTTCTTGAGATAAAACTTACTAAAGGGAGCCTGTATGAGTATGAATGTGTCAAGAAGTTGACATCTTTTCCAGCGAACAAGAAGTCATCCACATGTACTAGAGAAAATGCATTCGCATTGTCACGAGTAAAGACGAAAAGAGAGCATCAAATTCTACATAGAGAGCGTTTGAGAGCTTCGACCACATAAGTACATTCTAAGTTGTCAGGAAATGGACCATTTGCTTACTTTGCAAAGAAAATAGATGGAAGAGAATCCTTTTTAATTTGCAAGTAGAGAAAAAGAAAAAAATCATCTAATTTATGATTATACCCTTATTTAATAAAAATATAACTTTTTAAGCTCAAATATTCAGAATAAATATAATTTATTGAAGGCTAAAATAATTAACGTAGTTTATAAACTTTTAATATTTTCCTTCTTTTTCAAACCTTAGTATTAAAAAAAAAAAAAAAACTAGAGGATGGATACGTGCGATGCGAAACACTAAGGGTAGTTTTGAGAGGTGATGGTCTAGGGCTTATGATTGAGGGAGTTCTAAAAAAGTCCAGACAATTTTAATGTGAGAAAGGGAAAAAGTTTTCAATTCTTTTAGCAATAATGCTTCAACTTCATCTTTTTGAATTTTTCAAAACTCTTTCAATGCCCATATTTCAACTCATCCAAACATTAAGGTTAACAAGATTTCAATTTTTACCAAAAAATTTAAATGCCTATTCACATTCGACCTCCATCATTTTTCCAAATTCATGAATTGAGAGCAATTAATGCTGTGCTTATTTTCACTTTGTCTTTTCTCATGGCTATTTATCAAATGTTGATTTGGATGATCTTTCCTTTGAAGTGAAAGAGTTGCAAATTTGCCCAATGAATTAATGTTGGCCATTGAAATTCTTCAGTTTGTCAAAGTTGCATATTATTATCCAAAGGTTACAATTGCTTATACAATTTTAATAAATGTGCTTGTGACAATTAACTGAAAGAAATTTTTCAGAGCTAAAATTAATAAAAACCTATTAGAGGTCATCAATGTCACAACAAAAAGTTGATTGGTGATAGATAATTTATCATAAATCTAAAATATAGATTTTATTTTAGATTTATGATAAATAATTTATATTGTGATACAAGGTTATTTTTAATTATTGATAATTTTTTTTAAAAATATTAAAATTCAATTTAGATTAAAATATTAAAATTTAAAAAGGTAAGAAGTTAAGAAAAATTCTAAAAATACTCTCATTAAAGAAAAACTCCCAAAAATGCTCTTGTTAGAAAATCATTCCTAAAAAACATTCTTGTTCAAAATAGTTATTCTAGTTTATATATATAGAAGATTTATAGCAGTTTTTGAAAGTTTAAAATTTCAAAAAAACATTTATAACAGATTTAAATAAATAAAATTAGAAAATTTAAATTTAATTATTTAATCCTAACTATTTTAAATTTCAAGAAAGTATTTGTAATATTTTTTCAAAAATTAAAAATTTCAAAAGTGTATTTATAATAATTTTTAAATAATTAAAACTAATAAAATTAAAATCACTAATTTGACCTCAAAATGGGCGTAAAAGAATGACATAGGACATACACACACACACAAAGATAAGATGAAAAAAAAATTAATCGCTTTATTTTGTCTCACCCGTCCAACCAAACAGATTTAGTTTGGTCTTTGTGCAGCAATCACTTAAATCGGAGCGTGTGATGAAGATTGAATGGCCCATATTTCATTATCGACAAATCATATTAAAAAGCATTCTTAAAATGTAAACCATCCGATGTTCATCAAACAGTTCCAATTTACTTAACAGTGTGGTTGCGAGTTTTGCCGACTGCATCGAATCCTTTCCCAACCAAACACTATTAAAGTGTTCAGAGCGCTATCGGCCACCTAGTTACTCCTTTCTTCTTATCAAATTAAACCCTTGTGATACCTCAAAGGGAAACACGCGTTTGAAGCCAAAGGATCACAACTCAATTGAGTAACAAACTCTTCTTCGTGCCTCCTATTGAATAAATAAATAATAATAATAGCAATAATAGAAGAAACTGCGCTCAGCATCAATGAACACTAGCATTAACAAGCTCGGTGACAGCGAAGGTTAGTTCTTCATCATCACAAGCGTTTTTTTTTTTCTCTTCATTTTACAACGGATTATGTTGCTGTTTGTATGATGATACATGCCAGCCATGTGATCGGTTTCTTTGCTGGCAAAACATGTCACCGTGTCACGCGTATACAACACTAGAATTTTAGTACAATCGAGTTGTGCCTTTGTCTCTGTACGAGAAATTTGTGTAAAAGGGGGATATAATTAGGTTGTGTGTAATGTTTATGAACAACATCACCGTAGTTTTAATTTGTGAACTTGTAAATTTGTTAGATACGTTATATGGGGCTTAATTGTTGCGGGACCATGACTCTGAATTTCTAGGTTTCCTTGATTCGTTTGCATTTGAACATATTGGAGAGGGGGTTACATAGTTTCTTTTATGTGGATCAAAGTTTTAAATTGCAGTCGCAGTCCTGATTTTGTCACGATCATTGACATTGTGGTAAATTGTAAACAAATGCGGCCGATGTAGCCGCAATTGCGGTCACGGAGAGCACAAAATCCTTGGTATTGTGGCTAAAATCGTGGTCACAGATCGTTTTTTAAAACCTTGACGTGGATACTGGGGTTTCACAACTATGGCATGGTGTTTTGAGACTTGATATACTTTATGAACCAAATGGAGAAGTTGATTCTGTCTGTCATTGTTCTTCTCAGTGGTTTCTGTGATTCTGTCTGTCAGGACGTAGAAACAAGTTAGTCTATGCTCGTCAAAGAAAGAAAACCAAGCTTTTAAAAGATGTGATAGAAAGGAGTTTTTCACCATTTCCATTTGATTGGAGCAATGTTCCCCAGGGATTGCGAACAAAGAGGAAGAGAAAATTCAATGGCAAGGAAGTGCTTCCTAGACCCAAGGAAGCGCTTTCTAGACCCAAGGAAAAGCTAGACAGTGGAGTTTTTGATATTTACTTGAAGTGAGTTACAGTCTAATGATTTATGATGTAAAAAGAGCAACTTCAAAACTGGGGCCTTGTTTCTAAATATAATTTTTCTGACAGGAAAATATGGAAGAGTTTCTCAGAAGATAGGAAGAGGCCCTTTGCGTACTTTGACAGCTTGTGGTTTAGCCTTTACAGGATTGCTTCATCTAAAGACAAGGTGCTGACTTGGATTAAAAAAGAACATATTTTCTCAAAGGCGTATGTTTTTGTTCCTATAGTCTGCTGGTAAATGCACTCAATTTCCTTTATTGCCAAAGAGCCATTTCTTTATTTGTCAAATGCTAATCCATGGAATGCATACTTTGAAACCCGAATGTTGTAGGGGTCACTGGAGCCTTTTGATCCTCTGCCATTTTGGTGAGAGCTTGCAATCAACTACCAGATCACGGTGCATGTTGTTGCTGGATTCTCTTGAAATGGCCAATCCTAAGCGGCTTGAACCTGAGGTTAGAAGGTGTGTCTTTCCTCAACGATGTCTATTTATTTTGATTAGACATTATTGTCCAGTTGGAGTATTTAAGATATGCAAGCGTTTATGTTCATTTTCAGATTTGTACTAGATATTTATAAAACAGGGGACAGGCCTGAGACTAAGCATCTCGTATCTCAAATTCCATTTTTGGTGCCCAAGGTAATTATCACCCTTTTTATGATTTTCATCCCTAGTGTAACCAAATATTCAATGATTGAAGAAAGAACAAATTATTGTAGGTGCCACAACAAAGAGATGGTAATGAGTGTGGATTTTTCGTCCTCTATTTCATTAATTTGTTTTTGGAGCATGCGCCTGAGAATTTTAGCATGGAGGGGTACCCTTACTTTGTAAGTTATCTCGTTTGCTGTTCTTGAAAATTATTATTAAAGCACACATTTTGATTCAGTTTTGTTTGACATTGACATGCTGCAGATGAAAGAAGATTGGTTTACCCCCGAAGGCTTGGATAGGTTTTATGAGAGACTTGATTCACTGAATTAGATGTCCCCAAATTTGACTAGACTAGTGATGAGATGTAACATACTTTATTGTTGACTGATTATATTGCATTGGTAACGGGGTGATTTGTTCATGTAGGAGGCAGTGTATATAGAAGTTTGGTCTAGTAGAGATTGTACTCTCTTCTATGCATGTAGTTCAACTTTATTGGAATTATATTGTTCTGGAATTGATGACTACAGTACTATTAATGTTTCTATTTATACACTTGTTAAACTTAAATCTTGTTCAAATTTATAAAAGTAGCTTAGTTGATAAATTTTGGCATAAATGTAGAGTTTAACAGGTTGCTGAAAAAGATCAATTTTTCATTACTTCCAATTAGTGCATAATAACATGGTTTTATTCAAGAAATTTAATGTGACTTGAATGTTAGAGAAATGACCACCGATCGAAGAGAAAAAAGGGGGTAAAATTGGATTTTCCAAATCTTTTTCGCAAACTTTCTTTTTTAGGTACTCTGATTAATATTAGATTGAAAAGATTCACGGTTATTATGTTTGTGATGAAAAGAAGTGGATTAAACGATGCACATAACAGTATCATACAAGACATCGAGCATTGGGCACAAATCAATTATAGAGAAACATATCCATTATGATCATAGCATAACATTGTCCAAAGCATCAATAACAACCAAAATTATTTTATGGCCCTAAAGCCATAACAGGTACAATAATCCAAAACATAACAATCATAACCAAATACAGGCGGATTTAGGATGGGGAAGCTAGTCAAGTCTCCCATTGTGGGAAACTAGTTTCCCACCATTAGATCTCTTCATTTTTAAATGGGGGTGGAGATTTTTTCTTCCCCTCCACTTTTTTTTTTTACCTTATCTTTACTAATTGGTCCCTGCCACCTTCTCTCAGTCTAGTCCAGATCGCACAACTTCCGCTGTCGCCGCACCGGTGTCACCAAAGCCGACAACTACACCATTGCAACCACCCTACTACGACGACACCTCCATTGCAACCACCCTCCCTCCCAAAACCCTGTGTCCGCAGTTTGAACACGCGACTTCCATAGAGAATCACTGATGAAGCTAGAAGCGGCTTCCATAGACCGCAAACTACCTACAAAAAAATTCCATTTCAGGCAACAAAAGCTATGCAACTGATGTGAGCACAACCGCGCTCTACTGCCGGAGGTAGCGAAACCCTTCTTTCCCCCACTTTTTTTTTTCTCTTTCCTCCCTCGGTGTCGCGCTCTGCCGCTGGAGGCAATTTCCAGCAACGGCTCTTCCCTTCCCTCTACCCCTTCTTTATTTCTTTCTCTTTATCTCCTTCCTTCCCTCTTTTCCTTCTGTTCTACATCGTGCGCCATCATTGGCGGCCAAGATTGGCCATCAGTAGCGGTGGCACTGCATTGCTTCTCTCTCTGCGCTTGCTTTGTGTGAGAGGAAATCAATTGAATCGAAATCAATCACGCAAAAACAAGTTAAACCCTAACCTTATGGTTTGGATTATGTTATAATGACTCGCGTCTTGGTTCAGAGGGGTTCCTCTGGTGGTTCTTCGTCAAACCCAAACATGACACAGAGTACTGGCTCTTCTTCTGCACGGATTGAGCCGCAAGTTTCGACTTCGCTAGATGCAAGAGATGAGGAAACTAGCAAGCGTAGAGAGAAGGGGAAATTAGGGGGGTGGGTGGTGTGCGCAGAGGGGCTAATTGGGAAAAGAAGAAAAAAAAAAGAGAAAAAAATCTCGACCTTTGATTAAAAAATTATATATCTAACGGTGGTAAACTTAGTTTGGTTTCCCACCCATCTTGCTCAAACTCCTCAACCATAGCAAGTCTTGCACTAAGGCTTTTAAAGTTGAGCCTATTTTCTTCTTGATGTGTTTTTTGGAACTCAATCATCTAATTAATCCTTTCTAATAATGATTTGTAGAAGAAGGAGGTGGTGTTAACCAAATGGCTAATATAACTCAATTGGGGGAGGGGGTGTTGAATTGAGCTATTTCAAAAAGTTTTCACAAAACAATTATCCCAATTTGTGAAGAACAAAACTATGAGAAGAGATGAAGAGAGAAAAGCCAAATTGATTCGTTTAGCAAATATCAAAGTAAAATCACAATGAATTAAACAAACAATCAAATAGAAAATATAAATGTAAGGTTAGAGAAAAGTGCATTAGGATTTATACTGACTCAGTCACTAATTATGACACATTCAATCCTCAAACTTTGCTTGAGATTTTTTTACTATCATATTAGAGTTTACAATGCAACAAGTTTTTTACACCCAAGGAACCTTACCTTGACAATCCAACTTGAGATGCTCCTCATTATATCACTCTAATCACCCTCTAGGGACCATACACCCTAGAAAACAAGAAAGACATCTAACCCTCAAACCTTAGGAAAACCCATTCTTTGTGCACATTAGAAAAAAAAACCCCAACAAATAAAAGAGTAAACTTTCTAATCACATGTCACATTTTAATTTAGAAAAATAAGACGTGAAATGATATAGTGATTCTAATCCATTTATAAAAACAAAATAAAACAATATAAAAAGAATACTACACAACTACATAATTTTATAAAATTTTTGGGCCCCTCTAGCCTTGAGCCCTAGGTCATCGCCCCTCCAACCTAGGCCTAGGGCTAGTTCTAAGAACAATACAAAAAACATCCAAGAAATTACAAGTTTTTTTCTATAAGGCGCTATGAATTAATTTAACCTAAAAAACAATTACAAATTAACGCAATTCTTATTTGATCGAAAGTAACTTTTGAGCTAGAAAAAAATTATATATATCTAATAATATTTGTTAACATGTTTAAGATAACTTAAATCAAGAAAAATAATATATACATTTTTTATTTTAAAATTAATAAAAAAAAATTAAACGAAACTTGCAGTCATGTGGATTAAAAAGTCCAACTATATATAAAGTTGGAGCTTGTTAAACAAGTCAAAAGTGCGGTGTCGTAAGAAAAAGAGAGGGACACTAGAGTGTTAAGAGAAATAGTACATTTGTGTTGTGTAATGGGGAGAGTGATGGAAGTCGAAGAAGATGGGCATCAACAGGAGCATCTGGTGCTGGCTACGAAGCTGTTCCTTCTGACCCTCCCTCATGTCTCTGACATCGAAAAGGTTCGCCTCAAAGACGAGGTTGTCACCCACATCAAACACCATGGTATGCACACTGCGATTCTCTCTTTTTTCCTTTCCCTCACCAAACTCTCATCCTTCCCTTTTTCTTTTGTGTGTAGATATGCTCCCTTTGTATGAAACCCTAATTGCTGATTCCGTGTTGGATGCCGATCGCGCGCTTCTCGATTCCATGCGTGCTAAGTTAGACGAGGAAATCAACAAGCTCGATGAAAAGTGAGTCAGTCTCTGTACAATCTGAATTTCCCTTTATTTGAGCAATTTCATAGTAGTTGCCTGTGCAGGGAGTTACATTACGGGAAAAAAAATTGAGTCTAAATTGTTAATTGAATACCCCTCTCTTTATGTGTTTGAAGATTGTTGTATGAGTAACTCGTGGCCACTTCGGTGGAAACATAATCGTTTTTTTTTTTACCAGCTTCTTAAAAGAGTTTTTGGAAAAAAAAAAAGCGAATATTTATACTAAACTAATCTTATCCCAAACATGCACACACATCCTCCAAATTCCAAAACTTAAAAAGTTAGACACAGCAGGGAACTTGAAAAGGCCAGATGGATCAAGGTTTTAAATTGCAGCTGTGATTTCGATGTGATCTTTGATATTGCAGGCAAATGTAGCTGATGCGGCTGCAATTGCGGTTATGGTAAGCCCAAAAGCCTTGATGTCGTGGCCAAAAATTGTGGCTGCAAACTGTTTTTTAAAACCATGAGATTCGTGATAAGCCCAAAAACCTTGATGTTGTGGCCAAAATTGAGGTCACGGACCGTTTTTTAAAACCACGAGATAGATCATAATCAATGCATTTTCCGTTTTGTGATTTCCAGAGATATTCAAACTGTTACTTGAAAAATTGTCAAGTTTTGTAATCCATGTACTTATAGTATTCCACGTGGTTGCTTTATTTCAGGATTACTGATGCTGAGGAAAATTTAGGTGAGAGTGAAGTTCAAGAGGCTCATTTGGTAAAATCCTTGTTTTTTATCCGAATTGGTGACAAGGTATATATACCTATTATAATTTATTGATCTTCTCCTGTAAACTGCAGTAATCTAATTGTTTTTATAATGTTGTCTCTTTTGAACCAGGAAAAAGCCTTGGAACATCTCAAGGTGACAGAAAGCAAGACAGTTGCAGTTGGCCAGAAGATGGACATGGTGTTTTATAAATTGCAACTTGGTTTTTTTGACATGGATTTTGATCTCATTGCAAAAAGCATTGAGAAGGCTAAAAGGTAATTACTTGGATTTTAAATACTCTGTAGTTTTTCCCTTTGCTATGTTTTTTGAGTTCAGTCTTGGTTTTCTAACTTCTGTGTCATGTTGACAGCTTGTTTGAAGAAGGTGGTGATTGGGAGAGAAAGAATCGACTGAAAGTATACGAGGGCCTGTATTTCATGTCAACTCGAAATTTCAAGAGGGCTGCCAATCTGTTCTTAGATTCTATTTCAACCTTTACAACCTATGAACTCTTCCCTTATGACACCTTTATATTTTACACTGTTCTGACAAGCATTATATCTTTGGATAGAGTTTCTTTGAAGCAAAAGGTATTTTAATTCTATCATGTGGTTCTTACTCTATTTTATCCTTTTTCTTTGTGCTTCATCTCAAATGTTCTGGATATTTCATGTTGTTAACTTTAGTTTGTCCATGTTAGGTAGTAGATGCACCTGAGATCTTGACAGTAATTGACAAAATCCCACATCTTTCAGAGTTTCTGAATTCCCTATATAATTGTCAATATGGGTCTTTCTTCACAGCATTTGGTGAGCAGACACCTGACACATCTTGTTACCTTTATAGTTATGTTTTAAAGTTGTTTGGTTCTTCACTAGAGACACTTCATGTAATTTTTTCTGTATTGCTATAATTTTAGGTTTTGTCTAAGTAATCTGATGTGCACCAGGGTCTGCAAATTGTTGGCAAATAATTTATGTCTATGTGTTTGAATCATTTTAATAGTTTTGTTTCGTTTGGATTTTTTTTTAGCTGGTTTGACAGAACAAATCAAGTTGGACCGGTACTTGCAGCCACATTTCCGATATTACATGAGGGAGGTCAGGACTGTTGTTTATTCCCAGTTTTTGGAATCGTACAAAAGTGTGACAACTGATGCTATGGCAAAAGCCTTTGGAGTGACAGTGGATTTCATTGATTTGTAAGTGAATACATTTCACAGACTCACTTTTGATTTGATACTGATTAATGCAAGGTTTTAAATCCTGTTTGAGGCTACTCATTATTTTATTTTCTTCCAGGGAGCTATCACGTTTTATTGCAGCTGGGACACTACCTTGCAAGGTTGATAAAGTTGCAGGTGTTCTTGAAACTAACTGCCCTGATGCTAAGAATGCTCTTTACCAAGCAACTATTAAGCAAGGGGACTTCCTATTGAACCGGATCCAGAAATTATCACGCGTGATTGATCTTTGAAAAGTAATTTATCGAGATTTTAAATTACACCAGTTTTCATTGAGCAGAGGTAGGGAGCGAGGCAGAAATACTATCAATTTTATGGGTTTTTCTTTTGAGTGCCCATTGCTAGGTACTGGACGTGACATTCTTGTAGTCTATTTGATTTCCAAATTAATGACCAATAAAGTTTTGCTGAATCCAGTCTCGGGTGTCTCAATTCAGTTTTCAATTATATTGAAACAGATTGTTTAATCAACATTTTTTATGAATGGACATTGTTGAATGATTAGAATTACTTTTGATGAGGCAACAGTAATG
This sequence comes from Spatholobus suberectus, assembly GCA_004329165.1. Classification (NCBI taxonomy): domain Eukaryota; kingdom Viridiplantae; phylum Streptophyta; class Magnoliopsida; order Fabales; family Fabaceae; genus Spatholobus; species Spatholobus suberectus. The sequence continues at coordinate 65,600,825 of CM014729.1, forward strand.
AGTTGGTATCCATATTCCTTTCCTTTTTTAGGGAGTTGTGTTTAAATTTTTTCATCACCTTAGTACAGGATATTGTGATGTTGTGATTGTGCGTGTTTTTCAATTTTATCTTATCACCCTTGGGCTCTTATGGTATGGCAGTACATATTGGGTTCTTTCATTTGTATTTAATTGATGAGGATTGCTAGCAATATATTTTCTAACACTTTTTTTTTCATCTTTTATTTGATTAAAATTTATTAAAAATTATGAAATTATGAGCAAAGTTTATTAAATAAGAAGTGAATAAGAAGTGAGACTTATATAATTTTAATATTTTTAATAAATTTCAATTAATAATAAAGAGTATATTTAAGAATGAGTAAGAGAGTATGCTATTAGTATATTTCTAAATTATTTATTCTTTATTTACCGGAACTGGTTGGGATATAATCTAGTTTAAATCAAAGAGACTCAGCGTTTGTTTGATGTAGAGTTTCATAGAATTAATTTTTGATGGAATTGGTTTTAATTTGACGAATGTGGTATGTTTAAATTATTATAAATCATATATATATATATATGTGTGTGTGTGTGTGTGTGTATTGGAATGTGTATTTTTTTTCTTTTATTATAGTCTTGTTGATGATGGAAATTTATTTTGAGAATTTAAATATTATTAATTTTTGAAAGATAATTTTTCACAGAGATTCTAACTAACAAATGAGAATTTTTATTTAAATGGGACTTAGAATGAATCTACAATTTTGTGTAGACTCTTTTTATTTGAACTAGCAATCTTGGATTTTCAACTTGAGAATAATTCAATTAGTAACTTGAGATTGTAGCTTTGATTTCAATAAGGATACTAGACAATAATTTTATATAGCAAATCTGAATTACAATTGTATGTTTATTCGAATTAACAAACACTAGCATCTGGATAAACATTTGGATTTAAATTCGATTTGTAATTGTACAATCATCAAGGCATAAATCGAATTGTATATTTGAAAATATAAATTTCATCAGAAAGGGTTATAGATAGTATAAAAAGTTATAGAAAGAAGAAAGGGTCATAGAAAGATTGAAATTAAATTGCGAAGAAAGAGTTATCGAAAGAAGAAGGGTTTGTAGATAGTAGAATTCGAGATGAGAAGAGCAAAATACATTGAAATAAAAGTTGGGTCATAACATACACTTTGCTCTTGAAACCAGTAACCATTAGTGCGGTGTATAGAGTTTGTGCAAATGTTAGAACCGAAAAAAATGGCTATGCAATTGTTTTTTTATATATAATCTACATAATGGTCCAGTTTTTACGACCTCGGCATGTGTACAACAGAATAAACGAAACTAAATAAGATGTTGACACTTGTCCAAAGTTGTTCTTCCTTGAAAACTGCTTCTAACTGCAACGAGAACTTCCTTTCGAGTGCTATTTCTTTACGAACATACCTTCTATTTTGAGTATGACTTTTAATTGCTTTCACATGTGACCAAACCTTTCTTGAAAAATGTACTCTGCTCGACCAGTTTGAAAATTTTGTTTTCTAGTGCTCTGACACTTAGTATTTTTCACATTGCAAGTCTATACTCCCTTCGATCTTCATCCATACTTTCTCCATTCATGTCTTCCTTGCGATGATATTATTCAATTAAAATTTTAATGACCCCAACAGATGCGCCCCCCCAAAAAATGTTTTCTTGAGATTAGTCGAAAGCAAATATTTTTTATAATTTATTCATTCAATCATTCCTTAACACCTTTCTTTCTCAAAAGATAAATCGTTTATTTTCTTAGGGGTACAAAAGACTATTCACTTATTGGCACCATAATGGTGCTAACATTTAACTACCAAGTCTTCATCGTGAAGCAAAATTCTCGCTTCCCAACTCTACCATGATTGATTTTTTATGGCTGCTTTTAAGGGGGTTGGATAAGGAATTCATTATCTACAATTCAAAATTTGAAAAAAAGGAATTAAATTTCCACGCAATTTTGCCTATAAGAGGATAGAAAATTTTTTTTGCATCACTCTTTTCACATACATGCATTTCTTTAGAAACACTTTTCTCATTTTCTTCTTTCCCTACCATTAGTAAGAAACTCTTGCAATACCACCACAAGACTGTATCTTTTTGCTTGCCATCATCAGTAATGGCTTCTTCATCCCACAAAACTTCAACCTCTTCTCAAGAAAATACTATTCCCATGGCAGTAGAAGGAGGTGAGCTTCTACAAGTGGATGGTTTGAAGAAGAAAGTCTCAAGATCTAGTCTTCTTAGGTACTTATCCCTTTCTCAATATGTACAAAAAACTTAGCCTTCTTTGGCCTCTATGATCCTTAGTTTTCTTCAGAAAGGCTATCACTATTTCTTCCTCTTTTTGACGAAGAACGACCATTAATTCATGGAGAGACAATTAGGGTTGATTTCACCAAAGAACCAACCAAGATCTTTAGAGCTTCTCCCTTATAATCTAAGAAAATTACTTTCATTGGTTGGACAGAGTAGAAACTGCAAAGAAAGATCATTGAAAAAAGATAGGATCTATGACTTGATTTAGTTAAGTCGACTTGATGTTTATTCTCTTGGTATCCCTATGCTCGTTGCTTTTTTTTCTTTTCTTGAATCAAAGCTGCCATGCTTTTGAGCTTCCTTGTGGATTTGTCAGCTTGATGCTTCTCAACATCACAACAATTATAGGGTTAAGACCTACTAGCTCGACATATGGATTAAGTCTTTTCAAAGACGAAATTGACATCGAAAGCATCAACATAAATTGGGATATTAAAATTTACAATCTTTACATTCAACAGCATCAAGGTGAAACGAACTCACTTGTCGATGAAGATGAGCACATTGCCTTCCTTCTTTAGTGGCTAACTTTACATGTTCTTTGTACTTGATCACTTCAAGTACCTAATTATTTTTACAATCTAGTTCAAGCTTTGCATCTTGGTAAGAACATATGTTTGAGCAAACTGCTTTTGGCCACTCTTTACTCAAGTATGGATGATGCAATTAATATCATGAAGACTCCTAAGCAATTGGAGAATATCTCAAGGCCATTGTGGTTAATGCAACTTTGGTTGAATGCAATCCTCAAAAATACATTTTGTTAGTGGGTAGAAAAACTTCTCAACCAATCAAAAAGGTGCTCGTCTTACTTATCTAACCTCGAAAAAGAAATGTAACCATGATCAGTAAAGGAAATATATCAAAGCTTTCTTAAGTTTCAAAGAATTCACTGAAGATCTTGCTCTGTTTGTAAAATCGAATTTGTTAGGCCATATATGGGTTCAAGCCAGATTTCCCTATAACACTCCTGGTCAATAATCTAACTTGATTGAAATCTGGACTACTTTCTTAACTAGAGATGTAATCTTTGCTGGTTTACAATCGAAAGATGTTCGATTCTATGCTTATCAACCCTAATTATTTGCTCGACAATTTGGATTTTGTCAGCTTTTGCCCATTCCTTTATTTAAAAAAAGGCACGAACCGGACTCGCTTGTAGGAGAAGAACACTTAACCAGTCCTACTTTGAATGGTGAATGGACAAAAAGATTACCTTCTTTCTACCCTACTTCCTTCAAGAACAGCTTTTATTGTACTCAACCATTCTATGAATGGTGGCAAAGTTATTATTCCTCGAAGGTTGTCACTACGAGCCAATGTTTCAGGAAGCTAGCTACATCTTTCACATTTTCATAGGGACCAAATCAAAATGAAGGTAAACAACGCCTCAAATCTCAAATTGTGAAATTCGAGAATTTCTATCATTGTTGTTATCGTCTCAATAACATCTTTTTCACTTTCAAAGATGCTGCTTACACTCTAAGGAAAAAAGTCGAGAAAAACAAAATGAACAAAAAAATAATTAACCCACGTGGAAAAACTGATTTTGAAAAATATTGTCTGAATAATTTACCACCTCTTCCTACCACCCTTTTTGGGGTAACCAATGATTTGAGATACTTGGTATGGGTTTGAGAACTTCAAACTGTTGAACAAACTTTCAAACAACTTAAAGTTCCAAAAAGTAAAAGAGTAACATTTGCTAAACATTATCTCGACAATTTCGCCAAATCAACTAAGTGGCTGCACTATGGGATAGAAAATGTTGAATTAAGGATGCTAGAATTATTTGGAAAAGACTTAATTTTTACTTTAGAATCAAATAAACTTGAATTTTACCCTTATTTTACTTCAACTCCTATATTTTATTTTCTTAGGTCTTGATCAACCTATTGTGGAGAAATTAGAACAATGGGAAAGTGGAGAAGAAGGAAATCACCAATTAAAGCCTAGGAAAAGGAAAAAACCTAGTGCCAAAGACACAACCACTTTTAAGAAGGTATGTTTTTTCTCAAACATTTCCAATACAGTTCCTTTATAATTGACCTTTCGACTAATATACTTCGACTTTAGACAACATCTAAAAAGACAACAGGTGTTTCGAAAGCACCTAGGAAAAAGAAGTCGAAGAAGGAAGATGAAGGTAGTGCTTCCTTTGAAAAAAAGGTAGTAACCCTTATCTCTTTCTTGACAGTTTTTTGTTCTTTTGATTTCCTTATCTTTCACATGTGTGCTTGATAGATAACTGATGAACCAATTGCTAAAACAAATAAGACTGCCAAAGAAACAACCTCGAAAAGACCAATGCCTGCCCCGTCAAGTACATTTTGTTTTCTTATTTCCTTTAATCTTCCATTTCTAAATTTTCTTCGTAAAAAAGGCCAATGCTAAGGTTAATATCATTGAGAAAAATGATAACAAGGCCTCAGAAGCAGATGTCCCAACTTCTCAAATCAACAAGTCTCCTTTAATGAAACCAAAGAAATCCCAAGTAATTTCTAGATTGAAACTATTAGAAGAATTTTTACTAAAATGACTCTGTTTAACTTAGACAACCATTTCTAAGCTATACCAATAAGGATGTATCATATGCGGTCTAAGTTTGCCATGTCTAATCGATCTTTTGAACAAAAATCTTCTGATACACTTAATTGAGACACATCTTGGTTAAATTACTTGCAGGACCTAAACATAGTGGATGTCTCCTCATCCCACGAACCTCGATTTCAACCAAATGAAGCAAGCGTGGGAACCTTAAAATCTTTACATTTTCTGGTTTATTACTTTCGACTATACTTGATTTGGGTATATTACTTTATTGCAGCCTGACATGAATGAAGGAATTACTCCAGATGTTAGCTTGACTTTTGAAAAACTAAATCAAATTGAACTAGGTAAACAAAAGAAATTCATTACTTTCCTAAAAAGCATGTGTGCATTATGTTTTTCCCTTCAAACTATTTATGGGCCTATTAAGTTCAATTTTTGCTCAGGATAAGGTACTTTGAAAGTCAACTCCCCTCCACACCTTGAAATCACTGAGCCTTAAGAGAAAGATGCTCAAAGTCAAAGTAAATCTTATCCTTTATAAAAGGCAACAGATATTCAAAATGAAGAGAAGAATAGCTTGGTCGAAGAGGAAGTTTCAAGTAAGGACATAGAGCACAATGAACCTGTGGGAGGAGTTCTCGATGAAAAGGGTCTTGATACCATACATGAAGAGTCGAGTGGGGAAAGTGAAGAGAACAAAGAAGAAAAGAACGACACTGAGCTGGAGAATGAAAGAAGAAAAGATAAAAATGAAGAAGTGGTCGAGGAAGTTAAATCCCCAAGTTACAAAGTCCCCAGTGGCTTTCTTCCTTCTAACATCGAATAAAAAATATGATGAGGATGATGTTTTTGATATCCTAAAAAAATGGTCAAGTGGCTACTCAGTGTCTTCGAAGGCTTTTAAAGCAAATCAGAATAAACCAAATAATAAAGAAGCCTTCAAAGAAGCTTTTAATCACTTTAAGAAATTAGCTTTCGAAGAAAGCTTGTCTTTAAATCTAACCAAACTTGGCTATAAGAAAGAAATCGAGGAAGCTGTTGAGAAGCTTGGGTTTTTTGATAAAGAATTTCTAGGAACTAAAAAAGATATTATGGAGCAATTCTTAGATATTTTTAGTGCTACTTATAAGGCTCATAAAGATGATCACCAATGTTTGGAAACAATTGAAAAGATTGAGAATGAAACCAAAGAAGATCGGTCTAAATTGGAATCAACCAAAACTTTGGTTGAAAATTTGAAGAAACCTTCCTCTAAACTTGATACTTCTTTGACAAACTTAAAGGAAAAAAAAAAAGATTTAGAGAAGCAGCTCGAGGGGATTCAAAACACATTGGTTGAGAATAGAAAGAAACAAAAGGAGATTTCTTAAGCTAAAGACAACATCAAGAAATAACAGAGTGAATTGGTAGCTTTTGCTAAGGCAATAGCCCAATCCTTTAAAAGCCAACATTCAAAGAAGATTTCCCTTGAAGAGCAGCATGTCCAGCTTTCCTCCAAACTTCAAGACTTGATTAAACGCCACGAGAGGCTTAAAGAAAAATGCTTTCTTTGGAACAATTTTATAATTTTGATGTTTTGTGTTTCCATCTTTTGTTATTCTTGAACATTTTAAGTTTCATGTAATTTGTAGATTTAATGAATGGGTATTTTCATTTCTGTAGTTGTTGGATTATACTGCCTCAAATATTTTCCATTAATGGACAAAATTTAACTATTCTTTTTCATTTCTCAAATTGAGTAAGCATTATTCGAATAGACTTTTTCGACAACTTATGGTTCATGCCAATTCGATGACCATTTTCTATAAACTTGATTTTTTATCCATTGGTAGAATAACTTTCCACACTAGGTTACCAATTCAAAAGATTTTATTCTTAACCTTTTTATTATAAAATCGAGAAATTCTTTCTTTTTGTCGAATCATATTTTCTAAAGCAGTTAACCTTTCATCATCCAAGTTATTTAACTCATCAAACATGAAATTCCAATAATCTTCAATAGGTAGTTTGTTTTGTCTTTTCACTTGAATTGACTGTAAGTTAATTTTGATTGGCAAAACAGCTTCACGATAAACGAAAAGGTGTTATTCTTGTAGCACCTTTAGGCAAATTTCTATAGGCCTATAAAATTTGACTTAAAGTTTCATGCCAACTTCTTGGCTTTTGACCAACATGCTTTTTAATCAGACCTATCAAAATTTTATTAATAGTTTCAACTTGACCATTGGCTAGGGCATAATAAGGGTTTGAAGTCACTATCTTAATATTTTGAGATTCAGCGTATTGAACCATTTTTCAGCCAATGAACATGGTTCCTTTGTTTGTTGTAATATTTTTTGAAATACCAAATCGATATATAATGTGTTCCTCAATAAAATTAATTACTTCACTTTGATCAACTTCTTTTAGAAGGATTGCCTTGATCCACTTAGTGAAGTAATCAACGATAACCAAAATATATTTATGCCCTTTCGATGATGGTGGATGTATTTGACCTATCAAATTCATTGTCCAACCTCGAAAAGGCCAAGGCTTAATAATTGAATGGAGTTCATTCGTAGGCACTAGTTGGATGGGTCTATGTTTTTGATATTCTTCTTAAGACTTGGCATAATTCATGCAATCCTTCAAAATCGAAGGCCAATAATATCCTTGTCGAAATAAAACCCATTTCATTTTTTCACTTGCTTGATGAGATCCACAAATACCTTCGTGGACTTCTGCTGAAGCAATGTATGACCTAGTTTCACTTAAATATTGAAGAAGTGTACCATCTATACCTTTTTTATATAATTCATCTCCCAAAATCACATAACTAAGAGCCTTATACTTGATTTTTTGATTTATCAGTGCATTAGGGTCTTTTAGATAATATACTAAGGGTTTCCTCCAATCATTTGATGGTAAAATATTTATATGCAATTCTTTGAACACATCAAGCAATTTATTTCGAACACTTATCAAAGATTCAAATTTTTGTTTATTTAACTTATAACTCGAGGCAATTTGAGCCAATTCATTAGCCTCACAATTCTCTTTTCAAGGAATATGTTCAAACGTGACATTATCAAACATATTCAATAAGGGGATAGCTTAAGAAAAATATTTAATCAAGTTTTCACTTATACATCTATATTCTTAAGTTAGTTGTTTGATTACTAGTTGTGAATCTCCTCGAATCAAAATGTTTTTAGCTCCTAACACAATCAATGTTTCGAGACCTGTTATTAAAGCTTCATATTCTACTTCATGATTTGAACAAGCAGGTTTTATTTAAAACATTAATTTAGTAGGAATGTGATCAGGGGAAATAACCGCAATGCCAACACCTGAGCCACTAACATGTTTTAAACCATCAAAATAGAGTATCCAAGGTCTTACCCCCCACATAAAATTCTTCTATTTCAAGAGGAGTGTGATCAACTATGAAATCGGTAATTATTTGTCCTTTAATAGATTATAAGGGAGCAAAAGTCAAAGAAAATTCTGTAAGAGCTAAAGCCCATTTTTCAATTCAATTGTGTAAAATAGATTTGGACAACATGAACTTTATTATATTATTTTTCAAGAGTACAACTACGTTGAAAGATCTAATGTAATATGGTAATTTTGTAAAAGAGAAATATAAACACAAATAGTTTCTAAATAGGACTATATCTAATCTTTGCATTTCGACACCATCTTTATCTTCTTGTACCAACATGCTTGCTATCGTTGAATTTGATGCAAAAATATAGAGTTTTAACATTCAGCCTTCAACTGGTGGAACCATAACTAGAGGGTTCATTAAGTACTTCTTAATCTCCTTGAAAGCATTTTGATGCCCTTTTTCCCACTTAAATTCATTTTCATTTTTCAATATAAGCAATGGTGAAAACACTTTAGTTTTACTAGATAAGTTAGAAATGAATCTTCAAAGAAAATTCACCTTACCTAAAAGAGATTGAAGCTCTTTCTTATTTCGAGGAGGCACAGTTTCCAAGATAGCTTTAGCCTTGTTTTTGTCTATCTCGATGCCCTTTTGATGGACAATAAAACCTAAGAATTCTCTCATAGATACACCAAAGGCACACTTAATAGGATTCATTTTCAAGCCATGCTTTCTCATTCTCTTGAATGATTGTCTTAAATGGTCTAAATGATCATTTTTTGATTGTGATTTAACAACAATATAATCAATGTACACTTGCATGAATTTCCCTTTTAAATAATGAAAAATCAAATTCATTGCCCTTTGGTAAGTGGCACCTATGTTTTTGAATCCAAAAGGCATAATAACCCAGTCATAGGTCCTTAAAGACCCTAGGCATCGAAAAGCTATTTTCGAAATATCTTGCTTAGCAATATAAATTTGATTATATCCTGAATGCCCATCTAATAAACTTAACACCTCATTACTAGCAGTTGAATCGACTAACACATTAGCCATGAGCATTGGATAATTACTTTAGGAGTTGCTGAATTTAGATCTCAAAAATCAATATAAACTCGCATTTTCCCATTCTTTTTAATAATAGGGACAATATGCAAAATCCAATTGACATATTTGGCTGTCCTAATAAATTTGGCCTTCAGTAGCCTTTCGATCTCTTCCTTAATCTTCAAAACCACTTTTGGTGCAGATATTCGAGGAGCTTGCTTAATTAGTCTTTTACCTTGTTGAATTAGCAATCTGTGTTTGACCAATTCTCGACTTAAACCTAGCATTTCGTCATAATCCCATACGAAGTAATTCTTGTACTTATGAAGTAGTTCAACAATCTATGCTCACAGATTTTTGTGCAAAAGTTTACTAATATAAATTGGTCTTCGATTAATCTTATCCTTTAAAGTAACTTCTTTAAGAGGATCTTGCGCCTCCATCTTTTTAAGAGTTAGGGATATAGGCTTCTCAAAAACTAAAGGAGAATTATCATATATACAATCCAACCTTTGATTCTCCTTGAATTGATCTTCCTCGATAATCTCCTTTTGCTCGAGGTTACTCTTTTTATCAGTCATCAAAAATCGTTATCACTTTATCATTTTCAGCTTTGAAAGTCGTTTTCACCTTATCATTTTCTGCAACTACCAAGTTTGTCTTTTCTTTTCCTTCATCGACCATAGAGGCCGTTTCATTAGAGTCTCTTTCAACTAACAAAACCATTCTCAATTTACTTTTGGCCACATAGGTCGACATTTGAGCTAGATAGCTCGAATATATGTCTTATTTGCTCATCTTATCCAAGTATGGCTTAAACCATCTTCGGCCTTTTGTGTTAACATAAGTCCTTGCTTTGGGTTCCACCAGAAAAACTTATCAATTTTATCTTTTAGATTCATATAGTATGAATCATCGATCTCAAAAGGGGTTGTAATTGCTAAGGTCTTATCTTGCTAGTTCGTAAAAGAAGCATAAGCATCATATGAACTCTGATTAGCTTCAACAACATCAACTGGCCTTCCTCATTCCAAAAGAAATGCTTCTGATGAATAGTAAAAGGTACAACACCCATACCATGAATGCATTCTCGATCGAAAAGGATATTACAACTTGCTTAAGAGGAAACAATTACAAAGATTGTAGGCCTCTTTCCACCCCCACTATCACATCTAGAGCCTACATGCCATCTGACTTCGAGGACTTTCCACTGTAATATGAAACTACAATATTATGTGGGATTAAGTCTTCCAATGCTTTTCCAAACCTCGTAAGCATTGTTCTCAAAAGTATATTAATTGCAGCTCCCTTATTGACCAAAGTCTTGTCTACCTTCTACCCCTCGACTACTATAGTGAAAATTAAAGGCTTAAGATAAGCCTTCATTTCTTTAGTTAGTGGATCAAATATTCTGGCATTATATTTAGGGGTTATGCATGACACTTGATTCACCTAGATAGCTCTCGATTCTGTCGAAGGGTCCTCAAAATAATCCTCCTTTATAAAATCTTCTGTAGCTTGACATTCTTCGAATTGGTTAGTAAACTTCGTAGAAAGCATAGAAATAATGCCACAAATATCTTCTAAAGATTCTTCAAAGCCGCATTCAAAACAGTCCGTTAACATTTCATCTTCCTCGATATAATGACTTGGTTAAGTTCTAACAACTTCGAGGCGAGGTCTTACAAGTACTTCATTGTTTACCAATTGACTCTTGAGGGTAGTTTTCCTCATTCTTTGATGCCTTCACCATTGACTCTTTGTCATGTTTTTGTTTGCCCAAGGAACATTATGGACATTAGGTCTCTGAGTATTCAAGGGATAAAGATAAGACATTTGAGGCTTCGACTTACAAGTACCACCAGTTCGATACATAGTCTCCTTGATTTCGAAGGGCTTTCCCTTAGGATTTCCAATTGAATGTCCTTGATGAAACCATTTATTGGGTGAAACTTGCACATTGGGCATTTATGTTGATTTCCCTTAAGAATTATTAATGAGCTTTCGCACCTGATTAACAATCATGTTGATATGTTGCTTGCCCTTTGGGTCACCTTTATAAGGCTTGTTCTGCTGGTAATACCTTTGGACTTAAGATGTCTCGAAAGCCTTTGCAGCTAATCTATCAGACATTGCATTACATCTTGGGCATAACATTACCTCACTATTAGAATTTTTCTTGCAAAGCAAGAAATCAGCAAGTGTGTCACCTGCTCAAGGAAAAACTTCATCCTTCTCTTTTTCAAACTTGTCCAAAGCCTTTTCTAGGTCTTCAGGAACCAGAGACCTTATTGCTTTCCCATCCTCTTCTTTGATTGAAGCATTTACCATTAAAACTTGAACAGGTTCTGCAAAGTTAGCTTAGACTTGGAAAGGATTAGTATTAACCTGCATTGGTTTTTCCTTAAATTTCAACCTTCCATTTATAATAGCTTTTTGAATCATATCCTAAAAAGAATGCAATTATTAGTCCAATGACCAAAAACATTATGATATTTACAATACTTTTTCCCTTTTCTTTGTTTGAAAGAAGGTAATTTATGGCTTTCAGTTAACACAATATGTTTGTCTTTTAATAGAATATTAAAAATTTGATCGGCTTTTGTCACTTCGAAACTATATCTTTGATTGGGAACTTTATTCTTATCTTCAGGTTTCAACATTTGAAAAATATATAGAGGTCTTGGTTTTACTTATGCTATATTAACGCCATTACCCTTATACTCGATATTTATGTCAGGGTTAGTTTTAGGCTATTCTAAATTGTTATTCATCTATATAAATGCAACCTTATCCCTTTGAACTATTTTATCAAACCTTTTATTCCTTTCTTTCTCAAATTTTATTTGTTTGATTCTTCTAACCTTATCAGCTAACTGTGCCATATCCCTTAACTGTTGATTTATCAATTTCTTTTGAATTGACAATTCTAGGCCAGTAGTAGCCATCCAGACTAACTCATGTTCAAGTATTTGAGTATAGTATCTAGACTTCATCTGTCTAAATCTGTTCAAATAATTATCGATTGATTTAGAATTAAATCTTTTAATATTAATCAAATATACCAAACTCACTCTAGTCTCCTTTTTGAAAAATTATTCATGAAAAATTATTTTCAATTGAATCCAATTGTAGATCGAATTAAGAGGAAGATTGGTAAACCAAGTGAGGGTGTTCTTAGTAAGGGAACTAGGAAATACTTCATTTGAAGATATTCATTACTAGCACTATTCTCATAGACGATTTAGTATCAAGCAATATGTTCCACCGTTGATTCACCCAATTCACCTACAAATTTCGAGAACTTCAAGATTTTAAATCTTCTTGGCAATTCAATTTGCAAAACGTAATCAGGGAATTGCGGTACAAAATAGGCCTAATTATAATATCCTACTTTAGACCTATGCATATTAAGCGCTTGCTCGACTAATTGGTTTATTTGTTGGGGATTCTGGATATTCTATCCCCATTTTTGATTTTGAATATTTTGTTCACCAAGGTTTTATCGATTTTGAACATTTTGCCCCCCAAGGTTTTGTCGAAATAAGTTTAATACTTGATCTTTGTTTTGATTTCGATTAACCATAAGAGGATTCTCCATAAATCCTAGTATTTGATTATTACCTCCTACATTTTGATTTTGATTGATTATAGGAGGGTTTTCAAAAATTCGTTATTGATTATTACCTATAGGATTTATATTATTCACTAAAGGGACTTGATTTGGCATTTGATGCTTGAGTTGTTGTTCCTTCGAGGATTTTCTAGTGCATCAGCAACTTTAGCCATTAGCATGATTAGTTGTTGATAACTATTATTAGCCATTTAGAACATAGGATTCAACATTGTGGTCATTTGATGAGTCAATATATCCACCATGTCATGATTACAATGATCCATTTGTTAACGAAATGCCATTAAAGTCTGATTAGTGATACCAGTCGAGAGGTTGTTCTCTCTTAATATGTTGCCATCAATATTAGCCCCCATTACTGTAATTGATCATAGTTATATCCATAACTTATTCCCTATAGATCTAAATTTCTATATCTTGGTTGTTTCGAATGAATGGACACATGAGCAGAAGATACAAATTGCGCTTGAGTAAGAGGCATTTCCATGTTCATTTGTTGAAACCTCCTATCTTGACATTCCCCCAAGTTGAGTTATTTGTGGAGGTGTACTATGACTAAGACCCACTTCTGATGGAGGTGGTAAAATTTCTTTTGTAGGAATGACACCATCAACTTGTGTTGTACTAATATTTTTTGTTGCAAGATTACTATATACCTCCGACACCAATTGATTACACAGATTACTATTGTTTCATTATCGGAGGATGTTCTACTCCTTCAACTTGTATTGTTTCCAAGATTTCTTAGTCCACCTGAACTAGCCATTACTCTACCACTCCTTAAAATCATACAATTCTCTCAATACTAGATCCTTTTAAGGTTTTGGCAACATCATGTCCCACCGAGCGTGCCAATTTGTTGAAGGTGAAAATTTATTTTGAGAATCCAAACACTATCAATTCTCGAAAGATAATCTCTCACAAAGATTCTAACTAACAAATGAGAATTTTATTTAAATGGGACTTAGAATCTATAATTTTGTATGGACTCTTTTTATTCGAACTATCAATCTTAGATATTCAAATTGAGAATAATTCAATTAGTAACTTGAGATTGTAGCTTTAATTTCAATAAGGATATTAAAGAATAATTTTATATAGCAAATCCGAATTACAATTGTATGTCTATTTGAATTAACAAATACTAGCATTTAGATAAACATTTAGATTTAACTTTGATTTGTAATTGTATAGTCATCAATGCATAAATCAAATTGTATATTTGGAAATATAAATTTCACTAAAAAGGGTTATAGATAGTAGAAAAAATTATAAAAAGAAGAAAGGGTCAGGGAAAGATTGAAATTAAATTGCAAAGAAAGAGTTATTGAAAGAAGAAGAGGTCATAGATCGTATGATTTGAGATGAGAAGAGAAAAATACATTGAAATAAAAGTTGGGTTAGAATATATACTTTGCTCTTGAAACTGGTAGCCATTAATGCAGCGTATGTCGTTAATGTGGTGTACAGAGTTTGTGCAAATGTTAAAACTGAAGAAAAATGGCTACACAGTTGTTTATTTATACATAATCTACATAATGGTCGAGTTTCTATGACCTCAACATCTGTACAATAGAATAAACGAAACTAAACAGGATGTTGACACTTGTCTGAAGTCGTTCTTCCTTGAAAATTGCTTAACCGTGACGAGAATTTCCTTTTGAATGCTATTTCTTTACGAACATACCTTCTATTTCAAGTATGAGTTCTAACTGCTTTTGCATGTGACCAGTTGAAAAATGTACTCTTCTTCGACCAGTTCAAAAATCTTGTTTTCTAGTGCTTCGATGCTTAGTATTTTTCACGTTACAAGTCTGTACTCCCTTCGATCTTCATCTATACCTTCTCCATTCATGCCTTCCTTTTGATGATATTATTTGATTAAAATTTTAATGACCCCAACAAGTGTATAAACAATGACCTAGTCTAAATCGTCTTTGGATTTTCTGAACAAAAAAAATAAGTATAGGAAGAGTTTTATTATTTTAGAAGACTTTATTTGATTAATTTGAGGTAGTCAAAATTTAATGTAATTTTTTCCCCAAAAAAATCTATTTCCTAGTCTGTGAATCACGTCGATTATAAAAAATCTTGCTAATTACATGTTTGATTATATATATTGAATTATGAGTTCAAAATTGATTTTGAGTTTAAACAACTTAGATAACTTTTGCGTTAGATAAAAAATTTGCGTTAGAATAAAATCATTTAAACATAAATCATTTCACTTCAAAATTAATTTTAACTAAAATTATTTACAAAATATATTTCATTCAAAATTATTTCTGAAAACACTTGAAGACACATTACCATGATCATGTCATAACTGGGACACCCATTAGGATGTGCTTTCTTTTTGTATGTCTCTATGTGTATTTGTTTTAGCTTGATTATGTTTACTGAGACAAGTTGAACAAATTGATTATATGTATAATCAATTATTGTTACAATCGATTATAATTAGAATCAATTTTTGTTTGGGTAAGTTTGCTGGAAAGCAATTTTAAAATAATTAATTTCGTTTGAATACAACAAAAAAAAAATTAGTTTTTACATAGTAAATTACGAAAAAGGGTATTAAACTGTTAGGTAAAAACTGAAAGGAAAAAAAGTTAAGAAATTTGAGGGTAATTTGACATAAATTTTTTAAAGAAAACAAATATTGAAAAATAATCATAAGCTTCAAATGTTGAGATGTAAGATTTCAGCTTATTGTTTACACATTTTAACTGATGCCGCAAATACACACACTGTGCATTTATTTATTTATTTATTTATACAACAGTGACACTGATATTAGAATCTATACTCTCATACATACTATTCAAACCCTTTTTATTAGGCCAACCCTAATAGGTTCTCTATCTGTGCATTTATGCATACACACTCCCATCACATAACAACGTTGAAGCTTTGTTGGGATGCGCCCTAGGTTGTGATGAGAGAAAATAATCAAATGAAAAAAAATACAATAATAAATAAGGTTAATAAGTTAGTTTTCTTTATTATTTCGCTGAAGAGAAAAAGTATACAAAGAAAATGATTAGTTTTCTTATTTGCTTGAAAGAAAAGTAAAAAGAAAAAAGTTACTCATATTAATTGACTTTATATCTTTTTAATATTATGATAGGTAGATAACTAATTTTTTTTACAATAACAATGTATCAAAATTAAATTCATAAGTAAAAAATTAATTGAATACACTAACATTGTAAAAAGTTTTTTACACTATTATTTAATGAAAAAACAGGCTATGCACTGACAGTGTAAAGTAGTTTTACACTCTCATCTAATCACAAATCACTATTTATTATAATTTTGTTGATTTTTATAATAAATACTTTAAAAGTCATATTAATGGTGATTTCTGATTGGTTGATAGTGTAAAACTTTTTACACTAATAGTGCATGACCATTAAACTCTTATTTAATTATAGATAGTCATATAATTGAAAATGATTGACTTTTGTTATAAGAATTTAATTTCATGTATTGTCACTGGAATTTTTTTTGCAATGTTAACCAACTAGAAATCATCTTAGATATGACTTTTAAAACAATTACTATGAAAGTTAACAATTTTATCATACATGACAATCTATGATTAAATGACAATATAAAAAATTTACATTATCAATGAATTCTAATTAAATTCTTGTAATAATTACTTTAAAAGTCACATCCAGGCTCGACCCTAAGCATTGTTTCGAAGTGCAATGGCCTAGGGCCCTGATTAGGGGGGCCAAAAAAAAAAAAACTCAGCATTGATATCTTAAGAAAAAAAATTAAATTCCATGAATTTACACACTTGGCTTTTCGGCTTCTACTAGTCAATATGTAATCAGCTAATCTCAAATTCCAATTTTTCAACTGACTTGAGCATTCAATTTCCACCAAAACATTAAAGGAACCTCCACTATTTTCTAAGTTTATGGCAACGGGAATATTGTTTTACATCAAAAGACATGGCAATTGAAAAGTATAAAAGTTCAATAACTAATCAAAACCAAGAAGAAGAAGAGAGTGATATGCTAAAACTGAATTGTTATTTTACTAATATATCATATAGTGATATAGTTAGGGAAATATAGCTACGGAACTGGAAGAGCCTAAAAGGAAGACCGAAAGAGGGTGATTAGTACTATTTTTTTTCTGCAACTGCAAGATGTCAGACCGACCGCGAGTCTGCAATTGCAATTTAGTCGATTTTGCAAGGCACTTAATAACCAAAACCCAAATAGGGCTTGCTGGTACAGTGGTATATGCATCAGTCTTTCCCCATTATCCTTATGTACTTGGTATAGTACTTTTCTATTGTGTGAACTTGTGATTTTATTTTATTTTGGAAAAAAACAATAACATTTATAAATAATTTATTTATAGGATAAATTGTTCATGTTGAGGTTTAATGCTTTAGATTATAAAGATTAGTAATAAGTGTCGAATGAAGAAAATGTGGCTGGAAGCGGAGGAAAGAAGAAAATCACCAAAAAATGAATGCCTAGGACAAATGTTGAGAATTCGGTGTTTGAGAGGGGAACAATGGCAGTTGTACCTCAATTCTGAAATCTCAATCCATTAGTTCTACCAAATTACCAATTATCATACTCGCTGAACCATGTTGGATAAAGTTGTATAGTACATATTATTATATTAAAAAGAGAATAATAGGCAATATAATTCTACAATTAAAGGATAAAGTGGTTTTACACATTTTTATTTGTGAGTCTTGTTAATGAATGTCTTGAACTATTGATTAATAAATTAATAATATAATTTTTTATTGAAAATACCTTAGTGATGTATTAAAAATTATGATAGAATGTATTAATAATATCTTTTAATAAATTCTTTTATCTTTTAATTCCTTAATTAAAATTACCCTTGGATTGCTAGTAACGTGTGTTCACTACTGGATTGCTAAAGTGGGGCTTAGTGTGATGTAATGGGAATTTGTGGACCAAAAAAAATCATTAGCTAATATAACTATTGATTCATATTTCCTAATCATAGGTACTAGAAAAATTATAAGGATTCCTAATATTAAAATATTCATAAAAGATCATATATATAAATAAAATTTGGAAACCGCACTTGATAGTTTGAATTTTTTTGCGTAAAATAAAAATATTTAAATTATAAAATTATGTTTCTTGAAAATAAAAATAACATTTAAAATAGATTAAATTCTTTATTTTAAGTATCTAAAATTTTAAATATTTAGAGAACTTATATTTTTATTATTTTAATAGCATTACACTAAAAAAGGTAATTATTTTCCAATTTTTTATTGTTTCAACAATTAAATTTTTTTTTCTTGCAAGTCTTTTTGCAATTTCTCTCACATTGATATCGTTGATTGTTGTGGCTAATTTTATGTTAATTTTTCGTTATGTTTGTAGTGCTTGAATTTAGCTTTTGGAATTGGCAAACTTGTGAGCAAGTATATTCGACTTCTGTTAGCTTCCAGGTACTATTATTCTTGTCTTGCAATTCTAGGTACTATTTGATTGATCTTTTATAAGATGTTGCCTAAAAAACATTTATTTGGAAGTGAAAAAAGGAAAAAGAGAAAATGAGTAGAAGACTTAATAAAATCACAAGAAGGAGCTATTGATAAATTTGTTTTTAAAGAGGTAGGTTCTTATGAAAATTTAGGTCAATCAAATGAAATTTTATATAATGAAAATCATGTAAGTGAGAATCATGAAATTAATGATTCAAGTGAGCCTAATGATGTGCCAAATGAATCTAATATTGAAAATCTTAACATTGATGAAGAACAATCAATTCCTCCTTTAGATATTTATGATCCTAGAAATTGGGATAATCTTGATAACAAAGCAAGGGACATTTTAGTTGAAAAAGGACCTATAAGAGAAATGAATCATGTTTTTCCTTTGGATAATACTTTTAGACATTTTTCATATGCTTATTATTCTAGAAAGCTAAGCACTGGTGAGACTAATGATAGGAAATGGTTGGTTTAATCTAAACATGTTTATAAAGTATATTGTTTTTGTTGTAAGTTGTTCAAATCTGATAATAACAAAAGTTTGTTAGCAAACGAGAGTTTAAGAGATTGGAAGCATATTAGCGAGAGACTTAAACAACATGAGAATAATGCTGAGCATATGACTAACACGAATACTTTGGCATGAATGGAGAGCAAGATTAGATAAAAATCAAACAATTGATAAAAACTTGCAACAAGAGGTTATGAAAGAGAAAGAATGTAGGAAACAAGTTTTAGTTAGAATATTTTTAGTTGTGAAATGTCTTGCTAAACATAATTTGGCTTGTTGGGGATCAAATGAAAAATTATATCAAGATAGCAATGGTAATTTTTTGGGATTGATTGAAATGATTGCGGAATTTAATGTGATAATGCAAGATCATGTTAGATGCATTCAAAATCATGAAATTCATTATCATTATCTTTGACATAAAATTCAAAATGAGTTTATCTCCTTTTTGGCTCATATTCCATCATAAAGATCATTAAAGAGGCAAAATATTTTTTTTCTATAATTCTTGATTGTACCCCTAATGTAAGTCATCAAGAACAAATGACTCTAACAGTACAATGTGTAAATATGTCAAATAATAAAATAAAAATTGAGGAGTACTTTTTAGAGTTTTTAAAAATGGGTGACACATCTTGCTTAGGACTTTTTAATGAATTACAAGATGTGTTGAAATCTCTTGATATTAATGTTGATGATGTGAAGGGTCAAGGTTATGATAATGGTTCTAATATGAAAGGAAAACGCCAAGGAGTTCAAAAGCAATTTCTTGAAATAAACCCAAGAGCATTATATATGCCTTGTGCTTGTCATAGTCTTAATCTTACTCTTAGTGATATGGCACATTCTTGTGTTAAAACTGTTTCCTTTTTTGGAGTTGTTCAACATATATATTCATTATTTTCGAGTTCTCCAAAAAGATGGAAAATTTTGCTTGATAATGTTCCTGGATTAATTGTGAAATCTTTGTTTATACTCGTTGGGAAAGTCGAATTAAAAGTATTAAAGCTATTAGATTTTAAGGTCCTCAAATAAGATTGGCTTTGTTGGAATTACATAAATCTTGTGATGATGCCAAGTCAAAGAGTGAAGCAAAGTTTGGTTAATGCACTTAAGAGTTTTGAGTTTTTGCTTGGTATGATTATTTGGTATGAAATCTTATTTGCTATTAAAATGGTGAGCAAGAAATTGCAATCTAAGTCTATGTGCATTGACACCACCATAAAACAATTAGAAGATGTATTGTTGTTTTTTGAAAAGTATAGAGATGAAGGCTTCACATCTAGTATGAATGTCACTAAAAGTGTTGCACTTGATATGGATGTAGAGCCTATCCTTCCAACAAAATGTTGTGTTATTAGAAAAAAAAACAATTTAATGAGAATAAGTAGGATGAAAAAATTTAGTCAACTGATGAGTCATTTAGAATTAATTATTTTTTAGTTGTTGTAGACATGGCAATTACTTCTTTAAAGAATAGATTTGAGCAATTAAAGACATTTGAAAATATTGTTGGATTTTTGTTTGATTCGAAGAAGTTAAAGTCATTTGATGATAATGAATTGAGAAAATGTTGTGCTAATGTTCACTCTACCTTTTCTCATGGTGATTTATTAGATGTTCATTTAGATGATTTTTTTTTTTCTGAATTAAAAGTGTTGAAAGTGACTTAACCTGATGACTTAATGTCAGCCATTGAAATTCTTGAGTTTGTTAAAGTTGCAGATTGTTATTCAAATCTTTCAATTGCTTATAGAATTTTATTAACTGTGCCTGTGGTTGTAGCATCAGTTGAAAGAAGTTTTTTAAAGCTAAAATTAATAAAAAAAATTATTATCAATGTCACAAGAAAGGTTGAGTGGTTTGGCAATTTTATCTATGGAGAAAGATATGTTAGAAAACATTGATGTTGATGTTATTATTAATGATTTTGCATCTTAGAATGTTTGAATAAACCACTTTTTATGATAATTTGTGTATTTTATTTTGTAGGTAATAGGCGAGGCGACAATTTTACGAGCAGAGAAAATATTTTGTAGATGAATAGGGATAGCATAGGAATTGATTGAAGAAAAAAGTTATACATCTTTTTGAGATTTGTTAAAACTATGCTTTTCACTTAATGTAATAAGATGTACAATTTTTAATGAAATTATCTATTTATTTTTTGTATAGAATATATTTTTATATTTTAAAATACTTATATACAAGGGGCCCTTATCTATTGTGTCGCCCCAGGCCTATAAAATGTCAAGACCCCTTGGTCACATTTAAGGTGATTTCTAAGAGTTAAATTTTTATACATTGTCAGTGTAAAAAATTTTACACATCCACTAATTTGAAATCATCATTTGTATGACTTTTAAAGTAGTTATTATAAAAGTCAATAAACTTATCATACATGACAATTTATAATTCAATGATAGTGTAAAAATCTTTTACATTATCAGTGCATACACTATTTACTCAATTCTAGTTAGGTGGCAATGTTGAAGTCTTTACAATGACATTATATTAAAATTAAACTCATAAGTAAAGAATTTAATTGAAAAACGCTGATAGTGTAAAGATTTTTTTACGTTGTCATCCAATCATAAATTGTCATATAATTAAAAATTATTCTAATAATTATTTTAAAAGTCATATTTTGGGTATTTTTTATTTACAATTTGTTAAAATTAAACTCACAAGTAAAGGATTTAATTGGAATATAGTAACAATGTGAATGTTTTTTATATTGCTGACTTTTATAATAATTATTACTTTAAAAATTATATTTAGAATAATTTTTAATTAGTTAACAGTAGATTAAAAGTATATTAAAATTAAATTCAATAAGTAAATTTGTCATTTCAAGAAAAAAAAATTTCTTTCATTTTTTTTCCTTTTTAACTAAATGATTAAAAATATATTTTTCTTTTTTTTGTTTCTTTTTACCTATTTTTATTCCTCCTATTGTCATTGGAACAAAAATAACAAGAAGGATTATGCTCCCTAAATTTAAGTTTTTTTTAGGTCACCACGTTGTTGGTTCGAAGTATTCACTTGTTTTGTTGATGACTAATTTTCACTGAAGAACCTCGTTGACCACTTTTAGCGGGTTTTTCTTTCTAACTGCGGGTTTTTCATCCATAAAACTCGAACCTGCAACATTGTTTAAAAGATCTGAACTTTATTCTACTCGAACTAACGACATGCTGATATGCTCCCTAAACTTAAGTAATATTACACTCAAAATTTCTTTTTACTTTGATAAAATAATAGAATATCATGTTTGTTTTGTGAACACGTACTTATGTTAATTCGTGACACAAATCTTTTTATTAATTAATTGAGGGAGTCAAAAAGGGAGAGATAACCCGTGAGTAGATGTAATCTCATGAGACCCATTTGATGCGTCCTTAACCCATGGATGCAACAAAGAAGCGGAATCACAGAGATGTAAAAATTAGCACACTAACATGGTGTGGTATAGTTAGTAGATAACTATGTCCCTTAAGCATATGGTTAGAAGTTTAATTCCAGATGCGTATGGAAGAGCGTTTGTTAGGAGAGATTAGTCCTTTATAACTCTCGGCTAAGAATACCTTGGCCAACCAAAAAAAATTGGCCTTATGGCATCCCTATGGGTAGTCACAGAATTGAGCACTTTTTTTGTTTCTTTGTCACCCAAGATTGACTTCAATTAAAGTAATGACCTATATAGATATAGATGATTATATCTTTGCAAAACCACACAACATACTGGATCAATTCCAACATCATTATATCGTGGCATCGAATTTAACTCCAAACTCTAGCTTGGAGAGGAATGACCTATACACATTCTACATGTCAGCAAGACAACTATATAGTAAGTCAAAAAAATCTTTGTTTCATGCTTGATTCTTGAGTCAATGAAACAAAACCTTGTGCGTATCCCCAACAAGAAATTACCACCCTAGCTGTACTTGTCACCATCAATTGGGAGAACGAAAACTGAATGTTGCGTAGAATCTTCTGCAAGGAGAAGAAAAGGAAGCTTATAGAAATTTAGAAATTTCTCTTCATCTTCACAGTTGCTTCAAGGAGAGTTCGTTAATGAAAATCTAGCTATGTAACTAACCCTATATCCGTGTATATGTTTTTTTCTTGGTAACCAAGATAATTAGGGCTTTTGGTTTCCTCGCGAATCCTGAGGTATCCTCATAAGCTTCGATTCTTTAAGTTGGTTATGGAGTTAATCTGAGTCACACTTAAAGTTCTTCGCCTCTTTCCAAAGATGTGTTTTGTGAAAATCGAACTCAGATCCTCTCCCTCTTCACAAGCTTTGCGTCTGTTATATCTATGTATATAATCCGCATAATGGGTTACTATGTAATTATGCCCTATATCCGCATATATAGTCTATGTAAGGTTTAATTACCTTTTTGATCCTTATAGTTGCGTGAACTTTACCTTTTGGTCCTTATAGTTGAAAATAATCCATTTTAGTCCCTATACATTCACTTTTGATACTGGTTTGGTCCTTACCGTTAAGTGTATCTTAATTCCGTAAAAAAAAACTGTCACAAAATGAAAATTGGCAGTGAAAAACGGTCACAAATTGACATTTTTTTGATGTTTTTTATTCAATTTGTGACAGTTTAAAACAATAGGAACCAACCGGTATTGAAAATGCATGTATAAGGACTAAAAGGAATTATTTTTAATTATAGGGACCAAAAGGTAAAGTTTGCACAACTATGAGGACCAAAAAAGTAATTAAATCGTCCGTGTAATTAAGCCCTATATCTATGAAATATTTGCGTAATTAACCAGTGATTCAACTTGGATCTTCTTCTTATAAATTAGAACCTTATTTGCACCCTCACACACATGCCCTCCCTTCCAATTTGTATAGTAGCTTTTAAAGCAGTGGTTCCTGCATGAATGGCCTTGGTTCCATTTCAAAGACACGTATGGACTTCAACTTGAAGATATCATGCTACTGAAGCTAAAGAGGAGGCAAGAATTAAGGCATGGTATAACTCTCATGTCTTTTAGAAAATTTATGTGCTGACGAAGTGGGGCTTTTTCAACTTATAATTGTATGTGTTGTGGCTTGTTGTGACAAATCAAATCACATATGCATCCATTGCTTTGGTTCATTAAAGGGTGCTTTTCTTGATTAGCTTACCATGGTTTAAGCAGTTTAGGTCGTGGTAGTGATTAATTGCACTTGTACGTGATGAATTTGGAATTTGCCTACACATTCAGATGGTCGCTATGCAATTTGATTTCTTACGACAAGCCACAGCGTCAGCATGAGCAATTAGAAGTTGAAATAAACCTCATTCCGTCACCACATCCATGTTCTTCAGCTACTCTTCAAGTGCTTCATCAGCAACAAGATATCTTTGGGTGTAAGTCCATATGTGATCTCTGAAATGGACTCTTGGCAGTGATCTATTCTCACTGTTGTTATCGCTGTAGTTGAGGCAACTATAACAATCGCACGTTCCCTAGTTATTAGGAATGCTAATGTTTCTCTTTAACCTTTTGTTCTCCTTGTTTGGTTTAGCAGAAAAGGGAAGGAACCAACCAAAACTCCACTCTTCATTCAAAATATGTAGATAAAAACATATAATCATAGCAACCCATTGCCAATAGATGGAAATCAAAGTAGATTAATAATAGCATGCATAATTTACATATATTCTATCTTGGCTGATAAAAATGCTTGTAATTTAAGTTTTGTGATCATATTATGTGTTCTGTGGAATAGGGTTGAGATTTAGGTCAAAATTAGGCTTAAGTTTTAGCAAGGAAGAAGCATGAATGCAAATTTTGGGAATTTATGGAAATCAATTGAAGAAGATACAAGATGTCCAAAAATTAATGTGACCACGCTTTGTACCCATGCTTAAGCTAGTGAAGTTGAAAACGAAGATCGAGTAAGTGAGCACCCAAGTATCTTAGAGAATATTCTAAATGATGGATTAATGACTTTTGATTTAATTAGGAGTTTATGAGAGGAGTTATCTTGAGAATACTTATCCTATAAAACTTGCAATTATGTTTATTTGGTTTCTTATTTTTATTATATTAAATATTATCTTTTATTTTGTTAGGAGATACCTCTTATATATATTTAGGGGATTTTCTTTTAGCAAGTTGGGGAAACTTTGAATTAGGACACACATAAAGGTAAAGGGAAACTTCTTTATTTTTCTGTGTTTCTTATGGAGATCCATAAATGGAAGGGGGGCATTTAACATCGGTTGAAATGGACTTTCTATATCAGTTGTAGAACTAATTTTTTACATTAGACATTGAACTAATGTGAAAAAAGACTTTTTACATCGGTTACTAGTAAAACCGATGTAAAAAGTGCCACTAACATGTCGTTGAAATGCTCCTTGCAGATCCTGCCGTTGCCGCCATCCAATGTGTGATCTTGCAAAATGCCACCACAGAATTGCTTCAGACCAAGATTTGAATGTGAAGAACGCCATATACAAGCGAATGTGAAAAAAAATTAAACATAATATTAAAGATTTGGTCAACTTTTTCACTAACGTTGACATTGCAACGTTTGGTGGTGGCGTCAAGGTTGTGATCGCACTTGCAGAGGTTGGGGTTCTACTTTGTCAGGGGTCGCGATTGGGGTTCCACTTCATTGGTGGTATTGAACTTACCTGCATTTAGTCGGCATCGCAATGGTGGTTAGTGGCAACAGTCGCGGCTAGTGGTGGCGTTGAGGTTGGTGGCAGCAGTCTTAACAAGATTGACGGCGTCAAACTTATTCGTGAATTCAGTATTGGAACTACCAAAGGTAAAAACCCACCCACAGGTGGGGATGACAATGGGTAATGAACCTAATGGGTACCCACAAAATTTACTCATGATTGGTAGGGAAATTACCTGCTTAATGGGTATGGGCTTAGGTACGAGTAATTAATTACTCACAAATTTTAATGGGTGTTGGTATGGGTACCTTAGTACCAAAACCTAACCATACCCACACATATAATAATAATAATAATAATAAAAAACTAAGAGATAGATTACCTATTCTTTATTTACTTTTTTTCTCAATTTCTTCTATTCATTGTGTTGTTCCTACCTCTAGTCCATTGAATTCCTAACTCCATCCTTCTCACAAAAGATTCCATACACTATAGCTATGCTTAATCATCTTTCTCATGGCTAATACTCTTTCTAATTCTCTTTTACCAATGCAAAATAATTCCCAGGTACAATCCTTTCATAGTGCTTTGTTCATCTAAAATTTTGTTTTCATTTAAAAATATAATATATATATATATATATATATATATATATAGACACACACACACACACACATATATATACTGTTATCGTATTTTTAATCAATATTTTTTATTTATTAATTTTTCATAGTTAATTAAAATGCGGGTAACAAGTACAAGTATGTGCATTTAGGTATCCAACGGAGAAGGGCACGAATATTAAAGTTACTACCTACGCAAGTATAGATCCGAGTACAATTTTTTTTTTAAAGTGCAGATATGGGGACGGGTTCTATAGTACCCTTCCCAAACTCTACTCATTGTCATCCTTACCCAGAGGCCCCAAATCGAATTGTGCACAAGTTACAAATCCAAATCAACGAGGGGAGTTTTAAAACATATTTTACATCGGTTAAATTTTTAAATGATGTAACTGTTCAAAATTTAACCGATGTAAAATGTCTTTTTTACATCGGTTAAAATTTAACCAATGTAAATTTGTTCCCATTATTTACAAAAATGTCACGTGTCTTTGTTTGCATTGATTATTCGTGAACCGATTTAAAAGTCTGTTATACATTCGCATTTTTGCATTAGTGAGACCATGTGTAAATTATTGACCTTTTGCAATAATTACTTTAAAAATTATATTTAGAGTGATTTTTTAATTAATTGATAATGTTAAATTTTTTATGTCAATATATATTGAAGCTAAACCCTTTATGTATTCTAATTTTTAAATTGTTTATAACATTGAATGTCATTTTTTCAAAACTTTATCATAAACTTTTGTTAAATAATAAGATATAATAAAAGAGTAAACTAGTTAAATCAAACTGAATAATTTAAATAAGTTAAATGTAAAATTCAAGTTCAACTAGTTCAAATATGATAATTAAATTTTTATATTTTAATTTATTTATAATTTAGTCACTATTTTTAGCAAATATTTTGTTAAGATATTTTTAAATTTACTTATTTGATATTTAAAAATCATATTCACAATAAAAATAAAAAATAAGGAAGTATTTAAAAATTTCAGTGAATTAATTGACAAACAGCAATAAAAACTTATGACTCTCTAAGTTGAATTATAATTGTCTGAATAATTTTCTTATATAAAGTTACGGTTTTTTTTCCCTCTAATTGAATATGCTTAGAGACAAACTATTAATAAATTTTCTATATGAAATCCGTGAAGTAGTTTTTATTTGATAAATTAAAATCATAACAAATTAATTAATAATAATAAAAAAAGATAAAAGAGAATAAACTTTTATACTCTCACCAAAATCAAAGAGAGCAATTAAAACCGCACCGTTACGAATTTAACCCCATATTGTCTATTGTCTAACGGTCTTGTGCTCACACCGTGCAAATCAATATCCCCGCCCATGACCCATCTCTTCGCTCTTCACTCGCTTCAGTCTCTCCATTCCATTCCACTATTCTTTAATTGATGTGTTTCTTTTCTTCTCTCAACAATATTAATGGACTTCCACACCCTCTTAAGGAAGGAATTGAAGCAGTTTCAGACCTCTGCAAGAAGAACAAGATTGCTCCCAACCTTACCAAGGTAACCATGGCTCACGCTCTTGCTACTCTCACCGTCTCAGTGTGTTTTTTCTCTCACTCTTTGACTTACATACACTATTCTTCAAGGAGAGGAAGCTCGAGAGGTCGGAATCGCTAGGGTCCAACAAGAAGAAGGTTCTGGAATCCTTCATCGACCCGACATCGACGCAGTCATCAGCCTGTGAGTCTTTCTCTTCCTTCCGCATTCACGCGCCCACGCTCTTCCTTCTGTGAATGTTTTGTGACGTTTGTTGTTGCGTGAGAGTAGTGATCTGAAGGTTTGCTTGTGTTGGTTTTTTTTTCTTTTATTTTTTGTTTGAATATTTTCTGAAGGTCATGGTAAGTAGGGTGGTCGGTACCTGTTCTCCGCGGTCCAGCAGTGGCAAGGGTTTTGCACGCTGTCAAGAAGAATGTTCATTCACTGGTAATGTGCTTTGGATGGACCATATCTGAAAATTAGTTTCCTGACTTTAATCTTGTCCGTGTCCTGAAAACTGAATCGTATTGTGTTTAATATATTTGTTAGGGTCTTACTACCAATGATATTTTGTTAATATGTGCTTTATCTATTCTTTATTTTAAGCTGCCTAACTAGTAATTACAGATTGCATTGCTTACGTACTCGAAATCCGATTCTCTTTATGTTAATTAACCTTTGTTGTGTTTCTGGATTGTAATAAGTAATTCTTTCTTGCGAAACTATGAAAAACTTTATTGCTCTGATTTTTGTACTTTTTTTAAAATCCAATTGTCTCCGAGTTGCTAGCTCATATTATGTCAATTTGATTTTTTCAATTTCTGTGATGGACAGGTGAGGCTTCTGTTTCTTGATGAGTAGAAGCATCAAGTTGGAGATGTTTGTGGATGAGCTTGCTCATATGCCCAGAATTCTGGGCACGTTCAACAAGAAATAAGTATGTGTGTTTTTTTATTAATTAATTGTTTAAAACTTTAATTTTATATTTCTTTACCTTTGTCTTTAATAACCATTTACTAATATATATGGGTATGTTTCATTCCAAGAGAGGATGATATTAGAACTCCAAATGTTCATCATCATACGGTGATGGAAGTGAGTTTGCTATCAATTCTCATTCATTCATTCTTTTGTTGATTTTACCTATAGCAAATTTGTTCTTCTTGATTTGCAGAGTTTACATTGACGCATGTGGATGAGGTCATCGACAAACTTCTCACAAAGAGTATTCATGTGATATTGCTTTGCTACGCGTCAAGAAGAGGTATCTTTTCTTTTCTTTTTTTAATCTTTTCTCTATTGGAATGTTTAGTTTTAAGGATTCTTGTTGTTGTGTCTGTGAGCAATTTTCCCTGGTTGTTTTGCTGTGCATAAAAATTGTTTTTATGATATATCTTTTAGAGTTATAATTTTTGGGGATTGTAAAATTGAAACTTTAAAAATTATTTTGTTGTGCATAAAATTGTGAGGGATCATCCGGTGAGTGTAAAGGGTTAACCCATATTATCTATTGTCTAACACTAAAAGTCGTGTTCGAGGAAGCACCCGCACGGTACAAATAAATACCCCCACCTATCCTTACGCTCTTCACTCACTCTTGTTTCTCCATCGCCGCATCCATTCCATAATCCATGCCACTGCTCTTTAAAACCCAAAACACCTTTAATTGTTTTGTTTCTTTTCTTCTCTCAACTATATACGGACTTCTACGCACTTTCAAGGAAGCAGCTTAGACCCTCTGCAAGAAGACCAAGATTCCGGCAAACATACCGAAATCTGTGTTTCGTTATCGTTTTGTTTTGCCAAACAAACCGAAAAAGTTGCTCGCTGTTTTTTTTTTCTTCCCTATAGGTTATTGTTTTCTTTAATGGAAATGAATTTTTGAGTGGTTTATGATTTGGTAGATTATTCTTTTTGCGTATTTGATATGTTTTTGGTGAACCTTGTGTGTTTATTTTTGAAGATCTGTAGCTGTAGTTCTTGTTATCCGAATATTTTTACTTTTTGATATGTTTTATTTTTATAAAAATTTTACTTTATTTTTCTTTTTGACTTAAATATTTTTCAATATATTTATATATTATTTTAATATTTTTGAACCAAATTGTTATAAAGCTATTTTATCTTCTTAACATTCTGCCTTATTTTAAATTATGACTTATATTTTTTAAATTATGTTATTTTTGTATTTTTTTAGTTTTTATAATTCTAATTTATTTGTTCAAAATTTTTACAATATTTTTATTCCTAATTTTTTTCAAATGTGCCTATTTTTAACACTTTAAAATTGTTGATATTTTATTATGTTCAATTTTTTCAAAATTATAGAATCATATAACAATCGTTAATACATTTTGTTATGTTTATATAACTCTTTATTTTTTAAATATTACAATCCTTACATTTTTTTTAAAACTTTATATTATTTTAACTTACCATTTAGATGTTTTAAACATTTTTGAATACTTTTTATACTATCCTTCAATATTTTTGAATCAAAATGTTTTAATGTATTTATATTTTTTTAAAAATTAACATTATTTTAATTTGACCTATATTTTTTTTCAATATTTCCGTAGTTATATTGTTTTATATATTTTTTAAAAATATTATATTTTTTAAAAATCTTACAGTACTTTTATTTGTTATTTGTTTCAATTTTTTTTTACTCTTCAAAGGTGTTTATATTTTACTATTTTTAATATCTTTTAGAATTATTCAATCGTATAAAATTTTAAATCAAAAATATATTCTCTTGTTTTTGTCCTTATTTAGCAAAATGTCTCATATATGATCCTTCTCCTTAACCAAATAAAAAACCAAAAAAAAGATCTTTTTAGTCTCGCATATGACACATTTTCATTAATGAAGCACCAAGATAAGATAATATGTTTTTTTTAGATTAATAACATATTTAAGTCTATTTTTTATTTTTAAAATGTATTATTTTCTACTTTTCAATTTTCTTTTTTAATTTAACTATTTCAAAATGTTTATATTTTACTATTTTGAATATTTTTCAACATTACATAATCATATAATATTTATTTATATTTTTATATTACACTTTATTTTTTTATAATGCTATTTTAATTCTTTCAAAAATATTACATTATTTTAATTTACAACTTAGATATTTATAAAATTTTTGAATATTGTTTGTATTTTATTTCAATAATTTAGATTCAAAATGTTATAATGGTATTTATATTTTTTTAAAAAATTATATTATTTTAATTCTTGATCTATGTTTTTTGAATATTTTCAAAATTATTTTTTAATATTTTTCCAAAATGTTATAATCTTATTTTTGTGTTTTTAAAAATTTGCAATAATTTTACATTATTTTCAATTTTTACTTGCATATTTTACAATAATTTTTAACCAAACTGTTATAAAATTATTCTATTTTCTTAACATTATTTACTATTTTAAATTATGACTTATATTTTTTAAAAATTATATTATTTTTATATGTTTCTTTCAATTTTATAATTTTTTTTTGTTCTTTTAAAACTTTAAAATATTTTTATTCATGATTTTTTTAAATGTGTCTATTTTTAACTCTCTAAAGTGTTTATATTTTCAATATCATTCGAAATTATAGAATCATATAACAATTCTTACATTTTTTTTAATCATATTTTCAATATTATTCGAAATTATAGAATCATGACAATTCTAACAAAGCGTTATGCTTATATTACTCTTTATTTTTTCAATATTAAAATACAATTCTTACATTTTCTTTTTGAAAACTTTATATTATTTCAATATATCATTTAGATATTTTAAACATTTTTAATATTTTTAAAACATTGTTTCAATACTTTTTAATAAAAATGTTATAATTTATTTATATATTTTTTAGAAAATTACATTATTTTAAGTTTTAAGCTATATTTTTAATATTTTCATAATTATGTTATTTTTATATTTTTTTAAATGATATATTTTTTATTTTTTTTTAAATCTTACAGTGTTTTTTTATTATTTGTTTCAGACTTTTCTATATTTTTTTTACCATTCAAAATTGTTTATATTTTACCATTTTAATGTTTTTTAAAATTATCAAATCTGATGACATTTTAAATAAAATATATATTGTCTTGTTTTCCTCCCTTATCAAAATGTCTCATATGTGATCCTTCAGCTTAACAAAAAAAAGAGTCTCTTTTTAGTCTCACCTATGACACATTCTTTAGTCTATTTTGTACTTTTCTATTTTTTTATTTAACAATTTCAAAATGTTTATATTTTACTACTTTCAATATTTATCAAAATTACATAATCATATAATGATTTATTGATATTTTTATATTACATTTTATTTTTTTATAATATCATTTTAATTTTTTCAAAAATATTATATTATTTTAATGTACAACTTATACATTTATAAAATATTTGAATATTTTTTATAATTTTTTTAATATTTTTTATTCAAAGATATTTATATTATTTTTTCAAAAATTATATTTATTTGAATTTTTTACCTATATTTTTTAATATTTTCAAAACTGTTTATTTTATATTTTTCAAATTGTTATAATCTTTTTTTGTGTTTCTAAAAACTTTACAATAATTTTTTTTTTCATTTTCATTTTCCACTTCTATATTTTACAATATTTTTGAACTAAATTGTTTTAAAACTTTTATTTTCTTAACATTCTACACTATTTTAAATTATGACTTTTGTCTATTTTTAACTATTTAATATTGTTGATATTTTACTATAGAATCATATAACAACTTTTAATACATTTTTGTTATGTTTATTGTTCTTACCAAAAATGGTCTAGTCTCCTAGTGTTATTCCTATTTGGAATGTTTGCAACTTCAACCTCCTCCTATTTACAAAGACACTCTGACACTCAAGTCAAGGGAGGCCTTTGATCATGCAGGATTTTTGGATAATAAGTAAAAATTAGGGTTAGAGAGTGTGCACCTAATTCCCATATATGGTCAGATATCTTGGGATATTCTCGTCCTTATCTCTGGAATTCATTGCCCGATTTCCTTATTACTTTAGTCCGAGATGTACTCGGCGGCCTACCTTGGGCTGTTCGGCCTAGCAGCCGATTTGCCATATCCGTACAGTACATAAACCCCTAAGCTTTGACACGCATGAAGAAGGTTTTCGATCCATCCAGCTGTGCCGAGTGTAGCTCGGATGCTTCAGCAGCCTAACAGGCCATGGCAAAGGTGTGGTCCGCGTTAGGGACGATAGTTCAGCTCACGTGTGACTCGGCCCGCTACGACGACCTTTTCTGCTACTCTTGCTGCTTTGGCGCTGTAGGACCGAACTATCAAACTCAAAAAGTTGCTCCTCACATTGGAACTGTCATGCATGTTTCCAAGTGCATTTAATGCTTGGTGATGGTTACAGGGTAGGTTAATGGTGGCCTGGGAAACCCAAACATCACTTCATCTAAGCCCTCGTTTGTGGACGGTGATACGAAAATCTAACGATGTGGGGGGTTTTGGCCCATTGAGCCACTTAGCCCCCCAGCCCCTATAAAAAAGGAATTGCGCAGTGCATTTCTCGCGCTTTCTATCCTCTTAGACTCCCTTTGTTCTCTCGCTACTTGCTATTTGTTTTCGCTGTGTCGGAGCATCCTCCATTGTTGTAGCTGTTGCCTCTTCCTTAAAACCTTTCTCAGGTACCTTTTCCTTCTTATTTTTCTTCTTCCTCAATGGCTTCGACCCATAAGAGTGGAGGTTCCCTTAACTTTGATCCCGAACCTATACTGTCGTCGGAGATTAAGCCCATCGGAGGGGACCTTGAGGTTTTCGGTCCATCTGTGTATTCTTTCTTCTTGGAGAGGGAAAAGGATGAAGCTCAAGGAGATCAACAGTTCTTCGTGGAAAGCGTCGTTCGACCAGACGCTCCCAAGGCTGAACGGCCTGTTATGGCCCCTGCAGTACACCAATCGTCCAAAGCAACACCAAATCGGTCACTGGTTGAGTGTCGGAAGAAGAGGCAGGTTGAAGAAGTTTTCCCCCCATTACTCGACTCGGATTTGAATGGGTTTTTGGGGAAGTAGGGGTCTACTATTCTGAATTTTAGTCAACCTGCTACCATTGCTGACTTGGTGAAGTCCATCACTTTGTGCCACTCAAACCAGGAAGGTGTAACCATACTAGAACCGTGCTGCCTAGACGAGAATGTTTTACCTCTCGGCAGCTCTTGGGCAGCCCCACTTCACCTACATCTACGTGACATTTTTTCGCAATCTGGGGGTCATGATGCCTCTTAATAAATTCAAGGTCAAGGTCTTAACGGCTTTGAATGTGGCTCCCACCCACCTCTATCTGAATGGCTAGGCGGCTATGATCACTTGTCACATTTTATGCAACATACTTCACATGGTTCTGACTGCTCCCAAATTCTTCCACCATTACGCAACCAAGGAAAGGAGAAAAGGTGGTTGGGTGTCGCTATTGGGTGTCAGCGGCATCTCTCTGTTTACTGCCTTCACCGCCTCATAGAAAGACTTCAAAGGGGGATTCTTCCGAATGTGGCCGAGTCTAGCTAAGATGAGCAATTTCTTCGACGCACAGGGAGTCGACGATTCCCTTTTTGTTGGATGAAGAACCCAAATAAGCACACGGTTTGATGTGTTCAGGACATGTCGGCGAAGGATCAAGCGGACATGACCTTCGTCTGCCGGAGCCCACCCCACCTTCTTTACTGCTGCCGAGGGTCTCAACTCCTTTTGGGGTCATGACTTTAACCATCGTAAGGTGTTGGATCCAAATTCCCCTTTTGGAGGTTGTTCAAAGTGCTCTCCGGGAGGCCAGTCCGCAAGTGGGCTTGGAGGCACTCTCGGTGTTCCAGGCTCACTCTTGGGCGATTGCTCAGTTGGAGTGGGCCCAATCTTCCACCCAATTGGTGGAGTGGAAGGAAGCTAAGATAAAGAGGTCAGAGGCCGCACTTGAAGTGGTGAAGACTGGTATAGCTGAAGCCTCTCAGGCCAACAAGACACTTCTTTTTGAAGCTGCCAAGGCGAGGAAGTCGGCCGCTGTCTTTTTTCCTCTCAAGCACGGACAACTCCAGATTTGATGTGGAGAAAAAAGTTAAAAGTGGGGTGTTGTGTTGGAGTCGAAGGAAGCCGAGATAAAGAGGTTTGGAGGCCGCACTTGAAATGGCAAAGACCAGCATCGTTGAAGCCTCTTAGGCCAACGAGATGCTTCTTTTCAAAGCTAATGAGGCAAGGAAGTCGGCCACTGCCCTACAGACCGAGCTGAAAGAGTCCTAAGTTTGCAACGAAGTTCTGATTAACTGGGCGGCTTGGGTAGAAGGCTCCGCTACAGCTTTGGAGGCGAAGGTGGAACTTCTCAAGGCCGAGCTTTTTGAGGCTGAGTCCGATTGAGTGAAGGCTGCTAACCAATCAAGCACATTAAAGCTAACATGGACGAGGCCAAAGGGTCGATCATAAAGGAGCAAGTCGAGAGTTTTCCGAAGGCTATTCGGCAGCTGACTTTTTCCTTCCTAGGCATTAACACCTCCTGATTTAATGTGGAGAAAGATATTAAAAGCGGGGTATTGTGTTGAAGTCAAAGGAAACCGAGATAAAGAGGTTGGAGGCTACACTTGAAGTGGCGAAGACTGGCGCGGTTGAAGCCTCTCGGGCCAACAAGACACTTCTTTTCAAAGCCGCCAAGGCGAGGAAGTCGACCGTGGTCCTAAAGACTAAGTTGAAAGAGTCTCGGGCTTGCAACGAAGTTCTCATGAACTAAGCAGCTTAGGCGGAAGACTCTGCTGTAGCTTTGGAGGCAGAGGTAGAACTACTCAATGCCAAGATTTCTGAGCCCAAGTCTGGTCGAGTGAAGGCCGCTAACCAAGTCAAGCACATCGAGGGCTTTCAAAAGGCTCTTTGTTAGCTGACTTTTTTCTTCCTAGGCACTGACACCTTCAAATTTGATTTGGAGAAAGATGTTAAAAGCGAGGGGTTATGATAGAGTCGAAGGAAGCCGAGATAAAGAGGTTGGAGGCCGTGCTTGAAGTGGCAAAGACTGGGTGGCTGAATCTTATCGGGCCAATGAGTCACTTCTTTTGGAAGTTACAGAGGCAAGTAAGTCGATCGTTGACCTGAAGGTCGAGCTGAAAGAGTCCTGGGCCTATGGCGAAGTTCTGATGAGCGAAGAAGCTCAGGTAGAAGACTCCACTGTAACTTTGGAGGTGGAGGTGGAGGTGGAACTCCTTAAGGCTGAGTCTGGTCTAGTGAGCACCGCTAACCATGTAAAGCACCTTGAAGCTGACTTAGACTAGGCCAAAGGGTCGATCATAGGAGAGCACATTGAAGGATTTTCGAAGGCTCTTCAGTTGCTGACTTTTTTCTTCCTAGGCACTAACACCTTTGGATTTAATGTGGAGAAAGATGTTAAAAGCGATGTGTTGTGTTGGAGTCGAAGCAAGCTGAGATAAAGAGGTTGGAGGTCGCGCTTAAAGTGGCGAAGACTAGCATGGCTGAAGCCTCTCGGGCCAACGAGGCATTTCTTTTCGAAGCCGCCGAGGTGAGGAAGTCAGTCGCTGCCCTGAATATCAAGCTGAAAGAGTCCCAACCCTACGACGAAGTTCTGATGAACTGAGCAGCTTAGGCAGAAGACTTCGCTGCATCTTTAGAGGCAGAGGTGGAACACTTCAAGGCCAGGCTTTTTGAGGCTGAGTTCGATCAAGTGAAGGCTGTGGACTAAGTCAAGTTGGACAAAGCCAAAGGGTCGATCATAGAAGAGCACATTGAGGGTTTTTAGAAGGCTCTTTGTCAGCTGACTTTTTTCTTCCCAGGCACTGACACCTCCATATTTGATTTGGAGAAAGATGTTAAAAGCAAGGGGTTGTGTTAGAGTCGAAGGAAGCCGAGATAAAGAGGTTGGAGGCTACACTTGAAGTGGCGAAGATTGGTGTGGCTAAAGCCTGTCGAGCCAATGAGTCACCTCTTTTCGAAGTCGCCAAGGCGAGGAAGTCAATCGTTGCCCTAAAGATCAAGCTGAAAGAGTCCTAGGACTACAGCAAAGTTCTGATGAATTGGGTAGCTAGGGCAAAAGACTCTACTGCAGCTTTGGAGGCGAAGGTGGAACTCCACAATACCGAGATTTCTGAGCCCAAGTCTGATCGAGTGAAGACCGCTGACCAAGACAAGTACGTTGAAGCCGACTTGGACGAGGCCAAATGGTCGATCATGGAGGAGCACGTCGAGGGTTTTTAGAAGGCTCTTCAGTAGCTGACTTTTTTCTTCCCAAGCACCGACACCTTTAAATTTGATGTGGAGAAAGATGTTAAAAGCGATGTTGTGTTGGAGTCTAAGGAAGTCGAGATAAAGAGGTTGGAAGCCATGCTTGAAGTGGCGAAGACTGGCCTATCGTAAGC
Source organism: Spatholobus suberectus (assembly GCA_004329165.1). NCBI lineage: Eukaryota > Viridiplantae > Streptophyta > Magnoliopsida > Fabales > Fabaceae > Spatholobus > Spatholobus suberectus. The sequence continues at coordinate 65,637,955 of CM014729.1, forward strand.
CTCTTGGTCCAACAAGACGCTTCTTTTCAAAGTCGCTGAGGCGAGGAAGTCGGTCGCTACCCTGAAGACTGAGCTGAAAGTGTCCTAGGCGTGCGGCGATGTTATGATGAATGGGGCAACCCCTGTAGAAGATTCCATTGCAGCTTTGGAGGCAGAGGTGGAACTCCTCAAGGTTGAGCTTTCTAAGGCCGAGTTCGGTCGAGTGTTGGCCGCTAACCAAGTCATGCATCTTGAAGCTGACTTGGACAAGGCCAAAAGGTCGATCAAGAAAGAGCATGTAGAGGGTTTTCAAAAGGCTCTTCGGTGGCTGACTATTTTCTTCACAGGCACTGACACCTCCGAATTTGACGTAGAAAAAGAAGTTAAAAGCGGGGTGTTGTTTTGGACTCGAAGGAAGCTGAGATAAATAGGTTGGAGACCACGCTTAAAATACCGAAGACTAGCGTGGCTGATGCCTCTAAGGCCAACGAGACGCTTCTTTTTGAAGTTGTCGAGGCAAGGAAGTCGGTCGCTGCCTTTAAGACCGAGCTGAAAGAGTCCCTAGCCTGTGCCAAAGTTTTGATGAATTGGGCTGCTCGGGCAAAAGACTACTTCAACTTTGGAGGCGAAGGTGGAACTCCTCAAGGCTAGGCTCTTTGAGGCCAAGTCTAGTCGAGTGAACGCTGCTGACCAAGTCAAGCACCTTGAAGCTGGCTTGGACGAGGCCAAAGGGTTGATCAAGGAGAAGCACGTCGAGGGTTTTCAAAATGCTATTTGGCGGCAGACTATTTTCGTCACAGGCACTAACACCTTCGGATTTAATATAGAGAAAGATGTTAAAAGTGGGGTGTTGTGTTAGAGTCTAAGAAAGTCGAGATAAAAAGGTTGGAGGTCGCACTTAAAGTGGCAAAGACTAGCTTGGCTAAAGCCTCTCGAGCCAACAAAACATTTCTTTGCAAGCCGCTGAGGCAAGAAGTCGACCGTCGTCCTAAAGACCGAGCAAAAAGATTCCCAAACCTACGGCAAAGCTCTAATGAACTGGGCGACTCATGCAAAAGATTCCACTGTAGCTTTGGAGGCGGAGGTGAAACTCCTCAATGCTGGGGATTCTAAGACTCAGTCTGGTCAAGTGAAGGCCGTGGACCAAGTCAAGCACCTTCAAGCCGACTTGGACGAGGCCAAAGGGTCGTTCATGGAGGAGCACGTCGAGGGTTTTCAGAATGCTCTTCGGCAGGTGACTTTTTTCTTCCCGGGCACCGACACCTCCGAATTTGATGTGGAGAAAGATGTTAAAAGCAAGGTGTTGTGTTGGAGTCGAAGGAAGTTGAGATAAAGAGGTTGGAGGCCGCGCTTGAAGTAGCGAAGACTGGCCTGTCTTAAGCCTCTCAAGCCAACGAGACGTTTCTTTTTTAAGCCGTCGAGGCAAGGAAGTCAGTCGCTGCCCTAAAGATTGAGTTGAAAGTGTCTCAGCCCACGGCCATGTTCTGGTGAACTGGGCGACTCAAACAGAAGATTTCACTGCAGCTTTGGAGGCAGAGGTGGAACTCTTGAAGGCCTGGCTCTCTAAGGCTGAGTCTGGTTGAGTGAACGCCGCTAAGTAGGTCAAGCACCTTGAAGTTGACTTGGACAAGGCCAAAAGTCGATCAAGGAGGAGCACATCGAGGGTTTTCAAAATGCTCTTCGGCGGCTGATTATTTTCGTCTTAAGCATTGACACCTCCGAATTTGATATGGAGAAAGATGTTAAAAGTGGGGTGTTGTGTTGGAGTCTAAGGAAGTCGAGATAAAGAGGTTGGATACCACACTTGAAATGGCAAAGACTGGCTTGGCTAAAGCCTCTCAAGCCAACGAAATGTTTCTTTGCAAGCCGCTAAGACGAAGAGGTCGACCGCTATCCTGAAGACTGAGCTAAAAGAGTCCCAGGCATACGGCAAAGCTCTGATGAACTGGGCGGCTCAAGCAGAAGATTTTGTTGCAAGCTTTGGAGGCAGAGGTGAAACTCCTCAATGCTGGGATTTTTGAAACTGAGTTGGGTCAAGTGAAGGCCGTGGACCAAGTCAACTACCTTGAAGCTGACTTGGACGAGGCTAAAGGGTTATTCATAGAGGAGCACATCGAGGGTTTTCAAAAAGCTCGTCGGCAGGTGACTATTTTCTTCCTAGGCTCTGACGCCTCCTAATTTGATGTGGAGAAAGATGTTAAAAGAGGGTTGTTGTGTCCGAGTCGAAGAAAGCCCTGATAAAGAGGCTAGAGGCCACGCTTGAAGTGGTGAAGACTGGCGTGGCTGAAGCCTCTAGGGCCAATGAGATGCATACTTTTGAAGCCGTTGAGGCGAGGAAGTTGGCCATTACCTTAAAGACCGAGCTGAAAAAGTCCTGGGCCTACGCCAAAGTTCTGATGAATTAGGCTACTCGGGCAGAAGACTCTGCTTCAACTTTGGAGGCAGAGGTGGAACTTCTCAAGGTTGGGCTCTCTGAGGCCGAGTCAGTCTAGTGAACGATGTTGGCTAAGTCAAGCACCTTGAAGCTGTCTTGGACAACGCCAAAAGGTCGATCATGGAAGAGCTCATCGAGGGTTTTCAGAAGGCTCTTCGGCAACTGACTTTTTTCTTCTTAGGCACTAACACCTCCAAATTTGATGTAGAAAAAGATTTTAAAAGCGGGGTGTTGTTTTGGACTCGAAGGAAGCCGAGATAAAGAGGTTGGAGGTCGCACTTGAAGTAGCAAAGACTAGCGTGGCTGAAGCCTCTCAGGCCAACAAGACATATTTTTTCGAAGTCGCCAAGGTGTGGAAGTCGGCCGCTGCCTTAAAGACCGAGCTCAAAGGGTTCCGAGACTGCGACAAAGTTCTGATGAACTGAGCGGCTAAGCAGAAGACTTCGGTGCAACTTTGGAGGCGGAGGTGGAACTCCTCAAGGCTGGGCTTTCTGAGGCCAAGGACGGTTGAGTGAACATCGTTGACCATGTCAAGCACCTTGAAAGTAACATGAACGAGGCCAAAGGGTCGGTCATGGAGGAGCTCATCAAGGGTTTTCATAAGGCTCTTCAGCAGCTGAGTTTTTTCTTCCTAGGCATTGACACCTCCGAATTTGATGTAGAGAAAGATGTTAAAAGCAAGGTGTTCTTTTGGACTCGATGGAAGCAGAGATAAACAGGTTGGAGGCCAGCACTTGAAGTGGCGAAGACTGGCATGGCTGAAGCCTCTTGGGCCAATAGGACGCTTCTTTTCGAAGTCGTTGAGGTGAGGAAGTCGAGCGCTGCTTTGAAGACGAGCTGAAAGAGTCCGGAGCCTATGGCGAGGTTTTGACAAATGGGGCAGCGCAGGCAGAAGACGCTGCTGCAACTTTGGAGGCAGTGTTTGAACTCCTCAAGGCTTGGCTTTTTTAGCCTGAGTCTAGTCTAGTAAACGCTGCTGACGAAGTCAAGCACCTTAAAATTGACTTGGACGAGGCCAAAGGGTCGATCATGGAGGAGCACATCAAGGGTTTTTAGAAGGCTTTTCGACAGCTAACTTTTTTCCTCGAGGAACTAACACCTCCATATTTGATGTGGAGAAAGATGTTGAAAGCAAGGTGTTGTGTTGGAGTCAAAGGAAGCCAAGATAAAGAGGTTGGAGGTCGCACTTGATGTCACGAAGACTGGCACGACTAAAGCCTCTCGAGCCAACGAGACATTTATTTTTTATGTCACCAAGGCGAAGAAATTGGCGATTACCTTGAAGACCGAGCTCAAAGAATCCCGGGCAAGCAGCAAAGTTCTAATGAAATGGGCTACTCGAGCAGAAGACTCTACTGCAACTTTTGAGGCAAAGGTAGAACTCCTCAATGCTGGGATTTCTAAGGCCGAGTCTGGTCTTGTGAAGGCCACTAACCAAGTCAAGCACCTTGAAGCCGACTTGGATGAGCCTAAAGGATCGATCACGGAGGAGCACATCAAGGGTTTTCAGAAGGCTTTTTGGCAAGTGACCATTTTCTTCCCAAGCACTGACGCCTCCTAATTTGATGGGGAGAAAGATGATAAAAAAAGGGTGTTGTGTTCAAGTCGAAAAAAGTTGTGATAAAGACTTGGAGGTCGTGCTTAAAGCCTCTCGCTCCAACGAGATGTTTCTTTTTTAAGCTGCCAAGGCAGGGAAGTCAGTCGCTGCCCTGAAGACCTACCTAAAAGAGTCCCGGGCTTGTGGCAAAGTTCTGATGAACTGTGTGGTTTAGGCAGAAGATTCTGCTACAGCTTTGGAGGCGAAGGTGGAACTCCTTAAGGTCAGGTTTTCTAGGGCTGAGTTTGGTCTTATCTAAGCCGTTGACCAAGTCAAGCACTTTGAGGCCAACATGGACGAGGCCAAAGGGTCAATCATGGAGGAGCACGTCGAGGGTTGTTAGAAGGCTCTTCGACAACTGACTATATTCTTCCTAGGCATCGACACCTCCGTATTTGATGGGAGAAAGATTTTAAAAGTGACATGTTGTGTTGGAGTCGAAGGAAGCTAAGATAAAGAGGTTGGAGGCCGGCTTGAAGTGGCGAAGACTGACCTGTCTTAAGCTTCTCGAGCCAACGAGACGCTTCTTTTCGAAGCTGCCGAGGCGAGGAAGTCGGTCGCTACATTGAAGACCAAGTTAAAAGTGTCCCGAGCTTGCGATAAAGTTCTCATGAACTAGTCGGCTCGAGCAAAAGATTTTGTTGCAGCTTTGGAGGCGATGTTTAAACTCCTCAAGGCTGGGCTTTTTGAGGTCAAGTTCGGTCGAATGAACATTGCTGACTAGGTCAAGCACCTTCAAACTAACTTAGACAAAACTAAATGGTTGATCATGGAAGAGCATGTCGAGGGTTTTCAAAAGGCTCTTCGATAGTTGACTATTTTCTATCCAGGCACTGACACCTCCAGATTTGATGTGAAGAAAGATGTTAAAAGCAGGGTGTTGTGTTGGAGTCGAAGGAAGCCGAGATAAAGGGGTTAGAGGCCATGCGTGATGTGGTGAGGACTGGCGTGGGTGAAGCCTCTCGGGCCAACGAAATGTTTCTTTTCGAGCCTCCGAGTCGAGGAAGTCGGCCGCTGCCTTGAAGATTGAGCTCCAAAAGTCCCAGGCAAGCAGTGAAGTTTTGATGAACTGGGCCGCTCGGGCAGAAGACTCTACTGCAACTTTGGAGGCGGAGGTGGAACTCTTCAATGCCGGGATTTCTGAGACTGAGTTCGGTCGTGTGAAAGTCACTGACCAAGTCAAGCACCTTGAAGCCGACTTGAACGAGGCCAAAGGGTCGATCATGGAAGAGCACATTGAGGGTTTTCAGAAGGCTCTTTAGCATGTGACTGTTTTCTTCCTAGGCACTGACACCCCCTGATTTAATGTGGAGAAATATGATCAAAGAAGGGTGTTGTGTTCGAGTTGAAAAAAGTCATGATAAAGAGGTTCGAGGTCGTGCTTGAGGCGATGAAGACTAGTGTAGCTAAAGCCTCTCGATCCAACAAGACACTTCTTTTCGAAGCCGCTAAGGCGAAGAGGTCGGCTGCTGTCTTGAAGACCAAGTTGAAAGAGTCCTAGGCTTGCAACAAAGTTCTGATAAACTGGACGGCTCAGGCAGAAGATTCCACTGCAGCTTTGGAGGCGAAGATGGAACTCCTCAAGGCCAAGCTTTCTGGGTCTGAGCTGGGTCGAAAGTAGGCCGCTGACTACGTCAAGCGCCTTGAAATCCACTTGGACGAGGTCAAAGGGTCAATCATGGAAAAGCATGTCGAGGGTTTTCAAAAGGGTCTTCTACAGCTGACTATATTCTTCCAAGGCACCGACACATTCGGATTTGATGTGGAGAAAGATCTTAAAAGTAAGGTGTTGTGTTGGAGTGGAAGGATGCCAAGATAAAGAGGTTGGAGGCTGTGCTTGAAGTGGCAAAAACTGGCGTGGCAAAAGCCTCTCGGGCCAACGAGACATTTCTTTTCAAAGCCGCCAAGGCGAAGAAGTCGGCCGCTTCCCTGAAAACTGAGCTGAAAGAGTTCTAGGCCTACGGCTAAGTTCTGATGAACATGGCGACTAGGGCAGAAGACTCTACTACAGCTTTAGAGGCGGAGGTTGCACTCTTCAATGGCGGTATTTTTGAGGCTAAGTCCGGTTGAGTGTAGATCGCTGACCAAGTCAAGCATCTTAAAGGTGACTTGGATGAAGCCAAAAGGTCGATTAAGGAAAAGCACATCGAGGGTTTTCAGAAGGTACTTCGGTGGTTGACTATTTTCTTCCCGGGCGATGACACCTCCGAATTTGATGTAAAGAAATATATTAAAAGTGGGGTGTTGTGTTGGAGTCGAAAGAAGTCGAGATAAAAAGGTTGGAGGCCGCACTTGAAGTGGCGTAGACTAGCGAGGCTGAAGACTCTCAAGCCAATGAGACGCTTCTTTTTGAAGTCGCCAAGGCGAGGAGGTCGACCGCTGTCCTGAAAATCGACCTGAATGAGTCTCCGGCCTGCGACAAAGTTCTAATGAACTGGGCGGCTCGGGTAAAGGATTCCGTTGTAACTTTGGAGGCAGAGGTGGAACTCCTCAATGCTAGGATTTTTAAGGTTGAGTTTGGTTGAGTGAAGGCCGCTAACCAAGTCAAGCACGTTGAAGCTGACTTGAGCAAGGCTAAAGGGTCGATCATGGAGGAGCACATCGAGGGTTTTCAGAGGGCTCTTTGGCAGGTGATTATTTTCTTCCTTGGCATTAACAGCTCCTGATTTGACGTGGAGAAAGATGTTAAAAGAAAGGTGTTGTGTTTAAGTTGAAGAAAGTCGTGATAAAAAGGTTGAAGGCCGCACTTGAAGTAGGGAAGACTGGCTTGGCTCAAGCCTATCGGGCCAACAAGACGCTTCTTTTCAAAGTCGCCAAGGCGAGGCAGTTGATCGCTGCCCTAAAGACTAAGTTGAAAGAGTCCTAGGCCTGTGACGAAGTTATGATGATTTCGGCAGCTTAAGAAGAAGACTCGCTGCAACTTTAGAGGCAGAGGTGGAACTCCTCAAGCCTGGGTTTTTTAAGGCCGAGTCCAATTGAGTGAAGGCTGCTGACCATGTCAAGCACATTAAAAATACTTGAATGAGGCCAAAGGGTCGATCATGGAAGAGCACATCGAGGGTTTTCAAAAAGCTCTTCGGCAGCTGACTTTTTTCTTCACAAGCACCGACACCTCCGGATTTGATGTGGAAAAAGATGTTAAAAGTAGGGTGTTGTGTTGGAGTCGAAGGAAACCATGATACAAAAAGGTTGGAGGTCACGTTGAAATGACAAAGACTACGTGGCTGAAGCCTCTCGAGCCAACGGGATGCTTTTTTTTTAAGCCTCCGAGGAAAGGAACTCGACTAATGCCCTGAAGACTAAGTTGAAAGAGTCTTAGGCCTGCGGCGAGGTTTTGATGAACTAGGTGGCTCAACCAAAAGATTCCACTATAGCTTTGCAGGCAATAGTGGGACTCTTTAAGGCCGGGATTTTTAAGGCCAAGTCTAGTCGAGTGGAGGCTGCTACCTAAGTCAAGCACCTTAAAGCCGACTTGGACGAGGCCAATGGGTCAATCATGGAGAATCTCATAGATGGTTTTCAAAAGGCTCTTCGGTAGTTGACTTTTTTCTTCTCAGGCACTGACACCTCAGGATTTGATGTGGAGAAAAATGTTAACAGCAGGGTGTTGTTTTCAACTCGAAGGAAGGCAAAATAAAGAGGTTAGAGGCCGTGCTTGAAAAAAGCGAAGTCAGGCATGGCTGAAGCCTCTCAGGCCAATGAGACGCTTCTTTTCGAAGCCGCCAAGGCGAGGCAGTTGGTCGCTTCTCTAAAGACAGAGCAAAAAGAATCTCAGGCCTGCGGTGAAGTTTTGATGAATTGGGTGGCTCAAGTAGAAGACTTTGCTACAGCTTTGGAGGTAAAGGTGGAACTCCTCAAGGCCGGGCTTTCTAGGGTTGAGTCCGATTAGGTGAACGACGTTGACCAGGTCAAGCACCTTGAAGCTAACTCGGACGAGGCCAATGTGTCGATCATGGAAGAGCACGTCGAGGTTTTTTAAAAGGCTCTTCAGCAGCTGACTACTTTCTTCCCAAGCACTGACGCATCCAAATTTGATGTGGAGATAGATGTTGAAGGCAGGGTGTTATGTTGGAGTCAAAAGAATTCGAGATAAAAAAGTTGGAAGCTGCACTTGAAATGGCAAAGTCTAGCATGGCTGAAGCCTTTCGAGCCAACGAGACACTTCTTTTCGAAGCCGTCTAGGCAAGGAAGTCGGCCGCTGTCCTAAAGACCGAGCTGAAAAAGTCTCGGGCTTGCGGCGAAGTTCTAATGAACTCAGCGGCTCAAGCAAAAGACTCTGTTGCAGGTTTGGAGGTGGAGGTGGAACTCCTCAAGGCCGGGCTTTCTGAAGCCGAGTCCGATCGAGTGTAGGCCACTAACAAAGTCATGCACCTTGAAGCTGACTTGGACAAGGCCAGAAGGTCGATCATGGTGGAGCTTGTCAAGGGTTTTCAAAAGGCTCTTCAGCAGTTGACTATTTTCTTTCCAGGCACTGACACCTACGGATTTGTTGTGAAGAAAGATGTTAAAAGCGGGGTGTTGTGTTGGAGTTGAAGGAAGCCGAGATAAATTAGGTTGGAGGCCGCGCTTCAAATGGCGAAGACTGGCTTGACTTAAGCCTCTCAGGCCAACCAAAAGCTTTTTTTCGAAGCTGCCGAGGCGAGGCAGTCGACTGCTGCCCTGAAGACGTTGCAAAAAGAGTCCTGGGCTTACGGGGAAGTTTTGATGAATTGGGCGGCTCAAGTAGAAGACTCCACTCCAGTTTTGGAGGCAAAGGTGGAACTCCTCAAGGTCGGGCTCTCTAGGGCCAAGTCCAGTCGGGTAAACGATGTTGACCAGGTCAAACACCTTGAAGCTGACTTAGACGTGGCCAAAGGGTCGATCATGGAGGAGCTCGTTGAGGGTTTTCAGAAGGCTCTTTGGCAACTGACTACTTTCTTCCCAAGCATTAACACCTCCAGATTTGATGTGGAAAAAGATGTTGAAAGCAGGGTGTTGTGTTGGAGTCTAAAGAATTCGAGATAAAGAGGTTGGAGGCTGTGCTTGAAATGGCAAAGACTGGAATGGCTAAAGCTTCTCAAGCAAACGAGACACTTCTTTTCAAAGCCGCTGAGGTGAGGAAGTCGACCGTTGCCCTAAAGACCGAGCTGAAAGAATCCCTAACTTGATGCGAAGTTTTGATGAACTAGGCGGCTCGGGCAGAAGACTCTGTTACAACTTTGGAGGCAGAGGTGGAACTCCTCAAGGCCGGGCTTTTGGAGGCCAAGTTTGGTCGACTGTAGGCCGCTGACCAAGTCAAGCACCTTAAAGCCAACTTGGACGAAGCCAAAAGGTCAATCATTATGAAGTATGTTGGGGATTTTGAGAAGGCTATTTGGCAGCTTACTTTTTTCTTCTCAGGAACTGACACCTCCTGATTTGATGTGGAGAAAGATGTTAAAATCGGGGTGTTGTGTTGGAGTTGAAAGAAGCCGAGATATAGAGGTTATGCTTGAAATGGCGAAAATTGGGGTGGCTGAAGCCTCTCAGGCCAACAAGACGCTTCTTTTCAAAGCCACTGAGGCAAAGAAGTCGACCGCTGCTCTGAAGACCGAGCTGAAAAAGTCCCAGGCCTGCGACAAAGTTCTAATGAATTGGGCAACTCAAACAGAAGACTCTGCTGCAGATTTGGAGGCGGTGGTGGAACTCCTCTAGGCTGGGCATTCTAAGGTCGAGTCTGGTCGAGTAAAGGATGCTAACCAAGTCAAGCACCTTGAAGCCAACCTAGACGAGGCCAAATTGTCAATCATGGAGGAGCACGTCAAGGGTTTTCAAAAGGTTCTTTGGCAGCTAACTTTTTTCTTCCCTGGCACTGACACTCCAGACTTGGTATGGTGAAAGATGTTAAAAGCGGGGTGTTGTTTTGGACTTGAAAGAAGCTGAGATAAAGAGGTTAGAGGCCGCACTTGAAGCGGCGTAGACTGGTGAGGTTGAAGCCTCTTGAGCCAACGAGACGTTTCTTTTCAAAGTCGCCGAGGTGAAGAAGTCGACCGTTACCCAAAAGACTAAGCTGAAAGAGTCTCGGGCTACGGCGAAGTTCTGATGAACTGTGTGGCTCAGGCAGAAGACTCTAGTACAACTTTAGAGGCGGACTTAGAACTCCTTATGGCCGTGCTTTCTAAGGCCGAGTCTAGTCGAGTGAACGCCGCTGACCAGGTCAAGCACCTTGAAGTTGACTTAAACAAGGCCAAAGGGTCGATCATGGAGGAGTACATCGAGGGTTTTTAAAAGGCTCTTCGGCAGCTAACTTTTTTCTTCCTAGGAACTAACACTTCCAGATTTGATGTGGAGAAAGATGTTGAAAGCAGGTTGTTGTGTTGGAGTCAAAAGTAGTTAAGATAAAGAAGTTAGAGGCCACGCTTGAAGTGGCAAAGACTGGCGTGACTAAGCCTTATAGGCCAATGAAACGCTTCTTTTAAAAGCCGCCGATGCGAGGAAGTTGGTCGCTGCCCTGAAGACCGAGCTGAAAAAGTATAAGGCCTGCGTTGAAGTTCTGATGAACTGGGTGGCTCGGGCAAAAGACTTCGCTGCAACTTTGAAAGTAAAGGGGGAATTCCTCAAGGTCGGGCTTTCGGAGGCCGAGTCTGATTTAGTCTACTTCGTTGACCAAATCAAGTACCTTGAAGCTGATTTGGACGAGGCCAAAGGGTCAATCATCAAGGAGCACGTCGAGGGGTTTCAGAAGGCTCTTCGACAGCTGACTATTATCTTTCTAAGCACTGACACCTCCAAATTTGATGTGGAGAAAGATGTTAAATGCGGGCTGTTATGCTAGAGTCGAAGGAACCCAAGATAAAGAGGTTGGAGGCTGCACTTGAAATGGCGGTGACTGGCGTGGCTGAAGCCTCTTGGACCAACGAGACGATTCTTTTCGAAGCCACCGAGGTGAGGAAGTCGGCCACTACCCTAAAGACCGACCTTAAAGAGTCCCGGGCTGCTGGCAAAGTTCTGATGACTTGGGCAGCTCGGGTGGAAGACTCCGCTACAATTGTGGAGCTAGAGGTGAAGGTGAAGGTGGAGGTAGAGGTGGAACTCCTCAAGAAAAGGCTATTTGAGGCTGAGCCAGTCATGTGAAGGCCGCTGACCAAGTCAAGCACCTTGAAACCTACTTGGACGAGGCCAAGGGGTCGATCATAGAATTGAGGATTTTTAGAAGGCTCTTCAACAATTGACTTTTTTCTTCCCAGGCACTGACAACTCTGGATTTGATGTGGAGAAAGATGTTAAAAGCGAGGTGTTGTTTTGGACTCAAAGGAAGCCGAGATAAAAAGGTTGGGGTCCACACTTGAATTGGTGAAGTCAGGCATGATTGAAGCCTTTCGGGCCAACTATACGCTTCTTTTCGAAGTAGCCAAGTCGAGAAAGTCGGCCACTGCCCTGAAGACTGAGCTGAAAGAGTCCCGATCCTGCAGCGAAGTTCTGATCAATTAGGTAGTTCAAGCAAAAGACTCCGCTGCAACTTTGGAGGCGGAGGTGGAACTACTCAAGGCTGGGCTTTCTAAGGCCGAGTTCGGTTGACTATAGGCCGTTGACAAAGCCAATGACCTTAAAGCCAACTTGGACAAGGCAAATGGGTCGATCATGGTAGAGCCCGTCAAGGGTTTACAGAAGGCTCTTCGACATTGACTATTTTCTTTCTAGGCACTGACACTTATGGATTTGTTGTGAAGAAAGATGTTAAAAGCAGGGTGTTGTGTTGGAGTCAAAGGAAGCTGAGATAAATAGGTTGAAGGCCACACTTAAAGTGGCGATGACTGGCCTAGCTAAAGCCTTTCGGGCCAACGAGACGCTTCTTTTTGAAGCCGCCGAGGCGAGGCAGTGGGCCGCTGCCCAGAAAACTGAGCTAAAAGAGTCTCGGGCTTGCAGCGAAGTTCTGATGAATAAGGCAGCTCGAGCAAAAGACTCCATTGCCGCTTTGGAGGTAAAGGTGGAACTCCTCAAGGCCGAGCTTTTGGAGCCCGAGTTCGGTCGACTGTAGGCCACTGGCCAAGTCAAGCACCTTGAAGCCGACATGGACAAGGCTAATGATTGATCATCGTAGAGCACGTCGATGGTTTTCAGAAGGCTCTTCGACAACTGACTTTTTTCTTCCCAGGAACTGACACCTACGGATTTGATGTGGAGATAGTTGTTGAAAGCAGGGTGTTGTGTTAGAGTCAAAAGAAGCCAAGATAAAAAGGTTGGAGGTTGTGCTTGAAATGGCGAAGACTGGCATGGCTAAGCCTCTTAGGCCAACGAGACATTTCTTTTTGAAGCTTGCTGAGGAGAGGAAGTCGGTCGCTACTTTAAAGACCGAACTGAAAGATTCCCGAGCTTGCGGCAAAGTTTGATGAATTGGGCAACTCAGACAAAAGACTCCGCTGCAGTTTTAAAGGAGGAGGTGAAACTCCTCAAGGCCGGGCTTTCTGAGGCCAAGTCCGATCGAGTGAAGGATGTTGACCAAATCAAGCACCTTGAAGCCGACTTAGACAAGGCCAAATGGTTAATCATGGAGGAGTGCGTCGAGGGTTTTCAAAAGGCTCTTTGGCAGCTAACTTTTTTCTTCCCTAACATTGACCCCTCCGAATTTGATGTGGAGAAAGATGTTAAAAGCGGGGTGTTGTGTTGGTGTCGAAAGAAGCCGAGATAAAAAGGTTGGAGGCCGCGCTTGAAGCGGCAAAGACTGGCGTGGTTTAATCCTCTCGGGCCAATGAGATGCTTCTTTTGAAAGTCACTAAGGCGAGGAAGTCAACCGCCACGCTTAAGACTGAGCTAAAAGAGTCCTGGGCATGCGACGAAGTTCTAATGAACTGTGTGACTTGGACAGAAGACTTCGCTACAACTTTTGAGGCGGACATGGAACTCCTCAAGGCTGGGCTTTTTGAAGCCGAGTCTGGTCGAATGAACGCTGCTGACCAAGTCAAGCACCTTGAAATTAACTTGGACCAGGCCAAAGGGTCGATCATAAAGAAGCACATCGAGGGTTTTCAGAAGGCTCTTCAGCAGCTAACTTTTTTCTTCCCAGGAACTGACCCCTCTGGATTTGATGTGGAGAAAGATGTTGAAAGCAACGTGTTGTGTTGGGGTCAAAAAAAGCCGAGATAAAGAGGTTGGAGGCCACACCTGGCAAAGACTAGCATAGTTGAAGCCTCTCGAGCCAACAAGACACTTCTTTTGAAGCTGTCGATTCGAGTAAGTTAGTCACTAACTTGAAGACCGAGCTGAAAGAGTCCTGGGCCTGTGGCGATGTTCTGATGAACTGGATGGCTCAGGCAGAAGACTCCGCTGCAGCTTTGGAGGCGAAGGTGGAACTCCTCAAGGTCGATCTTTTAGAGGCCGAGTCCGGTCGAGTGTACGCCGCTGATCAAGTCAAGCACGTTGAAGCTTACTTGAGCGAGGCCAAAGGGTCGATCATGGAGGAGCACATGGAGGGTTTTTTAGGGGCTCTTCGGCAAGTGATTATTTTCTTCCTTGGCATAAACAGCTCCTAATTTGACGTGGAAAAATATGTTAAAAGAAGGGTGTTGTGTTTAAGTCGAAGAAAGTCGTGATAAAAAGGTTGGAGGCCGCGCTTGACGTGGGGAAGACTAGCCATGGCTCAAGCCTCTCGGGCCAACGAGACGCTTTTTTTCGAAGTCACCAAGGCGAGGAAGTCAGGCCGCTACCCTGAAGACTGATCATAAGGGGTCCCGAGTTGCGGCGAAGTTCTGATTAATTAGGCGGCTTAGGCAGAAGACTTCGCTGCAGTTTTGAGTTAGAGGCGGAACTTCTTAAGGCCAAGCTTTCTAATACTGAGTCCGACCTAGTGAAGGCCGCTGACCCTAAGCCAAGCACCTTAAAGCCAACTTGAACGAGGCCAAAGGGTCGACCATGGAGAAGCATGTCGAGGATTTTCAAAAGTCTCTTCGGCAACTGATTTTTTTCTTTCGAGGCACTAACACCTTTAGATTTGATGTGGAAAAGGATGTTAAAAGCAGGGTGTTGTGTTGGAGTCGAAGGAAGTCGAGATAAAGAGGTTGGAGGTTGCACTTGAAGTGGTGAAGACTAGTGTGACTGAAGCCTTACAGGCCAACAAGGCGCTTCTTTTCGAAGCCGCCGATGCGAGGAAGTTGGTCGCTGCCCTGAAGACCGAGCTGAAAGAGTATCGGGCCCATGGTAAAGTTCTGATGATTTGGGCGACTCGAACAAAAGACTCTACTGTAGCTTTGGAGGCGAAGGTGGAACTCCTCAAGGCCGGGCTTTCAGAGGCCGAGTCTAGTCAAGTGTAGGCCGGTAACAAAATCAAGCACTTTGAAGCCGACTTGGACAAGGCCAAAGAGTCGATTATCGAGGAGCACGTCAAGGGTTTTCAAAAGGCTCTTCGATAGCTAACTATTTTCTTCCTAAGCACTGACACCTCCGGATTTGATGTGGAGAAAGATGTTAAAAGCGCGGTGTTGTGTTGGAATCAAAAGAAGCAGAGATAAAGAAGTTGGAGGCCGCACTTAAAGTGACGAAGATTGGCCTAGTTAAAGCCTCCCAGGCCAATAAAACACTTATTTTCAAAGTCACCAATGCAAGGAAGTCGGCCGCTTCCCTAGAAACTAAGCTGAAAGAGTCTCGGGCTTGTGGCAAAGTTCTAATGAAATGGGTGGCTCAAGCAGAAGACTTTGCTGCAGCTTTAGAGGCAAAGGTGGAACTCCTCAAGCTGGGCTTTCTAAGGCCGAGTCTGGTCGAGTGTAGGCCGCTGACCAAGTCAAGCACCTTGATGACGACTTGGACGAAGCCAAAGGGTCGATCATCGAGGAGCACAGTCTAGGGTTTTTAGAAGGCTCTTCGATGGTTGACTATTTTCTTCCTAAGAACTGACACCTCCTGATTTGATGTGGAGAAAGATGTTAAAAGCGAGGTATGGTAGATGTGGCTGAGTTCTCCGATCAAGAAGAAGAGGAAGTCCAAGGGTGTGGGAATGTCAAACTGGTTGGAGATCATGTTAATGTTATACATGCTCTGGCATTCCATGTCCCTAAAACTGGACTTCTTAAAAGTCCTTTTCTTCGGTTGAACTTCTTGAACATTTTTTTCTTTAGCTGCACTCTTGTCGCAACACCGAATTTTTCCCTTCTTAGTACATAGGCATATTTTGTAACTTAGGCCAGTATATACGGCCTTCATAGCTTTAGGGCATTTCATGTATAGTCGTAACTTTGTTAAATGAAAAGTTTTGTATTGATTCATGTGACTTTTGTAGCTTTAGGACATCTCACGTATTCAGTGTTTTCCTTTAATAAAAATGACTTATTGCCTTGCGCTTTCTGTGAGCAGAAAACAATCTTTTATATTTGCTAGTAGTCTACGTCAATGTACAATTCTAAGTTGCCTTTGCAAACTGGACATCAATCGTCTTGAATGTGAAGTCGATATGGCTAGTCACAATGAAAGTAAGCTTCAAAGTGACCACCTACAAATACTCTAACACTCAAGTCAAACATGGTTTTAGCAAAGTTTCAAGGTTTGGTAGGATAAAACATACCTTTTGGAGTCCTTGAAGGGAGTATATATAGAGAGGGGTAGGTACCATGAATGAATGGGTTATGAGATCACTCTATCAGCTTTCTATTAATTGTATGCTACCTTTTCAGCAAAGGAGAGATTGTTGTTGTGTATGTCAAAAAAAGTCCAGTGGCATATTGAGCTAAATTGTCCCTAGTGTTTTGCTATGGCAAGGGCGTGAGATACATGTTAGCACTTGTGCGGTGGCGCTCCATGAGGCCATCCGCTGGGATATAATTGGATTAAAGTGGCATTTTAGTCATTGGGTTCCTTTTAATTGAGCCAGATTTTTTCGCCTTATTGAGCCTCGATGGGTCTAGAACAATTGTATAATAAATTTTCATTTTAATTAAATGAAAATTATTATAGTTTCTTTATGAATATAATAATTAAGTTATGTATTTATCTACTACTAGTTTTATAATAAATGCTTAAAAGTTTATTGGATATAATTAACTACCATTGAATACTTGATAGTTACACGTCAATTCTCTACAACGAACTTGAACAAATCTGACCAAGTTTATGTACTCTTTTTTATAAACAATTTGATATTCTTGGTGGTCCAAAGTCATTCTGTAAAGTCAACGGGTTAATGAGTTAGCTTGTTTGTTAACTTGTTATTTATTTATTTTTAATAAACCACAAAATAGCACCCACAACAATCCCTATTGAAATATAAATTCAAAAATCTTTTGTTATAGTGATAACGAGGAAAGGCATTGTGAAGAAGCGGTAGATTGGTAGTGGCATAAGCCATGGCAAGGGGAGGCAAAATACGAGGATGGCAACAGTGGGAAGGGATGAGAGCAAGTAAAAATAAGGCATCTCAAATAAGGCTTTAGACAATTTTTATAAAGAACGCGTTTGTTAAAAATAAAGCAATTGGATGCTTGGTATAAAGTAGCGCGTTGGACGCTAGTTTTCATAAAACATTATTGCATGCTTTAAAAACTTTTTATTGTATAGCGAGAGCAAATATTTAATAACTTTAAAATTTAATAACTTTTGTTATCTTCAAAACTTTGAGAGATTGGACACTTCATATGTCTTTGGTTCCAACACTTAAAAGTAAATTTGTCTTAAAGTGAGTGAATAAAAATATTTATTTTTAAATTTAAGTAAGTTGAAAGCATATTGCATTTTAAAACTAAATTAAGAATGAATACTCATTTAGTCCTTTGCTTTATAAACAAACTCGTTTTAAAAGATCCGTGTGTGAAAAGTAGAATGTGAAATTGGTTATGAATAAGGCATTTTTTTTAATGAAATGTTTTATGGTGGATGTTACAATGGTCTACAAAATGAAATGGTCCACGGGGTCTATGAGCAATGACTAGTTATTTCAAATTTCTCAAATTTTTTTTTTTGCATCAGACATTTTTTTTAAATATACATCGCCATTTGTACCTTAATGGTTATGACCTTTATACCCAAATCCTCTTCCTTTCTAAAAAGCACCTCTAAACCCAAATCTCGCCACCATTACACTTGGCTATAATGTGGTTCTGAATGAAAGTGTAGTTGACCTGCTCAATTCCGTCGATCACTAAGAGCACACTGGCATCAATCTCCTCTTCCATCAGGAAGTCCATTAAAAAACCTGCAATGAGGACGATTAGGGCTTTGGTTGTGGGTTCTTTGTTGATTATGATGATTTTGTCGGAGGCGAGGGTTCGAGATGAAGGAAAAAGATTGGTGGGGAAGGTGAAAGGCAAGCCAAACAGTGTCGGATTGCATTGGGAGTAGTTGTGCCGATGTTTTTTGGGGATAAAGAAAGAGAGGTGATGGAAGGAGAAGGAAAAGAGGGAGACGAGGAAGGAGAAAGGGAAGAGAGAGAAGGAAGGGGAAGAGTGGAGCTGCAAGAGAGAGAAAGATAAGGGTGGGCAAGAGAGGAACAGGAGAAACAAAGAGGCAACAAGTAGAATAGGAGAAAAACAAAGGGAAAAGAGGAAGAAAGAAGGTGAGGGGGTTGTGTGCGGTGGTGTTGCCACTAATCACGCAGAGAGGGAAGGATAAGGGGAGAGAAGAGGGAAAGAAAGAAGAAAAAAGAGGAAGGAAAACGAAAAGGAGAAAAAAAGGATGGCGCCGTATGCACAAAGGCGATTGGCCGCTGACACAGTGACGTTGTTATTGTTGTTATTTTTTTTATCACTTTTTGTCCTTCTCTTTTTTGCTATGTTCTCTTTTTGGATGCTAGGTTTCTGTTTTTGTTGCTTGATTGTTTTTGGCTGGTAGATGTTCTAGGTTGGTTGGCTTGGGAGGTGTGGTTGTGGGTTGTGCCTTTTAGTGGGTGCGGTGGTGGTTGTTTCGGTGGTTCTCAGTGGAGGGTGTTGCAAAAGACATAATGGACAAATGTGTCAAGACATAAAGGACAAATCAATAAACACAGTTATGATTTTAAAAAAAATTCAAAAAATAATAAACTCCTCAAACTGATACACTGTCTATAATTTGCACCACTGATTATTGAATTAATAAATCAACGGTTGTTAGTAACTAGACCGCCATAAACCACATGATTCAGTGGTCCACCGTAGTCACCGTCATATTTTATACAAAAAAGTACAAAAGTGTACATCAATGTCAGGATGATTTTTGTCAAACTCTTCTTTATTTTTTCTCTTTATTATTCAATTTTTCAACCAATAAAAAAGTTACAGTTGGTTTCGTATTTTATTTCGTAAAAACTTTTTGGAACTTTTAGCATTGTTCTTAATTAAATGTGTTGGTATTTATTAATTATTTTGTGGTTGTTGTTTAGTTGGGTACTTGAGTCGGATTGCTAGTTTTTCAAGTAAATATGTGTATCTAATCTTAAATTTTAGTGGATTAAAATTATTTGGATCATATGTGCTTTCCATCTCTCAAAATTTTTTAAACCAATTAAGTTACTTTGTGTTTAAAATTAAGTAAATTTGATTCTTCTATCAATTTTTTTACCTAAATTTCTCAAATTCTCTTTTTCTACATATAATATTTACACATTGAATTGATCAAATTGTTTTCAACCTCAAAACTTAGCAACTAAAACATCAAATTTCAACTAAAATAAGAAAAATCAAAAAAATTTCTCTTCAAATCCTAATTTCACATTAACAGTGAAAATAGGTCAAACCGCCTTATAAGAGCCTATAGCTCAGCCTACATCAAGCCCAAGACAGACTAGGCCTTTTTAGGAAATAAACCAAGCCTAGGCTTTATAAAAGCCTATTTGGTTAAAAAGTCAGACTTTGGGTCATTTAAAAAGCTTTTTAGGTCTAATACGGCCTATTTAAGTAAATATAAATAATAATTTTTTGTTAATATCATTATTATATTAAATTTGATATAATGTATTAAAAGCATATATTTATTTATCTTTTTTAAAATATTAAGCATGTTGACCTACGTAAAGAATCAAATCTATAAGCTTATTGGAAGATAAATTTATGTCATATTTAGAAGCTTTATTACAAAATAGGCTTTTAAATAAGTTATAGTGAAGGTCAAGTTAGACATTAAAAATAAACTTATATTACATAAATATGTTAGACTTGACTCTTATAAAACTAGTTCGCTTATTTTCACTCTTGTCCTCATACTTTGATTAGCAACAATTTTAATTTTTATAGATCATTGTTTGATTTATATAGAGTTTTTTCTTATTAGTCTATGAGCCTATTAGCCCATGTAGAGAAAAGTTAGAGCTATATATAAGCTTTAATATGAACTAGATCTATAAGTAGGGTAATAGGTTAAGTCAAGCTTTCAAATAAGTCAAGTTAGGCCTAAAAATAAAGTTTATAACGAGTAAAAGGCTAGGGTCACACCTTTAATATTTTAAATAGGTCAAGCCTATTTAAGTAAAGCTTTATTCGATCTAACCTATTTTCATTATTATTTCACATCCTACAAAACCTTTAAAACTTTATTAAATTTTCACTATTTTTGTTTACTTCTAAACTTTTAAAATTATTTTGTAAACTGGCCCTTACATATTTAGATATCCAAATAAAATTGAGGGTTTCAGATAGAAGAAAGTTGACGAAAAAATTAGACTTACTTAATTCTAAAAATAGACTTAATGACTCAAACAAATAATTTGGGAAGCTAAATTGCACCCAATTTAAATAAAATAGACTAAAAGTGTAATTAAATCTTGAAGAAAGTGGCTTAAAACATTTTATAAGTTTTTTAAAATTATTTTAATTAATGAGGTTTATAGCTACTTTCATAAGATTAATTAAATACTTTTAATTTTCAGTTTAAATGAAAAGCTCTTCTAAATCAATGAACACTCTTAAATAGTTACTTCTGTGACAATTTTATTATAAAGAATCTTGTCTAAAAAGTAGAAAATAAAAGTGGTCATGACTAAGGCATTTTTTTTTTTTTTTTGGTGCTTAGTGACAATGGCATGTGCAGAGAAGAAAAGGGATGCCTTTTCTTTTTGTTTCGTTAAATATTAAGTAATGGAAACCTTTTTCTTCTTCTTAAGTTCGACGTCAAAACTTAGAAAAATTGTAATTTAAGATTGGAATTTAAAAAAAAAAAAAAAAAGTAAATAGCCGTAAGCTATAAGTCAGCCCATTGACCGGAAAGCCCAGTTTACATAAATTGTGGGTTAAATAAGTCAAGTTTGTAATCGTGTTTTTAAATTAAAAAATTCCTTTGAAGTAAGAAAACCTCTAAAATGTATAAGAGAGGGTGAATTTATCTTTAAGAGTTAAGTTTATAGGACATTTTAATTCAAATAAATACACTCTCAAATCATGGATGATGAACCTTATTATTATTATTATTTGTTTAATTATGTTTTTAATCCTTATAATATTTTTTTTTTGGTTTTAGTCCTTATAAAATTATTTTTTTAAAATATTTCTTATAATATTTATGTTTTTTATTTTGGTTCTTGTTATTTTGTTTTAATCCTTATAATGGATCTATTTTTTATTTTAGTTCCTATAATATTTTATTCATTTTGAGTTAGTTCCTTTGAAAAAAAAATAATAGGGACTAAAAACAAATTATTCACATATTAGAAGGACAAAAATGAAAAAATCAATACTTCTTCTGATCCTTAATATAAGGCACTATGTAGAAGGTATTAATAGTTCTTTTTATAAGATATTTTATAATTCTTATGAAGCATTTAATTCTTTTTTCATTATTTACCCCTATTAAAAACTGAGTCTATGTACCTTTCTTTGATAATAGTGCATAATGCTTTCAGACTTTAATGTCTTCATATCACCCATAACAAGTTAATAATGATTAACGAGAATAAAATTGGTACATTATAATATTTAAAAAAAAACAATAAAACCAACTAATTTAACTAATTTTATTGGTCTGTATAATTCTATTATAAGTGTCTTATATTAAGGACTGGAAGGAGTATATTACAAGGACTAAAACCAAATAACAATAACCAAAATAAAAAAGAGAAATTTTATAGAGACCATTTAAAAAAATAATTTTATAAGGAACAAAACCAAAAAAATGTTACATTACAAGACCAAAAATATATTAAGTTTTTTTTTTTAATTATTCCGTAGTTAAGCAGATCACTTCACTAGACTTTATGTATACTGTATACATAGATTATTGCTGCATGTTCTAAGCCGTATTAAGAGAATATAACCCGAGTTTTATTCAGTTTTGTTTAAACATGATTTCAGGTTGTAAACCATGATTTAAGTAAAAATGTCAATAAAATATTACTTTTTTGAGCTAAACCAGAATTTACAAACTTTAATCTATACACACTATTTCATACCCGATTCTAACAACAATTTACCTTTGAAATATACTTAAAGAAAATATGAAAATTATTAAAAGAAATCCATATATTAACAGTTAGGTATGGAATTAGCCTCCCAATTGGTATAATATTAATCTAATAAAAAATAAAATATTATTATAAATATTGCAGGTCTATTTAACAATATGATATATACTAAAAACAATTTTACTAGTATATAAAATTAACATACACTACTAGCTAGTGATGGCTCAGAAAGTTAAAGTTATGGAAATAATACACACATGTCAACCCATTAACAAAGACAGACATATATGGTATAAGAATTTATTTATTTGAAAAGATCAAACTTGTAACTATGTTGAAGAACATGACCTTTTTCATGAAAATTTGATCGTAAATATTTTGCATGAAGATCAAAAATAATGTTTTCCATATCATAAAACTAAAATTTAAATATCTATTGTTGAAAATAATAAAGAAAAACTTGTTTTTAGAAAAGGTAAGTCACAATAATTGATTATGTTATTCATAATTGATTATCTTGAGCTATATAATTGATTATCTGCAATGTGATTTACATTCATAATTATCTATGTAGATAATCAATTATCTTTCAAAATAATCAATTATTCCTTTGAATAATCAATTATTCGAAGTGTGAAATACGCTTATAATCGATTGTGCTGATGGATAATCAATTATTAGTGCAAAAATACAGGGATTTTGGTTTCAAAATTTGGAATTGGTATATAATCCAAATCAATCCATTAAAAGAATTTTTCAAAAATGCATCATTACCCTTATTAAAATTCATTATAAAAGTGAATGTTTTCCAAAAACCTTATATTAAGAAGTAGGGGAGAAAATTGGATTAATATCATACTTTCTTGAGCCCTTCTAGTTAAGATTGTGAATCAGTATTGCACTTCAATTTGTGATTTCTTCATGGTTAAGAATGATGCCCAACTTTTGTTTTCTTGTTTTGTCCAAAAGGGTGGTATCCTTTTGCATTTCTAGGGAGGGAGTTTTCTAAGTGGTTTAGGATGTGTGATCCTTGTGGTTTTCTAAGGTCTGTAAGCCCTATGGTTTTCTAGTGTGTATCATCTTTAGTTTGTTTAGGACGTGGCATCATTGTGGTTTTCTACGGTGTATGATCCCTATGGTAAATTGGAGTGATTCAATGTGAGACATCTAGGGGGTGAATTTTCAAGGTGGGTTTCTTTGAATGTGAAATGCCTATTGTTGTAATAATCTAGCTTGATAATGAAGAAATTCCTAAGCATGGCTTGGGGACTAAATATAGGTCACAATTGAGGTGATTAAACCAGTATAAATCTTTCATACACTATTCTCTATCTCTAAGCTTTTATATTTCAATATTTTTATTTGATGTGTTGTGTTCGTTTTTAATTGGTTTTTAATGTTTATCATTAATGAAATCATTTTGAGGCTTTATCTACTTTTGATATATGTATCGTTCATGAGTTTTGGAAAACTGATTTACGAAAAAGATTTTTAACAAATTCAATTCACCCCTTTTAAGTTTGACTAACCATTTGATTTGTATAAGTTATATTTAGTTTTCTTGCAAAATGGAAAGGAAAATGTATGAAAATTATTTTCAGATAATTAGGTCAATGCTCAATTAGCTCAACTTATTTATATATTTAAAACTAGTCCATAATGTAGTTCACAATAGTTCAAAACAAGATAATAGTATTTTTAGAAATTTTAGGCTCCTTTAAAGGTGTTAGCCTTCTCTTGACAAATATTATTAGATAAATTAGGGTTAAATATGTTTTTGCCCCTTTAACTTTGGGGGTAAATTTATTTTTGATCCTCCAAAGTTAAAATTAATTTTTTTAGTCCCTTTAATTTGAAAAAAGCCTATTTTGGTCCCTCAGGATCACCTACAGCATCATTAACAATGCAGATTGACTCAGTTGTGCAGTATCAGTTGAGTTTGATGTGATATTTTCACTAACAAGGATATTAGTATGTAGTTTTTGTGTGGCGGTTCACTAACAACATATGAACAAAAGGACTAAACATGCTTTTTTCAAATTCCAATGACTAAAAAGATTAACTTTAAATTTGGAGAACCAAAAACAAACTTACCTCAAATTTAAAGAATTAAAAACATATTTAAGTCGATAAATTATAAGAAAATAAATGTATTCTCCAATGTGTAAGATCTAAACTTCATATTTTAGTAAATTTTTTGCTTACAAAAAATACAAACACACATACATACATCTAAAATGCCTAAAGTTTATTGTAGTAACTCCATAAGGAAAACAAATTGCATAATTAATTTATATTACATATTATTATTTCTTGTTCTCAAATCTTTAGAATAGAGCTCAATCAATTTTAAACACTTGTGGAGACTTGTAACTAATACACACTTGTAATGCATTGATACCTCAAACTCTTGATAAAGCTCGCCCAAGCTATTACCTAAGTCTATTTTTGCTACTAATTCCAAAGGATTGGTTGAGTAGAGTAAGACAAGGTTTTATGTTTAACATATTGTAAATTTAAGCTTGTACTTTTCTTTAATATGAGATAAATAAAGTTCTTTGTAAATATTTTTAGAACCTAGAGACTTTTCCTACCTTTGTCTCTTATTATTCCTATAATAAATTTTAGTAACATAAATTACACTGACACCTCCTGAGTTTTTTAAATTGCACACGATACCCCTTCTTTTTCTATCTCTACACTAACCCCTTAATTGTTCCAAAAACATGATATTGACATCTCTTATACATTATACTAACTCTCCTGTAATTGTTTGAAAAACATTATATTGTGTATTCATATAAAGAAGGTTATTGTGAACGTTAAAAAAAAGGTAGATTATGTGCAATATGAAACAACCTAAAGGAGTATCAGTGCAATTTACTCATCTTAATAAGGATATGACTTCTCTATAGTAAATAAATATGTTCAGTAGGGGTGTTCATCAGATCGGATTTATTCGATGAACCAAACAATCTAAATCAAACCAATTAAATTGGTTCAGATCAGTTAGGTTATCGGTTCTTTTCACTTCAAATCCATACCAAACCAATCATAATTAGTTCGGTTATCAGATTTAACTTTTTTCAACCCGAACCAATCCAATCAATTATGTTTTAACTTTTAAAATAATATATTTTAAACTTAAAACTTAAATTTTGCTTCAACTTTTGTATTTTCTTTCCTTTTCATTTATTTTAATTTTCTTATGATCTTATCTAATGTTATAAAATATTTTAATTTGATCATGTTTATTATGCAAATTTTTTATTATATTTTAGGTAAAAAAAATTATGATATATGTAAAGTGATAATTATATAAAAATTAAATATTTTTGATAAAATAAAAAATTAGTTATTAAAAAACAAGGAATATTTTTACATAGCCTTAGTATAAAATTAAATAATTATATAAAATAGACAATAAATGGAAATAAAAGCTTGAAATATATAATAATTTATTTTTTTTATCATAATCCGATGACCCGAACCAAACCAATCCAATCAAATATAATTGGTTCGGATTTAATTTTGTCCTAAATCTGAATCAATCCAACCCATGAACACCCTTAAATTGTAAAGTGAAAAAGTAACCGTGTATTTATGGTTAATTTAAAGTTAAGTAAGTTTATGAGATGTTTTAATTTAAATTAATGATTGACGTATCTTTATTTTCTCAATTTACACATCATATTGTTAACGTATATCCACAATATTTATATTAATTGTTTAATTTTCAATAAATAAATATATACTATATTCATTTAAGAGTTATTTATCAAGGGAAAGTTTACATGTGCCATTCTATCATGCAAAATTTGTTTACCATAAAATTCTCACGTGATGACACTTGGTTAACATGTTTTCTTGTGTAACATAAAAATCTCACGTGATGACACTTGGCTAACTCATTTTTCTACATGTGTCTCAATCCAGCGGTCATAATTACCCTATTGCATATCATCTATTTCCATTTGTTACAAATTACTTTTCCAACCTATTTCTATATAAAAACATATATGATTGATATCAAATAACATTAAATGTGATTGACGTTAATTAAATCATTTTCAATTTAAACTTGACAATATTTCAAATTGGAAGCAAAAACAATATTGATATAAATCATGTTTAACCATAATTCAATTTAACTATCAATCTTTTACACATATATTGAGAATTTGGTTGTTAATAGACAATTTCAAATTTGTAATAAACCACTAATTGATACCAAACATTTAAGCCCCGTTTGGGGTGGTTTTAGTTTAAAGTTTTAAAATTTTTAAAAACCAAAACAAGTTTTCAGTTTTTAGTTTTAAATTTTCAATTTTACTTCTAAAAAGTTATTGTCTTATAATTTTTCATTAAAAAATTATTGATGACAACAATTCTTTCACAAATTATGTATTTTCTTAAGTTTTTATTAAACAAAAATTACACAAACAATAGTGATAAAAAAATAAAATTCATTTTAAAAATAATAATATTAACAACAACAATGATAATATTTATTTTCATAATAACAATTTTAGTAATAATAATAATAATTTAATAATTTGAATCATAATAATAATTGTTTTAGTAAAAAATTTAATCATAACAATAGCAGGCTAAATAAGAAGAAGAAGAAAAATTATATCTATAATAGTAATTTTAATAATAATAATAATAATTTAATAGTAATAATAATAATTTTTATAATAATAGTAAATGTGATCTTGACATTGCTAGTAACATAGTTTTACAACTCAAAACAAGAAACAATAAACTAATTTTCTTGGTTTTGTCATAAGGCTTAAATTTGTTTTGAAAATGTATAAAAAAATAGTATTTTATCTTGCGCATTGCGCAAAATAAATATTTATTTTATATAACTTAAATTTATAATAAACAATTATTGTAATACAATGTTAATTTTTAATTATTGATATTTTTTTTAAATATTGAAATTTAATTTAAAACAAAAGATATTGAAAATGATAGATTGAAAGAGATAAGAGATTAAAAAATTCCTAAAAACGCTCTTGTTGAAGAACGATAACTAAAAACGCTCTCATAGAAGAATAACAACTAAAAACGTTCTTATTTAAGATAGTTATTCTAATTTATATAAAGAGAATATGGTTTCGAAACTATTTTAACCAAACACATTTTGTTTTAAAAATAATATTTTGAAACTAAAAACTAAAAACTTGCAAGAAAAAAGGATAACAGTCCATGTATGAATTCGTATGTTTCGTTCTTGTTCATATATTTGTGTAACCTAATTTTAAAAAATCATATTGTTGTCTTAATATAATTGACAGTCGGCTAAGTCATCAATCAATAGTTGCTTTAAGTGATATCTGTTCAATTTTTTTCAGATAAAGTCTCAGGTTCAAACATTATATATGAAAATACTTATAATAAAAGAGTTAATATTTTCATAATATAAATGCTTTTTCTCTTCAACAAAATTGTCTTCAATAAAAAAAATAAAAATAAAAACCTATGACACGTGACAAGAAAAATTCGGCCAAGTCGTGCGTACAATAGCGACGTCCTAATAATAATAATTTATTTATTATGGAAACTGACTTAAAGTAGCAAATAAGGTTGAAATTAATAATTGACAGACTTTTGTAATGTTTAAGCCTACGAAAATATACTTTTTGGGAAAGGATAACTTCAATTCCCGAACAAAAATATATTTTACATCTAAAGAATACGGGAAAAATTGCAAAACATCCCTGTTGTGTGGTGAACACAAAGATGTGTCTCCGATGAGCTCTTGTGGTAATTGTTGACGTCTCTAGTGATGACACCTGCAAAGACTCTGATACTTAAATCAGTATTGGTCTTAGTATGAGGGAATATGAGAGAGCGCGTACCTAATGAGTGTGGAGTCCTTTATATAAGGCGTTTTGGAGAGAAATTCTATTAGAGTTGGGAGCCACGTGGCAATATGCATTTGGGTGCCCAACTACACGTGTTCCTTGCCACCAGGTGTGTTCGTTGCCAGACCGAGGTTGAAGTAGAATTGATTCGGGATAAAAGGGAATCATGAGCTGAGATACACTAGCGATGCTAATACCGGAATAGGTGGCGTGGGACCAGCTTAGAGCCATAAGTCCGAGTAACCTCCAGAACAACTCCTAAATCATATTTAGCAAGGGGGAAAAAATGTCTGCATGGAAAAAGAAATTACTTGTAAATGAAAAAATATCATGCAGCCATACACACTGTAAGAAATGCTACTGCTGACGCATTTTCCATTTACATGTATTTTTTTCCAAAGAAAGTAAAATAAAATAAAAATTTAATTACAATATACTCGTTATATAATTTTGTTTTATACTCTTATTCAATCTTATATTATCATATACGATAAGTTTATTAATTTTTATAATAACTATTTTTAAAGTTATACTTATAATAATTTTTTATTGATTAATAATGTAAAAAATTTTACATACAGTATATAAAAATTAAACTCATAAAATAAAAAATAAAAAATGCAATTTTCTTTTCTATTGTTTTAATCACAAAAAAATTAAAAGTACATTTATATTAAATGAATTTTATATTTTTTACGCATTGTTTGATTAGAGAAAAAAGGAAACTTTTAACAAAGATTTCAGTTAAGATTGTTTTAAATATATTAATTAAAAAAATGATAAATAAAAATTTTATTTAAAATTACGCTAGCATTACATTGAAAATGTGTTAGTAACATTTTTTCCATATTTTTAATTCTTTGACCAGAATCTTAAAAATATTTATTAACATTCTCTTTAATTAATAGTTTTGTTTAATTCGGAAGTTTAGGAAAAAAAAAGAAACGCCAAAATTTTCCCCGACTAACTTTCGTTGCTTTTAACATTAAAGAAATTTTTATTTTTTCCCTCTCATTTTTCCTTATTTCCTTTATTAAAATTCTCTCCTCCTTATTTCTTTTCCTCCTTTAGCCAAATACTAGTAATTAATATAATAGTAAATAGATAAAAAAATAAAAAAATTATTATCTCATAAACATATTTCCCTACCTTATTCCATTTTTCTTATTTTTCTCTCTCCCTTCTCCTCTTTTTTCATTTTTTCTCTATCTGAATGAAGCTGTATAGATTCGAATATTGTGCGTAAGAGACAACCACAGAGCAGGAGCTAGCCTACATATTTAAATTATCACAAACTAAAAAATTAGCTTTAAAACATGAAATATATATAGGGGATATTGTTGAATACATGAGCAGAACCATGTCCAGATGATTTACAAGTAATTATTGAATATTACAATTACTGAGTGAAAATGACAACATAGAGGCTACTATTACATTGTTGGAAGGCTACTTAACACCTGAACACCATATGGTACAGTACAGGCCAGAGGCAAAGAGATGAAGAAGACTGAGAAAAAGAAATTGGGGGTGGGTGGAATTAGACATATCTCCCTATACACTTTTTTAGTAAGAGGGGGAACTTAAAGAAGCAAGAGGTTAATTAGAGAGTTAATCAGAGCATGCATTAGTAGCTTGGAAGGTACACAAAGCTATGCAAGCAAGCAATAGAATGGCAAAAGAAGCACCATCTTCTTCCATATTGGAACTGCTCCTCTTGAACTTGCCAATACTCCCTTTGTTGCACTGAATCTGTTTCTGCCACTGCTGTCTTGGCTTCTGTAGCCTGTTCCTCTTCTTTGCATCTTCCACTTTAGACACCATTGTCTATTTATTTCCTTCAAGGCAGAGAGGGATAATTTTGTGCATGAGAAACGGCTATACATGCACCTACTTCTTTTATAGAGTTCTAACACAAAAATGCCCTTGGTTTTTGCCATTTATCACTTAGCTAGAATTTACTCCTATTAGTGCAAGATTGGCCCATCTTCCCAATTATAAAAAATACTGGATAAATGCCATTATAAAAAAATTTGAATGTAGGACCATGTTGGAAACTTGGGGATAAGAATGTTGTACTATTGACACTTGACATATCTTACGGCTTACAGCTATACACCACCTACCATACCCCAGATCTTTACTTTACACTGATATGTCAATCTTGTATTCCAAGATTGGCGGCAAATTTTGTAAATGTGTATATTGAGTATACATCAATCCAACAACTATTAATTCCTTCCGCTCCCGGCGCCAAAAAAACGTGAATGCACTGAAAATGCGGTTGTATAGACGATTGCATAATAATCACGTATATGAGTGGGGATACAAATTAAATGCAATTGGAGAGAAAAAAGAGAACCAGAAATGTCTTTTATTAAATTTTGAGAGTAAATATGACAGGACCATTTCCTTACATTTTAAAAGCAACTACTAAATCCTGCGATCACTGTTGAAGAGTTTAATTTTTTTTAATTATATTTCTGAAGATAGACAATATTCCACACGCAAGAAAAACTGTTTAAGAACAAATACAATCATCATTATCATTGAAAGTGCAAAGCTTTTTAATGGAAATTCTTTTGGATGTTAATGGCCATGATAATCCTTTTTGAATGATGACTAATCAAAATCAAATATCTAGAACGATATTGTCATGAGAAGACAACATCACAGGATTTTATATTTGGTACAAAAGATTCAAAGGACTTTAAATCTCAACAACTTATTTATTCTGGACTCCCCTTTGGGCTAGCCACTGTGGCCCAAGGCCTATGGTAAATAACTTACCATCTTGCTTCTATATAAAGCATTACATGCCTCCAGGTAAGGGGCTAAGCATTATTATTCACCTCTTACAGACACTAACTTAAGCATCGAGTGTCTTTGCAGGTGACAACCAAGTGCTGCCACTCGCCGAAACTGTCCGGAGCGTCCTCCCCGTTCAAGGTACCAAAATACCCACAAACATTGGCACCGTCTGTGGGAACCAACAGTTCCTTCCTTTCTTCTGTTATGTTGGACGTTTTGGGCTGCCTCCGTCAAGGGTGTAACCACGGGAGATCACACTTGTTTCTAAAGAACGACTTCAACTCAAAGACCCAGATTCAAACCCGCGCAAGTTTCTCCTCCAACCCACTCTCAAGTCGATTTTTGTCTAAGGTTATCGAAGAACTAAAGGAGAAAAGGAATGGTCACGCGATATGAGTTTGCCTAGTTAGGACTGAGGGTAGGAAGATCGCTAGTTTACCCCGGCTCATGTTTCCATTCTATCCCGGATCAACTTCACTTCAACCCTAGATTCGGGGACGAACACGCCCAGTGGCATAGAATGCGACAATGTGTATGGTTCACTCAAACGTAAACCACCACATGCATGTAGTTCACTCAAACATAAACCACCAAGTGGCAACCAGCTAGAATGCGTATAGTTCACTCAAACGTAAACCACCACATGCGTGTAGTTCACTCCAAATGCAAACCACCACGTGGCACCCAGCTCTCACAAAAATTTCCAATTACGTTAGAGCCAACTTTCACCAAGCAGACCGACGTAAACACCCCGATTGGAAGCCGAGGTAGGAAGATCGCTACATTTGAAGACACAACCATATGAACTACCCCGTGTACGTGGATTCGCTCCAGCCGAGGTAGGAAGATCGGTCCAGCCGGGATAGAAAGACATCTACCTCGTCGGATATGTACAAGGCTCATAAAGACATCTACCTCGTCGAATATGTACAATGCTCATCAAATACAAAAGGCAAAAAGTATACATAACAAATATATATATTGAAATTCATTTCAGGTATAAAAGCAAAACAAAGCAAAGCAAAAAGTGGTAGCTCAACTGAGAAGTCGGGTAACATCGAAACTTATTTTTTCACTTTAAACTAACATTCTGCAGAAAAAGAGCAAATGTGACAGTGAAAGCCTAAATCACGTGACTCAAAGAACAAGCCAGTGCTCGTGTCAACACGAGCCACCGACTTCAGGGGCTACTGTTTTAGACCCCCTTTGAGCCTAGTCACGTGACCCGAGGCCCATGGTAACTAACTTACCATCTTGCTTCTATATAAAGCATTACATGCCTCCAGGTAAGGGGCTAAATATTATTATTCACCTCTTACAAACACTGACTTAAGCATCGGAGTGTCTTTACAAGTGACAACCAAGTGCTACCACTCGCCGGAGCCGCCCGGAACGTCCACCCCGTTTGGGTACCAAAATACCCACGAACTATTATCATTGCATTTCGATGACTAAATTCTACATAGAAAAAAACAAACAGGAAACTATGGAACGATTTCAAGTCTTTTCCCTAATTTCCATGCCCCCTTCTTTTCATTTGCTCCGCAATCATCCTAATGTAACACATAAGTAGGTAGCTTCGAATTAATATTCACCTTGGTTTAAAGTTATTTAAAAAGAAAAATAACCCCATCTATATTTTTTTTCCTATCTCTCCGTCACGTCATTTATGTTATCTAATTCTACGCTTTTCTCTTATTTATAAAAAAACATTGTATAAAAAATTGTATAAATAGAATTTCTCTTTTTTTCATTTTATGGTTGGGGATATCAAAACATTTCATGCCTCTGGACGATGGCACATGAATTTTCCTTTGGAGATATGAATGTATCAATGTACCAAACATTTAAAAAATCCGTACGTCTCCTGTTCCTCACGTACGTCCATCCACTTTGCGTTTCAATAATGTATAATCCAACCTCAAAAAAAAGAAAAATGTTGTAATCCAGTGCGATTTTATGGGTAGACAGAGTCGTTACTTTATATACATTGATGGGGACTCCCTCCCCCTTCGCCTCCCAAAAAAAATAAAATTGTAATGTAATATTCCACTAAACTTTGCTAAATTTTATCAAGAGAAACTTAAGAAAATAAAAAATATTAAAAATAAAATACCATAAACACAAGAATAATTTAATTACATCCTCTTTAAAATATTAAAAAATATTTAATAAAATATATTTGATGATAGTAATAAGTATCCATAAAATACTAATTATCAATTATACATTATGATGTGTCTTTCCATTATTCATCTTATAACTTTTTCGTGGATAATACAATAATTTTAATTGGAAGCAGTATAAACATTATATAATTGCTCTATGTAAATCTAACAATTTTTATATGGAAAAAATTAGATAGGGCGTCATTATTTAAAAAAAAAAAAAAAGGTAGGGTACTGAGATATTTTTATCTTTATTAAATTAAAAAAATATATGAAAAAAAGTATATACGATTATATGCCCACCTTAAGCTCTTAATTTTTTAATACATACATAAATACATAAATAAAAATAAAAATATGTGTACAATTTAAGTTATCAAAACTTTTTATAAGCCACATTAATATCTATCAAAGTTTTTATTTAAAAATAAGGTTAAACAGACGGATACAATGATATATTGCTGCAATATTTCTCATAATTAGTAAACGTAATTGAGAAATTTAAAATTTATTAATCATGATAATTGTTTACAATCACTTTAAAATTTAAAATGATATATATATATATATTAAATTTAATAGTTTACAACATATATGAAATTTTTTATTTAAAAATTTAAACTTATATTCATACCAAATAGAGTAAATTACACCGATGTCTCCTGAAGTGTTGTCAAATTTCACCTTGATACCTCTTATTTTTTTACTCTTACACTAACCCACTTAATTATTTAATAAACATCGCACTGACACCCCTTATATACTTACATTAACCTCTCTTGATTATTTGAAAAATAGTACATCGTGTACTCCTATAAGGAAGGTTATTGTAAACGTTAAAAAAATATGAAGTTATATGCAATCTCAAAAAATCTTTGGAGTTTCATTCAATGTAATTTAGTCTACCAAATAAGGTTACTCAATTTGATGTTTGTCTATCTCTCAACAATGATTGGTCGCAAATAAAGTAATCTGTAAACCATGAAAACTTTGTTTGCAATGTTTGGTATTCAAATATTTGAGTTGTTGCTTTAGGGTGAGCTTTGTCTAACCACCACTTCCAGCTAGCCTAAAGATTAGTATCATAAATACACGATGGCTATCGAGGCAACCAATTAATATTAAAAAGTTAATCAATTTGTGAGTTACCTAATTGCAATGTAAGAGTGCAAATATCAAGCCTTGAAGATTCCTTAATTTAGTTCTAACATACCTAATGGGGATGGGTGCAGGTATGGGTACTATAGTACCCAACCCGCCCCATACCTGCACACACACACACCAAATATATATATATATATATATATATTATATATATATATATAATATATATATATATATATATATATATATATATATATATATATCTATATATATATATATATATATATCTATATATATCTCATATAATATCTAAAAAATAAGTTCTAGTGAGTATTAAAATATTAAAAATCTTGATTCATTAAAAAAAAAAGATATTGCAAGAAATATAACAAAAATAAGAGTTTAATTTATGTGCATTGTTATTGTAAATTTTTTTACATATTGTAAGCTAGAAATTCATTATACTGTTGCATCATATTAATAAATGGGATAATATGATGAAATAATTAATTTTATTAAACGTCTGTGTAAAAATGTTTTGCACTACAATTGTATATAAATTAAATATCAAAAATAATTTATACTCCTTTAAAAATAAATTATATGAAAAGATTCTATTCTTTTCAAATGTACACATGCTTCTAAATATTATTGAAATACTTGTAATTATTCTTATTGTTAAATGTAGATTTTTTAAAAGTAAGATTATTCAAATGTTATTAGTTAATAACTATGTTAAAGGATGGATTAAATGAATTTTCCTTTATATATTGACAGTGAAATATTAAAAAACTTAATTATAAAAATTTGATCAATACTTTCATAATTGCTACAAAAATAAATGAGATTTGTCAAACTGTATTAAATTAAATTTTGAATTTCACCTAAAGCTACAAATTTTTTTTCATGGCACTACACTTAAGTAAAGTGCGGGTAGCGGGTACAGGTATGGGTATATAGGTACCCAGCAGGTACAGGGATGGGGATTAAAGTTGCTACCCGCGCGGGTATGGGGGCGGGTACGTGGATTTTTTTCAAACGCGGGTATGGGGACGGGTACCATAGTACCCTACCCTTGCCATCCCTACCTACAAGAAATTATGGATTTAAGTAAGAACAAACTAGATTAGAATGCATGACAGTTTTTTTTTTTTTTGAAGAAAAGTAGTAGAACGGAAAGATACCCCCCAATATTACCAAACAAAACGTTAATGGCATGTTGAGACTATTAGCAAAGGCTCACTCAATATTGCATAGACTTAAACTGCAAGACAATATCTAAACCAATGAAAGACAAACATAAAGGAAAGACCAATGCATGACTAATGTAAGAACTAACACAAAACACAAGAGGAGACTGATAGTTTAATATTGAAATTAGAATGTTGAAAAAGGATATGAAATTGAGAATTAAAATAGTGAAAAAAATATTAGTCAAAAAAATCTATCCAAGATTGCATACAATCCATTATAAAACACATTATATTATAATTCAATTTTCAAATGTATGATTAATTGATATTTATGTAAGATCTCTATAATGAATCACAAATTTTAACTAAGCAATAATCTAGAATTCATCTAACAAGTGACATATAATCACACAATTTTATTTATGTTATTTTAAAAGCATAAATTCAATTGACCTAGGCATTTGATCAAAGATCTTTAATGCAAAACCTTAATCTTTATATTCTCAAGTAACAAATATAGATCACTCTTAATCCCAATTCTAACTAAGAATTTGGATTAAATCAGATGTGCATGAACAATAATCACTCATGTAATTATATATCAAGAATTAGGAAAAAAAATATTCAAGTAAAACTAAAAGGGTGAAAAACAAGTTCTCAAGATCAAATCACAAGTCTCTCTTAGATTGATTTATATATGCTTAGCTTTACATAATCATCACCATACATATAGAAGTTCAGAGAAAAGAGAGAAAATGAAGGGGAAGCAATAGAAAGCTTAATAGAAAAAGTACATAATATTAATTAAAAGTTCTTTTTTTGTGCTCTCTATTTTAGTTTAAATTATTACCTCAAAACGAAATAAAAAATTTCCCTTAACTTAGAGCTATCATCTTCCTCTTAATGGATACCTAATTTGTTCAGTTTTGACTTAGGATGAGTTATGTCCAAAACTCTCTTAATTATGTTCCCTTCATTTAGCTTCTAATGTGCAAATTAGAAAATGATCTCAACAAGATCTCAATAAAATATTTGGTGAAAGTATGAAGGGAAAAAAAATTGGAATTTATTAGTTTTTTTATTCGAGGGATATAGACTCTTAGAAAAACTCATGAATTAGCCCTCAAAGGCATAAAATTAATCATTTAAGCTATACATGGATTGGTGATAGAGAATAGACACTACAAGAATTTTGCATTTTAGCTTCGACTTCTAACTAAGGCTAAAACGCAAAAACTAATGTTAAATCTCCTTTAGTGTTGACTTTGCGTCGTCAGTGGTCTAACGCCCCAGAACTCGAAGCTAAGCGTTTGCATCCAACATTTTGGCTGATGCTAATTAATGTTGGCCAAAAATGAACGGTAATTAGGAAGTTTGAACAAAAAAAATGGTTGACAGTAAGTCTTAGTGTCCACGGGACGAATGCAAAAATCGACGCAAAATTTGCGGCAACCATATGGCCAACGCACACTATCATTGATTGTAGGCCAATGCTACTTTACATTGGCTTTGAGACTAACGCTGGTTTTCATCAGTCATAACCAATGCTACTTTGGACACCACTTAAACCATCCACCCAACTCAAATCATTAGCCTAGCTTGAATCTCAATCCTTGCTAACCATTCCCGAACCATCATTTTTGAAAGTATAAGACATACGAGTAAACGATATAGCTGTGGTCAAAAAAATGAAAAAGATAAGAAAATAATCAACCTCTATAACAGTTTGATTTTATTGTGAATTAGTAAATATTTAAGAACTTTCAAATCTAGTTTGACTCCAATTTTAGTGGCAAAAATTTGGGTTAGGAAATTTGCTATTAGTCAACTTTTAACCTAAGTAAAGACAAAACAATTATTGAAATTGATGAGATATTTGAAAAGCCTGTTGAATTAATTATGCGATTCACTCAATTAGAATTAATAGGAGCAAGGAAATTATGGAATATTTTTGTATTGGCATGGTCATTTAATTAAGGCAAAGAGTTAGTGCAAGGAAAAAGAAATAAAACAAGATTTGCTTGTAGTGTTTAGATTGTTTCAAATATTTGGCCAAAAGAGTAGATCATACTCCATAGATAAAGCATTTTGAGGAATAAGAGTCATGTAGAGCATTGGGGTTCTTATTACAATGGTTATTAAGTTTGTTTTTCCTGCTAGATCATACAAAGTCATCTTGAAAAGTATTTTCTCTATTGTCATACATCTACTTAGAGCTACTAAAATAGCTCTTGCACCTATTATTTTAACAAGCATTTATAAGGATTTGTGTTTACTAATTCATAACAAAATCAGAATTTCCACAAAGGTTAATTACTTTATTCTCCTTTTCATTTTCTTTGACCACTGGCTACACTGTTTACCAGCACAACTTCTACTTTCAAAAGCAATGGTTCAAGAATAGTGAGTGCAGACGAAAATTCAAAGATGGGATAGAAGATTTGAGTTGGGTGGATGGTTTGAGTGGTAGGAACCTTAGGATGCAACGATGGACATGACGATGACAAAGAGGTAATAACTTTGAAGCACAAGATGAAGAAGCTCCATATGATGCCAAGAGAGGGAGGTGGCGACGATTGGAAGAGACAACGTATAGGATCCTTGCTTAATTAGAAACCTCCATCAAAGAGAGGCTTAAATTGGGAAAAGAGAAACCTTGCTAGTTTTCTCTCAACTCACACTCACACTCACTCTCCCAAAAGGGTGTGTTTCAATATAAGCTTTTGTTTAGCTAAAAACCTCTTAAAATGGAGGCTTAAATTGTGAAGATAAAAGTGTTGGATACTCACTCCAACACTTTAACCTTTCCAATTAGAACGATTCAAATAAATTTTAAAAATTTCAAACAATGTCTTAGCAATAACAAGATATAACAAAATTCAAGCATAAAATTTCAAAACAATATTCAAGCAATAACAAAATAGAACAAACTTCTAGTATAAAATTCCAGCATCAAAAATCCACCATTAATAATTACAACATAGAGCAAAATGACATCATTAAAATTTTTTAATTGGGTCCTTGATCTTATAAATTAATTTTAATTGAGTTCTTAGGGTTTCTAAAATTGTCCTAAATAGTCATTTTTTGGCAATTTCAAATCGCCAAAAACTAACCCTTGGGGCCTACTATTTTAGTTTAGGAACCTAATTAAAAAGAAATTAATTTAGGAACCTATATGAAAATTCGTATATAGTTCAAGGACTTATTAAACCTATTTAAATCAAGTAAGAGCAAAATAATGACATAAGAACATCTCAAACTCATAGCAATAGCAACAACCAACATCAAACAACATATATAACAACAATAAACGTCAAATAATATACAACTCAAATACAATACAATATGCATCTAAAAGATAAAATGAGAGAAATTAAATTACAACATACAAAAGGTTACCTACAGTGGTGGCATGATGGTGACATAGTGGTGGCGCAGTCAAGTTGTGGCTGCGGCGACGTGATGGTCATGCAACGGGGGAAGTAGCGGGGGGTCAGGTAGTGGGGGTATGAGAGAGGGGGCACCAATCCCTTATAAAATACAAAATACTAGTGCATAGTTATTGAAACCGTGACACCTTTAATAATTCAAGCAAACTGAACAGCGGCCATGCATTTGAAAGTGATATTTTTTACTTAGGCATTTGAAAGTGATATGGAAATTTATATTTGCCGCGAAGTTCGGTGAATGAAAACGAAGCAGCTATGCTTCATAAACTCGATGTTTGTTGCGACTGAAACAGACAATCAAGTAAAGGACAAGGACATGAACCCATATTCAGGGCATAAAAGAGAGTGCTTTCAGAAAATGGGATGTTGGCTGCTTTCTTTGAACATGGCACTTTGATTGGTTTGACTCTCCAAAGGGATTTAGTTTTATAGAGGACTTGGTTGATCCT
Source organism: Spatholobus suberectus (assembly GCA_004329165.1). Lineage (NCBI taxonomy): Eukaryota > Viridiplantae > Streptophyta > Magnoliopsida > Fabales > Fabaceae > Spatholobus > Spatholobus suberectus. Next base: position 65,676,320 of record CM014729.1, read on the forward strand.
GTAATTGGCATAATTAAGTCCGTTGATTCTATTCTACAAACTCCATTCCTAATCAAGAGTTATATATCGATCTTAATTCATTATTATGATAAATATGTATATAGAAACTTATTCACTTTCCCTGTGTAATATTTGGAGGTTCATGAATTATGCATTGGTATTTTGGTGAACTTAGTCAGACAAGGGGTCTTTGTGTTCCACACTAAAGTGTCTTTGATCAATTACTATCAGCCTCTACGGATAAGGTATCAAAATAGGCCTAGTCTGGAATCGATCCAACTATGGTGTAAGTTAGATCCTGTAAATTTAGAAGATTTAGTTTGTCTCAGTTGAACCCAAAATTGAATGGCCATACGGGCCAGACCCACAATGAATTTAGACCAGTTTACTGACCTATTTTTCATTATTATTTTTATAATTTTTGGATCTTTACATATTTGATTGTTTTTTTATATTACGCTGATCTTTATACTAAAAATATAATATAAAAATCTAAGTAAAGGTCAAAGAAATTTTTATGATTTTATTAAATTAAAAATATATTAAATATCAAATATTAATATTAATGTAAGAATATAATGATATATATTAAAATATGATAAAAATGATTAATTTTGTATAAATGTTATATATATCTATACATTATTATTAATATAGTTTTGAAGTAATTTAAATAATAATAAAAAAAGAGCCTACAAGTCAATTCATTTGATTCACAACTTGGAAATAAATTTTTCATTTGTAACTAAATTAGTATAGTCAAATCTAGTCTAAAATTGAATATTTTTATTAAATTTGAAAATATTTATTAAATCAAGATCACAAAATTATTTAATGTTTATTTTTTACAGTATTTAATAGAATGTATTTAATATTGTCACAATATTGACTAATATAGATACGTAACAAACAATTTTAATAATTAAATATACAATTTTGTAAACATTAACTTTTAAAGAAATAAAAATATTTTTATTAAAAATTATTTATTATATTAAAAAGTTAAAAAAAAAGTATTTTATTTTTAATAATTTTTTACTTTTTGTACCTTAATATTAGTCTTTAAGAGCTAATATTAATTAAGCAATGTATCAAGTGAGAAATGAGAACAAAGAACTTGAGATAAGCGAATCCTAATAATATAATTCAAATTGATTATTAAGATTAAAATTAATGATTCAAATTGAGATATGAGCCTAATACATGCCAAACATAATAATAAGGCTGGAAATGTGTTGAGTTGAACTTGGTTCTGTTTGACTCGAGTTTAATATGAATATGTTTTTTAGTTCAAACTTAATTTGATTCAAGCTTGCAAATAGCTTGTTCAAATCGTTAGCTCGAATTACATGAACCAAGAATCAAAATAAGACCAAAATTATAAAGGTTCATATAATAATGTTTTATTTTATTGTCACTATAATATAATTACCACATATGACTTATTATTTTACTAATATTATAAAGTATTTTGACTTATTTTTATACTTAATAAAATTTAAAATTATGATTATGTTACATATTTTTATTTATTTCACACTCAAACAAAAAAAATATGTAATTAATTGAAACTAATTATATATATATATATATATATATATATATATATATATATATATAATATATATATATATATATTCGATTCATGAATCAAATGAGTTAAATTATATATAGCTTACATTCAATTCATATATTTAACGAGCTCAATTTTTATCTTAAGTTTATCTCATTAGATTCATAAACTAAGTTCAACAAATTAATTGTCAAATCAAGTTTCAAACTAATTTTAAGTTGTATTGATTCATTATCAATCCTATATAATAATATGGATTAGCTCACTTAAGAATGTCTTTGACTCTTTGCTTGGCTTGATACAATTATAACACATTACACTAGCGCCACACTTGGTACAGATGATTAAGAGAAGAAAAAAACTTGCAATGATAAAAAAAAGTGGGGAGAAAATGAGAATCTCCTTTAGGGTCCATTTAGTAAAAAGGAAAAAAAAAATAGTGTGAGAAATAGAATGAATAAAAATAGGAAAAATGAATATTAACATATCGTTGGTCTGAGTGGTATTGAGCTCAGATCTTTTAAGCAAGGTATTGGGTTTGAGTCTTGTGGATAAAAAAATGTGGTTGAGAGAAAGATCCCACTAAAAGTGACTAACCAGGTTTCCTAGCGAATATTAGTCAGTAGCAATGTCAGTAGATGCTTCGCACCTATAATATGGTTATAAAAAAAATGAATGAAAATAAATGATAAATAAAATGGAAAAAAAGGTGCTTGATTTAAGAGAAATAGTGGAGAAATAATAAAAAATAAATAGGTGAATGAAAATTGATAAAAAATAAAGTAAAAATAACTAGTGGACCTCATACTTTTTTATTTTTTTCTCTCTCTTATTTCTCTTCTACCAAACACACTCACCTTTTTATTTCTCACCTATTTCTTTTCTCTCCACCCTAATTCTTCTTTAACAAACAAAAGGTTAGTTTTGTGAAGAAAAGAAAATGAGGCAATGGACAAACAAAAATCAAACAATTCTTATTTCTTAGTGAAATGGAAAGAAAGCAATGAAAACAAGCCTTAATTTTTTATGTCATTTTCTTGGAAATACCCCTGTTCATCAATAACAAGTTATCATATGTTTTCGGATCCTCTCCCGCAAGAATTTGTGTGCATCTCTCCCACGATGATCTCAACCATGGATATTGCATCCAACGGTCCACATGTAAAGAACTCTTTTGTTCTCTCCACTAAATAACTCACTTGTTCTATCTCTATTTACTAGAAGACATGCATGTAAATTTTACAGAAACATCTTCACTTTAAATCTATATTTTACTAGTATTGCATCATCATAAAAAATTCTCTTTATTGAGAATAAATTTATAAACTTATTTGCTATGTTTGATAATTGAATACATTTGACTAACTTTTAATATTTTTCCAAAAGTTACTTAAAGTAATATTTCAACTTATAACTTCCTTTTCTTATTATTATTTTATCTTCAATATTTTAATAAATTTTTTCCTTTATTAAAAATATATTTTATTTATAAAATAATAAAATAATTATTAAAAAAATTATATTAATTAATTTAATAATTGATTTTACTAAATATTTTTTAATTTAATACATAATTTAGAACAAAATGACACATGATATTGTAAGTGACCTGGAGGCTAGTGATGTATCTGAAATGCTTGATATTTACAATAAAATATTTTATTTTTAATAAAAAAATAAGAGTTTAAAAGTAATTAAATATTTAAATTATAATTATTAAAAATATATTTTATTTATAAAATGATAAAATAATTATTAAAAATATATTATATTAATCAATTTAATAATTAATTTTACTAAATACTTTTAATTTAACACATAATTTAGAAGAAAATGACACGTGATATTGTAAGTGACCTGGAGGCTAGTGCTTGATAAATAAATATATTTTTAATAATTATAAACTAAGTTTTTTAATTACTTTTAAACTCTTATTATTATTTTATTAAAAATAAAATGAATATGATAACAATTGAATTAAATAATTTAATATTAAAGGAAAAAATTATTAAAATATTGAAGATAAAATAATAATAAGAAAAAGAAATTATAAGTTGAAATGTTACTTTAAGTAACTTCTGGAAATTATTAAAAGCCAGTCAGATGTATTCAATTATCAAACATAGCGAAAATAAGTTTATAGGCTAGTTAAATAAATTATAAATTAATTAAAATAATTAACCAACACACTCTTAAATTTAAAAAAGAAATGTTATATGATGCAATAATATGGTAAATGTATTCAATTATCAAACATAGCGAAAATAAGTTTATAGGCTAGTTAAATAAATTATAAATTAATTAAAACAATCAACCAAATACACTCTTAAATTTAAAAAAGAAATGTATATGATGCAATAATATGGTAGATGTATTCAATTATCAAACATAGCGAAAATAAGTTTATAGGCTAGTTAAATAATTATAAATTAATTAAAACAATCAACCAAATACACTCTTAATTTAAAAAAGAAATGTATATTATGCATAATATGGTAGAAATTTTTTCAAAACCATATTTGGTAACATTAAATGTTTAACCTTTTATAAAAGCTTTCAACTACTTCTATTCCTTTTTTTAGCGTTGATTTTTTTTTAAAAAAATCTTTTTTTAAAGAAAAAGACTTTATTAATTATTATTTTATTAATTATATTCTTACCTTCACTCAATTTTTAATTATTTTATATTATAAAATTGAATAATAAATTATTATAAATTTCAAAGATAAAAGAGACCAATTGCAAGTCACACTTTCAACTATCCTCACGTTAATAAATAATAATGATTTTGTTCTCAATAAAGAGAATTTCTGATGATTGATGGAATACTAGTAAAATATAGATTTAAAGTGAAAATGTCTGTGCAGAATTTACACGTGTCTTATGGTAAATGGAGATATAACAAATGAGTTATTTAGTGGAGCTTTACATGTGGACCATTGGATGCAATATCCACGGTTGAGATCATTGCGGAGAGAGTCGTAGACAAATTCCCGCGGGCATCCAACCGCATTATCTTCTATATAAGGAGCAAATTGTTGTCATTTAATCACTTTCCTGAAAACCAAATCAGCCGATCTTATTAGAAAATTAGTGAACCGATGTAGTGCATAGTCCAAATAAACCATATAAACAGTATAAAAAAAATAGTAAAAAAATTGATTAAAAAAATGGCCAAAAACCAATAAAAAATGATTTATAGTGGATCAATAAAAAATGTTTAAAATGACATTATTTTTTATTTTTTATTAAAAATTAAAAAAATAATCTAAAGTATTTGTCATTTTTTTATTCTAAATGAAAACTTGTATATGGTTAATGGACATTGTTGTGTAATGTTGAAACTTAAACATATGTACTATGATATATTTGATTTGGACTTTTGTGTATGTTTTCAATGTTAAGAAATGATGTTTTGTTTTTACTTTGATTTAATTGCACTTTTGATTTCCCTTCTTCCATGATTTCACGAATTTCATCCCTAAAGTGCTTTTTGCACATTTAGTCCCTAAACTAATTTAATTTAACAAATTAGGTCCAAACATTTAGTTTCTATTAAATTATAAAAGACATGATGATGTGACCTATTATATGGCTTATGAAGTGGATTTATTACATTATGTGGCATTTTTGTAATGGTTACTATTTAAGTGACGTGGCACATAAAAGATTTAATTGCACTTTTGATCACCTATTGTTGCCATTTCGTGAATTTCCTCCCCCATTTTTTTTAATTGTTCAAATGTAGGTCAACCGTTAATTGCTCATCAAATAAGTAATAGAGATGATGATGCAACATTATTATGTGTCTTGTTTATCTTATGTGACATTATGTAATGTGGACGTGTTTTAAAAAATAAACAATAAAATAATTTTTGACCAAATAAATAAAAAATTAAACAGTGTCAGGTGAGGCAATGCACAAATGTTATTTGTTTATCTAATAGTGTCTTGTTTTTGTAACATCATCGCATAAGGAAAAGCATGAACTCAACCATGGAGTAAGCCAAATTCGAAAGGCATTCATCCCTCAAAGTTGGATACATGAAATCTCGAAGTTCCTCCCTAACATTTAGTTGTTGACAGCATCTGCTCCTAAGATTCATTCTTGTTCCTACCAATGGCTTTTCTTTCTAAAAGAATAGAACAGTATATGGCCTATAAAGGTGGACATGACAAGAAGGTTGGGAGGAAGAGAAGCATCTCGTCTCTAAGAAAAAAATGATGGAGCTGATGTGTTATTAGGGTTTGTGCTATTTCCAATTTTGTTGCATTTTCTATGATTTTAAGTCTTAGGAGTGGATTCTTAAGCATTCTAAAGGTCAACCTACATCCTGGTTCGATAGGTGGTTCATGTTGTGTATGTGGCCAGTTGGTGCCTCGTGGTGCAAGGTTCGAGGGCTATGATTATTGTTTGGCAGGAAGGATTTAGTATTGATGGCAGAAAGGATGGTCGTAGCAAGAGTGGTTCGATATGAACAATAAGGATTGGATATTTTTAATGATTAGGGTTGAGGTTGCTGGATAAAGTTTAAGCTGGAGAGGATCTATTTCTAAGACATTTTCTTTGGTTAATTTTCATTTTATTTTCAATTTTTTAAAACTCGACCACGTTACATGATGCTACATAAGACAAATAAGGCACTTCATAGTGTCACATCATCATCTTTGTTACTTATTTGACAAATAGTTAATGATTGACCCACATTTGCACAAATTAAAAGAATAGGCGAACTAAATTTGCGAAATGGCAATACTAGGGAGATCAAAGTGCAATTAAGTCTTTTTATGTAGCGCATCACTTATATAACAACCATTAAAAAATTGCCACATCATGCAATAAATCCCCATCATAAGCCATGTAATAGGCTAGGTCATCACATTGTTTATAATTTAACAGAACTTAATGTTTGGACCAAATTTCTAAATTAAATTAGTTTGGGACAAAATATGCAAAAAAAAAGGTTTTAATATGTTTTTAGTCCTTCAAATTTGAGGCAAATTTGTTTTTGGTCTCCCAAATTTAAAATTGATCTTTTTAGTCCCTATAATTTGAAAAAATTATGTTTTAGTTTCTCTGCCCAAACGTTCTTAAAGACTTCACTTACGTAACTAACGAATTACAAGTCTCTTATGTGACAACTCACCTTGATTTTGCATTCTTATAACATGTGTGTTTTTCTTTCAAAGTATTCATTTTGATGACGTTTTGGCAGAAGATGTTTGGACAAAGTGACTAAAACATGTTTTTTTCAAATTACAAGGACTAAAAAGATTGGTTTTAAATTTGAAAGACCAAAAACAAATTTATGCCAAATTTGGGATACTAAAAACATATTTAAGTCAGAAAAAATCAGGGACGAAATTCTCGAAATCATGAAAGAAGGGAACCAAAAGTACAATTAAGTCTTTTAATTTTTAGTGCTATAAAATTATAATATTATGTTTTTTTTAATATTATTTTATATATTATTTAGTTATTATTTTACTAATACAATAGTTAAACCATTAAATCTTAGTATCTTAATTGATTTAATGACTAATTCGATTTTAAAAACATTACATTTAAGTTAAACAAGTGAAAGGAGAATTCAACATTTCCTTTTTCTTCATTTTTTTTTCTCTAATACTAAATAATATGAAAGTATGCTCATTTGTTAATTTTCTTTTAATATTCTTTCTTTTATTTCCTTTTTCAATACTTTCTTTTCTGCATTTTCTTCTCTTCACCCATTTATATTGCTACAAATATACATTGACGGCCTTGAGGCCCAATTCATAAAAACCCATTGTACAATCGTCAATTCACAAGACATAATAGCAACTTCTAGATTGTGAAGATTTTTAAGGAATAGACTTTGAGTTGAGTTTCTGGTTCACAAACACTGAGATGGTAAACATCCAGGCCAGGCAAAACCACATCAACAGTGCTGGGCCCCAACCAATACACTAGTTTCGAACCCCAGAATGAAAAGTAAAAGGTGGGTGAGCAAGCAAATGGTTTAAAAATCGAAAGCCACTTGTATGCGAATATTGGCCTCCACTTCAACGACGTGACGTGCCCACCAAATTTGAACCGCCTCACTCCACTTTGTCCTTAGAAATTATTGCATGCTTTGATAGCTTTAGTTGACACAGTACTCAACCTATTTTTGACATTTTAGTTTCTTTGGTAGATTATGAAAATGACATTTTAATTTTGAGTACACGTTTGAATTAGTTTTAAAAATATAAGGAATATTAAGTTAATGTCAGGATTGAGTCAACATTTATTTAAATTTAAGGCTAAATTACATTTATAGTTTTTAATTTTTTTTAATTTACAATTTTGATCCCAGTATTTTTTATAGAGATAGTTAGTTTTTTTATTTTTAAAAATTTGTAATTTTGGTTCTCCTATTTTTTTGTAGAGACATTTCGTTCTCTATTTTCAAAAATTCACCATTTTGGTCTCGTCATCAAATCTTTTGCATTGACTATTAATGATTTAACGATGACTATGACGTGCAATGTTAACTCTGATTCTGACACATTATTTAAATAACATGTCAATGTTAAACTACTAACGTTCAATACAAATGATTTGATGACGAGACCAAAATTACTGATTTTTAGCAACAGGGAGACTAAATATCTCTAAAAAAATAGAGAGACTAAAATTGTGGATTGGAAAAAATATAGGACTAAAAATATAACTTAACCTAAATTTAAAATGATGTCTAAGATGAAATTTCAGAAAATAATTTATTAAAATTATTTTTAATTTTATTTAAAATTTATCTTTTCAAATCTTTTGAAATATAAATTATTTATTAAATTATCATAATCAAGATCTAACAATTTTCTTTTAATCGACATAAAGCTAATTTATTTATGGCTTAATTATGTTTTTAGTCCCCTATTTTTAAAAAATGTATTTTTTAATCCCCCAAATTAAAAATTAATGTTTTTAGTCCCTCAAAATTTAAAAATTCCTGTTTTGGTCTTTTTGTCCAAACACAATTAGTGAATTTGTCACACAAAACCCATCCAATAATGTTCTTATCAGTGAAAACATCATACTAAACTCAACTGATGCTACACAGCTAATTCAATCTGCCCTATAAATGATACCGTAGGTGGTCCTAAAGGACTAACACAATATTTATCAAAATTTGAGGGACTAAAAAGATTAATTTTTAATTTGGGGAACTAAAAAATACATTTCTTAAATTTGGGGACTAAAAACATAATTAAGCCTTTATTTATTATTTTTCTTGAGATACTATTGATTTTATTTAAGATTTATTATTTTTAATTTTAAGAAATTATTTTTTTAATAACAATAATTATTCCATAAGATTGTTAATATTATGCTATAATTAATTTATGAATTTATTAAAATATAAAATTTATTTATATAATTGAATATGTCCAATAGTATATCATTTTTTTTACTTATGTAATTTTTTTAAGGCTTTTAATTTTTAAAATAAATTTAAGTTTCTCATTATTAAGAGACTCGCTATTAGTAGGTTATAACAATATTGTTGTCTTGTGGAAAAGAATAAGTATTAATGTTGGGAGACAAAAGAAATAGGTGAAAGTCACTTAAATATTATAATTAACTAGAGTTTTGAAATATTTACAATTTCAATAGAAATTATAACATGAAATCATAGCAGATCTTTAAAATTTACCATTTAAAATGTTTAATAATAAAAATTTATGTTTTTAATTAATATTAATAGTATTAAGAATTCAATTAACGATATAAATGGAATAATTACTAATTAAAAGAACAAATGATAAAATAATAGATCCATTTTTAAAGAAAATATATTCACTCTGAATATTACCTAATAATTAATTAATAACTTCTTTTTTGCAAATTAATAGTAAATAAGTTTTGGGACGTTATATATTCCAAAGTCTAAAGTAGGTGCTTTACTTACTTTAGACCACGATCAGTCTTGGTCAGTTTTTAAAATATAGTAGTAATTTAAGGAATAAAAAAAAATTAGGTTTGAAAATGTTAATAGATTAAAAATATTTGTTTTTTAAAATTAATTTGATATTCTCAGTACATTTAAAATTCATACTATCTTCCATATTTATTATTTTTAAAAAAATATTTAATGTATAAATAAATGATACAGAACCATCGTTAACAGATTCTAAACGTCTATATATAAATAGAATTAGAGTAAATTACACTTTGTTTTTTGAGACATACACATTATATGAACATTTACATTTACATATATATATATATATATAAAATTTATTTTATTTAACTTAATATTTTTAAATATATTTTTAGTAAATTATATTTTTTCTCTCTTAAGAAATGTGAATATTGCATTACCTTCCCATTTTATGTTGAAATATTATAATTTAGTTTATTTAATTTAATATCGTTAAAGAATATTCTTTAAAGTTTTTAAAATATATATTAAAATATTTTTAATTTACCAAGTTACTCCTCGCTCACTCGATGATATAACATTAATTCCTTTATACATCAACGTTGTTAGATATTACAAAACGCTTAACCAATTTTATTCTTAGTAATATATAAAAAGCTAGAAATCACATTCAATGGACAAAGAATTTATTACTAAAAATATATTACAAAAATCAAATAATTTAGTAACATCTATTTTTGTAAAAAAAATTGCAAAAATATACTAACAAATGATTTTTTGATAAAAAAAATTATTTAATAAAAATTATTATAATTTTTATTAAAAAAATATAAAAATAGTGAAAATGTGGTGTTTTTTCATCTGTTAAAAGAGAAAACTATATATTTTAAAATAAGAAGAAAAGTGAATATTTAAATCTTAGAGTAGGAGAGTGTAAAAGATATTATAGTCATAAAAAAAATTTAACAAAAAAATTTAAAATAATTGTAATATATTTTCATTTGTCAAGAAAGTAGAACATACATTTTATGAATATAATAATTTCAAATTAAAAAAATTCCTTTCGAGTGTTCCTTTATTTGGAAATTTCATGCCTTTAATCTAGCCCCCTTAGCCAATAGGAGGGATGGAGACTAATAATGTGCCCGACTGTTTGATGTGTAGTTGTTACAAAGTCAGATAATATTAAAAAAAAAGTAAAAATGGTAGCTACACTTGGAGGAGGGATCATAGCTTTACGTGAGGTGAAGGAATCGCCTTTTGGAGAATTGAAACGAGTAACACCAGAAGTATATGGATGCATGGTTGGTTCCTTAATCAACCAAGCTTTCGTTTATGGTCCCCTCCAACTATTCTACCTGAAGATGCTACTGTGTCTAGCTTAATTATTCGCGAGAAAAAGTCGATGGGATTCAGAAACTACTAAAATCAATTTACCTTGATTTTGAGGTGGATCAAATATTAAAAATTCCTTTGTCTCACCTTAATGTTGATGGTGCTTTTGTGGGAGCCTCACGAAATCTGGTATATACCAGTTTTTTAAAACGACTTAGTGTGTGTTTATATAGCCATCCAACGTGACACAACGCTAATCTAAATCCATCTTTCCTTTTACATTTTTGTTTTGGAATGCAAAATATGTCCGTTCAACGTGAGTAAAACGTGTTTCTAAACACACCTTTATTATTTGATATCAAACCACAACGATATAGGGAGGCCTTCGAGCAGCACATTACTGGATGCTTACCTATGGTATGTTTAACTGAGAGAAAAAAAATAAAAAAGAAAAAAATATAAACAACGATGTATTTTCTTGTTTGGTTGAAAAGAAAATATAAAGAAAAAAATTGACTTTTAAAAATAAAAATTCAATTTTTTATTTCCTTTTCAATTTAAATTTTTAAATTTTCTCTCCTCTTATATTTTTCTTCCACTATAACAAACAGGCCTGTGATGTCTTGGAACAAACCAATGTTTAAAATGTTTTAGTTTTATCGCGATTTTTGATGTTACAAAAGATTACATATAAATACAATTGATGTGATCATAATTATCGTAGTAAAAACTTCAAAATTTTTGATGTTGTGGCCGGAATTATAGCCACACAAACCGCTTTTTAAACTTTGGAAGAAACTCTTGAGGATTGATGCACATCCTAGACAAATTCATTTACTTTGGAGGATGATGCATGGGAACCTACTAGTTAAAAGCTAGCTAGATTGGTGTCCCCTCAACTTTGGTGGTTTAAGTTAAATATTGATGTGACATTTCTAGGATCACAAGGCTGGGGCGTTGGAGCTATAATAAGGGACGATGAAGGAGTTGTGGTAGCACAGCAGCAACGTGGTTCATATTTGACAAAAGTACGGTAGAAGCTTTTGGCTTCCATAAGGGAATCAAACTTGCCAAAGTGTGTGTCTGGGAGCACGTTTTGGACGTGAAAATTCATGTTAATACCAAAGCTACTCTTTGTAGCTTCTACGTCTTTTAAGAATTGACGTGAAAATATGTGCTATACGTGTGTTACCGATTAGATTTCAAACACGCTAAAAGTCTTCTATTCCTTAATTTGGAACTAGAGTCTAAATGTATGGAGTTGATTTCTTTAATTAAAGGTGGAGTCAAAACTCCCTCACAACTTAGTATGATAGCTCGGGATTGCCTCTCGTGGCTCGTGAATTTCAAGGTTGTCCGTTTCAGCATGTTAAGGGTTCATTTGGTAGAAAGAAAATAAGTAGGTAAGAAATAAAGTAGATAAAAATAGAGAAGAGAGAAATAGGTGAATAGAAATAGGTGAGAAATAAATGTGTTTAGTTTAAGAGAAATAGGAAAGAGAAAAATAAAAAAATTGAGTTATGGACCAAATAGTCAATTATTGTGTGTTCGTAATTTTGACATGGTTTAAACTGTAACGCCTGGCCGCTTTCAGGATGAGTGACTGTCCCCACAAACTAACACAAGATTTTTCAGCGTGTTTTGTCCTCACTCACACACTTCCTGGGAAACTTTCAAGAGGTCACTCATCCCTAAATTGCTCAAAGTCAAGCACGTTTAACTATGGAGTTCTTAAGTGATAGGCTACTGAAAAGTAGATACATCTTGTTAGTATAAGTAGCACTTATTAATTTCTTTAAGCTATCCGCAACTGTTCAGTCCCATACCTGCACAGCCTTTGGATCCCTCTCATTTGGGTGTGTATTCGATTCATTCATGTTTCCCTCCCGCTGGAAGCCTGCCAGGAACCGCTCCTTATCCGTGCCTTATCTTTTTTGCATCGGCAATCACTCTCCACCCTCCGTCAACACTCGGGATGTTACATAAACCGCCACAACATGTCAAAAAAGGCTAAAAAATAACACTTTTTGACAGTTTTTAACCGCAAAAAAAAATCTGCTACAAATTGTTTAATTTTGCCTCCCCTCTCCACATTTCTGCCCATCTTTGAAATACAAAACTATGGCCCCCCCCTCATTGTTTGGTGTATTTCTTTCCTCTTCCTCATACCAAACAAGTACACATACTTATTTCTTACTTACTTTTAATCTCTCTCTTTCATTTCTCACTCATTTCACTCCTACAGAACTCGAAATCAAGTTGCATATGACTTAGCTAAGTACGCTTGTACTCATCCGGAAGAAGTTTGGATAGAACTAGAAGTTCCACTTTTTTGCTTAAAATGTAATTTTTATCATAAGAATATTTGGATCTTCCATAAAAATATGCAATTACACATGCCTAATTTCGTAAAGAAATGATAAATTTTGATTATATAATTAATATAGTTAATTACGTATAAATAATTAAAATTGGCTTTATTTAAGTATAATTTTAACCATTTATTTATAATTATATGATAAAAATTAGTTATTCCATAATAACAAGTGAGCATAGTTTTCCCTATATAATAGTATAATTAAACTAGCAGCTTTTAACTTTTTTCCGTAGCTATTTAATTATAATATATAAATTGATTTATAATTTAAAATTTTATTAGATTAATTTTTTGTTCAATTTTCAAACAATAAACACACGTAAATAGAATTCACTCTTTCTCAAACCAAGATAATGTACCGAAAAAAAAAAAAAAAAACCAAGGTAACAAAACAAATATATCCACGAATAAATAACGTGTTTTCAAAATGTAAAAATATATGATTAAAGAGTAACCTTACATTCATTTTAAAAAAGAAAAGAAAAGAAAAGGGAATCGCATATCTGTTGACGTGAGGCGTAAATAACAAAAATAGGTATAGCGTAATCCTTGGCACAGCATCACGCGTCATACGCCGGTCCTGTAGGTGTCACCCACAAAAGTCACTTTGGTCGCTTACCTGTTATTGCGCTTTTTTATCTACCTTTCTACCTTAATAAAACCCTATCTCACTCACTCACTTTCTCACCCACCGTTCCATTCTCGACTTCTGCTACCCACTCTTTACTTCCTACTCCAACCACTGTTATCTCTGCAGTCATGGGTAAGCAAATAGCCACCGCAGTTCCACGTTTTTCTTTCCTTTTCATTCGCAACTCTGCTCTTTTTCTCCCGACCTGATTTTTCTTCTGTTCTTTTTCTTTTCTTTTTTTTTCTAATTTCTGTTTTGTTTTTATATGAATGGCATGGATCAGTTAAGGTCAAGATCGGAATCAACGGTAAGTCTTCTCCATCCTTCGATCTCCCTTCTGTTGCGTCAGATCAGCTCAACTATTTTTCTACTTTTCCATTTTCTATGTTTTTGTTTTCATTTTTTATTTACTTAAATTTAAATAAAAACAGGATTTGGAAGAATTGGCCGTTTGGTGGCCAGGGTCGCTCTGCAGAGAGACGATGTGGAACTCGTTGCCGTTAACGACCCTTTCATTTCCGCCGATTACATGGTACGCCAACCCCATACTTCCATTTCCAACCTTTTGATCTCTGTAACTAAACACAATAGAATAAGAATAGTTATGCCTCTGTTGGGTTACGGTTTTTCTTTTTTATTGTTATTGTTTTCAAATCTTAGATCTGATTCTTAACCGTGTTTGGTTGCACAGACCTACATGTTTAAATACGACAGTGTTCACGGACACTGGAAACATCACGAGGTGGCCGTTAAGGACTCGAAGACCCTTCTCTTTGGTGACAAGCCAGTCACTGTTTATGGACACAGGTATTTTCCACTTTTTTCTTTTTCCCTGTTTTCGATTGTTATGTAAATCAATGTTTAAGTTTTTTTTTTTTTTGTTTCTGTATTGTGAACAATGTTCGTTGATTCTCAGGAACCCTGAAGAGATCCCATGGGCGGAGACTGGTGCTCAAATCATTGTTGAGTCCACCGGTGTTTTCACAGACAAGGACAAGGCCGCCGCACATTTGAAGGTTTCTATTTCTAGCACTACCCTTTACCGCTATTAACCATTTCCATTGTCTAAGATTCCGTTATTCTTTGCTGTGGGAATATGAATCATGTATTGTGCCCTAATTGCTACCTATTATTATTATACTCCTTTGTTCCATTTTTCCAAATATTTTATGTGATTTATTATTTCTATGCCATGTGTGTGTGCCTGTAATAAATAATGTAGGGAAGAATGTAAATGGTGTTAATGTGTGGTCTGTCTTTTTATTAATTCAGGGTGGTGCAAAGAAGGTTATTATTTCTGCCCCCAGTAAGGATGCTCCCATGTTTGTTGTTGGTGTTAATGAGCACGAGTACAAGCCAGAGTTTGATATTATTTCCAATGCTAGCTGCACAACCAACTGCCTTGCTCCACTCGCCAAGGTTCACAATTATCCAGATTCTATGAAATGGAATTTTGGTGTTGATTTTGTTTATTATATATAGTCCTAATTGTTTCTTGTCAATTTTGCAGGTTATTAATGACAGGTTTGGCATTGTTGAGGGTTTGATGACCACTGTTCATTCCATCACTGGTGAGAGCCTATTGCACTCTATTTGGTTGCCTGTTTACTATCTTATTGTACTACCTGCTAAGTCAGGTTTATTTTTCTGTTTTGCAAACCAGCTACCCAGAAGACTGTCGATGGGCCATCAGCCAAAGACTGGAGAGGTGGAAGAGCTGCATCATTTAACATCATTCCTAGCAGCACTGGAGCTGCCAAGGTGATTATATTTTATTGGCTATGTAGTGTTTGTTTTTGGCTCTACCACAAAATTGATATTGTATTGTTTATGAGCAACACTTTTTGGTTTTACTTATTCTTACTTTTCTGTGTCAAGGCTGTTGGGAAAGTCCTCCCCTCTTTGAATGGAAAATTGACTGGAATGGCATTCCGTGTTCCCACTGTGGATGTCTCTGTTGTTGACCTCACAGTGAGGCTGGAGAAGGCAGCCACTTATGAGCAAATCAAAAGTGCTATCAAGTAAGGAAATTATACTTTGATTCTCCTCTTAATGATATTGTAGCATTATTGGATGTTATGCAAATTTTCATGACTTTTGTTATTCTAAAGTGCCTCCATTTTGGGATTGGTCCTTCTCCATTGAATTGTCTTATATATTGCTGTCTTTCTCAGGGAGGAGTCAGAGGGCAAGTTGAAGGGAATTCTTGGTTTCACCGAAGATGACGTGGTCTCCACGGACTTTGTGGGTGATAGCAGGTATAAATTTTGTTAACAGTTGAGAAGTTATTGAACACACATGGTCGCTGGTAGTGATGGTGCTTGTCCAATTTTTTGTTGCTTTTTTTTTCAGTTGACAACTTGACATTATTCATTTACCTATTTCTCGAATGGTCTATCAACCTTTTTTTTATATCATTGTTCCAGGTCAAGTATTTTTGATGCAAAGGCTGGAATTGCTTTGAATGATCATTTTGCGAAGCTTGTCGCATGGTACGACAATGAGTGGGGATACAGGTAATCCACCTTTAACCTTTTCTTGATTATGATAATGTGGTAGTGCGTTATTTAACAGATTTGCATTAAGTTGTTAATTTGGCACAATATTTAATCATGCGAATGGGAGATGCTTTATTATTAATTATGCTAGATCTAATACCTGCTGTGTCCATGGTCCTGCAGCTCCCGCGTGATTGACTTGCTTGCTCACGTTGCCAAGTCTCTTTAAGGTGGTACTGCAGAGTAGCGTGTCCACTCATTAGTACCGTATGTTTGTGTCTGTCTGCGATTTAGTGTCGTGCAAAAATGAGAAGTCTGAATAAATCGGTTTTCCGGAAACAGTGTTGTTACCCTGTTAGGAGCATAAGCTCTTTTTTGGCTTTTTGGTGTTGCCTCTTTTGTAGAGGGATGGAGTTTTTGGATTTTTATGTACTTGCTGATGTACTCGGCTTTATTGATAGTAGACATTTTCGCCCTCCATTTTTCATTGATGGTTCTCAAGTGATTTATCCCCGTCTGCTTTGAATCATCGATTCATGGTTTTTATATTTTTCTGCACAAATTTAGCACATTTTAAACTTTTTTGGTTTAAAGTTAACGTATGTTGGTTTCAGTTCGTATTGTTTTGATTGGCGTGCGTTGTTATTCACAACATAACCCTTTTGGGTGAGTTTGGATCAGTATATGTTAAAATTCTTTAATTAAAATAATGTTGATTAGTTGTTAAAAGATTATTGTTCCTAAGAATTCAAGATAAATTCAAGATAAGCCAAACATTCATTTAGTCCATCTTCTGACATAAATATCAAGTAATGAATGTATGAGGTGGCTGATCGAATCATGGGGCTACATTTGCCATCTGTCCTTCAGACTCCGTTGGCTTTGAATCGTATGCTACCTTTTAAGACCTTTCTTCCCTGTTCTCTTTTTCTCTCTTCGTCTGTTTTTCAAAATCGAACTGCAGATCGTTAAAGTCTCATTTGAATTCCACTTTGCTGCTCTCATCGGTTTAACTAATTTCATTCCGGTTTCATTGATTATTGTGCTGTTATTCTGTAGAGAGCAATGAAATTGGTAGAAAAGAAATAAGAAAAATGAAAATAAAAAATAAAATGAAAAAGATGTATTTGTTTAGATAGATAGAAATAAAAAAGTAGAGGGATTTTTTATTTGAATGAGTAAAAGAATGAAAAGAAATAAATAAAATATATAACTTTTTAATAAAAAATCATATTTAAACTTGAAAGGATTAAATATAAGAGTTCAATGATTATATACTATCAGTGTAAAAACTTTTATATTGTTAATCAATTAAAAATTATTATTAGTATGACTTTTAAGGTAGTTATTATAGAAGTTAATAAACTTATCATATATAATTATTTGACATTGGATAATAATGTAAAATTGTTTTACATTGTTAGTATATATTCTTTTATTTTTCTAAATTTATTTTATTATTTTTTAACATATTTTTATTTTTTATGTTTTAATAAAAAATTAGTTGATTTTTTAACATGAAAAAATTAACAACTCTTCCTATTTTCACATCACATGGCATGGGAATTTATTTTTTTTGGGATCCTTTCGAGGATTTTTTACCAAAATAATACTAAAAAAACATTAATTCCCAAATTACATTATCCCCAAATATTATTTTTCAATATACACTAAATTACTGTTCACGTTAAAAATACCCCCCCAAGACTCGACTTCTCTCTTGCATTTTTTTTTGGACCCGTTGAGAATTTGGGTCCTGCAGGACCCTGACTTCTCAATGGTGTTTTTTTTTTTTACTTTTGTTAATTTTATTATTTTTGTTAAATATAAATTTAATTTAATTATTATTATAATTATAGGTTAAATAATATGGTTAAATAATACATTTAGCAGTTAATTAAAATAATTATACTTGACCAAAAATATTAAATATTAGATAATCGTATTAAACTAGTTGTTATTTTTGGCAAATTAAGACACCAAATTAAAATTGTCATTCGTCATTAAAATAATTAGTTGGAAATAAATTGAATAAATATTACATAAGAGGCGGGAGACTTAATCTCTGTAATGGTGTCCAGTTCCACACAATGGAGGTCGCCTTCTACGCGGAGGATTTCAACGGATTTGTCTTTGTTGTTGTGCTTCATTCTCCTCGTCATCAACAGTTGGTTGATAATTTGCATAATGGTTGACGTGTGGTGTTGGCGAACTTCCAGCAAGCTGATGGTGAAACGATGGAACGGCTATACTTTACATATAAGTGTGAGCTGACTTCGAAGTTCGAATGTCTACACCAAACAAGTTGCTCATGAAGTTCGCTGAACTAGATGCAAATGAGTGTCGACGATACTCAACATTTTCATCAGCCTATTGTTTTGATGGAGTGAATGCAAATGAATGATGAAGTGGTTTGAAGTCTTCCTCCTACATTGTTTGAACAACTGAGGGGATAGGTTGGGGAGGTGTACTCTGCCGCCGTGCATGTTGTTGTGTTGGTGTTTGCTGTGTCGCCAACATCCATGTTACGTGCAACTCGTGGGTCTTGCAATTGTTGTGGCACAAATAGAAAAGATATCGAATTTGCACAATACCATTGCATATAGTCACGGGTTTGCAGCAGAGGTCCTTGAATAAACTGCCCCACTAAGACATTGTTGCAGCGTTCCTTCCAAATTCCAAGCCAGTTGACATGCTCTTCTACCCAGTTCGTGTAATTATTTCCTCGCATGTCTATTTGGTGGAGGTGATCTAAATTATTAGGTGGTTGTGGCACTTCTTGCCATAGTCCAAATTGGAGCTTTACCCTATCCGTTTATTGCCAATCTATAATAGAAAAACAAATTAAAACAATACAGGCACTCCACATTTTGGAATCTTGGAATGCATGTGTGGCATAAATGTCTCACATCCTCTGTATGGCATCCATAGGAACTGCAAACATAAGCATGGTTAGTAAATTGATAATACATGTATGACAAAGGATAATTTAGTATATATAATAACCTGTTCAAATTGCATGTGATCGATTCTTGATCTATGTCCTATAATATCGCCATGAGGAGTTCTTGTAAATTGTAATCCTTTACCACTCCATCTAGTAGAAGACATTTAATGTTAGTAGAATTAGTGGATAGGTATGTACACTTTAGTTTGAATTTTTTATTTACCTGAGAACAAGTAGATATTTTGGCTGACGATTAACTTGAGGTGCAATGAATGGCATGCGATACCATGCCCAAGATTGCAACAATGATGCACACTCGCCTATAGTTTTAGAATTCGGATAAACAATCCTACACATTTCTCTATACAAAGTTGCTAAACAAGCTGAACCCCAACTATAATGTCTAGTACGGTCAAGATTTGCCAATAATGGTAGATACATTAGATGAACTCTGTTGCCAGATTTGTCAGGCATTAATACCCCCCTGATCAAGCCTAAAATGTAGGCTCGACAATGGGCTTGTAACTGGTGATGTGCTAGTTTTGCAGGTAGAGGCATCATATTATCTCGCAACCATTTAAGTTTCATTACTGATCCTTTTAGTGCTACCCTTTTTGCAGGAACGACACCCAGATATGTCTCGCATATTTCTTCCCAATTGAAGTATGTTGGGCTAGTAACCGGTTTTCCATCGACCCTTAGCCCTAGCTGGAGCACCACATCTTCCAAAGTTATTGTGCATTCACCAACTGGTAGATGGAGTGTGTGTGATTCAAGTCTCCACCCCTCTACTAGAGCAATTATCAAAGAATGATTGACCTTGAAATGTCTCATCTTTGCAATATGGGAAAACCCAACTCGCTCCAACAACGGTTCTATTAACGGATGTAGAGGGGGCATTGAATGACAATATAATTCGATTAGATCTTGTTTTGTTCCCTGCACATGGCAAAATTGTATTTATTACTACAACATGATTAAGGAAGTGTAGAGAACATTAATGTAATTAACATTTGATCTAAACCTACCGGATCAGGTATATGTGTAGATTTGTGTAGGTGTTGTTTCCAAAGCAAGGGTGCAGGTTCCATGGTCAAAGTTATTTGTATGTTACGAAATGAAGGAGGACTATGAACTACTTAAGTTGAGTGTGTTTATCTGGGATCATCAGTGGTTTTCTATTTATAAAAGTGTGTGTGCGATTTGGATCGTTGATTCCGTCGATGCAATCTCGATCGTTGAATATTTACAGATGCAAAAAATAAGACCCTGCAGGATTCCCAGACGGATGAACAATGAACGCATTTGGATCGGGGCGATCTGGATCGATGGTTTTGTCGGTGCAATCCCAACCATTGCTTTTTCTGACAAAGGGGACAAGACCTCGTAGGATTCCCTGGTTGATGAACAGTGAACACACTTGGATTGGGGCAATTTGGATTGTTGGTTTTGTCGGTGTGATCACGACCGTTGCTTTTTCTGACGAAGGGGACAAGACCCTGTAGGATTCCTTGGCTGATGAACAGTGAACGCACTTGGATCGGGCCAAGGATCATTGGTTTTTTCGGTGTGATCGCGACCATTGCTTTTTCTGATGACACAAGCACAAATGTTTGAATCAGGTGAACAGTTTATAAATGTAATGTGTATGAATGTTAAATTCGACAACACAAACATCATTTCAGTTATCACCTGAGGTCTAAACCTTAAGTCGTACCGTAGCCACGACATCCACACCTGTTTTTGCTTTTGTATATTACAATAGGGAGATGAGAGAAATTGAGCATGGGTCAACATTTGTTAGCAATGACCTAAAGATACTCCAAGTCAACACAAGCATGACACTTGATGTGTTGAAGCAAGCCATTCAAAATAAGATTAGACCGGGGGATGGCAAATTGGTGGCACACCTCCATTTTCGTTGTTCGATATCCTTTTTCGGTGGTTGTTTTCTATAAAAGGCGTGCAAACTTGAAGAAGATGAGGACGTAAACACAATGTTTGCTATATTCGCTTAAGTGCCTAACCTCACGTCCATTGAGTTATACACGACTATCGAGGATGCTCAAACACAGGCATCTAACCAACCACAGTCCCATTCGTCAAGCTCATGGTTATGGGATGGCTTGTCAGAATATCTTGCTGAAACCATGAACCTTGGATCACATTATGCGAAAGATAAGAAGATTTGATAAGACCACTTTGTAAACATGAATTGCATGTATCGAAGTGTTATAATTTAATGAAATGTTTTGTTTAGTAGTGTTCTTTATTAATATTGTTATTAGTATCGTTTATCTAAATGTTTTAACACAATTTAAGTCATAAACAGAAACAACAAGATAACACTAACATTGATGAACTGAATAGAGCAACTTGTACATGGATGCTTGGAATTGAAAACACTAGACATAGGACAACAACAACATTGATGAACTGAATAGGACATGTTTTACTTCGATGCAGTTTATTGAAAGTAGTTGACGAAGGACAACAATAACATTGATCATGGTTCAGACAAGCTGGCAATGGTCTCTTCATCATAGTTGGTTGATGTCCGTGGTTGCCTCAGGCACACCATGATCTCGTCCACAGATCTAGGTTGCCTTAAGCGCACCATGATCTCGTTAACAGATCTCACCAGCGTAACACAAAACTCGATAGGCCCAACATGTCTATGTTGGAAGAAAATCGAGAACATGTGAGCTAAGTTGGCATCGTTTTAAACTTTCATAACATTGTATACAACACAACGATCCCCTATACTTGTAGGGCATCGATAATAAACTTCAACTGACCCTTTTTTGTCCAAAAAGCGCGATCGTGTCTATTATTTTTTGTTGGAGGCCAACAAATGTGATGCCGTGAGGTATCCTAAATGACTTAGCATCAGGACACTGAAAGTAAACGCCTTCAAAAGTTGTCATCATATGACCATTAAAGTGCATAAACGCAAGTTCTGAATCCATGTTTTCTGAAGAAAAATAGTAAAATAAGTGAAGAAAGAAAGGTTTTTAGAAGGAGTTACTTCGAATGCGATGAACTGAAGGTATGTGTATGTAGGAGATAGACATGTAATGCATTTATAAAAGTGTACTTGAGTTAGGGAATCCTTACTTTGTGTCAGTGCGCCAGAGATTCCCTACTTTGTGTCAGGGTGTCAGGGAATCCTTACTTTGCATCAGTGCGTCAGGGAATCATTACTTTGCGTCATGGAATCCTTATTTTGCATCAATGTGCTAGGGAATCCTTATTTTGCGTCAGGGAATCCTTACTTTGCGTCAGTGCGTCAAGGAATCCCTACTTTGCGTCAGCGCGTTAGGGAATCTTTACTTTGTGTCAGGGAATCCTTACTTTGTGTCAGTGTGTTAGGGAATCCTTACTTTGCGTCAGGGAATCCTTACTTTGCGTCAGCGCGTCAGAGATTCCTTACTTTGCGTCAGTGTAAAAAATGAACGGCCCAAATTGTATTCACGAAATCAAAGGTTTAGATTCAATCATTCTCCATGTCTATATATAGACCACGACTCAACTTCAGTTTGCAAGCCAAAAACCTATCCTCACTCAACATCCATTCTCAGCCAAAAAGCTTAAACTCTCCACCTTCGCCATGACTTCATCCAACTTTCAATCTTATTATCTACTACAACGGCCAAATGACTCGATCCAAAGAGGGGGCAAAGTTCGAATGCCGAAACCCAGTCATCCTCACTGCCAAGAGAGGCCTCTCACTTGAGGCCTTAAAGCAAAGAATCCAATAGAAGCTGAAACTTCAACCAACAACAATGGTTGACAGTGTCTTTCATCGATACCCTTTTTGTGTTGGCAAAGGAGTTCTTCGTTATGAGGCGGTGAAACTTTCCGAAGATGAGGACGTCTAAAGTATGTTCACGATTTCTGTCTAATACAAGAACCTTGGATGCATAAAGCTCTATGTCACGTTGGAGGACACACCTTTTCAACATATCTTGAACTTGACAATGCTGTCTTCCCCACATCATCACATGCATTTCCCACATTGTCGCATGCAACAACATTTGATCTTAACCAACAGTATACCCACCAAAATGAATGAGAGACAACCCCCTCTTCTACCTTACTCCCACCATATGCCTATTCATTTGATTTAAATAGCACGTAGTTTAATTTTTCTGAATTTGCGCTAGCCAGCTCCTCGTTCAGCCAACTACTATCCACACCTCCATACATCGAACAACCACCACCCTAACCCAACGAGCCACAACAAGTTGATGATGCTAAAGCTGGTCCACATGACGAATATGTTGGCCTTTTTAGTGATAACAAAGAAAACATTCTAGAACACCATGTGAACGACAACGATGATGAAGATGACAACCACCAGCAAGACGTAGGCCCCTCAACAACTAACAATGCTTACAATCTGCCCCCACACATGCATGCTGTCGAACTGGACACAACAAAAGATGATACAGAGTTTATGCACGTCTTGGATCGTGAAGGCATTTCATGTGCAGCACCTGTATCCCTTTACGTTGGGATGTGGTTCCATGACAAAGAATCATGCCTGTCTGCTATTAGGGAGCACCACATCAGGAACCATGTGGACTTCAAAGTTGTAAGTTCTGATCAACAATTATTTGTTGCAAAATGTCGTATTGAAGGATGCGCTTGGAGGTATAGAGCAGCATATGACAAGGTTTGCAGACAATGAGAGATTAGAAAACTGTAAGGACCCTATACATGTGCATCACTAATGTTGTCTCAAGATTATCGTTAACTTAAGTCAACAATGATCAGTAAAGAGATCGAGGCACTAGTTAGAAATGATCCCTCGATCTCGGTGCCATTGTTGATTAAACACATAAAAACAACTAAGCAGTTGACCACCTCCTACAAAAAAGCGTGGCTGGGAAAGCAAAAGGCTATAGAAACAATCTATGACAATTGGGAGCAGTCATACAAGGATTTACCACAACTGCTCTAGGTAATCCAAATGACTAATCCTGGGACGATTGTTAGGATGTAGATGCTGCCATGTAACAACCAAGATGGTGACATTAATGTTTTTCATCGTCTTTTTTGGAGTTTTAAACCATGCATCGATGGGTTTTCCTACTATAAGCCCATAGTTCAGGTTGATGGCACTTGGTTGTATGGAAAGTACAAAGGTACTCTTTTGGTGGCAGTGGCACAAGATGGGAACAACCATATTCTACCGATAGCCTTTGTTATAGTCGAGGAAGAGACAATAGATGCTTGGTTCTTCTTCCTTAAGTACTTAAGAAAGTAAGTCACACCCCAACATGGTCTATGCCTAATATCAGACAGGCATGAAGCAATAAAGAGTGCCTACACACGATGGGGGAGTGGTTGGACAGAACAAGATTCAGTGCATGTGTTCTACATTCGACACATCGCACAAAATTTCATGAGGCACTTCAAGAATTCTGATAAAAAAAAACAAGTTGTACATATGGGTACGTATTGCATACATGTTAATTATTTTTTGTTATATTTTGATCATAACATTACTGACAATCCTTCATTCCAACTCCTCAACATATGCCATAACGGAGAGAAACTTCTTCTACTATTACAACAATCTTTGTCACGTGCATCCAGAAGCCACGCAATGGCTCGATGAAATCTTAAGGCCAAAATGGACTCTCGCATGGGATGGAGGGCAACGTTGGAGACACATGACCACCAATCTCGTGGAGGCAATCAACTCAGTACTTAAAAAAACGAGAGACCTACCCATTTCAGCATTGGTCGAAGCAACCTACTTTAGGTGTTATGAATTGTTCGTCAGAAGGGGAAGGGAAGCGACGACGATGATAAACTTTGGCAAAAAATATACAAAGATTCTTAACAAGGCCGTACAAGATGCAACAACAAAGGCGAACACGCACTACATGAAGGACTTCGATCAAGATGATTCAACATTCTGGGTGCACGAGTTGATTAACCCATTAGAAGGGCAACCTGCAGGGCATTTCAGTGTTAGATTAGAACAACAACAATGTGAATGTGGAAAGTTCCAGAAATTGCACATCCCATGTGCACATGTTGTTGTTGCTTGTAACCAAATTCACCATGATTACATGTAATATGTGAGTTCGGTGTACACGTTGGAATATGTATCCAACGTCTATAGCGGAAGGTTCCACATGTTGCCCAATAAAGGGTCATGGCCAATATATGACGGACCAGAATTGTCCCACAATTCAACTATGCGCAGGAATATCAATGAACGCCTAAAATCGACTCAAATACGTACTGAGATGGACCTGAGAGAAAGGGGTCAACCAAAAAGATGTTTGGCGTGTCGCACACCAGGACACACAAAAATAAATGTCCTAACCGTGCTGAAATGTCAAGGCAGCCCCAATGATTTTTAATCCTATGTAACTTTTATTAATTTAAGTCATTATTAATTTAATCCTTCACTGTGTTTTTTTAAAATTATTTAGTTATTTAACCACAATTTCATTTTTCCATAAAATTACCACATTAGTAAAATTAAACATATTAATTATTTTACTATGCCAAAAATAACAACTAGTTTAATACAATTATCTAATATTTAATATTTTTGGTCAAGTATAATTATTTTAATTAACCGCTAAATATATTATTTAACCATAATATTTAACCTATAATTATAATAATAATTAAATCAAAAATATATTTAATAAAAACAATAAAATTAACAAAAGAAAAAAAATAGGCTGTTGAGAAGTTGGGTCCTAGGGACCCGAATTCTCAACGGGTTAAGAAAAAAAAATGGGGGTGAGAAGTCGGCTCTTGTGGGGGGGGGGGATTCTTAGAATGAAAAGTATTTTGGTGTATACTTTAACCACTCTTTTGTTTTAGAAACCCGAATTTTAAATACATGTATACTTGTACTTGTGAACAATTATTTTATAAAGCTTTTGGCTTTGGGGATAGATTGAGTACATGTTGTTTGGAGGTTGTGAAGGTCATGTGATTAAGTTGTCTTTAGCAGTTGAATTTTGATTTGGAGTCCAATTCACGCTCATGGATATTAGAGTTAAACGAGCATCATATGCATCTTCTATACTTCATGTGAAGGCTACTGAGAATGACAATGAATATGGTTTGAATACAGTACTATAGTATCTAGTTTCTATACTCACGTTTGAAAAAAAAATACCCGTACTCACCCTCCTACCCATGTGGGTAACAACTTTAATTCTCATCTTTGTACTCGTTGGATACCTATATACTCATACCTATACCCATACTCGTTACTGACACTTTACGTAAATGTAAAATCAATAAAAATATTAATTAAAAATTACTACAACTAAATTGAAAACCATTTTTAAACCATCTATATAGGTGCAAGTATGGGGCAAGGTGGGTACTATAGTACCTATACTCACACCCATCCCTATTAATTTTGTGGGTAAATTCTCGAGGTCCGAATCCATCCTCATTAAGCAAATATTTACCTTATTTGTTACGAATATTTTTTGCGAGTACTCAAAAGATATAGTTAGAATTGTCACCCTTAAAGGCCATTGGAGCGTTGCAGCCTCGTGAGTGGTATTGGGCACTTTATGTGCATATTTGATACTTCATGGGCAGGCCACGAGAGCGTTGTGACCTTGTGAATGGAATTAGGCACTTCATGTGCAAATTTGGCATTTCGTGTATAGACTACAAGAGCGTTGCGACCTCATGAGTGGATTTTAGCACTTTATGTGCATGATGAAATCTAATGTGCAAAGTCCCTCATGCATAACATGCTATTAAGATAAGATATTAATTAACTAAATGAGTTAGGAGGCATACATATCATATTGATGACATGGCAAAGAACTTGACATTCGCTTTATGAAATGTGGTATGAAACATTGCATACTAAGGGCTGTCAAGTATATCTCAAGATATATTTCTTGCCATTCATGTGTCTTGCTTGTTTCCCTAGTTGGCAATGTGACGCTGTTAGGATCCAAACCTTAATCCTTCACTTAACCTGAACAATCACTGAAATAAACATACATCCTTAATTTAAGTGTTATAAAATTGAGCATTTTTTTGTACAATTATATTATATCCTTCATACACTCATCCATGCATAATTAATTTCCATAGTATCAAGTTTTGTATACACGCAATCATACATATCTACATCAATCACTTGATAAACATCATGTAAACATATATACAAAACCATAAAGAGTGCAAGTATGAAAATATATACATATCCAAGGTCAACGACAAGTCACCTCCAAAAGATTAGCTGACTATGTACATCTAGAAACCACTAGCTAAGCAAAAGAACAACACATGCCTTAATAACATCAACATAAATTGTACATCATAAACATGACATATACAATCATATTACCAGACAAAACCTATTAGAGCATTAACAACAAAAAGGGATTCCCTATCCCTATCCAAAAGATGTCCTTCTTATCCTTTACCATCAACAGTAAGGATGAGAAGAACACAAACACACACTAGTATGAGAGAAGACAATAGATAAGAGTATCATTGCCACTGCTACTACTCTCATCTCTACCATCAGTATCACTTCCACCCTCATCCTCCCCATCATCACTCCCCTCATTGCCACTGGGGTTATTCGAAGTCTCCAAGTCAGCTGATGTGATAGGTGCACTAGAGTGGAAATGTAACACTCCTAATTATGAGTATATAATAAATAATAATATCTTATGTTGCATTCGCAACGTTGAAATAATATGTAGAACACAAAGATAACACAAGAAGAGGGGTTGAATTGTGTTATAACAAATTTTCGCAAAACCTTTTTTAAAAAACAAAGTATCGTCTGAAGGACAACTTAAGGGATTTTAAAAGAACACGTTATAAAGAGAAAGACGAATGCTGTAAAAGAAACAGACAAGGACACAACTTATACTGGTTCGTCTCATCCCAGAGACTATGTCCAGTTCTTGGCAACAACCAAGTTCCACTAACTTATCAAAGTTATAAGTATTCTTTCAGTAAGCCTCTTCAAGCTCAACCCAAGTAGTCTTTAACTTGCCTTTCCAAGAAAAAACCAAAGTATTCTTTGAATCAAAGTCTCTTTAGCTTCTACCAATTTTTTAGAGAAAAGATTGAATGTGAGTTACCTCACTGAGTTTGACATCCCAACAGACGAATATACAATGAAGTACAAATAAAATTTTACAAGCGAAGTATATGAAAAGATTACAATATCAGAGCTTTTTTGATAGATAGAGATCTTAAATAGCTATCCAACCAACAATTTGAAAACTGAGGTCTCTTCTATTTATAGGCTTCTCAGAAAAAATAACCGTTGTAAGTGCTTGTAGGAGACAACCTTCGTCTGTTGAAAAGCGTCGTTGAAGCGTTAAATGCCTTTCACCAACTTGTCACTTTGATAAGATAAAGCAGTCTACTTATCTTTCCCATTCTCGTACTCAAACTTGTAGCAGAGGACATATATGCTTTTCCCTTCTGACAACCGCACACACATTCCTTCTTTTACGCGTAAAGTTAACTTTCTCAAGAGTGGATACATAAACTTCATTTATTTTAAGGTTGTTTACGCTTTTTATAGCTAACCAGTAGTGCAGATCGTTAGAACATCGTCTGAGAACAGTTGATTACTGAAACTTTTAAAGAAAGTCAAAGACGATACATAAGTAAAAGATCAGACGATAGTGAACGTGAAGTTTTCGAGTGACTAGATGATTACTTGAAAAACTATTTTTAACTGTTTGTTACTATCAAAACATTTGAGGGTTATAAATTCGTCCTTTGTCTTAACAATCTTCCCCTTTTTGATAATGACAAACATTTATAATTTTTAATATAATATTTTTATATGACAAAGCTTTTTGTGATGCAAATGCAATATCAGAGAGAGATATAACTAGACGATATAACTGAATGAAACTAACATAAAAAAAAATTCATTGTATGTATAAAAGAAAAACTTATACTCCCCCTACGACTGATCTTCCTTTTGTTCTCCCCTTCTTTATTATACTCCCCCTTTTGGCATCATCAATCAAAGGATTCAGAGTCTAAAGGTGTAGACGATGAGCTGAGGTCATCCTTGAAGCGTTTGGCCAGCTTAGATAACAGAGCTTCTGCGCGTTTACGTTTCCTGCGTTCCTTTACCAGATCAGCTTCAAGACGTTGGACAATCTGTTTCAATTCTTTGCATTCTTGTCTAACATTTAAAGGTTGTGGGGCAGGTGCAAAGCTGGTAGCTTCATCCTCATTGGGTTCTTCTACAAAACACAAATTGAAAACATATGGCATAGGGGGTCCACAAAACCAAAAGTGGCCGCAGGAAGGAAAACTTCAGAAGTGTATGAGGAGAAGAAGATGTAGGTCTTGGGGCAGTTTATTGTGAGTTGATTATCGGGGTTGGATGTACAAGTGGAAGGTGATGGAGAGACTTGTATCCAGTGACCGGTTGGACGGATGGTAGCTTCATGGCTCAAAAGATTCTTCTCTTCTGCAGTCAGACTCAAAAAATGTTTGAGGGCTTCAACATGGTCTTGCAACCTTTTTCGAGCTGTGCTTCAAAGAGTTTCTTTTCCTTTAAGTTTAGCCAGCTGTGTAGAGGAAAGTGCTCTCTTCCTGATCATTAAGTGTCGTCTGGGATCGCGTCTGAACTTTGGCTCCTTGCCTTTTCCTATAGACAGGTTCTGACACTTAATCATCTTTTGGCAACAAATGCGGAAGGTGGTCCATGGCTTCATTAGAAGTGGCATTTGAGTTGCCATGAGTCTAGGTGAGCTTAGCTCAAGGTCTGGACACCTTCTATCACAAATTACGTGCTGTAGAGAGATTTGCATTTTCTCCCTCAGGAAGTTATTCATCACCCTCCCCAACTCCCAATCATCTTCACCAATCCGCCATTCTTCAGAGTCTGGACTATCTTCTGGGAGGATGGTGAGGGGGTAAGTCTTTATCTTCCCATAGCAAAACGAATAAATTATCTTGGGCTTGTAATGATATGTTCTGCACATGATCAGATACTCAGAATAGTTATATTTCAACATAAAAGGGGATATGTGGCAGAGAGTCCCGCGCTATCTCCATACTTCAGTGTCTAGGTGGGAATTTGATTCTGGTCAAGGTAGGGTAGACGAAGATGGGAGCGTTTGATAGCGTACTATACCCTTCCTCCCAGATGTACGGAGTGATATGGGGCTCTTATGAAAGAGCTTGGGTAGCTTCTTCTTCAACATTAGGAAACTTCTTAGCATACCCATGGCGCACTAAGAGTGGCCATTCCTTAGAAATAAGGCTTGTCCACATCCTCAGATTATTGACTTCGCCCAGTTCATAATTAACGAGAGCTTGAAGGATCTATGGGTCGAAGGGTTTTGGTGGCTCAAACTCCTTGGTCTTTCCAATAGGTCGAAACTCAAGTTGCTCAAAGTGTGTCATTTGAGGCTTTTGAAGGCGTTCATATGGAGGCGTTTCTGAACAATAGAGTTATGGTGAGACATCGTCTATCATAGGTTCAACTCCTCCAAATGATGTACCTTCTGCTTCCAGCAAGACAAAGGAAATAGCCCTTTCAGGCTTATCATTGCTTGGCCTAGCTGTTGTGTTTACAGAAAGACGGTGGAAGAGTTGAGATAAAGAAACAGATTGAGGAACTTCCCAAAAAAGAGATCTAGGTAATGTACCTCTTGAGGTAGCAATGACGTCCCTTTAAGTAAACAGCTTTTGCTCATCAGATTTTGCAGGGACTATTTGCAGCGAGTGCTCAATAACAGATTGAAGCACCGCTTCCTCAATCTGCTCTTGCTCTTCCTTAGCCAGCTTCTCTTCTTCTTCCTTTTTCTTCTTTTCAGCCCTTTTTGATTCAGCTCTGGCTCTCCTAAGCTACTTTTCCTCTTAAGCTCGAGTCTTAGGTACTGGAATCTTTTTGGATTTTGATGGCTTTTTGGAAGGTTGGGTAGATGGAGTGGATTCAGTGGTAGTAGGTAGTGGAGGTGGTTGTTCTAATGGAAGTTCAGGGATGGTTGTGCTTGTGGTTGTGAGTAGAGTGTTAATGGAAAGGTCATCGTCTAAGTTAGATTAGGAAGTTGGTCTGGATCTTAGATGAATGGTTAAGGGTTTTTGTTTTTTATGAGGGGAAGGTGGTTGTGGTTGAGGTTTGATCTATTGAGGTTAAGGGTCTGGTTGCGATGGTCTCTTGATGGGTAGTTTAGGTTTTTGTGGTTAGGTCTGTTTGGGTTGCGGTTGAGAAGGTTGAGTAGATGCAGTACCAACAGAAGGATCAACAGACGATCCAACTCAGAAGGCGGTTCCAACAACTTCTTCAGGAGGTTCTTCCTTGATTAAGGCCAACTTAGGGTGTTGGGCTACATATCCAAAAAAGAGATGGGCTATTTTCATCTTTCTGATAATTGATACGTTAATCTCAGAACCTTGCTTCTTCTTTTCCCATCCAGCTTCGTTGACACCCGTCAGACAAATAATCTCAGTGAAGAGCACGGTGTAGGGAATGGGATGCTTCTGTTTGCTCTTGGCGCTCTCCTTTGACTTGGTGAGGCAGGATTGCCAGTTATCCAAAATAAGAGCAGCCAGGTTTACCTTCTGACTAGTCAACATTTTGTAAATGCATAATCAGGTCCTTTGAAGATACATTATCTTTTGAGCCTTTCCCTAGCAAGATGATGTGCAAGAGGACGCTGTGGATGAGTTTGCATTCCAGCTTCATGTTCGAAGAGTACAGAAACTTCTTCAGAACATCTTTGTTGTCAGTCAGTGGTCTTGATTTTCCATATAAAGCTCGATCTACTATTTCAGGGGTTATGACCTTCTCCCAGTTCTCTGTGAACAGGTCACATTCTTCCTTGTAGCCTAGACGTTACAGCGATGGTGTCTATTGATATGATGATGGCCTGATTGTCTACGATTCCGATGATGGTTCCGTTCACTTCAGACGTAGAAGCCCAGAAATAGGCATATGGTGCATGATACCAGGTAGTTCGCTTCTGGACAAACGCTTCCTATCCAACATTTTTAATGTACATCCTGCAGAGGGAGTCCTTCCTTTTCAAGCTTCTTGAGATTGACCAATTTTCCAACAATAAAGTCACCTTCTGGGAATCTCTCCATAAGAGCAAGTTGTTTTTGGGTGGCCATTAGTGCAGGTTTAAGAGATTAAGATCATGAGAATGAAAGCGCGCGCGCGAGAGAGAGAGAGTTTGGGTGCAAAGAGTGTGAACAGGTTTTTAAAGAGTGTAAAGAGAAAAAAAGAGTGGTTATTTTGAATATATGAGAAGTTTAAAAGTACTAAAAGGATGTGCATTTATGATGATATGATGTGATAGGGAGGACGACACACATTTCTTGGGAGGATATCAATAAGTAATCATGAGGAGAAAGTCAGACGAATAAAAACTTTTCATATTCAAAGAAGATTGTGTTAGTAAAACGAAGTATAATACAATGTAAAACGATACAGAGTAAGATGAAGATTAAGATGATTAATAAGACGAAGCATGTAAGTCATTTTACTCTTGCAAAACTATCATATGCAAATTTTCTAGTATAAAGGTAAAACATTCTTTAGGTAAAGCTTTTGTAAAGATATTAGCCCATTGATGGTCTGTATCAATGAACTTAATATCAAAAACACCTTTTTGAACATAATCACGAATAAAGTGATGTCTTATTTCTTTATGTTTTACTTTAGAATGCTGAATAAGGTTTTTAGATAGATTGATTGCACTAGTATTATCACATAATACTAGAATGTTATGCTTAAAGCTAGAGTAATCTTCAAGTTGATATTTTACCCATAGGAGCTGTGAGCAACAGCTAGCAGCAGATACATATTCTGCCTCAGTAGTAGATAGTGCAATTGAGTTTTGCTTCTTACTGGTCCAAGATATGAGATATGGTCCGATAAAGTGACATCCACCACTTGTGCCTTTTCTTTTAAGCTGTCACTAGCATAGTCTGCATCACAGTATCCTACTAACATCAAATCTTTATTTTTCTCATAGAATAAGCTTAGGTTAGAGGTACCAACAAGATATCTAAAAATATTTTTAACAGCTTTTAAATGAGACTCTTTAGGGTCATATTGAAATCTGGCACATAAGCAGATGCTATGCACGATATCTGGTCTACTTGCAGTTAAATAGAGAAGTGAGCCAATCATACCTCTGTAGACAGTCTGGTCTACTGGTTTACCTGATTCGTCCTTTGTCATGATGACAAACGAATGCATTGGTGTGTTCATAGGCTTTGATTCATTCATCTTATACTTCTTGAGTAGTTCTTTAGTGTATTTTTGTTGATAAATGTACATACATTCCTTCTCTTGTTTAACTTGTAGGTCAAGAAAGAGTTTCAGTTCTCCCATCATGCTCATTTCAAATTCACTTTGCATCAAATTTGAGAAGTCCTTACATAGAGTTTCATTAGTAGCTCCAAAAATTATGTCATCTACATAAATTTGAACTATTATGAAATCTTTGTTAGATTCCTTTCTAAAGAGAGTTGTGTCTACTTTGCCTCTCATAAAGCAATTTGTAATGAGAAAACTGCTCAGTCTGTCATACCAAGCACGAGGTGCTTGTTTAAGACCATACAGAGCCATTTTGAGTTTAAACACATGGTTTGAGAAGACTGGGTCCTCAAAACCAAGAGGTTGTCTAACATAGACTTCTTCTTTAATAAAACCATTTAAAAAGGAACTTTTAACATCCATTTGAAAAAGCTTAATGTTTTTATGAGCAGCAAAAGCAAACATAATTCTAATAGCTTCTAATCTAGTAACAGGTGCAAAAGTTTTAGTGAAGTCCATGCCTTCTTGTTGATTGTAACCTTGAGTTACTAACCTTGCTTTATTTCTTATTACCTTTCCATCTTCATCAAGCTTATTACGAAATATCCATCTTGTTCCAATGATGCTTTTATGTTCTGGTTTGAAAACCAGGATCCACACATCATTTTTGGAGAATTGATGTAGTTCCTCTTGCATAGCTATCACCCAATCATCGTCTGTCAGTGCTTCTTCGATCGTCGTAGGTTCGATTTCTGAGACTAGGGCGTAAGATGCTTGATTTTTTAGTGATAACCTTGTCTTAACTCCTTCAGCCCGTTCTCCAATGATCTGATCTTGAGGATGATAGGTAACGAACTTCCAGTCCTTGTGAGATCCTTTCGTTTGATTATCGGTCTGTCGTTGTTGAAAAGTATCTTCTGATTCTTTTACTTCGTTTATTCTTATTTGATCAGACGATCCTATCTGTAAGTCTGCAAGATCATCTTCCAGATCTGATAGTCTCCTATAAGAGGTTAGTGTATCATTGAATTTAATATGAATGGACTCTTCCACAACCAAAGTTCTAGAGTTAAATACTCTAAATGCTTTTGATGTATCAGAATATCTTAGAAATATACCTTTATCGACCTTAGAGTCAATTTTTCCCAATTGATCTCTAGTATTGAGAATGTAACATTCACATCCAAAAGGATGAAAATATGAAATGTTGGGTCTTCTACCTCTCCACAGTTCATAAGGAGTCTTATTAATTAATGGTCTGATTAATATTCTGTTTTGAACATAGCATGCTGTGTTTACAGCTTCTGCCAAGAAGTACTTAGGAATTGAATTTTCACAGAGCATGGTTCTAAGCCATCTCTTGTAGAGTTCTATTTTTCCTTTCAACTACCCCGTTTTGTTGAGGTGTTCTCAGTGAAAAGAAGTTGTGGAAAATTCCATTCTTTTCATAAAAGAATTTGAACTCAGCATTGTTAAATTCAGTTCCATGGTCACTTCTAATTGCAGTGATACACAAACCTTTTTCATTTTGAACACGTTTACAGAATATTTCAAACACATTGAAAGACTCGTGTTTGTGAGCTAGGAAGTAAACCCATGTATATCTAGAATAGTCATCAATAATAACAAAACCATATTTTTTCCTGCCAAGACTAACAGTCTTTGTAGGTCCAAACAAATCCATATACAATAGTTCTAGTGGTCTAGAAGTAGAAACAACATCTTTGGATTTAAAAGAGGTTTTAATTTGTTTCCCTTTCTGACATGCTTCACAAAGAAGATTAGTTTTCCAAGAAATCCCTGGCAATCCTTTCACCAAACTCTTTTTATATAGTTTTGAAATATGTTTCAAATTGATATGTCCAAGCTTTTTATGCCAAATCCATTTTTCATCTTCTTTGGTCATTAAGCAAGTAATATTTTGTTTATTTAGATCCTCAAACTCAATCTTGTACAGATTGTTATATCTTTTGGTAGTAAAAAGAATAGATTCATCATTTCTTTTGACTATGCATGATTCCTTGTTAAAGGACTCAATAAACCCACTATCACAAAATTGGCTTATGTTAAGCAGGTTATACTTTAGTCCTTCAACACATAAAACATTTTCTATAGATGGAAGAGGAGGCGTACCAACTTTACCTATACCAATGATTTTTCCTCTTCCATTTCCTCCAAAAGAGATTGTTCCTTCATGTGGTTGGAGGTCTAGGAACATAGACCTTTCTCCCGTCATGTGACGTGAGCATCCACTGTTTAGGTACCAGAATGAATCCCTCCTTTTTCCTATTAAGGATATCTGCAACAGGAATTATTTGAGATTTTGGTACCCAAATACTTTTGGGTCCTTTTGAGTTAGTCCCATGGATCTTATTTGATCTTTGGTTTCTTTTGTGATGACACCTTTGAAATGAGTGTCCAGATTTTCTAGCAAAAGTTACAGAAGATTGAATAAGATTTAGAGGATGATGGTTTAGAATCTTTATCTTCTATAAAGCCTATGCCAGTTTTGTCAGATGGAGGTGTTATATGTTTTAAGATTAATTGGAGTTTTGAAGATTCATCCACAAATTTAGCCAGATCATTTTTCAAACTAATGACCTCTTTCTTTAGTCTGTTGACTTCAAAGAAAAGCATTGTCTTTTCAGGATCTAAGGTTTGACCCTTATGAATTCTCTTTAGATTCTTATTGAGTATTTCGTTTTCTAAAACAGCTTCTTGATATTTTCCTTTGTATTTTTTATACTCAAGAGCAATCATGTGAGAATTGGTAAGAGGAGTGTTATATGACATTTCTTCTTCGTCATCAGATTTAGATTCACAACTGTCAGAGTCATGTAGAAAAATTTTAGATATAGATTTTACCTCAGACGTTACTTCCTCAGTATCTACCATAAGACAAATGTTAGTCTTTTCATTATCTGAACTGCTATTACTACTGTCCAGATCTTCCCATGTGGCTAGAAGGTTCTTCTTCTTGATCTTTTTCATGGAGTTCCATCCTCTTTTGAATTTGGGGCATTAGCCTTTATGTGTCTAGGCTTTTTGCACTCAAAACAGATAATTTCACTATTTTCGTCTTAAGGAGGCTTTCTATATCTAGTGTCCTTCTTTCTGGAGGATTGCTTAAATCTCCCTTTCTTCTTGAGCATCTTCTTGAATTTCTTGGTTATAAGAGAGAACTTATCGTCTGTAGAGCAGCTAGAGCTTTCGTCTGAACTCTCAGAATCATTAGACTGAGCTTTTAGAGCTTTGTTCTTGGCTTTCGTCTCAGTCTTTTCGTTTGCTCTCCGACTCGATTCTCCACTTTTTAGAGCAATAGAGTCATTATTCTTGATTTTATCTCTTTTAAAGAAATGAATTTCATGGATTCTTAAAGCTGCTAATAACTCATCTAGAGTTAAGGTCTTCATGTCCCTGACTTCAACAATGGCTTGTAGCCTTTGGGTCCCACACTTTTGGAAGGCTATCCAAGATCTTGAGATTGTTCTGAGCCTTTGAGAACTCAACACCGAGACTCTGAAGTCCATTGAGAATTATTTGAAATCTTCCAAACATTTCATCAATGGTTTCTGTCTCTTTCATAGTGAACATTTCATAATGTCTTTGAAGAGTTGCTGCCCTTCTAAGACGAACATCTTCTGTCCCTTCATGTGTTATGCGTATAGCATCCCACATTTCTTTTGTTGTTCTGTAGCTACAAAATTTGTTATATTCAGTTTTGGATAAAGCACAGGTTATAATATACCTAGCTTTTGCATTTTGCTATAGTAAGTTGAAGTCATCTTGATTGTATTCATTTTCTGGCTTTGTTACAACAAGATCTCCATGCGTTATGATTCTCTAGATGCTATAATGACTGGACTTGATGTACATCTCCATTCTGTCTCTCCAGTATGCATAATCTTCTCCATTGAAGGCAAGAGGCCTTGACAATGAGGCTCCTTCAGGAATGTATTGTCCTTCAAGGTTTGCCATGCAGATATTTTCCTAACACTTGTTAAGGTACTCAACCCTTAGAGGTTGAGCTCTGATACCAAATTGTAGAACACAAAGATAACACAAGAAGAGGGGTTGAATTGTGTTATAACAAATTTTCGCAAAACCTTTTTTAAAAAAAAAACGTATTGTCTGAAGGACAACTTAAGGATTTTAAAAGAACACGTTATAAAGAGAAAGACTGAATGCTGTAAAAGAAACAGACAAGGACACAACTTATACTGGTTCGTTTCATCCCAGAGACTACGTCCAGTTCTTGGCAACAACCAAGTTCCACTAACTTATCAAAGTTACAAGTATTCTTTCAACAAGCCTCTTCAGGCTCAACCTAAGTAGTTTTTAACTTGCCTCTCCAAGCAAAAACCCAAGTATTCTTTGAATCAAAGCCTCTTCAGGCTTCTACCAATTTCTTAGAGAAAAGGTTGAATGTGAGTTACCTCACTGAGTTTAACATCCCAACAGACGAATATACAATGAAGTACAAATAAAATTTTACAAGTAAAGTATATGAAAAGATTACAATATCAGAGCTTTTTCGATAGATAGAGATCTTAAACAGCCAGCCAACCAACAATTGAAAAACTAAGGTCTCTTCTATTTGTAGCCTTCTCCAAAAAAAAAATCGTTGTAAGTGCTTGTAGGAGACGACCTTTGTCTGTTGAAAAGAGTCGTTGAAGCATTAAATGCAGCATTTAATCCCTTTCACCAACTTGTCACTTTGATAAGATAAAGCAGTCTACTTATCTTTCCCATTCTCGTACTCAAACTTGTAGTAGAGGACATATCTGCTTTTCCGTTCTAACATCCGCACACACATTCCTTCTTTTACGTGTAAAGTTAACTTTCTCGAGAGTGGATACATAGGACTTCATTTATTTTGAGGTTGTTTACGCTTTTTACAGCTAACCAGTGTGCAGATCGTTAGAACATCGTCTGAGAACAGTTGATTACTGAAACTTTTAAAGAAAGTCAAACACGATACATAAACAAAAGATCAGACGATAGTGAATGTGAGGTTTTCGAGTGACTAGATGATTACTTAAAAATCTCTTTTTAACTGTTTGTTATTATCAAAACATTTGAGAGTTATAAATTCGTCTTTGTCTTAACAATCTCCCCATTTTTTATGATGACAAACATTTATAATTTTCATAAAATATTTTTAAATGATAAAGCTTTTTGTGATGCAGATGCAGTATCAAAGAGAGATATAACTAGACAATATAACTGAATGAAACTAACAAAAAAAAAATTCATTGTATATATAAAAGAAAAACTTACACTTCCCCTACGACTGATCTTCCTTTTGTTCTCCCCAACTGATCTTCCTTCTATTCTCCCCCTTTTTATTATACTCCCACTTTTGGCATCATCAATCAAAGGATTCAGAGTCTAAAGGTGTAGAAGATGAGCCGAGGTCACCCTTGACGCGTTTGGCCAGCTTAGATAACAGAGCTTTTGCGCGTTTACATTTCCTGCGTTCCTTTACCAGATCAGCTTCAAGACGTTGGACAGTCTATTTCAATTCTTTGAATTCTTGTCTGACGTCTGAAGGCTGTGGGGCAGGTGCAGAGCTGGTAGCTTCATCCTCATTGGGTTCTTCTACAAAACACAAATTGAAAACATATGGCACAGGGGGTCCACAAAACCAAAAGTGGTCTGTAGGGAAGGAAAACTTCAGAAGTGTATAAGGAGAAGAAGATGTAGGTCTTGAGGCAGTTTATTGTGAGTTGATTATCGGGGTTGGATGTACAGGTGGAAGGTGATGGAGAGACTTGTCGTCATTGTGACTAAGGTCTTCTCTTCTATTTATAGAGTTCTCCTAAAGTATCCGTTGTGAGAGCTTTTACAGACATCCTTTGTCTAGTAAAGAAAATGGTCGTTGGAGCATTAAATACAACATTTAATACTTATCACCAACTGGTCACTCTAATAAGATAAAGCTGACTCTTATATAGTTTTTCTCGTACTCAATCTTGTTCTAGCGGACATATTTGCTTTCTATACTGACATCTGTACACAAATTTCTTCTTTTAAGCGTAAAGCTAAACCTTTTCAAAAATACGTACGTAGACGTCTTCTTTTTCGAGATGGTACGCGATTTTTCAAAAGTAAAGAAGTTCTTAGAGCTTCAAAAAGATCAATATATATATATATATATATATATATATCTCGTCTGAAAGAGTTAAGTGTTATAACATCTGTATACAAAAAACCGCGTGAGCAAACGATAGTAAAAAGAGAAAGTATGGTTAGACGATTGAGCATAAGACTGTTTGTTATTATCAAAATGAAACGAGGGTCATAAAAACGTCCTTTGTCTTAACATTATTGGGTTTGGAATTAATACAATGAACAAGCATATGAGGTAGTATTTATGATGATTTTACAACCTAACAATACACGTTGTGTGGATTTCCTAGAAGTTTTAAGTTGTGTACACTCCTTCTGCTCTGTGTGGGCTCTCTCTCTCACATTTTGCAGCTGTGTTTTTTCTTCATATAGACCCTTTAAGTCAAAATAGTCATTGGAATATAGAGGGTACAATCGGAACAGCTTTGTGACAGAGCTGCAACTCTCCTTTTGACTTTGTAGTTGTCACAATAAACACAGTAGGCTTTTTGAGTAACCTTTTTGATAATCCATTTTAATGAATTATTCTCAGCAATTTTCTAGTGAAGCTTCCTGATGTAGTCATCTGCATCTCACTATTAGGTCTAAAAGTGCTCTTTAATGTAGATGGACATAAATCAAGGTTCTTCTTGTAGGAATACTTTGATGATATAACATGGTAAACTTGTATTCCACCATTCTGGTTGTGTAGCTTGGTGTATCATGTTATGTTTGCCATTGTAACTAAATTATTTGGCCCTTCGAATGGCCAAACTAGCTTTCAATGTCTTCATGAAACTTGTAAACAATTCTGTCCTTGAAATTTAGGCACTGGTCTCATATCATGTAGACCTCTACAACTCAAGATATCTTCAAAATACTGTAGCTATATCAAGCTGTCAGGACAAAACAACGCCAACTTCATGTCCAATTTAGTCCATGATCGAAGTAATATCAGCTCACGACTTATTCATCAAAGTTGTAGAGCTATCTTTAAGCTTTCCATAGCCACCAAGAACACCTTAATCGCACTTCCAAAGCTCAAGTTGTTCTCAAATCACTGCACTATGTCAACGCTGCAGTGCAAAACAATGTTTGGAACTTTATGTCCATTTTTGCCCATGATCTAAGTCATATCAGTTCACAACTTCTTCATAAGAAATGTAGAGTTCTCTTTTATCTTTTCATAGCCTCCAAGATCACATTAAAACATTTCTAGAGCTTAAGATATGTTCCTTAAAAGTCACCCTCTTGCTGATGAAGCACCATTTTGAACATGTTGCAACCTTGTAGCACATCATGTCACTTTGCTTGTGAAGAACTTCAATACATTCTGCATTTCCATTTTGGAATATCACCTTGAGCATAATATGTTTTTCTTGACATGTATATGATTGCTCATAATTGTTCTATCAAGAATAATGTTCTTCTCAAGCATTGATTCCTTCACTTGACTAAACCTTTCTTCTTTAATTTATGAGCTTAAGTACATATCAGTAAACATTCTTTGACATCTAAATCCCTTCAAAGCTTTCATTCAAATCTGTTAGCTTTTTGAGTTAGCTCACATTAGTCTTGAGTTCACTTCAATCTTCACTAAACCTGTCTTTTTGAATACACTCACGCAAACTCATCAGTAGACTTTTACTTAGACGGCTTATAATTTATTTTCAAAAGATTTGTCATAATTAAAACACAAGGGGTTTTGACTTAACATAGGTTGTGTTTGTTTCAAGGCGTAATTTTTTTTTCAAGAAAGTGAACTTGAGAATATCATATTTCCATGATTGGTATAAGTTTAAGAAAATATTTTTAGGTGTTGTTGATTCTCAGGAATATAAAATATTTATATTTATTGTATTTTTTATTCTCATGGTGAGTGGTGGATATTTTGTATTCCTATAGGAGTGAAAGTCACTTTCTAAAATAACTACCCATCCTATTTCATTCTTTTACTTTTCTTCTTCTACCTTTTTCTTTTCCAATTTTAAAGCAAATAAATTTTATTTTTTTAAAATTACTAATTGACAACAAAACATATTTATAGAAATAATATTCCTAAGTATAATATTCTTAGAAATACAATATTGTACCTTAAAAAAAATACTCCTATAAAAAATTAGAGGCAAAAATATACAAAAAAATACCTGCAAAGACTAAAAAACAATTTGCTAAAATGTAGCGACCTTAAACATATTTTAGCCTAAATAGAATTTACACCTTGTCAGCTATACGTATTGTAAAAGTCAACAAACTTACCATATATGATATTTTGTGATTGAATAATAATGTAAAATTACTTTACATTGTCAGTATATAACTTATTTTTTCTATATCCAGAGATAACAAAACAAGAATATACATGAATAAATAACATGTTTGTAAAATGTAAAAATATTACGTTCATTTAGAAAAAAAAAAATACCAAAATCAAAAGGAAAACGTAATAAAAAATAAAAGAAATGGAAATGTACCAAAACAAATAAAAAAAATAAAAACGAATCGCATATTCGCATATCTGTTGGCGTTAAGCAGAAACCACAAAAAATGGTAACAGCGTTGTACCACAAAAAATGGGACAGCGTTGTCCTTGGCACAGAATCACGAGTCACAAGCCGGTCCCGTAGGAGTCACGCACTTCACTGGGGGCGCGTACCTGTCATTGCGGTCTTTTACTCTTCTACCTTAATAAAACCCTATCTCACTCCCTCACCCTTCCATTCTCAACTTCTGCTACCCACTCTCCACTTCCTACTCGAACCACTCTTTTTTCTGCAGCCATGGGTATGCAAATAACCATCACAGTTTTCCAATTTTCTTTTCTTTTCATCTTCAACTCTACTCCGTTTCTCCCGATCTGATTTTTTTCGTTTTCTTTATTTTTTATTTTTTTAAATGAATTTCATGGATCAGGCAAGGTCAAGATTGGAATCAACGGCAAGTCATTTCCATCCTTCGATCTCCCTGCGGTTACTTCAGATCAGCACAACTATTTTTCTTCTCTTCTAATTTCTGTTTTTTTATATTTATTTAAATGTAACAGGATTTGGAAGAATTGGCCGTTTGGTGGCCAGAGTCTCTCTGCTGAGAGACGATGTGGAACTCGTTGCCGTTAACGACCCTTTCATTTCCACCGATTACATGGTACGCTAATCTCCTACCTCGGTTTTGATCTCTATAACTAAGCAGAATAGAATAAGAATAGCTATGCCCCTATTCAGTTACGTTATTATTATTATTATTATTATTATTTTCAAATCGTAGATCTGATTCTTAACCGTGTTTGGTTGCACAGACCTACATGTTTAAATACGACAGTGTTCACGGACACTGGAAACATCACGATGTGACCGTTAAGGACTCTAAGACCCTTCTCT
This sequence comes from Spatholobus suberectus, assembly GCA_004329165.1. Classification (NCBI taxonomy): domain Eukaryota; kingdom Viridiplantae; phylum Streptophyta; class Magnoliopsida; order Fabales; family Fabaceae; genus Spatholobus; species Spatholobus suberectus. The sequence goes on from CM014729.1 coordinate 65,719,357, forward strand.
TTGGTAACAAGCCAGTCACTGTTTATGGATACAGGTATTTACTTCTATTTTTTTTGCCTTGTTTTCAATTGTTGTGCCATTCATGGTATCTTCATGAACAATGTTGTTTGATCCTCAGGAACCCTGAAGAGATCCCATGGGCGGAGACTGGAGCTGAAATCATTATTGAATCCACCGGAGTTTTCACAGATAAGGAAAAAGCCGCCGCGCATTTGAAGGTTTCTATTTCTAGCACTACCCTTTGCTGCTATTAACCATTTCCATTGTCTAAGTTTCCGTTATTACTTGTTATTCCTTGCTATGCTTTATGTATCATGTATTATACCCTAATTGCTGCGTATTATTATTATACTCTTTTGTTCTATTTTTCCAAATATTGTATCTGATTTATCATCTTTATGCCATGTGTGTGTGTCTGTAATGTTTAGTGTAGGGAAGAATGTTAATGTGTGGTCTGTCTTTTTGTTAATCCAGGGAGGTGCAAAGAAGGTTATTATTTCAGCCCCCAGTAAGGATGCTCCCATGTTTGTTGTTGGTGTTAACGAACATGAGTACAAGCCAGAGCTTGATATTATTTCCAATGCTAGCTGTACAACCAACTGCCTTGCTCCACTTGCCAAGGTTTGCAATTCTCCAGATTCTGTGCAATGGATTTTGTGTTGGTTTTGACTATTATATATAGTCCTAATTGTTTCTTGTCAAGTTTGCAGGTTATTAATGACAGGTTTGGCATTGTTGAGGGTTTGATGACCACTGTTCATTCCATCACTGGTGAGAGCCTATGGCTTATTATTTGGTTGCCTGTTACGTATCTTATCATACATACTATTTGCTAAGTCTGGTTTATCTTTTTGTATTGCAAATCAGCTACCCAGAAGACTGTTGATGGGCCATCAGCCAAAGACTGGAGAGGTGGAAGAGCTGCATCATTTAACATCATTCCTAGCAGCACTGGAGCTGCCAAGGTGATTATATTTTATTTGATATGTAGTGTTTGTTTTTGGCTCTACCACAAAATTGATATTGTATTGCTTATGGGCAAAACTTTTTGGTTTTACTTATTCTTACTTTTCTGTGTCAAGGCTGTTGGGAAAGTCCTCCCCTCTTTGAATGGAAAATTGACTGGAATGGCATTCCGTGTTCCCACCGTGGATGTCTCTGTTGTTGACCTCACAGTGAGGCTGGAGAAGGCAGCCACTTATGAGCAAATCAAAAGTGCTATCAAGTAAGAGCAGATTATTGGATGTTATGCAAATTTTCATGACTTTTGTTATTCAAAAGTGCCTCCATTTTGGGATTGGTCCTTCTCCATTGGATTGTCTTATACATTGCTGTCTTTCTCAGGGAGGAGTCAGAGGGCAAGTTGAAGGGAATTCTTGGTTTCACCGAAGATGATGTGGTCTCCACGGACTTTGTGGGTGATAGCAGGTATAAATTTTGTTAACAGTTGAGAAGTTATTGAACACACATGGTTGCTGGTAGTGATGGCACTTACGCAATTTTTTCAGTTAACACCTGTCCTTTACCTGTTTCTCGAATGCTCTGTTATCCTTTTTCTTCCGTTGTTCCAGGTCAAGTATTTTTGATGCAAAGGCTGGAATTGCCTTGAATGATCATTTTGCGAAGCTTGTCGCATGGTACGACAATGAGTGGGGATACAGGTAATTCACCTTTTAACATTTTGTTGTACATGATAATGTGGTAGTGCGTCACATAACAGATTTTCGGGTTAACAAATTTGCCCGAGATGTGCAAAAAGTTGTTAATTTGCCCGATATTTGGCCAAAAATATAATCACGTGACGTATAGATGCTTTATTTTTAATTCAGCTAGATCTAATGCCTGCTGTGTCCATGGTCCTGCAGCTCACGCGTGATTGACCTGGTTGTTCACGTTGCCAAGACGTCTTGTTAAGGTCGTACTGCAAAGTGTCGCGTCTACACATTAGTACCGTATATGTTTGTTTCTTGCTGCGATTTAGTAGTGTCTTACTCGTGCAAAAATGAGATGTCTGAATAAATCGTTCTCTGGAACCAGTGGTGTTACCCTGTTAGGAGCATTACCTCTTTTTTGTACTGTTGTGATACCTCTTTTGTGGAGGGGGATGGAGTTTTTGGATTTTTATATACTTGCTAATGTACGTGGCTTATTGTTTGTTATGGTAGATATATGGCCGTCCTCCATTATTTATCGGTGGTTCTCGAATCTCTTATATCTGATCCTGTTTGCTTTGAATCATGGGTTCGTGGTTCAAAATTTTTCTACGCTTATTTTAATCCCTATTTAAAATTTAAAATTAGTAACATTTTTGGCTTTTAGTTCATATTGGTTTAGATCTGTTTTAAAAATTGGACCAGTCTGTTTAACTCAAAAACCGGTAAATTGGTCTTGTGTCCAATTCAATTGAACTATAAAATTGGTCAGTTAAGGAACTGGTTTACGAATTGGTGAACTGGTGAAAAACTGGTTTGCAGTGATTTAATAAAAATTGTTTAATAAAATATTGTTTTGATTTTTTTTTTAAAAAAATAAAAATTAACTTAAAATATTTGTTATGTTTTTTATTATAAATATAAATTTGTAATTATTAATAAATGTTGATGTGAATTATTAACAATTAAACTTAAGTATTATGATATATTTAATTTGAATTTTTAAGTATTGTATATGTTAAGAATTTATAAAATTATATTTTATTTTTAGTTTTTAGTATTAAAAAGTTATGATATTATATTTTTTAATATTATTTAATTATTATTATTATTTTATTAATATCGGTTCAATTGTGGTTTAAGATTGGTTAAATTATTAAATTTTGAATTAGTGTTTTAACTGGTTTAATGACCAGTTTAATTTTAAAAACATTGGTTTAGATTGGCGTACCCTGTTATTCAAAACTTAATCGTTTGGATCCAGTTTGTACTGAAATACAATTTGAGTATTTTTTGAAAACTAATTATTCCGTGAGATTCTAGATCAACCAAACATTCATTTAGTCCATGTTACGACAAATTTTCAAGTAATGCCGTATGCGGTGCTCAATTACAATTGTAGTATTTTTTGAAGTGGTTTTTGAAAACTTATTATTCCGTGAAATTCTAAATAAGCAAAACAGTCATTTAGTCCATGTTACGACAAATTTTCAAGTAATGACGTATGCGGTGGCCGATCGAAATTTCTGGTTACGTTGACCCATTTCCTCTTAAGCTCTGAATCAATTGCCTTATTATACGCTCCTCTTTCTCCTTGCCTTCCTCTTTCTCCCCATCAAAATTTTATTGTGGATTGTCAACAACCCATTTGATTATTCGTTGGGAAATGTTAGTGATGTATTTTTTAAAACACTTTCTATTATTGATTGTGGACTGTGGGTCTTAGTTTTTATTTAAAATTTTTATTAATGATTTTGTAGTTTTAGATAAATTTTGACTAATTGTAGAGCCTGTTGTTAAGAGTATATTGAAAAGTGTGTTGTAAACACTCTCATTCTTTACTCGTTGTATGCTCTACTTCTATATTCACACCACTTTGATTTCCTTCGAGTCTTGTGCTGCTAGAGATTGTCGGATTAAGCTTCACTATCTGACTAATTGCGTGATCTCTCGCTGAAAAGTACTCAATTTACGATCGCTAGATCCCCACTTCCTCTTTTTGTTCGTCTCCCAAATAAATGCCCTCTACCTATTGGTTAATTTAAGAGAAAATTGAAAGAAAATTAGTAGCTTAAGATGGGTCTTAAAAGATTGTCACACATAAATTTAAAAATAGAAAAAAAAAATTGGGATTTAACAGTCCTTTTTGGGATGAACTTGTTGCAAAGAATTTAATTTTTAACGTATTCTCAGAAAGTGCAGGAAGAAGAGAACGAGAAAGTTGGTTAGTGTTAAAGAGACGTAAAATATTTATTAAATTTATTTTTTATCTTTAATATTTATATTTGTTATTGCTTTTAAGATATTTTTTATATTTTACTATTTATTTTGTTCATTATACTATTTTTATTTTTTATTTTATTAATCAACATTGTATTTTCAAGATAATGATAATTGATTAGTATGAAAATATTAATAACAATAATAATTAAAAATTAAAAGTACGCAAAGGTTTTGTCATACTAATATAATGAAAGTAAGATGTTTACTTAATTATTTTTATTTTATTTTAAACTTAATTGAGAATATTTTAAGATATAATGTACAATGTGAAAAAAATATAATAATTGAAACTAAAAATGTAATTAAAATAATTGATCTTTACATAAAAAAAATATAAGAGTTCAAGATTAATTAAAAAACTAGAAATGTATTTACTCAAAAATATTTTTATCCATTGAATAAAATTAAAATTTATATAAAAATATCCTACAAACATATAGATTTCTATTTTATCTTTTATTAACTACTTCAATAGATAATTTGAACAAACTTTTATAATTCAATAAATTAGTTTAACAACTTTTAGTTAACAACTAGTTTTTTAGCTTTCAACTTGTTTTTTAACTTTTAATTAACTTTTCAAATACTTTTGCCAAACATAACCTAAGGATACGAGAGTATGTAAGATTGATCCAAGTCAACCTATTGCACACAAATATTAGATAAGCTAAAATTTTTATTTAAAAATTAAATAATTTTTACTACTCCTCACTTAGTTAAAAGTGTGACTTGTTACCACTCAAACTTTTGAAATATTCATAAAAATGTTCAACAATTTCTTACATAATTCAAACATTTGAGATTTTTTAAAACAATTTGTCTTTAGTTAAGATGGTGGATGTAAATGTATCAAATCTTGTGTCTTTTAAACTATGAACTAGATATTATATGAATAGTACTTAACATATTTGTTTTGCATTTATAGGCAATACACATTACATTAAAATCCTATATGTAATTATTTTCTACTGTTGACACTATTTTGCATTTATAAGCAATGCACGTGCATGGCATTTCATTAGTGTTCTAGAGATTATGTTACAATTTTATACAGGTAATCTTACTTGACACTTTTATAGGTCATTTCATCAAATGATTACTGTTGTATTGTATACACCACCACTCATAAAATATGAATTCATTAAAAATTTTAAGTTTAACCTCTCAATAATGTGGTCCAACACTTCTCACATCATAGGAAGGGATAATATTAACAATATTAATAGAATTAATAAGTGATTTGTTTTTATCCACGTAAACCTTTATAATGAATTTTTCAATCACAAAGATTAAATTACCATCACTATTAATTTTAAATTAGGTCAAATCTCTTTTGTCTCAATGTTTTCTTCATTAACTTCTTGCTTTTGTAAGAATGATTATAAATAGATTTTACACTATCATCTAATTATAAATTAACTAAAGTAAATTTGTTGAGTTTTACAATAATTATTTTAAAAATCATATCTACCATGGTTTGTAAAACTTTTTATACTAATAGTGCATAGAAATTAAACTCTTTTTAATTAAAGGTGAATGAGAGAATACATTTTTAACAACTTTGTTTATAATTTTATTCAAATCGGGGTACTAATCTCACAATGTCATACAAATTAAAGAATTAAATCGGTGCTTTGCTCTATAATTGGTTGTATGGAAATTTCATGTTAGAGTATATCATTGGGAGCAAGCAAGTCATACTCTTCTCCGGTGCGAATGCAATCCTTTGAATGCATGTTTGGTTTCACGTTTGATTCTTCAAAATCACATTAAAGCACCAATTAACGTAATTTTAAATAAATATTTACATGTTTAGGTTCACATTGAAAAATTGATATTGACTTCAAAATTGATTTTAGGTTGAAACAACTTTAAGTAATTTTTACGTTGGATCAAAAAATTTATACTAAATTTAACTACTAACTTTTTTTAGAGTAAAAACATCTAAACATAAATTACATCATTTCAAAATCAATTTTAAGCGAAATTAATTTTACAAAATCAATTTCATTCAAAATTAATTTTATCCATCTTACCCAAACACATACTTACTTCGCCTCACGATTCCCACGTCACCTACTGGTAAACCTCACTTTCACTATCACTCATCTTCACTAGGCGAATATTATCAACTTGGTCAATTTCACGATTACCATTCTCCTCTTCCCTCATAACTCTGCTCAGTGACAGTCTCTTCCCAAAAGCCAATGGTCAAGATCGAAATCAACGGTAACTCATATCCTTCCTTCCATCTCTCTTTTCTCTTGTGCCTCATCTATTTTCCTACCATTCCTTATTTGAACTTGACAGGATTTGGAAGAATCGGGCGTTTGGTGGCCAGGGTCGCTCTGCAAAGAAGCGATGTGGAACTCGTTGCCGTTAATGACCCTTTCATTTCCACCGATTACATGGTGCCTACACCTAACCACAATACAATTAGGGATGTAAATGGGTCGCGCGATCAAGCTGCCAACCCGATGAACTCAACCCAACCCAATTACATTTTAGCAAGTTGGGTCGGGTCATCGGGGTTGGATTGAGTTTATTTTTTGTTGATCAGACTAAAATTGAGTTGAGTTAGGAGTTGTACATTTCTAACCTGATCCAACTTAATCTATTATTTTTTAATAAAAATTAAAATATTATAATATTTATATATATTATATTTTTTTAGTGTTAAATATTTTCTTTTTCTTTTGTTCTATTTTTTTTAATTTTTTCGAATATAAAATTATATTAAAATTTTAATTGGTCAATCCGATAATGTGACCCGGCCTGATTAAGGTCGGATTGGGTCGTTTCGGAAAAAAACACAAACTTGACTCCACCCAACTCGACTGTTTTTAATTGAATTGAGTCTTAAACACGCTTAAACCCGGGCCATTTACACCCCTACACAGCTTCAGTCTGGTCTCTGTTGTGTTAGTCTTCAGAGCGTTATAGTCTGATTTTGGTTTTGACTGAGTTTGCTTGCGCATGTAGACCTATATGTTTAAGTATGACAGTGTTCACGGGCGCTGGAGACACTGTGATGTGACAGTCAAAGACTCTAAGACCCTTCTCTTTGGTGACAAGCCAGTCACTGTGTTTGGACACAGGTATTTTATTTTTCCTGTTTTCGATTGTTGTGTTGTAAATGTGAATGTTGGAGGCTTCTTGTCTATACGGACATGTTGGTTATGGTTTTTGTTGATCCTCAGGAACCCGGGCGAGATTCCATGGTCTGAGAGTGGAGCTGAAGTCGTTGTTGAGTCTACTGGACTTTTCACAGATAAGGGCAAGGCTGCTTCCCATTTGAAGGTTTTGTGTTTCTGGCGCTACCCTTTTCTCTGTCAACCCTTTCCATCGTCTAAGCTTGCGTTAATCTCTATGTTTCATGCGTTGTAGCCTAACTGCTACCTTCCTTTTATTTCAATTGAGTCTAATTTTGACCAACGTGGGGTGGTGTGGTTGATAGATAATCTTGCCTCTTAAACATGTAGTCAGGGGTTTAATCCTATGTATGGGACAGCATCTAATGGGGATAGGTCATCTCCTTAGATAGATCTCATTAGCTCATGAAATTAGTCTTTGGCTCCCGGACAGAGACACCTTGGATTCACCCAAAAATTGAGTTTAATTTTGATAGACTTTTGGGTGTAACAACCAGTTAAAAATCATCCTAGATATGAATTTTAAAGAAATTACTATAAATATCAATAATTTTCAATTATATGGCAATTCATGATTGGATGAAAGTGTAAAAAATCTTTAAGATGTCACTGTGTTCCAATTAAATTCATTCCAAATTGGCATTTGGTAAGTCGGTTTTACTTTAAAGCATAAACCGCCCTCAAATTACTTAACTGTTCTTATTTCAAAGGAATAGCTGCAACTAGCACTGTTTTTCAACTTCAAGAAGTATGAGTAATTAGTAACGGTTTTGGTTAATTTTGGTGAACTGAACTGTTTAAGCAACCTGTTAACCGAATCACCTAATTAAAAATAAACAGTTCAGTTTAAGGACCAAATTAAATGGTTTGGATTTTTTAGCTCTGGTTTGGTTCTTTTCACGACTTTGTTTGGTTCAACAGTTTACTGCCTGCATATTTAGGTAGGATCTTAATGTGTTTGTCTTGTTTATAATCCAGGGTGGTGCAAAGAAGGTTATTATTTCGGCCCCCAGTAAAGATGCTCCCACATTTGTTGTTGGTGTTAATGAGCATGCATACAAGCCAGAGCTAGATGTTATTTCTAATGCTGGTTGCATCACTAACTGCCTTGCTCCACTTGCAAAGGTTTCCGATTCTCCAGATTCTTTGAACTGGAACTTTCATGCTGATTTTGTCATTTTGACCATTATATGGTCCTAATTGTTTCTGGTCAGTTAGGACCATATGGTCCTAACTGCCTTGCTCCACTTGCAAAGGTTTCCGATTCTCTGGATTCTTTGAACTGGAACTTTCATGCTGATTTTGTAATTTTGGACCATTATATGGTTCTAATTGTTTCTGGCCAGTTTTGTAGGTTATTCATGAAAGGTTTGGCATTGTTGAGGGTTTGATGACCACTGTTCATTCCATTACTGGTGAGCCTATTGCTACTTGTTCATCTGTAGCCTGCCTATCTTATCATACTGCTTGCTAAGTCAGGTTTCTCTATCTGTTTTGCAAATCAGGCACCCAGAAAACCGTTGACGGGCCAAGCAAAAGAGAGTGGAGATGCGGAAGAGCAGCTTCATTTAACATCATTCCCACTAGTAATGGAGCTGCAAAGGTGAATATTTCACGCTATATGTGGTGTTTCTGGCTCTTTACCACCAACAGGATATTGCATTGTTTACAGGCAACAATCTGTGGTTTTACTTATATCTCATTCTTTTCTATGTCAAGGCTGTTGGGAAAGTCCTTCCTGCTTTGAACGGAAAATTGACTGGAATGGCATTCCGTGTTCCTACTGTGGATGTCTCTGTTGTTGACCTCACAGTGAGGCTGGAGAAGCCAGCCACATATGAACAAATCAAAAGTGCTATCAAGTAATTAAAGGAAAATGCTTAGATTCTCCCCAAAGTAATAATACCTGTAGTATTATATTGATCATGTGTAGGTCATCAGGACTTCTGATATTCAAATGTATTTATACTTTGCGATTGTTCCTTCTCTTTTGGCTTGTCTTATTTAATGTTGTCTTTCTCAGGGAGGAATCAGAGGGCAAGTTGAAGGGAATTCTTGGTTACACTGAAGATGATGTGGTCTCCACTGACTTTGTGGGTGATAGCAGGTATAAATTATGTTAACAGTTGAGAAGCTATTGAGCACAGATGGTTATATGGTATTGGCACCTATCATAATATTTATTATCTTTTTTGTCTTAGTTGATGCGATGCTCTACCTGTTTCTCATGGTTAAGGAATGGTCTTATTTGCATATCAAGTCATATGATTTTGTATTAACTTTTATTTTTTTGTTAAGCATTGTTCCAGGTCAAGTATTTTTGATGCGAAGGCAGGAGTTGCTTTGAATGAAAAATTTGTGAAGCTGATCGCATGGTATGACAACGAGTGGGGTTACAGGTAATCCACCTTCACCTTTAACCTCTTCTTGCGTGATGATTTATGGTGTAATGGTGCAGCATGGATTTGTTTACAGATAAGGTTAATTAGAGTGCGCTTGAGACTTGCAGTTCGTTGTTAATGCAACCAAATCTAATTCTCACGAGACAGGCAAATGCTTTGTTATTAATTCGGCTAGATCTAATGCATGCTTTTGTGTGTTGTCCTGTAGCAATCGCATTGTTGACCTGATTGTTCACATCGCCAAGAAGTCTCATTAAGATGGTACTACAAACTAGCCTGCCTACGTATGAGTACCGTATGTTTATGTCTAACAACACCTTAGCTTCCTGTTCGAATGAGTGGGAGACAATTTCCTCCTTTCTCCTGAATTCTGTTTGTGGTGGATGATCTCTAAAACTTTCTGTTAAACATGTCCATATTTAAATCAAATCCAAATCTTGTCTTTGCAAGATTGATCAAAGAACCAAGCCCACGTTACTTAAATTTGAATTTAGCACTCATGTTGATAATGGAAATATGTAAGATCAATATTTTTTTGCCATAAAGCTTTTGTCCTATGACGATATCAGGCCTTAAGTTCGATATTAAAATTTATGTGAATAGAAAACGAATGCTGGTAGGATTGGATATCTAGAAGATTAATTTATCGGATGAATGAGAGAATACTTTATAAAACAAATAACAAAAATTAATTCAAATGTACTGACAGTATAAATGTATACCAGTCATCAAATTACAGATTGTAATGTCTAGCAAGTTTGTTGATTTTTGTAATAATTATTTGAGTAAATTGCACTTACACTCTTTGAGATTTTTCAAATTGCATATAATTTATTTATTTTTTTAACATTTATAACATCCTTTATAGGAGTAAATGATGTAATGTTTTTTAAACAATTAAGAGAGGTTAGTGTCAGAGTAGTGAATCGCACACGTTCACGCCACTATCGCGGTGTCGCGGAGTGTTGTGGACCCCCCTCCCCCCGCTTTTGCAGAGTGTGTTGCGTCACACCTTGTCGTTGTGATCGTTGCGTTGCGAAAAGCAGTCGGAAACGTGTGAATTGCTGCTTTGAGCTTCCCTGACGACTTGCGAAAAAGAGGCGCTTGAAATCAATGCTCTCATTTTTTAAAAAAGGGGCCCAAAACACCCTAAGAGAAACTGTGTCATTTTGGGGTCTTTTTTAAAGGGTAAATGAGTAAATTGTGGGTCTTTATTTTTAACTTTCAGACTCATTTTTTTTTACCTTTCACATTTTCACTTCGAGGCTTGCGTTTCTCCCTCCCACTGTGTCGACTTTGAGCTTCTTTACCAGCTCCTTTTTTCGGCGACTCTGTAACTTTTGGCAAGGCCCACTCATTCTGGCGATGAGCGGTACTTATGGTGAGGCTTGTTATTGCCAACGAGCTTTCTGGTGGCAGAGTTGCAGCTTCCGACGACGTCTGCAACTTTCGACGACCTCTGCAACAACTGGCGACGCTTCTGGCGTGTTGAAATTTGCATATTTCTTTCTTCTTTATTCTTTATTCAGCCATAATGGCTTCATCTCAACCTATTCAGCTAGCCTTTGAACCTGTTTAGCCACCGTCAGCCTCTTCTTGTGCATTGGTGAAGCTTACCGAAAATAACCTTGACATGGCTTAGCAGTGGAATAGCCTTCGAGATATCAATAACAAGAAGGCATTAACTTGTGATTTTTGTTTGAAAACCACCACTAGTGGTATTAGCTGAGTAAAAAGACACCAAATGGGATTGAGGGGAGATGTTAACAGCTATACTAAGACTCCATCTAATGTCAGAGCATTGCTGAAGGAAGCATATGTGAAGAAGAAAATTGAGAAGGATGCAAATTTGACTGAGATTCAAGAGAAAGATGAGGAGGAGGAAGAGGTAGAAGAAATCTACACCATTTTAACTAGAAAAAGGCCTACAAGTGCAACAGCAACATCAAGTGTTGCCTCATCCGACCTTGCTTCCATTGCCAAGAAAGGGAACAATGTAAAAGGTTCCATTGATTTGCTACTGTTCAGAAATCGAAAGGACACTATTAAATTAGGTAAGAACAAGAGCAAACAAGCATCAACGATGCTTGTAAAAAGGAGGCAAGAGCAAGGACCGTATAATATATAGAGCGTTTTCTTGTTAGAAACAACATTCCTTTTAACGTTGTGCAATCAAAAAGCTTCAAGCTAATGATTGAAGCAATTGGAAATTATGGCCAACATTTAAAGGTGTCATCCTACCACGAGTGTAGAGTTCCTCTTTTAAAGAAAGAGTTGGACTACATAAAAGATTTGATGAAAAATCATGAGCTTGAAAGAGAAAATTTTCGTTGCACAATTATGTCAAATGCATGGACCGATAAGAAGAATAGAACCTTGATCAACTTCCTTGTAAACTGTCCAACCGGTTCTATGTTTGTCAAGAGTGTTGATGCATCCTCTTATATGAAGACCGGAGAAAAATTGTTTGAGTTATTAGATAAATTTATTGAAGAGGTTGGAGAGAGCAAAGTTGTGCAAGTGGTAACCGACAATGGAAGCAACTATGTTTTGGCTGGTAAGAATCTAGGTTATTATTAGATGATTTTGATTCTCACTTGTTAATTTTTTTTACTCACTTTAGTTTGTGAAATTTGGTTTTAGATAAATTGTTACAAGCCAAGAGACCACATTTATTTTGGACCCCTTGTGCTGCCCATTGTATTAACTTAATGCTAGAAGACATTGGAAAAATAGCAAGAATCAAGAAGACTATAAAAAGGGGAATTGGTCTTGTGGGCTTCATTGATAACCACTCTTTAGCATTGAATACCATGAGAAGGTTCACTAACAAAACTGAATTGGTTAGATATGGGGTGACGAGATTTGCCACAACCTTCCTCACATTGCAAAGGTTGCATAATAAAAAAAACAACCTTAGAAGGATGCTCACTTCTGATGATTGGTTAAAGTCAAAAGTAGCCAAGGAAAGCAAAGGAAAAAGAGCAACCAACATAGTGCTTATGCCTACTTTTTGGGCTGATGTGATTTACACTCTCAAGGCAATGGGACCTCTTGTACAAGTTCTCAGGCTAGTTGATAGTGAGAAAAAGCTTGTAGTGGGTTATATATATGAGGCTATGGATAGGGCGAAAGAAGCTATCCAAAATGCATTCCAAGGAAAACAAGAGAAGTACAAGGAGGTGTTTGATATAATTGATAGAAGATAGGAGTGCCAACTCCATCACCCATTGCATGCAGCCGGTCATTATCTCAATCCTCAATATTTTTATGGCAATTCAACACTTGAAAATGATCCAGAAGTGATGAGGGGTTGTATAAGTGCATTGAAAGGCTATCCACAAATGAGGAGGATGAAGATAAAGAAAACAATGAGCTGCCTATTTATAGAAAAGCTGGAGGCCTCTTTGGTTTGAAGGTGGCCATAAGACAAAGATCTTCCTTAGCTCCTAGTAAGTAAAAGATTATTTTATAATTTTAAATGATCATTATAAAATTCGGTACATGCTGGCAGCTGCTAATGAGTTATGCATTGCAGCTGAATGGTGGAAGAATTATGGATCACATACTTCACATTTACAGAAGGTTGCCATTAAAGTGTTGAGCTTGACTTGTAGTTCTTCAGGATGTGAGAGGAACTGGAGCATCTTTGAGCTTGTAAGTAGTTTTAAAAATTACTTTCATTTTAAAGAGTTTCATGTAAGAATGTGAAACTAACATTTTTTTTTTTTTTTATAAAATAGATTCATTCTAAAAAGAGAAGTAGGCTTGGGCATCAAAGGTTGCAGGATTTGGTTTATATAAAATATAACCAATCACTTAAGGAGTATTTTGATTGCCATGATGTGATGGATCCGATTATATTGAATGAGGTTGATGAAAGTAATGAATGGATATTAGGAGAAATGGCCAATGTAGATGAAAAGGCTGTCCAAGAAGATGAGTTGATGTTTGATGATCTAACTTGGGGAGCTATGGCAGTTGCAACTGGGGCTGGGGAGCCTATTACCTATACTAGGCAGCATGCAAGAGCTAAAAAGGCAGCTGCAGCAACAACTTCTAGTTCTAGGCCTTTGGGAAGAAAGGAAGCACTAGTGCAAGAAGAAGAGGAGGAGGAGGAAGAAGAGGAAGTTGGTAGTGAAGGTGAAGAGGAGGAACAAATCTACAAGAGTGATGAAAATGAAATTGAGGATGTGATGCCAAACATTGCAGCTAAGGATGATGATGATATTTGAATAATTTTAATGTTTAGTAGTTGTTCACTTGTTCTTAGCTTTTAAGCCTTAGAGGCTTAAACTTTTTTGATTTGATTTGATGGTTTCCTTTAATGTAATTGACAATATGACATGTTGGTTGCTGTTTTGGTTATGCAACTTATAAGTATTAACTAGATTATGTTTTATATTTGGTGTTTTTTCTTTATTTTTCAGCATATATGTATTATATACATTGTGTAATATAAATCTATTTAGGGATTAAAATAGCGGTCATCCCACTATCCGCTATAGCATTTTCGAGGGCGGCCACTATGTGCCGCTATCCACGATTAACTACTATGGTTAGTGTAATATATAAGGGATGTTAATGTAGTGTTTTTCAAACAACTAAATGGATTAATGTAGAGATAAAAAAGAAAAAAAAAAAAAAGGGTATCGTGTACAATCTGAAAAATTTTCAAGGAGTATTAATGTAATTTACTCTAATTAGTTTAAAGAATAAATAATGTATACATTGATAGTGTAAAGAGTTTCTATATTATTATCTAATCATAAATCATGATAAGTTTGTTGACTATTAATATAGTTATTGTAAAAGTTAACAAACTTATCATGATAAACTAATCTGATGAACACCCTTACTTTCAAAATCTAATCCGAACTAATTTAATTGGTTTGGTTTAGATTGTCGAAGTTATTTGATAAATATGATCCGATGAACATCCTTACTTTCAAAATTAAAACCCTATTCAACATGCTTTTAAGAGAACCTCTTCCCCGTCTTTGATAACTATGTTGAGCTCATCACTAAAATGACATCATATCAGTGAAATGGTAAGTACCCAAAAATCCTTGTGGTTTCCCTAATGCTCATATTAACTCCCTTTATTTTGCTGATAAAAAAATTTCCTTCTCATTTGCTGGTATAAAAAAAAAAATCCCTCTAATTTATTTATTTTGGTTATGTTTCCTTCTAATTTAGAAACCTTCCTATGGTTTTGACTAAAATGTAATTGGAACATAAAATCATATAAATTAATGATTTCAAGTGAAAAGACCGAACCAAGCCCTCTAAATTAAATGCATAGACATGAGCTTAATTGACCCACAAAGGTAAGATAGTCAATCACAAAAAAGATGATTTGGTCTTTTGCATAAAATCATTAGAATTTAATTGCTATGCACTTGGTGTGTAAAGTTTTATACTGTCAACTAATCACAAATTACTAATTATTATGACTTTTAAGGTAATTATTATAAAAGTTAATAAATTTACCATGATAATTTGTAGTTAGATGACTGGTGTAAAACGACTTTATACTGTTGGTATATAGTCTATTTTCTCAAATCATTATTCTAGATAGTTTTTGTTCGAATTGCATTTTAGTAAAAATCGTAGGATGTTGAAATGTACGTTTTGGAATTATGGAGAGTTAAGTTGAAGATTAGGCAAATCATGAAGAGTTGTTTTAGTATTTAACCCTTATTTTTTAAAAGATATGATTGTCCAAAACTATTGTGGTCTCAATGTAACACCAATATCTTCTCTAGCATAGATTTGTAAGAAAAAGATACATTAAAATTATTTATTTATTTTAAAATAATCATTATTTTTGAAAATTTAATTTATTTTAAATTATTATAATTTTAGAAAATTAAATATATTAATTATTTTTTATCTTTACATTTTAATATTTCAATTAAAAAAATAAGATAATATAAATGAAGTGATATGATAATAAAGGTAAATAAACATACATTTTTTAAGATTGATAATATTTCAGGATTTTAAACTTTTAAATAAAATCTTAAACAATATTTATTTTAAGACAAATATTAATGAGTAATTTTAAAGTAATCATCAAGAATTTAAAAATATAAAATATTATATATTTATTTACTCTCAAAATGTTATAATTTTTATTAAATATAATATAGAGTTTTTGGAGAGATTGATTTTGTGTAATTTATTTTCATCATTATTTTTCACCCCTTTGGCCCTAGACTCAACTTTTGCCAACTACTACCATCTGCCTGTCACCTACCTAACTATTACTTTCTCGTGAATATACTTTTATTGCCATCTTATTCCTTTTGTTATTTATAACTCTATATGCTACGAAAATATGTTCAATTTTTTAGTGGGTATTGACCGTTTGATTCAATAAATTGTCAGCGCAATCTTCAAAAGGCATCCATACTGTAAGTATGGGTATTGAGTGTAAAAGTCATGCATTATTAGTATAAATATAAAATTTTTTATATTATTAATAAATTAAAAATTATTTTTAGCATAGTTTTTAAAATAATTATTATAAAATAAAAACTTTATTATATACGACGATTTATTATTGAATCACAGTGTAATTTTTTTATATTATCATTACATTTAAATTTAATTAATGGGTATATTTGGCCTGATTGGTAAATAATTGCAAAATGAAGCTTTCATATTACAGGGCACAATAATATAAGATAAAATATGTATTGTATAGATTTTTATATTGTATAATATTTGGTGTGTTACATATAATTGTATAATTTTGGATGTAAGTAATAGTGAGCCATGGGTAAGACTAATTGTGTGTTTGGATTGTAGTTTGTAAATTTAATTTTATAAAATTAGTTTTAATAAGAAGTGAGTTTGAATGAATTGATTTATGTTTAAAAATATTTATTTAAAAGTGATTTTAACATAATAACAGATATTACTTAGATACGATTAATAAAAATTACTTTCAAGTGAATAATAATAATTATTAAAAGGATTAATATTTCTGTTAAAATATCATTAAAATAATATTATTATATTAAATTAAGTAGTTTTTTTTCTTTCAGTATGCATGTAAAAGCAACAAATACCATGTTCAAGGCAATTTTTATGTTACAGTTGGAATTATAGGGTTTTTTTTTTTTTGTGGTCGAATTATAGGTGGTTGAAGATAGACTAAATATAATTTAAAATGATTTTTTTGATGAGAAAAGGAGAAATTACAAACCACAAATCAAGAGGAAAAGTCATGGAAGAAGCATCCGCTAATAAGGGCAAAACAATGAAATCAGGAACAAAATCAAAAATTCTACAAGTAACTTCTATCTTCAAATTACGCTTAGCCAAAGTATCTGCAACTTGATTAACTTCTCTAAAAATATGACAAAGGTGCATTGAATGTCCTTTTTGCTAACTTGATTAACAAGAGACCTTTAGTAATCAAATTTACCGCTATAGAGCAGTCAGATTCTAGCATGATTCTTCTAAAACCTCTTTCCCAAGCAATATTTAATCCATAAAAAATACCCCAATGTTTTGTTGATGTGATAGAGCAATCTCATATTTTTACAGAAAAAGCCCACAAAAAAATTTCCATGTCATCTCTTACAATACTATAATTTAAAATGATGGCAACAACATAAACTAAACAAAATGATGAATACAACAGAAAACACATAACGATAAATAAGATTAATTTAAAACTAAATTACTTACTTTGATTCAACTTAATACAAAATAGTCATATTAATTCTTATTGAGCCGATCACAAACAGAAAGTCTCATTAGACCTCTTAGAACTAAATAAATTTATTCTATAACCATATAATAAAATTAGGTGCATTATATAACTTTATCCTACTATATATTTATTACAGAAAACATACAATAAACATAATTTTTATAATATATACTCATATCTTACTCTATATACCAAACACGACTTAAACTTTTAATGCGTCGTATTTGATAAACAATAATGATGTTGTAAAGAATGTTTTACACTGTAAGGAATCCATAAATAAATAATAATGATGTTGTTAAGAATGTTTTACACTGTAAGGAATCCGTAAAACTATAATGTGAGTTAAGGCCTGGACACTTAACGGATAGCATTGTACAAAACCGAAACAAAAAACATCAAATAAAGGAAACACACACATGACCCATACTCCGCTAGGCATGAGTGCCGGTGCTAGTTCATCGGAAGTGTCAAACGCAAATTACATTCAGACAAATTTTGTTCTTCCAGGATATACTTTAATATTATAAATTAAAATATATAATGGTTAAAATGATTTTATATCATGATTTAAGTTGTTTATTAGAAATTTAAAATATAATTTATATATTTAAATATATTTATTTATTATAAATTTTAATTATAACATAAATTATATATTAAAAAATATTTAATTTCCTATATATAAAATTAGAATAGTTATCTTGAATGGGAGTATTTTTAGCTGTTATTCTTCAATGAAAGTATTTTTAGCTGTCATTTTTTAACAAGAGCGTTTTTATGAATTCTTTTAATCACTTATTCCTTTTAATTTATCATTTTTAATATCTTTAGTTCTAAATTAAATTTTAATATTTTAAAAAAAATTATCTATAATTAAAAATTAACATTGTATTACAATAATTGTTTATTATAAATTTAAAATATAATTAACATGTGTCAAAAATATTTATTTATTATAAATTTTAATTATAATATAATTTATATATTCAGAAGTATTTATTTATTATAAATTTAAGTTATATAAAATAAATATTTATTTTGTGCAATGCAAATGTTAAAATACTAGTTACTATAAATTTTAAAACAGTTATCCAATATAATACATAGGCTAAAATATTAATTATACAAAAAATAAATGCCAAATATTTATTTGTACCCAAAAACCCAATAAAATGCCTCTTTTTTTTGGGTGTACAATGGTCGTTATTAGAACTAATGACCTCATGCATATTACTCTAAACCTCGACCACAAGGCCAACCTTAGTGGTTTATAAAAGGCCTATTTAAGTAATACAAATGGGTAGGAATTTACTTATTTTAGCAATAATTTTTGTGACACTTATTAATTTAAATTAAAATTTTTATTAAATAAATTAAATTTATAAATTTTAAAACTATTTTATATTTTATCAAATAACTTTAAATAAATGTGTAATATATTTTTAGAATATAAAAAATATTTTTTATAATATTATATATCTACAAATATTTAGTTTATCTAAAATGTATAAATAATCATTGAGATAATATGATAAAATTTAATGATTAGATTAATCGAATTTTATATCTATAAAAAAATTATTAAACGAAGTATTTATTTGTACCCAAAATCCAAAAAGAAGGATTGTTTTGAAGTAATATACAAGAGTAAGAATGTACTTATTTTAGGAATAAATTTTGTAATATTTACCTTGTTTAATATCTTTAAATAAATATTATTTTTTATCAATTCAATTGTCAAATTAAAATTTTCATTAAATAGATTAAGTTTATAACATTTTAAATTATTTAATATTTCATTAAATAATTTTAATTGAATATATAATATATTTTTAAAATACAATTAAATGTCAATTATAAATTACATATTTATAAGTATTTAACTTAGAGAAACGCTTGTAATACTCTTTCTAACACTCTTTTTACTATTAGTTGAAATTTATTAAAAATCACAAATTTTGGTGGGACTAACTTCTCATTTAATGAGATTCTCTCTAGACTTATTAGTGGAACCCATCAAAATTTATGATTTTTAATAAATTTCAACCAATAATAAAGAGAGTATTAAAAAGAAAGTGTTAGAAAAAATTTTGTTAGCATTTCTCATTTAATTTATTTAAGATATTAATAGTTAAATTAATAAAATGTAATATTTATAGAAAGATATTAATTGAAGTAACTATTAAAAAATTTACTTTTAAAATAAAAAAAATCCTCACTATGTATGTAGAGAGAGAAGCATTTTGAGTTCTATCATATTTTTTTTCAAGTGAAAGCAGGTATCCTTCGTTCAAGATTCAGAAACTATACTTTTCAAGATATTATAATTTATTTAAGGAATTAACTTTTTTTAAGATATCTTTTCTACACATATAAATTTGAAAATCAAATTTTCAACCATATATTTAAAATATATATATAATTATCTGTTAATTATACCACATTATTGAGCTATGCCACATATTAAAAAGTATTTTGATGCAAATTCATTACAAAGTAATGTGCTTACATTTAATTGGATGAAATACGAAATAAACATAAAAAATTAAACAGAAATCTTGACAAAAAAGAAGGTATTTTTCAACCAAAGAACTTAATAATATAGTTTAGGTATTTTGATCCTGAAATTAAATTAGAATTAGAATTTTATTGCAATAATAAATGCTTTTATTGTGCAAAATATTATAGCAAAATTTTAATTTTAATTAAAAAACAATAATAAAATTCGTAAAATACTGTGCTTTTTATATTAAATACTGTACTTAAATTTTGTCCATTTCTCAAATCAAGCAAGTGTAACACATGATACACAGGGATCACTTTTAAAAAAATTATTGTAAAAAGAGATAATATATTTGTTGGTCCTTGAAATTTTTTGAATTTTTTTTAAAATAGGTCTCTAAATTATAAAAATTTGTAATTATGTCCCTAATTTTTTCCAAATTTTGTAATTAGGTTTCTGGAGTTTACAAACCATTAACTTTGTCAGAATATTCTTTATTCCATCTTGACCCCAAAGACCTAATTACAAAAATTGGAAAAGATTAAGGACCCGATTACAAATTTTATAGTTTACGGACCTATTTAAAAAAAACCTAGAAAGTTTAGGGATTTACAGATGTATTATCCCTAAATAAAAGCTTAGTAATAAGAGACATGTCTTATAATTGGCACACCCCATAAATTTGCTTCCAGGGTTCTTTTTTGTGCTAAAATTTAAAAGAACCACTTAGTTACCCTACACAATAACGCATATATATAGCAAATTATATAGAAAAGATTTTGACATTCAAGGACGGAACTGTGTTTTTAATAGAGTTATCAAAATTGGTCGCTTAGCCCGTATCGACCCGATGGGCCAAAGTTTGAAAAGGTAGGCTAGGCTAGGATGATTTCCAGGCCACAGTTTTTGGCTTATCTAGCGTGATAGGCGAGGCTAAATTAACCCATTTTATTTTTTTGCATAAATTTATATATTTTTATAAGAAAAATAAAAAAAATATCTGGTCAAATAAACTTGGTAACTTTCGGGTCAACATTTTTATAGCTCAACCCGACTGTTTGACCCTAACTATTTGGGCCTCAAAATAAAGAGTTCACCCCAGCCAGACCTAACCCACCAAGCCATCTAGATAGACCAATTTTGATAACTCTAATTTTTAGAAGGGGTTATATTTTTTTTTTTAATTTTTCTATATGTAATTGTTTTAGAAAATATTATTCCCTACATTTCAAAATTAAAAAAATTTAACACACAAATTTTTCATATTAAATAATTTTTGAGTTTTTTTTAACTAGGTCCCTAATCTTTTTTCAATTTTTGTAATTAGGTTCTTGGGCGTAGTTTAACGGTTTGTAAACGGATCATTAATCCTAGGAATTTGATTACAAAAATTGAAAAAAATTAGAGACTCAATTACAAATTTTAATAGTTTAAGAACCTATTAAAAAATCCCCAAAAGTTTGGGATCTGCAAATGTATTATCCCTTATAAAAATTAATAAACTGATCATATATATAATAATGTGTAATTAGATAATAGTATAAAAGAATTTTATACTATCAATACATTGTAATTAAAAAATTTATAATATTATATTTTACTGCAGTAATTATCTTGTTACATATTTTTTTATGTATTTTTATTAAAACTTAATTAGAATGTATTTACAATATAACGCCTTTTAGATTGTAATCTAATTATGGATCATGTATGATAAGAACAAGATTGTTAACTTTTATAATTTGTATTTTAAAAATCATATCTAAGAGGTTTTCTAATTTTTAATTAACTTTCAGTGTAAAAATCTTATCAAAATTATACTCTTTTTATTATACATTTTTTTATAAAAAAATATATATAAAAACAATTTTTCTAATACTCCATAGTATAGTACTATCATACTCATATATCATGTGAATGGCAATAATGCTCCAATAGCGAATATAATTGAGCAGTTACGATATTCAAAATCTTTGGCTTTTCTGGACGACTCCGCCAATCTTTTCAACCATCTTCACTCACTCTCCTCTCTGTTCCACACACACACACACACAATGAGGTGACGTTTCTTCACGAGCAATGAATGATATTTGAATGCTCCAAACCCCATAATTCAGCATTTGAATTTTCCCCTTCTCCAATGGCCACTGCGGCATTCAAATCCACCACCAAGAGAACTCCCGTCGGAGCCTCCTCCGCCGAGGACGCCGCCTCCTCCTCCTCCCTCCACCACCGCCGCTCCCGGAGCCTCAGCCGTCCCTCCCGCCAATCCTTCCCCTCTCGCAACGACGGCGATCACCTCACTCCGAGAGGCCGGTTCGTCAACACCGTCCGTGGCTCCGGCTTCCCGGAGATCAGTCTCGACGATCTCGCCGTCGAGTTCTTCGAATCCGCGAATCGCGGCCGCTTCGGCGGTTCCAGAACCTCTGAGTTAGAGGCCACTCCCGCCGCCGCCGCGTCGCAGCGGCGAGGGAGGTCCGTTTCGAGGAAGAGCTCCGGCGTTGGAGATGAGAGAAGGAGCAGTGTTGGCGCCGGCGGCGGGGGAAGACCTCTCTCCGATGCGAATTCGAGAAGAAGGAGATCGGTGTCGGTGGTTCGGTACCTAATTAGCGATTCTGAGGTATTCCGATGAACGTCTTTGATTTAGTCTTGTTTTTAGGTTTGAATTTGATTTCACTATTTGGTTATAAATTCGAAGTAATTAATAATTATCCGTTGAATATATCTCTCCTTAGTACGCCGTTTAGGCAGAGAATTTTAAGCTCTTGAGTGATTCTGTGTAGGTAGTGGTTGGTCAAAGTTCAATGTACATTTTGAATCGTTTAGTTAGTTGTCGGGATAATTTTTTCATAATATATTGGCTTTTCTTCGTTTAAGTTACTCCAATTTGGGAAGTAAAATGAAGACGAAAGAGGAGAAGAGAATTAAAGGGCTGAAAATTTAGCAATTTTCCAATACATTTATTATATTAGGACTCACCTCATTCCTCCCATAATTTCCCCTCTTATTTGCTTCCCGAACAAGGCGCTGTTAATTACATATTTGTGCTGATGAAGTCTATCAATTTTAACTTGTTTTATAATTTGTCATTTAAGCTTCTTGGAAAGAGTGAAAGCCGTTTTTGTAATAATTGAAAAAATGGATCTAGCTTCTCTTCTGTTGTTTAATAGGAGAGGATCCTCTTACAGAGAGAAAGACAATTTACTTTGAATGTAACTGGTGGACCATATAACTGATTATGGTAGGTCCTTGCAGGACAAAATATCGCACTGTTGCTTTCCATGTTTGGTGGAATTCACTTTTCCTTTAAGGGAGGCTGATATTATTATGTAATTGCCATGCTATTTAAACACAAAATCTATATGGCTAAGCATGCCATCTAACCTGTTGGATTTGTCAGCCTATGTTTTTAAGTGTTTTACATAATATTTTATTTGATAATATTGCTCTTCTTTACTTTTTTTTTTTCATTTAAGTTTAATCCTTGAATAAATTATACATAAACTAAGAGATCTATCTCAAGTTGTACCAAGTTTCTTTTGGGAATACTTGATTTTGGAACCAAATACCAACCAGGCCGCATTGCTTGTACTTTAAATTATCATCCCCTCCCGAGTTGGTTGGTTGACCTCCAACTAAATTTGTTATGGTTCTCTTAGACTTGTTCTGTTTAAAAAATTATGTATTTATGCATGTACATATCTTGCATGATACAGAGTGACCTGGATCATTCTCAGAATTCTAGAAGTCGTTCAAATCTGAAAAATACTGATGTTGGGAACAAACTAATGCACAAGCCAGTTGCTTCAGATCAAAGACCAGTGCTGACAAAGTCCCTAAGCCAGAAGGATTTGAGGTTATATGATGGCTACTCAGTAAGTATGATAATTTTCTAGATTATACTTGTTTCTCTCTTGCTGTGAAAGCTTGAAGCAGTAATTTTTCCATTGAAAGTATCCATAAATTGAAACTCACATGTCATGTTTGGGAGAGTGGAATGGTAACGTTTTCTATTGGTTGGATGTTACAAATAAAGACACAGCCAGAGGGAGTTGACAGGACTTTTGAAAAGTCAAAGTATAACTCTCACACAAAAAATTAAGAAAAGATAAAGGTTAAAAAGTAGCTTAAACCAGTATTTTAGGGGCTATTTGGGTTGAGAAAATGTTTTCTGCAATTAGTTTGTATAGGAAACAGTAATAACAAAAAATGAAAATAGAAAACAATAAAAGTGTTTTTCATTGTTTACTGTATAAACTTTTGAAAACAGGAAACAAAGTGAAAACAAGGTGACATTCCTGTAACTAAAAGTGAAAATAGAAAATGAAAACATCTCAAACCAAACATTCGTTTTTCTATCCATTCAATGCCAACCCCAAGGGTTGAGAATATGGAAATTTGCTCATGACCATGCATGGAGAGAGATGGTCTCCCTCTCCTACCCACTTTATTACACCCTTAATAAAAATCTTCCAAATGATGGAATGGGTTTCTTTACAAACTGTCCAGCCTCATCCTCCCAAACACAGCCTTATGAAAGATGGTATTAATATCTTTTGTCATGTTAATTTTATTCTTAAATTTGTCATCACAAATATTTGTATTTTAGCTAAATTTGAGATTGTTTCTGCCACTTTTCAGAGTCATTCTTCAGTTCTCACTGATGATGAAGGAACAAGTGCTCACTCTAATAAAAGTGGAATTGAGAAACTACGAGCAGTTCATGCACAGAAGAAGGTTGAAGAATTACAGTTGTGCAAGGAGCACTGCCTCAGTTTGATGAATTTCGCTTCTAATATTCTTTCTGTTTTAAAAAATGCTCAGGTGGCACTTACTGACACAGATAAAGGATTGCACAAAGCAAAGCAGAAAGAATTAAGGCATATGGAAACTGTGCAGGTCTGTGAAATGTGAATTAGTTTTATATGAAAATCTGGCTGTTTGTATGTTCTCTGTCATCCTTGACCTTGAGCATGCTGTAATTGCATCCTCTGCCTTGTTCACTGAAAAAATTTCCTACTTTTTCATGAAACTTCCACTTTTAGGCTGTGGTGAAACCAAGGACCTCCACTTTATCCGCAGGTGATTGCTTGTTATCAAACAGTTCTGATGTTATTCAGGCTGTTTCTTCAATCAGAAGGAACTATGAAACTGAACTGGAACAGGTAATAAAAATTAAAATAAAAAAATCTTTCTTTTGTACTGATGACATTTTTTTTTATGGAGTGGTATGAAAGTCTGAGTAATAGTGTTTTGCTGACTTCATAATGTTCTAATGCATCTCTTCTTTAATTGATAGTTTTAGGTTTTTTTTTTGGGGGTGGGGGGGTTGGTTATGATTAAAGTTGCAGACTAGCCTAAGGAAACCATTGATTTTTATTTTCTAATTATACTTTTAGCTGGGAACCTCAACTAAATGGGGAGCCGTTTACTAGAAAATTAAATTATTGCTAATGCTCTTCTACAAGCAGGATATGTTGGTTCTTCGTATAAATTCCGTGACAGTGCATGAAAAAAAAAAATTTCCTTGCAGTTTTAACTTTGCTATTGAAACTCACACTTCTGTAAATTCTACAAACCAAATCTTTGCTTTCTTGCTGATGGATGGCACAATTTATTTGTGAAATACTTAATTTTTTATATGGATTTACCATGCTGAATATCTTTAGACTCTTTTTTATTTTTGTTTTGTTTTGTTTTTTGGCATTACCCGGGGCCAGAGGTCCAACAAACAGAAACAACTACATTAGGACATTCTGGAGTAGTAACCCCCATTGCATCACTTGGGTTATGTTTGGATATCTAATGGTGAATGGAATGAAATGAAGGAAATGAAATGAAACCAAATGGAGTCAAATGGAATGAAGTTATCATTAATGGGAAAAAAAGTTGTTCCACCCCATACTTCCTCCCATCCAGTGGAAGAGGAAGATAAACAGGGATTGGATGGATTCCATGTCCATTTCATCCAGTGTTATTTCATTTCATCCTATTTTAAACCATCCAAACAATGGAAACTAATATCATTTCATTCTGTTCCACTTCATTCCATCACTTTCTATCAATCCAAACATTGTAATTTTCCATGAATGTCAACAGGAAGATTAGGCCACTCCCATTGCATAACTTAAACTCTTTTGATCACTGAAATATTCTATTTGCTGGTAGAAGTTATTTGACAAAGAGAATCATGCTTTGCCTTTTTTGGTTTAAAATTACAGTCAGAGAAGCGAAAACAAGATTTATTAGCTGAAATAGTGTATGAGGAGCAGCGAGGCAGAGAGCTTTCTAAGATTGTTAATGAATTGATTCCTGCTAACGAGGACAATCCTATACAAAAACCATCAAGAGCCAGGAAGGTGCTTGTCACTATTGTGCTTCTGGTTCTGACAATGATTTCCTTGTAATATAAATTAGACAGTGTTAGTCTTTCTTTGTGAAGGAGGAGATGGTGAATTATTTGTTTGATTTTTTAAGCAGTGTTTTTCATTTATTTTATTTTATTGTCCAGAGAAGTAATGATAGAAGCCGAATGTCTATGCGCTTGACTGAGGAGGCTGGGAGATACATTGAGGATTTCATTTCAAATGTTGAAGATACAGATATTTCATCACTTGATGGGGAAAGGAGTGATGCAAGCTCATCCATTGGAGGACTAATAAAATCAGAAACATTTAGTAGTCCTCCAGTGCCTCGATCTCTTCCTGTTTTGATGGATGGGGTTACATTGCCATGGTTGCAATGGGAGACAAGTAACGATGCTTCCCCTATGACAAGCCTGAATAAGGCACGTATGACAATCACTCCAAAAACTGCAAGTTCTACTCAGGTTATGACTGTTCTGTCAAATTATTTTCAAATAAAATGTGTTTGAGATTTGAATAATTCATTTGTGGAAGTAACGTGACCATATGAATAATAATATGATTGTGTCTTGATATTGATTTCAATGTATTCCACAAGCTCACTTTCATTTACTGCTAAAAGCATAAGTCTTAGAAAATTGGTATGATTCATTTAATCATCATTTTCTCTGGACATCTGCTCACGTATGTTGCATAATCTGGAGTTTTTGAATAGCAAGCTTAAATTCAAGGGATCGGAAAGACATTATACAAATTTGTCATTGATATGGAAAACTTTCGACAACGCCAACAATTGTTGACCCATATTTTCTGATGTGTAGTCTTATTTTCTCCTTTTATATGACTTGGACTTTTGAAATTCATTCATGTCATAGGACATCATCAAAGCACAAGATCAAAGCAACAATTGTATCAGTAGTCGTGGAAGCTGGAGCCCTGATTACCTTCAGGAGTATGTTGGAAAGAATGTATACAGTAAATTTGGAGAAGGTTACGGTTACCCGGACCAGTCATTATCAGCTAAATCCAAAGGATTGAGGTATGACATGGATGATTACCTCAAAGTTAAAAGCAACGAAGATTTGTTGATTGAGAGTTGGAAGCAACGGCGGAGAATTAATTCAGGTAGTCTCCTATTGTGTACCCTGAGATTATTTTAGACATGATCGGTTTTTGAAGTATGGCCGTTCCTCCTCCCCTGGTATGAATTCTATGTACAGACAATTGCAATTCATCTAATTATGTTACCACATATAAGTTGATGAATGATAAGCATAATGTGCAGAAGCCTTCTTTTTTGGGATTAAAATATGTCGCATAATTTATTTATTTATTGCCTGAAATAGTCGATACTATGTATATAGTGCTATTTCCGCAGCACTGTGACTTGTCAAATGTTATCAGACTCGGCTCGGACCGGCCGGTTGAACCGGAAACCGGTCATATGGCCGGTCCGAGCAAGTTGTTCGATCGTAACTGTAAGTGACCCGGTATCACTCGAGTGAATCGGCCGATTTTTTGAAAAAACCGGTGACCCAACGATTCGCAACAAACCGGCCGGGTGGCACACAAATCTCATCTCTCTGCACAAATCACACACGTTTCACTGAGAGAGTAACAATGGACCCCCGACTTGCAGCTCTTTTTCGCAAAGCCGCCCATGAACGCAAAGAAGTTGGTAGTAGATGACTTTGATGGTCGAAGTTGAAGTGCAGCAACAATGAGATGGGAGAAGAGATGAGAAGGCATAACGAGAAGAAAGATCGCGTGAGAAGGCAGAAATCAGATGGAGAAGAAAGAGAAACCTTTAAAACATGAAAGGGTGAAAAGGAGAGGAAGCAGGTTGCATCGAAAAAAATAAAAAAGATGTTAGTCGTACCGTCGAAGCATATCACTAATCTTTTAATTAGAATTTTGAAATTTGAAAATATTAAAAAGAGAGCACGACACACTGCCCCATTATTCAGACTTCTGATAAAAGTTTCAAGTTCCCAAATTGCAACTCTCGATACATTGATATAAATATATTAATATTATATAATAATGGACATATAATTATATGTACAATGGTCATATCCATTGATCATTCATGCTTTTGTTTGATAGAAGGAAAAAGTAGGGTAAATGAAAATAAGTAAAATATAAGTTAAAGGCGTAAGAAATAAATAAAAAATAATTTAAAATTTTAGGTTTAGTTTGAGAAAAATAAGTTGAAACTAATATTGTAAAGTTATTTAATTGAATAAAAAGAGAAGAGAAAATTCAACAACAACAAAAAAAGAGAAGAGAGAAATTATACTTATGGGATTCATGAAATTTTTAAAAATTTCTTTATCATTTCTATCGAACCGTACCATGAAAATTTTTATAAAAAAAGGCAAATTTCCTTGCCCTCTTCGCCAGTTGCACGTATCAAACAGGGGTCATTCTGGTCATATAATATACATAT
Source organism: Spatholobus suberectus (assembly GCA_004329165.1). Classification (NCBI taxonomy): domain Eukaryota; kingdom Viridiplantae; phylum Streptophyta; class Magnoliopsida; order Fabales; family Fabaceae; genus Spatholobus; species Spatholobus suberectus. The sequence goes on from CM014729.1 coordinate 65,747,895, forward strand.
ACATTAATATAAATATATTAATATAGTATAAAAATGGTTATATTAATCAGCACATATACAATAATATAAATATATTAGATATATTTTTTATGACAAGTATATCAGAATTTATTTTATATATATATATATACACCTTAACCGAGTCGATAACCGGTCTAATTTTAATAACACTTGCTACTGCATGAGTGTTTATACCAAAGTTTGGTAGAAGAAAATTTAAATTAGATATGCGGATATACCTATTTGTGAGCTTAGATTGTATAAATAACGTTATTCGTTAAAACTTACTTCAAACTGGTCTATTCTTTACTTTATAAACATACTTATAGATTAATTAATAATAACTTTTCACAGTTAGAGTATTGAATTCATACTTCTAAACTTGATGGATAGATTTTGTGTAAAACTAGTTTTATTTGGGAAAACAAAATATTGACTTCGGTCGCGCTTGTGGCGGTCTTTTGTTGGTAAATCATATGTAAGTATTATTAGTTAGAGGAAAGTTAGTAACATATTTTTCTAAATACTTTCTTTATTAATGGTTAAAATTTATCAAAAATCACAAAATTGTGTAGGTTTTACTCTTTATTTCATGAATTTCACTCATAATTTTGTAATTTTTAATAAATTTCAATCAATAACAAAGTGTGTTAAAAAAAATGTATTTAAGAATTTGTTGTTGACACTCCTCTTATTGGATATTATTGGAAGCTTTTGACACACGAATTCCTTTGAACAAGAAAACTTTTCCTTATCTAACTTTGCTTCACCAAAACAGAAATTATGAATCTTTAAACCTTGTGATAGTTTTGATGTCACTTAGGAATCCTTGAGTTGGTTCATTCGCCAAAAAAAATAAAATTGTGAATCTTTTTCAACTTAAAGTAATACACCAAAATAATACATGAAATTATCATTATCGTTAATTTAATTCCTAATTTTACCCCCCAAAAAATTTAGTTTCTAACTTTGTAAATCGTTAACTAATTTTATTTTTGTTAAAGATACCACTAGTTAATTTGATCTCAAACATTTCAAAATTATTTTATTCAATGAATTTGACAACTATTAGTCAATATGTTCCCTGACATTAAAGGCTAAAGTGATTAATGTGTAATAAAAGTTAGAGATCAAATTGACTGTGTGCACCATAGTCAATTATTAAATTAACAGACTTTATCATCAAAGATAAATGATTGATAGTTAATTTTAAGATTATTTTTTTTAACTTGAGGGACTAAAATGACTAGTGATTATAATAAGAAACTAATTTAATGATTGATACTTGAAATAATTTTGATGTAACATACATATTCTTGAGTTGGATAGAGTAGATAGAGATTTTAATAAAAATCATTAGAGTATTTTCTCTATGGATTCACAAAATCACGTGATAAGTTTTGATGAACTAATTTTACATAATTTTTACAAGTAAAATTTATGCAAAAATTTGGGATGGATTAATGTAATTAAGTTTGGGGATGATCTGTCGCGTCCCACTAATATGGATTGACTTGAAGTTGATTTTAATGGGTTTAGGTTTTAGAAATTAGACCCATTATATTTTGAGGACAAATTTAGATTATGTTTTGGGTTGTCACAATTTGGTTCGATGTCCCATTTTTTTAAAAATATATATATAATTTTTTGATAAATTGTGTATTAATAATAAAACTTTTTGATTCAATAAATAATATTTTGTATAACATGATGTTATATTTACGATGATATTATTTATTTTGAAATATATAATGTAAAATGTACCTTGATTTAAGTTTTATACTTATTTTATTTTACCATTTAATTAGACACAATGTTAAGATTAATATATTACGTTAACCTTAAGTGGTTGGTCGAGTGAAGTAAGATAGGATCTTGTATATGACAAGTAGCAGATTCGAGCTCCCACTCATCTCTTTGAGGTGAGGTAAATGTAAATACATTTGTAAACACTCTTTAAGCCCATAGTGTCCTTGCCTTCGATTGGGGCGTCATCCCCTCTCCCTAAATTTCTACTATACCAAAATAATATATTACGTTAATAAATTGAGTTGAACCGATTTTATCACATAATTATTGGGTTTTGATTGAGTCGGATTCAAGTTCACATAACTGGCACTATCAAAATTTTGGGTCAGATAGAGACAAAGATAAACTTATCCTACACTTACCTCTAAATGTAATGGAAGAAAATTGCCTCTTTAATGCTTTATTTGGTTAAGAAATAGAATGAGAAGGAAAGAAATAGAGATTATATAAATAAGGGTGAATTTAAAGTAAAAATGTTTATTTGAATTGATGAAATAAATTCCTTGTTTGTTGGGTAGAAATGGAGTGAGAGGAAATAGGATGAAGATTGTAACACTAGTTTTTATCTTCTATGATTAATAAAGTGATTGAAAATAATTACAAGAGATAATTAAATTTAGTTCTATGAAAATTTAATTAATAAATGTATGTGTAATTTTCTGTTAAAATTTTAGTAGAAAACTCTACTAAAAATGGAACTGCATTACACACTGACAATATAAGAATACCCTGTAAAAGTGAACCAACAATCAAGAAATTTACATATTTCATTCTAAATAATTTTTCTCTCCAAGTACCTACTCACGTTACCTAAAATTTTTCTAATTTGTGTCATAGTAGTACCAATTAAAGTACAAATCAACTTTCCTTTTTTCTCATTTTCAACTACCGTAAAATTTATGGTAAGAAAATCTATGCTTCACTTCTTCTTCTTTTTCCTAATGCAACCATGTTTGACTTTTTATACATGTAATTTGATCCCAAAATTTTATCAACAAGGGGCATCATGTTATTATAGTAGGTGGTGGGTTTTAAAAACCCAAGTCACACTCCTCCCATCTTACATCTGACACAAAACTCTCTTCCTCTCTCCCTTGTTCTTTTATTTTTTTTTCACACTTCAAAGAGTTCTCCCACACTTCATAAGAACAAGTTTCACTCACTTTCTCATTTGACTTTGTCTTTTGTTTTTGTGAAAAGATTCCTTCTTGTTGGCTTAAGGAAAATCCTTTTCTTTATTCTTGGAAGCTCTAGCTTGTGACTACTAGAGGTAAGGGAAACTTGCCATTTTCTTTCATTTTAATGCCTTAAAGGTGGAATGGAAATATGTTTCAGTGATGGTTGTTGGTTATAGTTGGTGATTTGCTTGAAATATGCAAAAGTGTATATGTTGTGATTGCTGCCTAGTTGTTTTTTGTTTGAACATACCTTGGTATGTTTGACATTTCTCTCTCTGTAGTCAATGAAATTGAGTGTCGTTTATTGGGTTGGAAAGTAGACATCTAGGGTTATGATTTTGGCACAAGAGTCGTGCAAAAACATTAAGAAACGACCACGATATGTGCATCTGAAAAAGAGTAACGCATCTTGTGTGCAGTAATGACCTTTGTGCATTGTCTGGTTCATTTTTGCTTTTCTAAAAATGATATGGAAAAACGAGTTATATGATTGAAAAATAGACTTAAAGTGGTTTCCAGTGATAGGTCATTTTCTTTTTTATTCAATCATTTGATGTAGTAAAAGTTTATTTGAAATTAGGGTATGTGCAGGGACCATATTCTATTGGTCAACTTTAACATGTTTTAGTAATTTGCTTGTTTCCCCCTGTACAAAATGAATTGTAAAATGTACTTGAAGTTTTTGAAAAATAGACTTTCGGGGCTATTGAAAGGATATAAGGTTTGTTTTAATTAATTTTGTTTTGAAAGAGAAATTTGAGTTGAAAATTGAGTGTATTACAGGAATCCAAATTTGACTTCTATCCACTTCAACAATTATCATGTTTTTTTGTAGATTTTTATTTAAGACATGGTTTAATGTTTTAAAAAATAGACTCCCATACCATTAATAGGGTATAAGATTTGTTTTCAACAAAAATTATTTAAAGTTCCAAATCTACTCATGGATCTGACCTTGAAATAGAGAAATTTTCAAGTTTAAAACTATGCTTTTCTTAAATGATTTTAAGGTAAATTTTGTAATTTCACATTTTAGTAATTATTAATATATTATTTTTAAATTAATTCTACAGAAAAATAAGTTTTTAAAATTTATTTAGTATTTTTATCAATTTTGACAAAGAATTGATTAATAATAGACATTTTAATAAGAAAAATGCTAAAAAGGGTATTTTAAAATTTGAAATCCCTTTTTAAATTTTTTGTTGGATATTCTGAATTTAAAATGATAGTGGATAAATAAATTACTAAATAAAATATTTAAAAGATTCAAGTGAAATCCATTTAAATAATTTCATAAATTTTTATAACGTATGTTATTTGACATTGATAGAAAATGATAAAGTACGAAAGGTAGAATCTTGTTAGTAGGGGTTGTTAGTGGAATCCCTACAAGATAGATTGGTAGGACCTTTTTATAGTGTACTGGTGGATAAATTAAATGTAAATAAAAAAATATTGATTAACATTATTGATGAGATGTACATGCATACATGCATGAGTTCACAGTTGTAACTGTGATGCAAGCAAGCACATAAGTTAGCGTTGCTTGGTGGGGTTCTCAACCTAGTGCTAGAAAGGTTAGTAGGGTAGCTGTCGATGGACCTGGAGGATAGATAGACGAACAAATCCCATATTGTAGATTAAGGTCATTACAAACCTTGTGTCGTGGTAAGCCACTATCTACGTATGTTTATCCTGACAAACTACTACATCATTTCTATAGATCATAATTAATGTTGTTCCCCAATATTTATAACACGTGTTACCTTTTGGATCTGTGAAGTCCTTGTTGTTATTATACCATGTTAAGGAACAAGTCCAAACTAATCGCTCAATTGTTGAAAAATCTCCATGGAGTCGTGTCTGCATCCGTTGTATGACTGTCATTATTATTATAATTGTTATTGAATGATGATCTTGTTTTTACCTATTGATATGTTGTTGTATTGAAAGTTAATATATTTTAATGTGTGGATTGTTAAGTGTAAATTATCCTTATTTTGTGAGCTTACTCTTGTGTTATTTATTTTGATATGTAATCGACTGTGATGATCGCGATTATATGCAAGAGCAGATGGTGAGCCATCAGTGAATTAGACTCTTCACAATTGAGTATAGGAGACATTTCCAGGTAGAGGGACTTCATCACAGGAGGAGCTTGTCAGACTGTCGCAAGAGTCCTACTTCTTCTTCTTCTAGTCCCTTGTACCACCCTAGTTCTTCTTAAGAGTAGTATGTAGCTATAGCCAGCTATTAGGGAGCGAGTAGTTATATGTACCCTCCCCTTTTTGTTACATGTACTTACTAATGAGTACACTTTAGCTGACACACACCTTACCTTTTTGAGATAGAATTGATCTTTTGATATATGGCTTGTAATTACTATTTAGTATGATATTAATGTTCTAATATATACTTATTTATGTGATGCCTGACTTTCAGTAATTACTGTTTGTGTTGATAATTATTTCAAGAGATGAATGTTGTCGATTAGATTTATGAAACTGCAAAAAAAAAAAAATACCTGTATTTTCATAAATGAATTAATAAGAGTGTAAAAAAAAAAATTGAATTAGTATATGATTTCTTTGTATAATGTCATGGAGTGATAGCATGTCATTACAAAGAAATGATAAAAATACTAAATTTTCATCGTTTAAGAAAAAATATGAAGGAGGGAAGTTATTTTTGTAAGACCACCAAAAACACTTTCTTCCAAATTAAAATGAAAGGGGAGGAAAATGATCTTTGTTTTTAATTTTTTGTTTTATTTTTTAATTTTTTATAATATAATTTTTTAAAAAATAATATATAAGTTTATGTTAAGAAAAAATAATAAATTAAAAAATTACATTTTTAAATTACTATTAAAGTATTTTTCATATAATTATGTATTTCTTTTCGCTCTCTTTTCTACTTATTCAAAACAACAAACACAAATTTCTCTATACTTTTATTCTATTTCTATTTATCCAAACAAACAATGTATTTATTTTATTTTATTTTTCATCTTTTTCTATCTTTCTGATTTATTTCTTTCCCATTTTATGTTAAGTTTTAGATTTGAAAATAATCTATAAGTTTAACCATAAATTCACCCCTAAAACAAGTTTATTAAAAGATATTTTTAGATGGTTGGTTACACTTAAATTTATGCAAAATTAGTATTTTAATTTTTAAATTTATTTTTTATTGCATTTCGGTCTTTTATATATATATATATTCCAAGTTAGTCCTTATTATTAATTTATTGATTTTAGCCGGGGTCAAAATCTGTCACTGTTTATAAAGGTCAATTTTAAAAAATAAAAAACTGTTACAATTTGAAAGAATATAATTTTATGCACACCTGCACGGTTAATAAAATTATGGTAAGTATATTTTTAAAATATTTATTATAAAAATTAACATATTTATCATACATGTATGATAATGTAAAATCTTTTTATATTGTTAATTCATATTTCATAGACTATTTTTCTCTTAAATAAACATCAAATTTAAAAAAAAATAACGAACGATCAAAACAATACAAATAAAAATAAAATTACAAAATAAATCAAAAATAAGAAAAATAAAACTAGAGAAATAAACACTAATTTTATTACCGCAAAGATAAAAAAAAATACAAAAATTTTATAAACAACACTTACATAATTATAAGGTTATTTTTACGGTTTTTCAATTAAAATTAGAATTTCATCTTAATAATTTATATAATTTTTAATACAAACTTTTATTTTGTAAATTACTGAAATAAAACTGTAATTCTAATTGAAAATCAGTAAAAATAACCCTTACAAAATTATATGTAAGTTTTATCCAAATTTTATCCGCTCAGTCTCAAAACGAAAGCAAAGAAGAAACAAAGTTCCGTTGCGAAGCAGGGTGCGTGATTCGACCTTCTAGCCATGCAAGTCCTGCAAACCTCTTATCTCTTCTTCCCTTTCCCTAAACCCCTAAACCCATCCCCTCGTCGCTTCCACCCCCGTCCTCCGCCGTTCCTTCACGGGCCCCTCTCCGGCACCCTCCTCGTCCCCAGATCCTTCAGCTCCGACGAGTTCCCGGTGGACGAGACCGTCCTGGAGAGCTTCGGGCCCAAGGACAAGGAAACCGAGGACGAGGCCCGACGGCGCAACTGGATCGAGCGCGGGTGGGCCCCGTGGGAGGAAATCCTCACCCCGGAGGCGGACTTCGCGCGCAAGAGCCTCAACGAAGGCGAGGAGGTTCCCCTGCGCTCCCCCGAGGCCGTTGAGGCGTTCAAGATGCTGAGCCCTAGCTACCGCAAGAAGAAGATGGAGGAGATGGGCCTGACCGAGGAGGAGTTCTTCGCGAAGCAGTTCGAGATCAAGGGCGAGATTCCGGAGCCGCTCGCGACCACGTGGGCGGGGCCGCTCGTCGTCCGCCTCGTGCCGCCGCGCGACTGGCCGCCGACCGGGTGGCGCGTGGACCGGGAGGAGCTCGCGTTCGTCCGCGAGGCGCACAGGATGCAGGCGAGGAGGGTGAGGTTGGAGGAGGTGGAGAGGGGAGTGAGGACGGAGACGGATGGTGTGTGTTTGGATAGGTACAAGGTGTTTCTGAAGCAGTATAAGGAGTGGGTGGAGGCTAATAAGGATAGATTGGAAGAGGAGTCTTATAAGGTTTCAATTTCGCATCACACCAATGCTCTACACCTTTTAGAAAATACTTTCTTTTAATTACAAAAATGTTGCGAGGGAAGGGAAGGGAACAAAATTACAAGGTAAAATGAATTAAGCAACCAAGTGCACTTAAGTTTTATAGAAGCTCTTCTCATCTAACTTCTTCACATCTAACTTCTTCAAAAGCTAAGATGCATAGGTTTGGTTGATTTTAGCTCATGGATAAGTTTATCCAAACATGGCCAAAGTGAGTGCTATAATAAACATTAATTAGAAAATCACGGCTGAGATTCTAATTAATTTTAGAGTTTGTTATATATATATATATATAGTTTAATGGTTATATATTATCAGTGTAAAAAGTTTTATACCATCATTCAATCAGAAATTACTATTAATATGACTTTTAAAGTATTTATTTTAAAGTCAATAAACTTATAATAAATGGTGATTTGTGATTGTATGACAGTGTAAAACTATTTTATATTGTCGGTACATGACTATTAAACTCATATATATATATATATATATAAAGTTCACTTTCTCATCTCAGAGGAGCTAAATCTAAAAAAGTTACCTTATTGTTATAAGGAAACATTTTTGTAATTAAAAACAAAAATAGAAAATGTTTTCCAAAATAATAAATTCTTGAGTTCTTGTTTTGAATGTGGTTTATGTTGATGTGAATGTGGTTGTGACAGCAAGACCAAGATTATTACCCTGGTAGAAGGAAAAGAGGGAAGGACTACAAGGAGGGCATGGTAGGATGATTTTGCGATTGTTCTTTCGTTTAGTGTGTTTGAGGCTTAAGAGAACGTAGTTTTAGTGCTCACTTTTTCTTTTTCTTTGTTTTAATGTTTTATGCAGTATGAGCTTCCGTTCTATTATCCTGGCCAAGTAAGTAAGCTGTTGAGCTATTATTCATTGTCAAGCATGATGTTCTGATGTCTAGAAAGTAGAAACTTTACTTTTGGTCTATCGTGAGATTTCTACGAGTGTTAGCATTGTCTTTGATTTTTTATTTTTGGCTCAGTGATGTCCCTATTTGGATAATTGTGTTTGTAATCCAATAGATAATGATAATCCTATTTTTGTTTGGCTTTGTTTCATCTCCACGCTTACATATTATTCAGACATACTTTTTCTGTAATCTCTTTATCATAATTCATAATAGAAGTGTGGAATGGAGATTCAAGTTTTTGTAAGTACCTGAAAGATAATTTCATATATTGTCGTTAATTACTTGGGACATTTTTCTATGCAGATTTGTGTAGGGAAGGTGACAATGTTGCATCTCTATCAAGGGGCATTTGTTGACATTGGCGGGGTACATGATGGGTAGCTATCAATACTTGTGTTAGTCCTTTTAGTGTTCTTCAAATCTTTTCTATGTGGAGTGTTAATTTTCTTATTGTTTTGAATGCTATAGTACTACTCAGATGATAATGAGTTCCTTCCATTATCATAATCTTGCTAATTGAGTAGCTACAATTTTAGAATGTGCGAGATTATTTAATACATACATAATCAATCTTGCAGGGGACAAAAATAACTACTAGATGTATTTTCTAAACTGGGGAAAAGTGACCTCATAAGCATTGTAGCACTGAAATACTCTATTGACATAGGTAGCAGGGTTAGGAACATGTATTAAAGGACACATCTTGAGACTAGTTAAATCTTTGGATTTTGGATCCATTCTTTTGATAGAGAAAAAGGATTTATAGTTTAAATATGAGAGAGAAGTATTCGTTTAGCAGTTGGTTATTGAAGACGTGTCAACAGTATTCTATTTATAGTTTTAAACGATCCCTTTTAGTAAATCTTCAAAAACTAATGTTTTCTTTTTATATTCAGCCATGAATTAGTACATATTTTCTTCTATTTCCTGTAGCTGTATTACCAGTGCACTCACATTGTTATCGTCAATAACTTTGAGGCTTTGCTTCTATAGCAATTTTATCTTGTTCAGTGTTACTATTTGACATTTATATTTTTATGTGATTGTTCTTCTGGAAGATTCATCTACTGTGTTGTGTTTTAGGTGGGTTCCTATAAAGAACAATGATTGGTATTGGATTCGCCATCACATAAAAGTGGGTATGCACGTCATTGTTGAAATTACGGTGAGTGTCTCAGTCACTAGTTGAGAATTTCACATTAGTTGTCACTAACTGTTCACCTGATATTATTACCTTCTAAGATAGAGATGAAGCTTTTAGCCTATACTAACACTCACCAAATTGCAGTCTGTGTCAATTCATTGGTAGGAACCTTGTCAGCACTGCATTTTTTTGTTCATATTGTTTTGCTGATGTTTTGAAATACCTGAACATGTATTGTGCAAGGTAAAATTTCTCTCTCTCTCAGTTGCACTTACTGCCTCTTTGGGGGAGGGGGGAGGGTATATAAAATGGAATTCCAGGTTGGTGGCCTCTGCATCTGGGGCAAGACCCCACCTACCCACCAGAGGCATTGTCCCTAGTTTTTAGGTATATGGCATTTATAGCTGAATTTACAGTTCACCATCCCTGGCTCTATCCCAGAGGGAAGCAGGGATATGCTTAACCTTACTGAGGACCCAATCTCAAGCCTATCCACCATGTGCCTGATTTAAGGACCAAACCTGGGCACTCCATGAACTTGGTGTATGTTGTGGACCATTAACCACAACCCTCAGTGGTTATTGGCTCTTTTTTTCTTTTTTTATCTATTTTTGGCACTAAGTTAGGGCAACTCTCTTGCTTCAGAGTTTGCATTAATACACCATTGATTTAACCATGTCACTGGCTGTATGTTACTGAAGTTTTTTTCTTGTGTATCAAATCAATATGTTCAATTTTTCTGCATCTGTTCATAGGCAATGTAAGTAGGATAGACAAGGCTACATTACTGATTCTGTATCCATAAATTGTTTCCTGACTAAATTTGAATATCAAATGAATTTTAATCACTGCAGTGTTAGTTTCCATGATTTCTGTGTTTAGACATAAATGGATTTCTTTTACCATCTGTTCACTTATTTACATTTTGTTTTGCAGGCAAAGCGAGATCCTTATCGCTTCCGTTTTCCTATTGAACTTCGTTTTGTTGATCCAAATATTGATCATCTGATGTATGATTATGTGTTTTTGACATTCAACTTTCTGCAACTCATTCTTAGTACACAGTTTAATCTTTATTAATTTGATCACATTGAAGCTGTAAATTTAATATTTGTTTCATTTTCATACTTCAGCTTTAACAGATTCGACTTCCCACCAATATTTCATCGGGATGAAGATACTAATGAAGATGAATTACGGGTTTGCACCTTTCCCTTTGTTATGCCAAACCACCCCAATCTTGCTGCATAAGTAAAGATATTCTGCGTTCATGGAAGCTCTTCCACAATAACTCTGCTGTGATCACTTTCATGTTTTCTTTTTGGAAAAGCATTCAAATGTGTCTTTTTCTCTGGGTCTGTCAGTATCTAATTTTATTTAATTCAAGATATTTTCATGAGGTTTGGTTCAGGAAAAGTATCGGTTCCATAATGCTTTATTATAATCATGCAGACTAGATGCTAATGCTTGGATGATACTATTTACAAATCATGGATTCTATATAATGCTTGGTTTTAATACAATACATTAGGGCCAGATTGATCAATTGGACTTTAGCTTCATTTGTATTACATTGATACAGTTGAAAGAGTGGGTAACAAAGGTTTAACTTTTACAAAATCATTAGTTCCTTTTCAATGGAGAATATTAAATATTGAGGTTCAACTCCCCCCCACCCCCCTGCGCGGGTGATTGTTATGAACCTGTCAAAATGTGGCTTGTTTTTAATATAGTGTTATTATGTTAGTTATTCTTTTGATTTGAGATTTAAAAATTTGCAGCGTGACAGTGGAAGACCTCCTGTTCCTAGAAAAGATCCAGGAGACAAGCCAGAGGAAGAACCTCTACTGTCTAATCATCCATATGTCGATAAGGTATATTCTCATAACAAATTCATCTCTTTAAATTAGTTTCAAGGAACATTTGTGGTGGACTGTTTAGCTCCTGCATTGCATGCTTCTCTGTTTTAACTCCAAATTTGTCCCATTCAAGAATATACGGTCAATACACATCAATGGTGGGTCCAGGTATTTGCTTAAGTTACATTATTACATAAAAGCGTTGAATGCAAGATATAATCTGAACTCTGAAGATTAATGGCACTTGCTTTGAGTGGTATTTGCTAAACCAGCGGCAAGTGTACCAGGTTGGGACAAATGCACAAGTAATATATTGCAAGTGAAATAAGTATCATCCTTAGGGATTGATATTCAAGTACCAATTCACAAGTCTTTTTAACTATTTGGACTTAATGTTTGTGAATTGAAGAGAGTTCACAAGAAACTAAAGGCAATGGATTTTTTTAGTTTCTAACAAGACTTAATTCAAACTCCCTTCAATTAGTGATCAAATTCACCCAATTAGCTAATCAATTCCTTGATACCTTAACCCTTTATCCTAACTCAAGAATTCCATTCCTCAAATTTCATAAATTAGGGCAAGCATGAGAGTTCAGGAACTCACCAAGATCACATGCACATCATTGTCTATTCCTAGATTAACAACATATATTGTGAGGGACTCCAAATGTAACTGACTACCAATTTTCCAATTGTATAATTAAATCTGAAATCAATTCATGGTTGATCAAATCATGAAAGCATTAAGCAAAGGAGCAATCACTTAATTGAAGAACAAGAATTGAATTAATAACAAGTCTAATTGCAAAGAGGTCCAGTTGAAATCTATCATCCCCCAGCACTAAAGAGTTTAGCTACACATGGAGAGAAAGAAAATGAAACAAAAAGAGAAAGAGATCAAGAAGAACTCCATAGGTTTTGATGAACTAAGGCCTTGATTCACTTCAAGATCTCTTGTCCTTGCACCAAGGATCCCAATTTGCCTCTGAACTCAAACACCAGCAAAGTTTACGAAAATCTTTTCAAAATGTATTTATATTATAAACCTCAGTGCCAACCTTGTCATGGTCAAATTTGGACATTGCTATGCTCTATAACCTGAGAAAAAAAAAGAAAAACAACCAAAATCCTTCAATCATGCTCCCTTCAGAACACTGCTCAGTGTTGCAACGTTCATTTTTGGGCATTGCAATGTTGGCTTGACAGCAAAATGTTTTCAACTTTAGTTTCTAATTCTTCTGACATGCTTCCAAGCACTCCTTCCAAGGCTGTTTTCAATTCTAGGATCAAGTAGTCCCAAAGGAACTTGGTGTCACTTGAGTTACAGCTCTTGGTTTATGACATAATAACTTTCATTTGCTATGTTTGAGTTGAACAACATTTGGACAAATCAATTGTGTGCCGATAAAACTTAACTAGAAACTTAAAAAGACTTGCGACATGAGCCTCCTTCAGTGAGTGACTTGGCATATGATGCATTGTATATTGTCACAATTCTGTTATTATAGCCATGTCTTGAATTCTTTTTTATCTTTATTTGCCATCACTAAACTGCCTTTTATCTTGCAGTTGTGGCAAATTAATGTAGCTGAGCAAATGATTTTGGATGATATGGCGATTAATCCTGATAAATATAAAGGCAAAAAACTGTCAGACTTGGCTGATGAAGAAGATTTTGATGAACAAAATGCTGTTCAGTATACAAAAGTTCATTATAAGAAGACATTACTACCACAAACAACTCTGGTGAGTACTGTTCTTATGAAATTGCATTCATATGGTTGCTGATTTGTTTACCTATTTTGTTTTTTAACACTTTGGCAGAAAACAAGTGTCAAAGAGCTCGACTTAGAGGCTGCACTTGCTGAGCGTGAGGTCAGCTTTCCTTTTTTGCTAAAAGCCTTTCTCTGTTGTTGGTAATGCATATTACACAGCTGATTAGAGGGGGGCACCATAGCTTAATCTGTGAAAATTAATTTTACCATATGGGAAGTTGAAAATTTTACTCAGGTTCCTTGACCTTGTCATTCAATATCTTCAGTTTGAGATACATGGAGTAGTTTTCCTCTTTTCAAAATCTGAGATGTTACCTTTTTGGTATACAGCTCCATATTAAACTAAGGAAGGAAGCAAACGACAGAGGTGAGAAATACAAAATTACCAAACTGAGGCGCAATGTTGAGATGGATGAGTATGACTACATGCATTGGCGTAGATCATTTGAGGAAAGAGAAGCATTGATTAGAGACATCAGCTGGTACTATTATGTTAATATTCACCAACCTAAATTCCTGTTCTGATGCATTGATTTTTACCCATTATTTTTCCCCTTTCTGCAGTCGCAAAGCTCTTGGTCTGCCATTGGAAGAGCCAGGAAGGTATATGGATGCTAGTTATTTTGGTAAAGACCAATATGATCCTACAAATCCTCTGTATCGTTATGACTACTGGGGGGAACCCAAGAATTCAGAGAAGAGCATGCAAGAGCGGATGACAGATATCCATAACAAAAAAATTGTGGGCAAAGGCAATGTTTGGTATGAAATGTCGTATGAAGATTGCATCAAGCAACAGATGGAAAGAGAAGCCCGGTCTAAGGAACAAGAAGGCGAAGAAGTTAAAAATGAAGATACAAGGCAAGGTCAAGGTGATGAAGATGAGGATGACGACGACGATGATTTTGACTTCAGTATTCTGAGCAGTCTCGGTAATAATTTCTCAGATCAGCCTCATGTTAATGGGACCGAGTCTTCTACAATATCAGGTGAGGGCATGTTTGAGGATTGATGCTGTGATGCGTCATTGTATTTTTGGTTGGGTTTAGGGACTGCCTTGTCTCGAACCTGGAACACCATAGCGGTATTACATTGAGCAAACCATTAGACCAGGATGTAGACACGCATAATGCATCATTGTGTAGCTAAAGTAAAATGTACAGTTAGGCTGAGAAACATGCCTAAATTTTGGCAGGGTACAATGTATTCACAACGGCAATCTAATTTATTTGTATGTTTACGAAATTGTCATATGATTGCGCTCTTACGAATTTGCAAAAGGAAAAAAAAAAAAAAAAAAAGGAACAAACCGTGGTCAGGTTGACTGATACAACCATTTAGGTTTTTTCGTGAAATGAGAATCAAGAAAAGACATTTTGTGAAATGTTCAACCATGCAATTTTAAACTTTACAGTTTAAGCAAAATATTAAATTATTGTAAAAATAGTTTCGAATTTTGTGTCAATTGATATATTACGGAGAACTTTCATTTGCGTAATTGACTACAGTAGTTGAGACAGGCCCATTTAAAAGATGCGACCTTCAACAATTTGTATGAAAAAACTATATAAATAACACGATATACTTGCAAATCTTTGTATCAGGTAACCTGACGTATTCCCGTCCTTGATCCTAGTTTGTTAATTCCAAAAAGTTGTTAAAAAATGTAAAGGCTTGATCGGTAAAGTAGAAATGTTCACGACGCATTAGTATGTAATATTTTGGTTCCTAGAAGATTAGAATTTGATCATTTTAGTTCCTCAAATATAAATTGATCCTAAGGTTTTAATTATTATTTTATATATATATATAACAAAGTTTAGATTAGGAAAAAGCATGTTCCCTTGCAAAATCAGGGAAAACCACCAATCTTAGCGAGGACTTATAGTGAAATTTACATATTACTTACCAACAAGGTAAATTTGAGAATCAAACTCAAGTTAGAGCTAGTGTGAGTGGAAGACTTGACCACATGTGTCAACCCTGTTGGCTAAAGTTTTAAATTTTCAAGCCATCATTCTAGTCTCTAGTTAATAATCATGACTTAACACTAATTGAAATACATATACATCATGTTAAATATCACATTAAATGCACATGTAGCAAGAAAACGGTGTCATTGTGGTTCATGAAAGATCATTTCCCTTTTCCCAAAACCACACCAGCCACCACCCTTTGCTTTACCACAAATTTCATGCTTGAAAGCATACCTCCACTACATATCCCATAGTCTCAACCCCAACAGGCAAACTTCCACACATGAACCTCAACACATCATGAAAAGCAAGAAAACTAATCCTAATAAACTTAGAAAACAAAGGATAGTAGAGAATGAACAAAAGAAGATTAGGCTTTTCAGCCTTTGGGTTTGACAGCAACAAAAAAGATCTGGTTTGCATAGAATAAACCATCAATTTAGTTTCTGAAATATTATCTTCTCTCTTATATAGTCCTTAAAATAATAAAATTATAGAAATAGTTTCTTAAGTATTGAATATCTATCAATTTAGTTTGAGTTAGTATATTTTACTAATGTTCAAGAACCAATTTGATGAATTTTTTAATATTTGGAGGACTACTTATTATGATTTTTAATACTTGATAAACTACTTATATAATTTTATTATTTTAAGAACTATATAAGAGAGGAGTAATGCTTCAAGAACTAAATTGATGGTTTATTTGCATATTGGGGTGTTTAGGTTTGCGATAGATGTGGAGGCTAGGTTGGGTTTAAGGCATGGCTAGCAGATTTGCGATGGAATAGATGGAGAGGTTTAATTTGTGTGGAGGCAGGGGCATACAGTATGTCTTGTATGAGAGCGTGGAGGCTTGCGAGGAGGGTGGTGTGGAGGTTGTTTGCGGCCGGGTCGATTATTGACAGCTTTATGCAGCTTGGTAGTGTAGAGGTGGAGGCGGTTCGCAAAATTTGCTTTGGATTGTGGGTTTGGCACGGTGGTCAATAGTTACAATGACTCTGGTAGATTGATGTGCAACACCTGGCCTAGATAGAGGGACCTATTTGCAACGAGTTAAGTTACCAACAAAGACTCGCAGGAAATTATACTGATCAGGCATTGCCGCGAAACCCAATCCCATGAAACACCAACCTAAACCTCCACTTCTTTCTCTTCCATAACCACCTCTACCCCATCAGACTTGAATATAACCTTTGCTAGCTACCCCAACCATAACCGACAGCAATCCACATATTTGACGCCCCAAATCTTTGCAACCCACGCGGTAAGGCCCTCACCCAGCTACAAAAATCACACCACACCCCAGAATTCAGGAAAGATTAACGATTCATGAACCGCAAGATCGATTTGTCTTTTTAAAACAGAAATGAGCAATCCCTAATCTTTTAGCACTAAAATGACTATTTACTCACATTTTAATCATGTGCTACTTTAATTTTGCAACTCAAGAAAACCAAAGATAAATTATCCACCTGCTCACATCATTTGAGACGATGAAACTCGTCTCAAAACCTGCCTAGCATCTTACACCGATTAGGAAATAACTAATAAAAGGAGTCTTCACACCACTAGACTCGGTCAAAAGACACTGCAAGGAAAAAATAAATAGAAAGAATTGATTTTACCTTGGCTCTAAAATATTTTACATTGTCAGAGATGCTAACTACATGAGGTCAGACATAGAACTCGTTACAAATGAGTTCCATTTCACAAGCAAAATTGGACATATCCTGATTGATACAAACTTTCTATCCAGATACCAAAGCCCTTCAATAATGGGGGCTGCGAGCTTGCTATCCACATTTTCAGAAACCATTTCCCAAGTTAAAACCAAAATTAATCAGAAAGAAGCAAAACCAAATCCAATCTTCACTCCTTTGCTATAAGTTTTTGCTATCCCATCTTCAAACTTAGGTGTGAACCAGCATCAGACCAAACAAATAGTGATTATCCTCTGCACCCCATAGCGACAAAAAAGCAGCATCCCTAAGTCCAGCAACTGCTCCCAAAAACAATCGTTTATATATTTGCTCAAAATAATGGAACAATCAAGGGGAACAAATCAATCAATTTCCCCTTCTTCCACATCATTTGATGGTCCTGCAGCACCACTTGGAGACAGTTCCTCCTCCTCCTCCTCCTCCTCCTCCTCATCAGCCTTCATGTACAATCCTAGCTGTTCTAAGGGATTTCCCTGTAGCGTGAGCCTACCCAATCCATTTTGAGGTTCATCTGCACTTGTTTCCTCTTTGAAACTTGGCATACGTTCATCATGTACAGCACTCAGCATCTCTAGATCTTCCAAAAATTGACTGCTCTCATTGATGTCAACAGTTTTCTCCATCTGCAAACAGCACTATTTAGTGAAACATACAAGGAAGATGAATTTGCATCCTATCATACTTTCCTTATGATGATACCTTTTGCAAAGCCTGACGTGCTGCTTCTCTTTCCAGTTCCCTTTTCCTTTTGGCTTCAGCTGCAGCTTCTGCTTCAGCTTTCCTCTGAGCCTCTTCTGCAGCCTTTGCCTCTGCCTGCAATCGAGCTTTCTCTAATACCACCATAAACAAATTATAAATATCAGTTGAATCTTGGAAACCTGAAGCACTATTTTACGACAGAAGGACTTTTGACCATACAGAACAATATTACAAGATTTAAAATAACAAACCAACCTTCTTTCTGCCGCCTTTCAAGATCTTCTCGCTCTATCCTAAGTTTTTCAGGATCCCGCTTCTCATCCTGAGATCAAGACAGAGTTAAAACACCAGATTTTAAATAAAACTTTGCAATGACGTTGGCAAAGCTTTCAATAAAGACAGTAATGATGGTAAATTGGTAATTACCATATTTGAAGATACTTTAGCAGTCACAAATCTGCTCTATAGGTGGGAGAAAGAGACAAAAATACTAAACACTTCAAATTTTGATGTTTTTCAAACGTCTGTTTTCACCCAATAAACCTATTCTATTAATGCAGGGAATTAAAATTGCAATTAACAAAGTACCCCCCTTAACAAACCTTTTCAAGGGCTTTCTCTTGAGCTTTAAGTATGGTGTCAGCAAACCGGCTCCTTAATAAGGCTGCACGGTAGAGCTTTTCGGGAGAGACTTGCCTCTTAGATGCAGCACTCTCCCCTAAAATGTTACAGCATGAACAGTGAGATCATACCCCCAAAACAAACAGCAGACAGATTTCTTCAATGTTTTGAGCTTACCCTCTTGATGGCTTTCTAGCTCAGTAACAACAGGCTTAGTCTGGGAACTCTGCTCAACTTGGCCTCCCACATTTGTTGAATCTATATAGAAAGAGATCAGGCAACAGTGGCTGAGGCATCCTCATCAAAAGTAATGCCAACAAACCATAATATGCACATGATTACTGCCATCAACTTTGGTACTCACCCTTTACTGTTTTTGAATTACCAGGATCCCCTTTGTTTTGATCTGAAGTCAAGCCAGATCCTACATTTTCCTGCAATACATAGTTTTTTTAAACAATGATACTGATCAAACCGGAAGAAAATTGCATTTTATCAAAATACCAAGACATCTGATACCACATGTATCCCAATTACCTTGGTAGCACTAACAGGTTCTGATGCTTTAGCCATATCCAACTCACTACCAGATGAACTACCTGAGTCTGAATCTGTTGTGCCACAATTGCATGAGTCAGACAAGAATAACATATTCCAACATAAAGAATTCATTTTCCAGTGATTAATTTTGCCAGAATCATGATCCAAACAAGCAGAGTTGTCAGTATCTACTGAATTTATAAGAAAACAGTGAAAAAAAAACATATCCTGAAAAGTGAAAAATGTCAAAAGTATGCACTAACACGAACCACTGGATGAAGAGCCAGATTCACTACTAGAGCTGCTTGAACTACTGCATTTACTGTTTCTATTAGTACCATCTTTTTCAATCTCTAATGGAGGATAATTTGAAATAGGAGGATCATTCCCACCAACAATGTCCACATCTTCCTCAACCTGTTCATTTCCTGCATTTGCAGTGAGAAATAAAGAACCACACTTAGTGTCAATTATTTATATAATATGGATACAAAAAAACTTACCAACACAAGAAACAGAATATACCTTTGCATGGTTGCATTGATGAATTGCTGAACCCTGATTCATTCAGAAGCTGCACAAAAATCAAGCAAGCAAAATTTGTCAGTCAAAATGATACACACACCATAGATGATTCATAGACCTGCACATAATAATAGTTTAGTGTACACACACGCACACGTATAAGCGGGAATCCACCTATCCTGTGTAAGACTCTTAACACACACTATGGAATAATTTTTTATGAGTGTCAAATTTCATCAATTCAATTTTTAGATTGAAAGTTATTATAAAGCAGATCAAGATCATATAATTTGATAGAATTTACAAATTAAAAATTAGCTGATCTACCTTTTGTTGACGTATCATATGCTTTTAATATAAATTTCAACATCAACTATTCAATTAAATACTTAACAATATTTAATTTATCTCAAATTTGACATGAAGGAGCGTCACGAAAATATTACATAAATGTGACAATTGGATTAGTTACACACACACAAAGAGAAAGAGAGACCTCCATTTCACACTGTCCAGGTTTTGCCTGGGATCTTTGCTTCTCCAGCATATAATCATCAAGAAGCTTCCGCAGTTTGAATAAGGTATCATCACTAAGAGCATCAATATCGATCTCAATTTCATCATCATTGGTTTGCCCTGCATTATAACTTTGCTCTCTCAAGAAATCTACAATGGCATCAGGCAGCTCTCCAATCAGTGCCTCCAACTCTTGACTCAATTTATGCTTCTCCTCAACGGTCATGATTCTTTTAACAGGCTCTGGCTTGACATTAGTGTCATTTGGTGTTATTTTCTTCTTTTTTGTGGGAGGAACTTGGTCGGAAATTTCTGTTTCCACACGAGTAGGTCTTGAAGGCTCAGATGGGACACAATTCATAACAGGAATTTTCTTCTCTATGGCCTTCCATCTCGTTTCAAAAAATTTACTAAGGGTCTCTGCCATGATGTGTACATCATTGCCAGGTGGATTATAAGTCATTGCATTAGAGAAAGTCAGCCGCACATCAGCAGCAAAATCCATTGGATTTGAATATTCACCAGAAGTTATTCTCCTCTTCACAGTACCCAAATCCATTGGATACTTGATGACAGTGAAATAATCCGGAATGTTCAATTTAACAACGTCAACTGGAGTGTTAAAAACCCAACCAAATTGATGAGACATCAATCGGCTAAGTAATGTCTCACACAGTTTCATCAACGTAGCATATGAAGTCACTGGTGCAGCAGGTTTTGCATGTTCAAAACGCCCAGACATACTTTTCTTTGTCTTGGGACCATTATGTCCTGGTAAGGGCCTTTTCTTACCATGTGGCACCAATACTTCCTTTGTCATATGCTGGCTCTCCAGCTTAGGCCTCTTCTGTCCTGCACTGCTGCTCCTTATGTCACTGGAGGGAGACAATCCAACAACGTTTGAGTTCATACTCTCATATTTCTTCTGAAGTTCCCTTACTTGTTCAAGTTCCCAAGTTAACCTCAGTTTCAAATCCTTTCTCTCAAAACCCGACATCTTTGATAATGAGAAAAGTTGAAATGGTACATCAAAACTACCATAACCACCAGCATTCAAACCAAGGCACTTCCTCTTCGGTGCACAAGAATCTGCCGATGCCGTCATCTCTGTATCAACCCTTCCCAAGCTACCCAACCCTTCTGATTCACCCATAGTCTCTACAGCATGCCGAAAATCGGGAACAAAGCCAGTAGCATAACCTTTGGAGTATTTCCTAGACTTCCCCATGATCTGTGAATGAGAATACTTCCTGGATTCCTTTTGTCCAGCAAACTCTATAGGTACAGTTGGTGCCATAAGATAAAATCACAACAACTGCACATATCAACTCCCACACAGAAATCTCTGAAAAAACCCCAATCCCCAGAAGCACAAATTAAGCCTTATCCTCCAAATTTTAAAGCAAAATATCATAAAACCCAGTGACGGGTGTACTTCTCTCATACCCTATCGCTTCCTATCCGAAAATGTCGAAACTAATGACAGTCTTTTTCCTCTTTCAAGGTGAAATAGCAATAATCACTTAATGCCCGCGAGCATTTCCTATCAATCACGCAAGATTCCTTAAAATCCCTATTTCGCACTCCCGAGTGAGCAATGGCACCCTCATTATTTCAAATCGACCACACAAAAAATCAAACAATAGCAAAAAACGAAATGAAATGGCGCAAAGAATAATGGAAGCATAAACCCTAGATCTCGAAAACGGGCGATGGAAGGAAAAGAAAATGTGCGAAACCCTAAGGGAGAATCCAATTGAGAACCTGGATGTATAGCGGGACCTCGCAAATGCAACGTGCCTCAAACCCTAACAACGACACCATTCCATTGCACGCTTACCTTCTTAACTCAGAGAGAGCGAGCGAGCGAGAGAGAGAGAGAGCGAGCGAGAGACCAAATGTATCGTAATGAATGTATTTGTGCCCAAAAGCCAAAGGGTTGAGCGGTGGCTCCTCTCTCTACTTAAAAGTCTCATTTCGTTTCGACAATCCCAGATCCAACGGCTCATATCCATTTTAATCGCACGGTCAGCGATGTTTTCCCGCTTGCTCTGTGAAAACAGCTAACTGTCCATCAATTATCAATTTATCATATTAGTATTAAGGTTAACATAAACCCAACTTCACTTACAGCTCATTTTCAATCTTTTTTTTTTTCTTATTTTTTATTTTTATTTTTTATTATATCATTTATTACATTTATCATTTTTTTTCTTTTTTTTTATATATTTCTTTTTTTGTCTCTTTTATTTCTATCTACATACCCCAAAAATAGAATATACGGTAATAATTTTTCTTAGAGTAAATTACATTGATATTCCTTAAGGTTTTGTCGAATTTCACCTGATACCTTTCTTTTTTTTGTCTCTACACCAACTTTCCTTAATTGTTTGAAAAACATTACACTGACACCTTTTATATATTACATTAATCTTTCTTAATTGTTTGAAAAATATTACACTATATACTTCTATAAGGGTGGTTGTTATAAACGTTAAAAAAGAAG
Organism: Spatholobus suberectus; assembly: GCA_004329165.1. NCBI lineage: Eukaryota > Viridiplantae > Streptophyta > Magnoliopsida > Fabales > Fabaceae > Spatholobus > Spatholobus suberectus. The sequence continues at coordinate 65,770,371 of CM014729.1, forward strand.
GAGAGTTTGTGTAATCTCAAAAAAACTCAGAAGTATTAGTGTAATTTACTCTTTTTCTATCATATTTGGCTGAAAATTTTATGAAAGCCTCAAGCTTGAAGGTTAATTTATCTAAATCCCCGACATTCTTTTCCTCTGGTGTTCCTAGAAGGAAAATTCAAAAGTGCACTAACATATACTAATTCCCCGAAAAAATATCTAAGCTTTCCAATTTTTAAGGGTCGTGTTAAAAAGTCAGATTTTAATTTCATTATTGACAGGTTGCAAAAGAAGCTTGGATCCTAAAAGAATAGGTTCTTAAATAAGGCTGGTAGAGTGACCCTAGCTACATCAGTCATGAATTCTATACCCAATTATTGCATGCAAATTTATAAAGTTCCCACCGGAATATGTGATGTGTGTTGTTGTCCGTTCTATTAGGAATTTTATATGGAAAGGCAATATAGGGGAAGGAAGTGAACCTGGTGGCTTGGGATAAAATGGCCAAACCTAAAGTATATGGTGGCTTGGGTGTTAGAAAGGCCAAGGAAACCAATCTAACGCCCTTAGGAAGCTAGTTTGGGATATTCAACATAATCCCCAAAAGCTTTGGATGAGGTGCATATATCATAAATATGGCATTACGAGGCATTTTCTCAATGAGCTGGAGAAAAAAAGGTCTTTTATTTAGAGATCCATAATTCAAGCTCGTGATAAGCTTTAAAAGGGTTATACATATGGTTGGTTTTGGCAATGGGGAATCATCATTTTGGTATGATTACTAGATAGAGCAAGGACCTTTGTGCTCAAAAGTCACCTGTGTCAATATACAATACGCAGTTTTTAAAATCAAGGATGTTTATGTTAATGATTAGTGGTAGTTGCATTCTCTGGCGACAAACATGATATAAAAAACATCATACAAAATCTATATATTCATCTCCACTAGCGCACGAAGGATGTATGGATTTAGGGGAATAATCCAAAAGGTGTTTACAGGGCTCGAAGTGGATATTATTGGCTGTTGAATAGTCAATACCGCGGAATAAATAATTCCTCCTGGATGTGGATTTGGAGGATAAAAGCACCAGAAAAAAAAATCAAATTTCTTATTTGGTTGGTGGTGCATGATGCGGTCTCAACACTCACTCTCTTAGCACATAGGGGAATGAGTCACACAAGCATTTGCCCAGGATATTTCGCTGCACCTGAAACATTACTGCATTGTGTAAAGGATTGCACCCTTTCCAAACAATTGTGGGAGAATTTGAGAGTGAGAAAAGCTCATTTTTTTGGTCCAAACTTGCGTTGCAGACTGGATCAAGACAGGCTTACGTGGGTCTAGTACTCACATATTTTCTTGCAGGCATATGGAGGGCCTGGAGGGCTCGTAATAGTATATGCATTAATCATGAGCATTTGCCTCTTCCTCGGCTCCTCAACATGACGAAAATTCTTAGCCACCTCATGCATACTAGAGAATCTGTTGTTAGATAAAGGTTTGTGTCCTGTCATCTTTCTCGTGAAAATGCTATCATTCTTAATGTAGACTGGAGCAGTAATGGGAACCCTAGGCGAGCAAGGTTTGACGGGTTGGTTCGTTACTCCACTACAAGAAATAAGGTTATTTGTAGCGACTTTTTTCCAGCAACAAATGAGTTGTTGGCAAAGATAGACATTGCCAACGATATTTGAATTTTGTTGCGATAAGACTTTCTTTTTGTCAACAAAATTGATATCGTTGGGAAAACTGTACGTGTACCAGCGACTTCAAATGTTGTTGCCAATGCATGCATGCTATGCTAGCGACATTTGAATTTTGTTGTGATAAGACTTTCTTTTTGTCAACAAAATTGATATTGCTGGGAAAAATATACATATACCAGCGACTCTAAATGTCGCTGCCAAGGCATATATGTTATGCCAGCAACATTTGAAGTTGCTAGAAAAAGTACCCTTTTATGCCAACAACGTTAGTAGTTGTTGAGAAAAGGTGCTCTTCTATGTCAGCATGTCTATTATCGCTGGGAAAAAGTACCCTTTTATGTAGGCTTTTCAGGGTATGGGAGGTATATGCACACTTACTCGTATGGAGTTGCTTGCAATATTCCATGGTCTCAACCTAGCTAATAGCATGGGACTGGATCACATCATCTGCTACTCTTACTCTAAAGTTACCATAGCTTTGATCTCAAATAAGCTCCCCCTATCGCTCGTATGCCTTGTTGGTGCGCAAAATAAGGGACTATGTGAATCAAAATTGGCAGGTTTCTTTCCTTCATACCTTGCGAGAAGGAAATCAAAGTGTTGATTTCTTGGCTAAATTGGGTGCTTCTCGGGATGTGTAGTTGGAGTTCCACAGTTCTCTTCCTCCTGATTTGAGTCTTGTTCTTGTTGTTGACTCTACAAGGGTACAGTTTTCTCAGTTGTAATTTTCCTTTCTGTGTTTTTGTATTTTCTTTCCTTGTACTACACCAAAAAAAAATATTTGACTAAGTCCAGTGTATCTTAGAAAAAAAAATGACGGTTATTGATTAAAAAATTGTTTAAAATAATTCAATAAATTTATGAATTATTATATATATATATATATATATATATATATATATATTGTAATTTTAATTATAGTTAATTATTATTATCAAAGCTTTATTTCTTAAAATAAGTCTGTACTTAGCCAATCTCACCATCATCATCATCATGATAATAATATCAAATTTGTTAATTATTATTTTAATAATATTAGTTATAGAATCAAAAGTAAAACACTATTAAAAAGTATAATATTTAATGTTATAAATATATCATATTTTTAATAAAAGTTTTATTTATTAATTTATTGATAAGATAAGAATTAGCAAAACTTTTTATTATCATATTATCTATACTTGATTAGTATTATCAGCAAAACACAAGCTTGTTAAATAAATTAATAACAATTTTTAAAATTATTATGGTAAAATTGTTTATATATGTTTATATATGTTTAAATATATAAATAGCTCTAATTTAGGATAAAATATATGCTCTTTTTCTATAAATATTACAGTAATATTTATAATTATTAAAATATATTGTATTATCATATTTATTGTATTTTATTTATTTGTTAGAATTAGGATGCTCTGAAAATAACTTATTTACAATTTATTTAGGGTATGTTTAGTCCAATTTTTGTTTTTGAACTTAAAAGCTACTTTTAAGTTAAAGCTAAGGGTATGTTTGGCTTAATTTTTCTTTTACTTAAAAGTTACTTTTAAGTTAAAGTTAAATATAAGAGCTTAAGTATAAAAGTAGAAGTTTTTTATCAGTTTTTATGTATTTATTTTTTGCATAAAAGCACCTTTTAATATAAAATTATTTGATAAAAAATTTATAAACTTTGATTTTGTTTAAAAATATAAAAAAGTACATTTGTAAAAATAAAAAACATTGGTGAAACTAATTTAGTTTACATAAAATTATTTTAATGATAATCAAAATAAAAAAAATTCAAATCATATATTTAAAATTTTTGATTTTTTAAAATGTTACAAATTATTTTAATAATAATTTATTTTAGCAATGATTTGCATATTATATATATATATATATATATATATATATAAATATTAATCAAAGAAATTTAAATATTGAATACAAATGATAAAATGTTTTACTTATTATATGTTATTGTTTAATAATAAACACCAAAAAGAATATTGTTGTTTAATAATATTTTTAAATAAACAAAAAATAACCACCAAGTGTGTAGATCAACTGTCATGGGATTGTTTCTAAAGAAGCAAGAAGAGAATTACTCTTGTCCCTAAGGAGATTTAATATAGTTTTGATGATTTAGCCTCTTGATGAGTGCAAATTTGTAATGTGTGTTTATGTATGTGTGTGTGGTTGTGTGTCTTGCATGATTTATCTTTATCTTTAATGGTTTGATGGTAATGAGCTCAAAGTTTAAGACTTAATGGTTTAACAAAGGGGTAACAAGTTTTTGTAAGTTTGAAATTGAGTTTAAAGATGAATAAATAGATAAAACTAAGTTTTAAATTGATAGAAAGTGAGGGCTACATATTAAAGCCTTAGAACAATTCAATCTTATGTTTAAGAACTATTTAATTGGTTAAATTAGCTTTGTAATCGATTAAATCCGTTTGAATTCGCATAAACAGTGGAAATTTGCACTATTTTAAGTAGTTACAATGATATGTAATGAGTTACATGTTTTCTGTTTTAACTAATTACAACATTATGTAATTAGTTATTTCTGTTGTAACTAGTTACATAATTTTGTAACCAGTTACATAATATAAAGCTATTTTTGTCCTATGTGAAAATAACTAGTTATAAAGCTATATAACTAGTTATTCAAGTAAAGACAAATTCATATAGGTGCTGTTTTAACTAGTTACACACAAAAATAACTAGTTAAACCCATTCAAAGTTCATTTTCCAGATTTAAAATAACAAAATAACTAATTACAAGACTACATAACTAGTTATTCCAGTAAGCTCTTTATATAAAGTCAAACTTAGTGAGTCCTTCAACACTTCCTTAGTACAACTACAATTTTCTAAATTTGAGAGAGAGCTTTTCTGGAGAGAATTCATATTATTCTTCTTCATCACTACAAGTTTTGGATCAAAGTCAAAGAGCTCATCATGGATCAATCTTGAGGATAAAGAAAAGTCTTTTCTTGGGTAAAGTTTGTTTAGTTCTTCATTGTCTTCCATTTATCACAAACCAAGATGATATCTAACCTTCTTTTAATTTGATTTTTGTTCTTGAGAGGGTGTCTCTCATGTCTTCCTTGTGGTAGGATTCCACAAGAAAGGATTCAAGTTTTTCTTGATAGGATTCAAGAAACTTGATTGTGTGGTTTGATTGATTGTAATTCTTGTGTTTGTGCATTGTGTTTGTAAACATTTGAATTACTTAGTGATAACACCAATTGGTTTGATTGGAAACTGGATGTAGATCACAGTGGTGGTGATCAAACCAGTATAAATCTTGTTTCCTCCTTTTCTTTCCTTAACTCTCTTGCTAGCATATTGAATATTGATCACTTGCATTTAAAATCATAAGGCTCTTTGCATAGAAAAGTTCAGGATAAATTGATTCAATCCTATTTCATTTGTATAACCAAATCAATTAAATTCAAAGTTTTTAAAAATATATAGTTATTCATTATTGAAAAGAAATTGGGGATTCTTGAAATTTTTGAAAGATCCAATTCACCCCCCTCTTGGATCCAGCCCTTTGTTTAACAGTTTCTAACTTAATCAATAGTCTCGAGTTCAAGTCCTGGGTATGCAGCTGCGTTAAATACTTAGAGGGAGAACTGATAGGAAAAACCATAAGTGTACTGTTGTCAAATAATTAAACATCGAATTCATAAAGACTCGATATTGGTTTATGCTTACCAATTCATCGCAATTTAAATAAAGAATGAATGAAGGATTATTGACTAGTAGAAAGATTATTTGAGTGTAAAAATAGAGATTTAAAGCAAATAATATAAACACAAGAATTATCGAGGTTAGAAAAAACAAATGGTGAGGATTAGGTTTCACACTATGACGCTCAACAACTTAATTTTACTACCTATACTCTTTTACTTGATCTTGTTGAAGGTAAATTAACCTAAGATACCTTTTGTTCCCTTTCAAGATACGAATGTGTATCTAATCAAATTTACCCCTCAAGCATGGTGCCCCTTAGTTGACGTGTCTTTCAATTTTCATTTTTATTTTTTACTTTTCTTCACTTTTCTAGGCTTGTGGTCTTCTCTTATGCCTTTTCCAAGGTCTGATGAGCTCCTTGTAGCCTCTCTCATGACTTAACATCACTCCAAGTTGTCAATCTTCAAGTTCAACAACAATTTCCACTAGTAGTAAGCCTCCTTGAGAACAAAAACACAAACAAAATCTCAAAAGTCCTAAGAGATAAAAATTAATTAAAGAAAATATAGGTGCAATTAATCCTAATTAACACAAAATGCATGCAAACCTATATGAAACTGATACTAATTATAATGTGAAATGCTACGCATCAAGAACTTTACCGCCTATAGTGATCCTGTCCTTCTTAAGCAAAGCAAAATTATCTTTCATGGAGGATACTTGTGATCAAAGTAATAATAAAAAAATCTCTAAAAAAATAATAATAAAATATAAGTGTACAACAAAATATAAGTATGCAACAAAGTAATAAATTAAAAAAAAAAGTAGCATAAAATATAGGTAGACAGCATTTAAAGTGAGGTCCAACATAAAAAAGCTTCACATAAGCTTCCCAAAAGCTCCTCCAATTAGCTTTTCTAAAAGTTTCTTATTCTCGTGATTTTTTCTAAAAAATAAGCTACTTATTTTTTTTAAGAGCTTTTATATAAATAGTGTTTGACCTAACTTCTCTTTTTAAGGAGAAAAAGAATCAAAAATAAGTCGGGCCAAACACTCCTTAAGAGTGTGTCTAGCAAGCCACTTTAGTAGCCTATAAGTTAATTTGACTAGTTTATAAGTTGGTTGACCAAAATAAGCTCGTTTGGTACATGAGCTTATTTTTATCCTTTTTTTTCAATTTAAAAACTCTTTTGCCTACCCTGTCATCCTTAGTGTTGTCATGTTTTGTCTTTCATGTTTTTTGCTCTCACATCCACACAAAGGACAATATGCATCATCAAACGCATCCATGACTAACTCGTCAATCGCCATTGCCACACTATTCTTTATAATATAAAATCATCAAATCTTCATCATTCCTTTATAATATAAAATTTAAAAATTATTCTATTGATTTTTAAGATGATAAGTTATTAGAAATAATTTCAAATATTGGGAATGATAATTATAATTATATATAGTTATAATCAAATAGCTAAATATGACCCTTTATTTCATTTTACATTTATTAGTTAGATTATTAGCTAATTTCACCTAATATTTTCAATTCAATTAGCTAGCTTATAAGTTTTTTAGTCTCCTAACTTATTGCTTATAAGCTTTTAGCTCCTAGCTTATAGCTTACAAGCTTTTAGCTAACTTATAAATTTTCATTTAGTCTATAAGCTATAGTTTTGCCAAACACACCCTAAAAATAAGAGCTTAAAAATAAAAGTAAAAGTTGTTTGTCAATTTTATTTTATTTTTGCTTAAAATTTTCTTTTAAGCTAAAAGCTATTTGATAAAAAAAATTTAAAAGTTTTAGTTTTATTTAAAACTAGTTATCTCACCAAGTAAAAAATATATTCATAAAATAAAAAGAAATGTGTAAAATTAGTTTAATTTATGTAAAACTATTTTAATGATAATAAAAATAAATACAAATATTTAAAAATTTTAATTTTAAAAATGTCAAAAATACTTTAATTAATAATATTTTATTTTAATGATGATTTGCAAAATAATATACATAATGTTAATTAAAGCAATTTAGAATAAGACATGACTTCTTTATCAAGTGATAGGACAATCAAATATCAAGTAGAACAAGAAATAGACATGACTGGATTCCAACGTAGGCATTAGTGTATAGTAAATAAAAATAAAAACCCTGCACAATAAGAAATATGCACGATGGGATTCGAACTAAGGACATTAGAAAAAAAAAAAAAAGGCTCCGCACAAGTTATATATAAGCTACTTTGGTTAGCTTTTATAAAAGCTCTTTTTTTTTCATTATCTTTTCTTAAAAATTAAGCTACTTATTTTTTTAAGTACTTTTTTCATAAAGATTGTTTGGCCCAACTTCTCTTTTTAAGAATAAAAAGGTAAGAAAAAAAATGGGCCAAACATTACCTTAAACTTGTCTTATGAATAACTGCTTGCGTAAGTGTGTAGGAGAATTTATAAAAATAGTTTATGGTATGTCCAATCCATAAGTCATTTACAATTTATTTCAATAAACTTTTCATAATAAATTAAGAAAACAACTTACAACTTATATAAAACCAATTTAATCTTATTTTCTTTTCGATTATAGAAACAACTTACGTGTAAGTGTTTATATGATGAAAAGCACTTGTTCAATATGTGTTTAATTAAGCTATTTATCCAAACACACTTTTAGAATATGTATTAACATTAGAGCTTGTATCCTTTTGGTCAATAAATAATATTCAGAAGACTTTTCCTCACATTTCAAGTTGGTATCAAAACAAAATATCATCTTTTATGACCTATCATTCCATTATTCAACTATTGGGCTTCTTAAAATGCAAAATTTTCATTTTTTTTCTTCAAAATTAATTGTCTCTTGCATTTAATTTGTGGGCATTCAAGGACATTCCTCCGTCTTGCGAGAAGTTGCTTATTAGTTATCCTTTTTACTCTCATCACTAGAGCACTTTTCATGTGCTCTTCCATGCATTTTTTTATGTTCTTATCAATACATGCCACCCGTGCACTCCCTTGCCTAGGGGTGGAAAGGCGGCCCAACCCTCCATCAACCTGCTAAAAGCAGGGTGGGTTGACTTGCCGGTGAGGAGTGAGTTAGAGAATTTTGTTAGAACACACACTGAATTCACACTCAGAAAAAATAGAGAAGAAAAAATTTTATTTTCTCACTGCTGTCCACATATACAGCATTATTATTTATAGTATACAATAAAAGTAGTTAGTTAACAACTCACTAATTACCTAACTAACATAGCCACTAACTGAATTATTTACAACACCCCCCTTAATTCAGATTAGCAATAGACTGCACCCTTATCATGTCTCTAATCAGCTTGAGTCGGTCAGCCTTAAGAGGCTTTGTTAAAATATCAGCCACTTGTTCATCTGTACTACAGTATTTCAACTCTAGCTTCCCTTTACTAACTTGATCTCTTAGGAAGTGGAACCTTGTCTCAATATGCTTACTTCTTCCATGAGCAACAGGGTGTTTGGCCAAGCTTATAGTTGACTTATTGTCTATTAGCATCTTTATAAGCTCTTTTCTTCTAATATTCCTTTTTGACATCAAGTTTTCAAGCTACAAGCTTGATAAGCTCCCATTGAGGCTGCAATGTATTCAGCCTCACATAAGGACAATGCCACCACTGACTCCTTCTTAGAACACCATGAAATAGGTGCTCCATACATCAAAAACACATACCCTGTTGTACTCTTTCTGTCATTTTTATCACCACACCAATCTGAGTCACAATAGCCAAATACTTCATTAGAAACATTTCTGCCATGATTTGGGAACAACAACCCATAGTCCAAAGTGCCCTTCACATATATCTCAGTATCCTGTTGGTTGCAAGCAAGTGAGAAAGTCTTAGATGATCCATAAATCTACTAATTAGCCCTACTCCATAAGCTATGTCAGGCTTACTGCTACACAAAAATCTCAATGAGCCAACAATCTGTTTGTACAAGGTTGAATCAACTGACTTGTCGTTTCCTTCCTTCTTCAACTTTGTGCCACAATCAATCGATGTTTGGACAAAATTATAATTCAACATGTGAAATCTTTTCAATATGTCAGTTGCATACCTTTTTTGATGCATGAAAATTCTATCACTTGTAGTGGCAAATTCCATCCCCAAAAAATAGGATAACAATCCCAGATCTGTCATCTCAAACTCCAACATTATTCTCCTTTTAAAATCATTAATTTCTACTGCATTGCTCCTGATAACCAGTAGGTCATCTACATATAAGCAAACAATCATTAAATCACATGTAGTAGCTCTCACATATACTCCATATTCTGTTGTACACTTGCTGAAACCCAACTACAAAAGAAAGCAATCTATTCTTCTATTCCAAGCCCGAGGGGCTTGCTTTAGCCTATATAAAGCCTTCTTCAATTTATACACCTTGTTTTCATGTCCTGTCACTTCAAAACTAGGAGGTTGACACACATAAACCTCCTCCTCTAATTGCCCATTTAGAAAGGTCGACTTTACATCAAGTTGATGTAATGACCATCTTCTAAAAGTGGCTATAGTAACCACTAGTCTGATGGTTTCAATTCTGGCCACAGGTGCAAATACTTCATTGTAATAAAAACCAGTTTTTTGCAAGAACCCCTTTGCAACCAGCTTAGCCTTGTATTTTGCAACTTCTCCAGTTGCTTTTACCTTCACTTTATAAACCCATTTTACTCCAATAGGCCTTTTGTTATGAGGTAAAATGACCAACTCCCATGTGTGGTTTTTCTCTATAGCCCTCAACTCTTCCTCCATTGCTGCCTTCCATTCAGGTTCCTTGATTACTTGCTCAAAAGACAATGGTTTTGTTTCAACCAGTAGAGCCAAATACACCATGTCCCCTTCTTTAGTCACTGCAAAGTCAGGAATAGATGTATAAATTCCAAACCTCTAGGGTGGCTGTTTAGTTCTCTAAGGTCTATGTGACTGAATCTAAACTGTTTTAGCACAACTTTCAGATTGCACATCAAGCTGAATAGGTACAGTCACTTTATCACTTTCAGTTGTAGCTTCCCAACTCCATCCTTTACTCTCATCAATATCAACATCTCTACTCAACACCATCTTTTTACTAATAAGGTTGTACAGTTTGTATGCACCAGTTGAATGGAACCCAAGAAACACCATTGGCTCTCCCTTATCATCCAACTTCTTTCTTCTTTCATCCGGTACATGTCTAAAACAAAGAGAACTAAATACCCGAAGATGACTTACTATAGGTTTTCTTCTTAACTATGCTTCCTCAAGAGCCACATCATGTAGGCTCTTAATTGGACTTCTATTTAGAATGTAGGCTGCTGTGGATACAGCTTCTCCTCAAAACTGCTTTGGCATATTCTTTCCTTTAAGCATACATCTAGCCATGTTCATCAAAGTTATATTCCTCCTTTCAGCTTTTCCATTTTGTTGAGGGCTATATGAAGTAGTATTCATTTACTATTCCTTCTTTATCACAATAGGAATGAAAATCATTTGAGGTGTATTCACCACCCTCATCTGTTCTAAGGGTTTTGATGGATCGCCCACATTGCTTCTCCACCATTGCCTTGAACCTTTTAAACACCTCAAACGCCTCTCTTTTTCTTTTAATCAAATAAACCCACAACTTCCTTATAAAGTCATCAACAAAGGAAATGAAATATTGATTACCTCCAAGTGAAACTAACTCCATTGAACCACACACATCTGAATAGACAACTTCCAATGGTGTTTTTGCTACTGGAATGTTGAACTTGAAAGAGTTTCTAGTTTGCTTGCTTATGAGACACCCTTCACATAACTCCTTTGGGTGCTCTATATAGGGCAAACCATGCACCATCCCTTTCTTTTTCAGTAAACTCAAGCTCCTAAAATTCAAATGCCCAAATCTTAGATGCCAAAGCCAATTTTGATCTTCCATAGCAGCTGCAAGACAACAACTTTCACCAATATGAATTCCAATTTTAAAGGTTTTGTTCTTTGATAATGGAGCCTTCAAAATCAGCCTTCTCTTGTTGTCATGAGCTTTCATCATATTATGCTCCATATTCATGAAATAGCCCTTCTCCAATAACTAGCCAAGGCTTAACAGATTGCTCTTCATTTGTGGCACATAAAGAACATTTGTTATAAATGATTGCTTTCCATCTTTTCTTTGAATCAGAACCTTGCCCATCCTTTCAGCTGTTACAGTGCTATTATAGCAAACTTCACCATTCTTTTGACTTTTTCATCAAGATTAACAAATCACCCTTTATTCCCAGTCATATGGTTTGAACACCCAGTGTCCAAATACCAAAAATCATATTTGGTACAATCTGATGTTGTCACCATTAAAAGGACATGATCTGAATCAGAATCATCACTATCCCCTTGAGCCATTTGAGCTTCATCCTCCTTTACTTGCTTTCCTTTATTGCTGGAGCACTCATCTGCAAAGTGTCCCCATCCTTGATAAGCATAACATTTTATATTTCTCTTGTCAAATTTTGTCCGCCCTCTCTGTTTTGATCACCTTCTTTCTTGCTGAATTTTCCACGTCCTCCATTCTTCTTGTGGTTGTCACCACTAGAGTTCTTACTTTGGCCTTTACTAGAATCTTTCAATTTGTTCTTCCATTGAGCTTCATCCTCCTTTACTTGCTTTCCTTTATTGCTGGAGCACTCATCTGCAAAGTGTCCCCATCCTTGATAAGCATAACATTTATATTTCTCTTGTCAAATTTTGTCCGCCCTCTCTTTTGATCACCTTCTTTCTTGCTGAATTTCCACGTCCTCCATTCTCTTGTGGTTGTCACCACTAGAGTTCTTACTTTGGCCTTTACTAGAATCTTTCAATTTGTTCTTCCATTTGAGCTTCATCCTCCTTTACTTGCTTTCCTTTATTGCTGGAGCACTCATCTGCAAAGTGTCCCATCCTTGATAAGCATAACATTTTATATTTCTCTTGTCAAATTTTGTCCGCCCTCTCTGTTTTGATCACCTTCTTTCTTGCTGAATTTTCCACGTCCTCCATTCTTCTTGTGGTTGTCACCACTAGAGTTCTTACTTTGGCCTTTACTAGAATCTTTCAATTTGTTCTTCCATTTGAGCTTCATCCTCCTTTACTTGCTTTTTTATTGCTAGAGCACTCATCTGCAAAGTGTCCCCATCCTTGATAAGCATAACATTTTATTTCTCTTGTCAAATTTTGTCCGCCCTCTCTGTTTTGATCACCTTCTTTCTTGCTGAATTTTCCACGTCCTCCATTCTTCTTGTGGTTGTCACCATTAGAGTTCTTACTTTGGCCTTTACTAGAATCTTTCAATTTGTTCTTCCATTTCCCTTCTTGTTTTTGTTGCCACCACCATCGTTTCTTCGAGGAGCTTGTGCTTGCAAAGCCTAAACAACAACTCTTTCACCACTTCTCTCAAGAAGCCTTTGTTCATGTGCTTCAAGAGAATTCTATAGCTCCTCCACCCTTATCTTTTTAAGATCCTTTGATTCTTCAATTGCCACCACAATGTGGTCAAATCGGGGAGTCAAAGTTCTCAAAACCTTGTCCACTATTTGCTTATCTAAAAACTTCTCACCTGCAAGCTTTCGTTGAGTTGACCAGCACTTGAATTCTGTTGAAGTAATCCCCTACTGATTCTTGATCAGTCATTGACAACAACTTATATTGTCTTCGAAGGGATTAAAGCTTCACTTCCTTGATTTTATCAGCACCTCTATATGACTTGTTTAGAATATCACAGGCCTCCGTAGCTGAATTTGCTGAAGTTATCTTCTCAAAGTTGGAAAAATCCACACATTGATGAATCAAGAAGAGAGCTTTACAGTCTTTCTTCTTGGATTCCTTGTAAACTGCCCTCTGTGCCTCTGTAGCACCTTCCTCCACTTCTTGAATGCCATTCTTTACAATTTCCAACACTTCTTGGAAACCAAAGATGACACCCCATCTTAATACACGATTGTTCAAAGTTCTTGCCATCAAGAACAAGCAAGTTGGCAGGGAAAGACCCATTAGAACTAGCCATGATTCACACTTTGAATCCTTAAAAAAAAAAACACACACACACCAGAAAGATGGGCACACAGATAGAAAACCTACACAAGAAAGGGTTTCTTACATAGCAAAAAGCCTCACAAGTTGGTGGGTTTCATACACACAGGTCCACGATTGAGGTGGCTCTAGATACCAGTTGTTAGAACACACACTGAATTCACACTTAGAATAAATAGAGAAGAAAAAATTTTATTTTCCCACTGTTGTCCACATATATAGCATTATTATTTATAGTATTCCGTAAAAGTAGTTAGTTAACAACTCATTTTTTATCACCTCCTTTCTTGCCGAGTTTTCCACGTCCTCCATTCTTCTTGTGGTTGTCACCGTTAGAGTTCTTACTTTGGCCTTCACTACAATCTTTCAATTTGTTCTTCCATTTTGTTAGAACACATATACTTTTAGTGAAGGGAAAATGGAAGAACAAATTGAAAGATTCTAGTGAAGGCCAAAGTAAGAACTCTGGTGGTGACAACCACAAGAAGAATGGAGGACATGGAAAATTCAGTGTATGTTCTAACAAATTTAACCTTTCTTACTTAGCATCTGTTTGACGGGGTTGGCTCGCTAAGGGGTAAGAAGTGGGTTGGCGGGTTATAGAAGAAAGTGGGTTGGTGAGTCGACTCTGCTAAAATGGGTTAGCAGGTTACAAAAAAGGTAGGTTGACTTGCCTTGCTTTCAACCCACCCATTTTTTTAACTTAATTGAATTTGAATTTTTTTTGTCATCATCTAATTGAACTGGATTAAATAATTTTTAATACACATTATATCACTTTGACATATAATTTTCTTATTATTTGTAACTTTATTTGTGTAAAAATAATTATATGAGAAAGGGATTATATTTTTTCATTCAAAAGTTATAAAAATAATTGGATGCAAATGAGAATAATTCTTGGTGAATGGTGACACATTTAAAATTGGAAGGAAGTTGTAACTTACTATTTGATTTTATTTTTAGTGATGTTTAGGACTTAGGAAGTCAAATTGAATAAATAACAAAAAAAAAAAGCGGGGTGCGGGTTAACCTGTCGAATTGGGCGTGTTCTACTACCTTACTCGCCCCACAAAAAATAGCAAGTTAGGCGGGTAGGCCCACCAGGTCGAACCCGTTTTGCCACCCTAGCCTTGCCAATGTTGATTCTTCTTATTATTTAAATTTGATTTGTTTGCTAACTCTTCCTTATTATGTTTTATCCTAGTTTGGGTTATAAACTTTCCTTGCACATTTTCAAATTTGTTTGGTTTTTTTTTTTTTTGGTAAAATCCCAGGTTACTTGTATTATAGTCACTTTGCAATAACCTTTTATTGTTGTTACACCTCCGATTAATCAAATCCATTATCAAAAGATTCACAAAGTTATTTTCCAATCAAACCCCAAAGAGTTGTAACTATTGTTAGCCTTCTTTGTTGATATGTGAGTATCCAACCTTCATTTCAGGCCTATTTGTCAACACTACAACTTCTATCACTAACATGTGAGTGTTCAACCTTGTTTGTTGATGTTGTCAACCTTTGTTACTAACATACAAGTGCTTAGCTTTTACTGTAAGCTTATTTAATGTTGTTCGCCTCAATTGTTAGACACGTGAGTATCCAACCTTAATTTTGGGCCTTTTTATTGCTTGGTCAACCTTCATTTTGGACATATAATTGATCAAGTCAAGTGTATAAGACCTAGTCCACTCAACTAACATCTCACCAAACTTCATCACCTCAAACAAATTTATTATATTTTGAAATAGTTTATTTGTGACAAGCTTAAAATTTAGTAAGGTTTAACTTGAGAGACAATGTTGGAATGTCTCATAAATGTCCATATTATATTTTAGAATTGGGTTTAACTTGGGGGTAGTGTTGGAATATCTTATAAATTTTCATATTGTATTTTATAATTATTTAGAGTATCTAATAATATCTAGATTGTATCCTAAAATATTTTAGACTATCTTAGAGATTTAATGTCATATTTTAGAGAAATGCTATCAATACTCTCTCTATTATTAGTTAAAATTTATTAGAAATTACAAATATTGGCTAGTTCCACTTTTAAATCAAGGAAAAGACTCATTAAATGAAAAGTGAAATCCACAAAAATGTGTGATTTTCAATAATTTCCAACCAATAGTGGAGAAAGTGTTAGAAATAAAGTGTTTGAGAGAATGTTGCTAGCATTCCTCTATACTTTAAATTATAATTCTCAACTTAAAGAGTGGGACTCTCACTCTCTTTATTATCTCAATTACACATTCTCAACATTCTTTTTCTTTTTACCTTAGAAGGTGTATTTCACACACTACCTCCATAGCTAGCCAAAAATTATCTCTCTCAGCAATCTTGAACTATTTCTTTTTATCTTTATTTATATACTTAATTTTCTTAATCATCTATCCATTTTAATTTAATAATAATATTATATCACAATTTAAATTATTTATTATAAATTCAAAATGTAATTATACATTCAAAAATATTTATTTATTATAATTTTTAACTATAATACAATTTATATATTTAAAAATATTTATTTATTAGGAATTTTAATCATATAAAAATAAATATTTATGTTGTATATTACACAAACTAAAATATTAGTTATCTCTTAAGATTAATTTCCATATTTCTTAATATCTCATTATTTGTTTTCCGTTCAGCTAGAATTATTAGTATAAAAACAGGTGAATGGTTTAAATTTTAACATTTTACACTACATCTTATTGTAATATATCATAATTCACAAGTAAATATTATTTAAAGTCTTTTTTTTCTCTCTATACTCTCCTTCTATACCTAAAATCTCGTAATTACAATTATATTCATATCATTTTAGATTAGCTTATAAAAAATTAGTTTATAATATATCATGTATATATCTAGCCTATAAAAATTAATTATATTAATCATATAAATAAAAAAGTAAACACTCTATACACTGATAGTATAAAGTGTTATTACACTGTCATTTAATTATAAATTACTATGTATGATAAATTTGTTGAGGGCTTTCACAATTACTATTTTAAAAGTTATACCTATTATGATTTCTGATTAGTTGATAATATAAATTTTTTTACACTAATAATGCATAAAAATTAAACTCTTAATAAAATTGATAAAAATAAATTATACTTTTTCGTTTGCTTAATTTTAAATAATAAATAGTTTAAATTGATAATCGTATAGAAAATTAAATTGATGGAATTGAAGATATTGCTCCATGAAAATAAGATAATATGGGAGGAAAATTAATAAATGACTTGTGTTATTATCAATATTTACGTGAAAAATAAACTAACAGTTAGTATTAAGCGTATAAACAATGTTAAAATGAGATGTATTAAATGATTTTCTTCATGAATTTAATTTAAATATACTTGTAATGTAAAAATTTCTTATATTATTATCTAATCATAGTTTGTTATGTATGATAAAATTATTAACTTTAGTATAAAAAAGAATATTAACGTTTGAAATAATAAGTTATATTTAAAAAGTAAATTATCTTGACACCTCCTGAGATTTTTTGAGATTGCACATAACTCTTATTTTTTTAACATTTATAATAATTTACCTTACAAGGTTACACAGTGTAATGTTTTTCAAATAATCAACGGGATTAATGTAATGTATAAGGAATATTTGTGTAATGTTTATCAAATAATTAAGGAGGTTAGTATAGAAGTAAAAAAAAGAGGGTTATCAGGTGAAATTTGGCGGAACCTAGAGAATATCAGTGTAATTTACTCTATTTAAAATCATTTCTAATTGATAATGTGTATTTTTTACATTGGAAATTAAACTCTTTCTTCATTTGGTTAATATTTAAATAGTAAATAATTTAAACTAATAGTTAAAATGGTCAGTTTTGACAACTAAACTCTATTAATCAGCTCTAACACGTGCCATTATCACTATTCGCACGAAAACAGTAGGAATTGAAACAAAATTACTAAGTGCATGTTTGCTTACTCGTCACATTTAATTAGATGTGAGAAGCTACAACAAGTAGCTTTTATGTACTTTGACCATTTAACATGGTGAGAGAATAGGAATCCATGTTAATAAATCCATTCCAAACAGGCAGTAATACATGTTCAGTATTGATTCTGAAACGGAGTTTGACTGGTGAAAAAAATTAATTTAAGAAAATTTCTCTCGAAATGTGCATAGAAGCACCGTTTGTGAAATCATTGTCTTATACACTCTCATAATTAAATATTAAACCTTAATCTTAAACTCAAATCTATTTACAGTCTTAAATAAAACTTTGTTTAAGAAAAAATTTGATAAAACTCCAATAAATTAGAAAAAAAGAACTGAGGGAAAGCTCACCAATAATTAAAACATGACATTTACCTCTTTTTTTACATAATACAATGATATAAATAAGTGTATATATACGCATGTCTGTGATGATATAAAAATTTGAAGAAAAAATAGTTTTAATCATTAATTTTATTAGAATAGTTAAAGTTAATTTTAAGAATATGAAAAAGTGTGCATTATCCCTTTAATGTTTAGGATTGTGTGCAAATCAATTCCAAAAGTTTAAACTGAGTGCAAAATTAGTCCTTAATATTTATAAATATTACAACATACTACATCTACAAAATTCAATTACTCTTAATGGAAAATGTCACTTGAGATGCACATGATTAATTTAATGGACAAAAATTGTCTTGTATTTGGGATTGGCAATCAAGTCGTGACCCATGTTTGAACGTGAAGGGGGCATACAACCATTTCTATTTTTTCTTGGATTTGTCCAAGTTTTGACGTGTCAATCTTACCATGCTGGGGAATTGTTGTTTACCACTTGTCTAAACAACCTTTGGACAAAAAATTGGGCCAATTTGAGGATGGATTTAGACTTTCTAGTTCCTCTAGGATCTGCTCATTATCTATCCCCTACGAATGGAGGCAAGCATTTTTCTGCAAATGTGGTGTTTGTTGCAAGTTACGAAACTGCATGGAAAAAAGAAACAAAAGAATCCAAGTAAAAGGTTCTTTGGGTGTAAATTCTTTCCTTTGTATGACCCACGTGCAAGTAAAAGATTAGAATTTGACCAGAAAATTGGTAAAAGCATTAGGCAATTAGAAAGGAAAGGGGAGGCAGATTTCAGTTTAGGAGGGTCAAAATTAAACCTCTCATTTTTTTTTTCAAGGTGCCATAAAATATTTTTACATAAAAATCTTAAACGAAATTAAAAATTTTGGGAGTGACCATAGTATTCCTCAGTCATCCCTTAGCTCTGCCCTAGAAAGGATAGTGAGAAGAAAAAATTAACTACACTAACATAATAATCCTCTAGAAAACAAAGGTAAAATATTATAAGAATCAAAGAAGATAACAAAGAAAATGAATATGCTTCTAAGTTAAAGTCTAATATTGAACAATAACTATGATAAGATTTTATACATAGAAATAAAGATTTTATTTTATTATATAAAAATAAGTTAAAGAAGTAAGATTTTTAACATTAAAGATTATGAAAATATTTTTAATTTATACACATATTTTTGTGTCAATTATATACAATGCATTAAACTTTCAAATTTTTAAAATTTTAAAATTTTAAATTAAGATCGACTAAATTTAAGTAATATTATTTAAGAAAAAATAAAAAATATTTGATAAAATAGAAGTCACGTGTCTTAATCATAAGAAATTCTAAAAGTCATCTAATTTAAAAAGTAAATATTCAAGTTTAATGCATAAAGGTTGATTTATTACTTAATTTCATAATAATATAAAATAAAGATCAGGTGAAGCTAGAGGTATAATTAAAAATAATAATTAATATTAGGTTAAATTAATTAGTAGGTTCTTGAACTATTTGAAAATTTTTAATTAGGTTCTTAAACTAAAAAAATTATAATTAGATCACAAATCTTGTAAAATTTTTATAATTAGATCCTTGATATTAGTTTATGGTGGCTTAAAACTGTCAAAAAATGATAATTTGTGGCGCTTTTAAAGACTTTAGGGATTCAGTAACAAAAATTTTATAAGATCAAGGACTCGATTACCAATTTTTTTCGTTTGGGAACTTAATTAAAATTTTTTAGATAGTTTAGGGATCAACTAATTAATTTAACCTTAATATTTTCTTATGTTTTTAAAATGACATAAATAAGATTTTTTAAGCATTTATTAAAATTTAAAAATAATATTATATATGCAAAAACAAATACTTTAATGATGGCTTGTGCAAAAACTAGTGTTATTAAACTCGACTTGGACTGACCAATTGGACCAATTTAATTGGGAACCAAACATGTGGCCAGTTCAAGCATCTTATAAGATTGGTCAAGTAAGTAACTCAGCCCAACTCGTTTGACTTGGTTGATTTTAATAATAATAAAAAAGGTGACCCAGTGGTTTACAATGACACCATTGGTTCATCTCAATTTTTCAAAAAATCTCAAAGACAACTCCTAAGAAGAATTTGGTGATTTTTATCCATGGACAAATATATCGTTAACATCTTTGCTCTCCATTTTCTTATGGATTTGTTCTCTACACTGCACCCTTGGATAGAAGATGACCAAAAAAAATAATGGAGAATGGGAAAAATGTGAGTGGGGAAGAAGAGCAGGAGAAGGAAAAAGAAGAGGAAAAGTCTCGTAAGTAGGGGTAGAAATGTTAAATGAATAAATTAAAGAAGAGAAAGAGTGATTAGTGATGTGATAATTCACATTAGCAGGAGACCAACTTTCAAAGTTGTTTTTAGGCTTACACAGCCTTGTTTAAGGAAAGTCACCCCTAAGAATCAAACCCACTGTCTACGAAGGCTATTGTGTTGTATCTTACCATTGCACTACCACGATTTTTTAACATATGTGTGCCAAAAAATTATATCTATACATATTTTAATCATTATGTTACTTGAACCAGTTCATCCGATTCAACCAGTAATCTATTAACCTTGTACCTCAATCGAGTCAATGACTGATTAGTTCTAATAACATTGGCAAAAATAAATACTAATGACGTGTATATGTTGACATCACTCCTACTTGATGCGACAAAAGAAAATCTACTATCATGGCATAAGGGTGCCTCATTAAACCCAACCTGAAAAAGTTGTGTTACAACTAGGTAGCCCAGCCCAATATAAAACAAATTGCAAGTTTCATAAACACAGAAGAGATCCCTGAGAGGCCTAACCTAACACATAATTCATCCATGGGCTTGGGCCTCCTATAAAGAGATTTTCTTTCGCATAAGACTCCAAGTTGCTTTGTGTGTAATGAGCTATTGTTTGATAGTGTGTTTGGAAAACAATGAGAATTGATTATAGCTACCAAAATCATGGTGTCACCATGAAAAAATAAAAGCAACTATATTTGCTGCTTTGCTTAATTTCAACACAGTCCACGTAATTGATTTTGGTGCAACACACCACTCACCCGAACATGCTATGAATTTGTACATTGTTCGAACCCAGTTGCTTGTGGTTGAATAGATTAATCCAATCCACCGAGGCGATTAGCTGTGCAATGAGCTATTGTGAAAAGAGCATTTGTGACAAGAAAAAGAGAATTAAAAGTTTCATTTGAAGTGGTTTTTAATTTTTAAATTTTAAAAACTAAAACCTTAGTTAGGAAGTTAATTACTCTAATTATAACTTTAAAAGCGCTATTATATTCCTATAAAATCACTTTTCTCATTTCAAAACATTTCTATTTTTTAATTCTCTATATTTTTCCTTATCTTCTATTCTCTGTTCTCTCTTTCAGCTCAATCATGTTTCTTAACACTAGAAGCACATAAAATTCCCTTAAATAATATAATAGATTCTTCCAACAAAATATTACCATCAAAAAGCACCAAGAACCATCATCAAGGAAAATGGTGTAAATCTTATTTCTTTCACGACGAATTACTGTCTGGGTGAGAAAAAAATTTATATTGCAATCACCAAGCTTCACCCACCTCTCCTTGAATTTTTGAAACCAAAGTAATTCTTCTTTGGCTGAAATTTTATCATATATACCCCGTTACATGGATTTCTACTGCAAGAAAAAGGCACTAGAACCATACTTCTATAATACTTTCTGAATACCTAAAAGCCTGGCTTCTAATTAATCTACACATTCTAGAAAAAAAAAATGTTACCAAAAATATCTCCATTAAAATGGGATTGTCTAACTTACTCTAAGTAAAAATGAGATTAAACAACCTCATCCAAATTGATTGGTAGAATTAATACTACAACAAATCATCTTAAAGTATATCAGAAAATTGTACCAATCATTTTGGATGGGACTGTTTAACCCTATTTTAACTTGGGATAAGTTAGACAAACCCTCATTAAAAATAATGGAATCCTTTTTGACATACGTTGTCCAATTTACCCACTAAATCATGCACGTTAGGATCCCAAGCTTTTTTAACCACATCATTATGAGTACTCCAAGCGGCACGGAACGAAACGAAAAGGTCTCTCACCCCTAAAAGAATTAGCACTAGTGCACCGAACAGAGATTGGAGAATGGTCAGAATGGGCTCGACAAAAATTCTCAACAAAAACTTCTGGAAAAAGAAGATGCTAGTCAATATCTGCTCTCCAACTCTATCCAATCCCTTCATAATATTACCAATAAGAGAGTCCTGACAAGCCCAAGAATTTTTTTACCCTCACGGTCCATCAATCTGCAATTAGCCTGGTTACTTTGGAAATTTTGGGCACTATTAGCAGTAAGAAGCCCACCACGCACTTCAGAAGGCAGTAAAACCCTCTTAAAGTAGCCAAGGCCTAGAATAAAGGAACGAATATGTGTCAGTTTCATGTAATCCCACAAACTGTGTTTACTTGTAGGAACTTGACTCCCACACACTACACTATAGAATCAGCTTTTATTTCCCTTCATAAGTTTACTAGTAAGACTTTGGTGGAAATAGGGGATCATACCAGCAGCATTTAAGTAAATTGAGTTATCACCAAGAATTCAGATTCCGCTAGAATGACCATTAGCTTTAACATACCAATAGGACCATAACCTAGCTTGTCCCAAAATGAACTCACATTACTAAATTGCATATATAAAGTCTGAATAGTTGTGAAAATAGAAGGCTTGAACTGACAAATCATATTACGAATATAATGCTTTTGCCAAGAAGCTTTCATGACACGATATCCAACATTTTTGCCGAGAATCTTTACAATGAGGGCATCTTTGCAAGGCACGCATAGAGTACTTGAAACAGATTATCGTCAATGAATTGGCGTTAGGAAACAGCCAATTTAATTTCTATTTTCATAATACAGAGTAACTTCTTTTCGAGAACATTCTCTGTTGCCCTGACTGGTAATGTAGGCTTACCAACTTTTTCTTTAAAGGAAATAGCAGGAGACACCTTACTCGAACTACAGAGGACCCTCCTCTATCCAGTGGTTCCTCAGCAGCAGACGAGGGAGACGCACACAGAACACAAAGCCGTCATAGATAATGGGTATCACTTTTGCTAGAGAACAATTAAAAATATTCTAAATAAACTAGACTGCCCCAATTCTCTTTCTCTTTCTGTTGTTTCCACGTACTTTTTTTTCCCCAAGTATTTTAACTCTTTTTGCTTTTTTTGTCAAGTGTTTTGTGCAACTTGTCTACCTAACAATATCCATTTTTAAATTTAATATGTAAACCCTTTCTTACATTATACTTTTGATTAAATATTATCATTGATTTGACTACAACTCATGTATGATTAAATCTGTGAATTATGAATCAATGCCTTGTTAATTCAATATAAAACATTGCTTTCCAATATTCGTTTTCATGGAGAAAAAGAGAGAAAACTACAGAAGCCACAAGAAACCATATGTCAAGTAACAAGCGTTCCATTCTCTGCGTGACGGGTAGTGTAGTTTGAAGATAAGGATTATTGGTCTTGGCAGCGAAAACAAAATCAGCAGTAATCAAACAGAACAACTAATTATTCTTCTGGGTTGGACTTTGGGGAAAGTGTACACCGTTTCCCTTCCGAACAAAAACAAGAAAGAAAAAGCCGATACAGATAAGGAAAAAGC
Organism: Spatholobus suberectus; assembly: GCA_004329165.1. NCBI lineage: Eukaryota > Viridiplantae > Streptophyta > Magnoliopsida > Fabales > Fabaceae > Spatholobus > Spatholobus suberectus. The sequence goes on from CM014729.1 coordinate 65,793,829, forward strand.
AAATAAAGTATGCATGCTCTGCTCAGATGCAGCGACGTGGTGCAATCAGCAAATTCCGAGGAACTTAATGGCATATTGGAATGTCATGTAAATAAAGCATATCTTTTTACCACCCATGACCGTGACCCCAGCCAACCAAAAACACTTCCGCAACAGTGTTACAGGTTCTCCCTCCAATCCAACCCTTCTCCACCATCTGTCCCACCCATCACATCCTCTTTCATACTATTTACACTTTTGTTCAACCACATCGTGATAAAATTATAGTAAATTAAACTATAAGAAACACGACAATCAAATTTTCTAAAAAATAAAAAAAAGTATATATTAATACTTTCACAATCACCTTCAACTCCTAAACAACTTGATTAGTTTACTTTATCCTCCATTCCTTTCTTGAGTGATCAAGACTAGAGATCCGGTTACATAACGTGGGAAGATAAAGGTCCGTTACTTAACGCTTCGCAATTTTAAAAACGAAGCATGATCCGAGAAATATAAGATCCGATGTATAAATAAGCCACAAAACAACATAAAAGCTTTACTAGTGGGATTTAGGGAAACATTACACGAGGATAATGATCATATCGTAGAGATTCATAACTAACCTTTTCACGTCCAAATTAAGATCGGAAGGTCGTAACGTTCCTATCACCAAAAGCACGTGCATTAATTTATACCTTACAGTCAAGAAAGCTAGCTAGCCCTTGGATGATATATTCACAGTTACTATAGTCTTAATTAGGTGTAGCTGCCACGGAACGAAACGGTATCGTTTTCATGGCAGGCCATCGCTTTTTGGTTTTTTGTTAATTCTGACACCAGCGAACCCTTACCGGTACTTATTACAAAGCTAAGCTCAGGCTAAGAGCAGCCTTAACGTCTAATCTCCACGCGAATCCACCACTGTCCATTCTCCAAACATCACATGGCACCGTTCTCTCTTTCCCACACGCGTACTGCACCCTCACCCTGCACGTGAACCCTCGGTACGGATACGGTACGGTCACCTTCATTGCCAGCCATACTCCTCCCTCACCCACCGCTTCCCTATACGCCCCATTCGTCCACGTCACCCTCCCGTAACCGTCCGATATGAACCCCGGACACGTGTCCTCCCCCAGCTTCACCTTCCGTTCCTCGTCCCCACTCCCCAACCCTAACCCCTCCTCCTCCTCCTGCTGCCACGTGTCCATCACGCACTCCACCGTCACCACCGATCCCGCCGCAGGCGGGTACCACCCGCGATCCACCTTCTCCGAAACAGCACCGCCGCGGTTCTCGAAGCTCAGCCACAACGGCACGGTCTTGCTCTTTGCTTCGGGGGTTGTTTTCTTCGGATCCGGAGTCTCCGGCAGCAGCGGGAGAGTCACCGCCGGTGGAGGAGGCGCGTTTCTCCTCCGGCGGATCCCTCGACTGCACCGCTTGCCGTTGTCCTTCGCGTGCTTTCTTTTCGCTCCGCCGCATCTGGAGAACGCGTCGGCGCCGCTCTCCGACGAGGAAGCGTCGGAGAGGGCTGCGGCGGGGAGGGGTTTGGGAGCGATGGGGCGAAACCGTAACATTATCCTGTCCACCTTGGACATGTGGTGTGCACGAGTTGCACACCGAGCGATGCAACACCCTCCCTTAGTTTCCACTTTGATGTGTTGTGTGATGTGGTTGAGAAAGTGAGGGTGACTGGGGAAGGAGGTTCCAGAAACAAGGGAATGCACGGAGCGGAGACGGAAGCGGGAGGATGGGTTTATAGGAACTGTGGGGGAGACACGTGCGAGAGGAGGGAGACGTGGCGCGAGGCACGTGCGTAGCAGTAATGTGTTGGGTAAGTGCGTGGACCACCTGTGCCAATGGGATGGGAAGTGAGGTGGGCAAAATGACTATTGTGTTACCATAATTAGAAACGAGAGATATGCGCCAAGTGGACGGCACCCTTCGCGGCTTCGCCATTCAATACTTTAGTGACGTCACACTAGATTTCACTCAAAATAAATAATAAACATATATTTAAGTAAGAATGATAATTCTACTCGAATTTTATAGATATTCGCAAAAAATATTTGTAATAAATAAGGGAAATGTTCGTTCAATGAAAATGGGTCTAGGGATCAACAAAATTCAATAGAAATGAGTGCAAATAGGATATTTTGGTAGTCACCTCACCTTATACATGCATCTCTAATATATATATATATATATATATATATATATATATATATATATATGAAATTTATTAATATACACACTTATTTTTAGTTAAAATATGTTAACAAATTACATTATAGGTGTATTTTAAGATATATTATATTTATAGCTTACTAACATATTTTAACTAAAAAATAAGTTAGTAAGCTATACTATGGTGTATTTTAAGATACATTATAGTTATAATTTGTTAATGTACTCCAACTAAAAAACAAGTATATGTACGTTAACAAATATATATATATATATATATATATATATATATAATGTACAATTCATTTATTATTAGTTTTTTTATTTTTCTTTCTTTACTATAAATTTAAGGTTGTCTAGTGTTAGGACAAAGGATGAATTTATAACCCTTTTTTTTTTTATAATAACAAACAGCCAAAATATACGTTTCTACTTAATCGTCTGTTCATTCGTTTGCAAGCAATCGTCTGATGTTTTTAAATGTATAGCGTCTTTATTCTTTGATTCAATCAAATTAGTAACTAACAATTTCTTCAGACGATATCAACGTTCTAAAATGATATGCACATCAATCAGAGCGTAAACTACCTTGAAACTCATAAAGCTTATATACCTACTCTTGAGGAAAGTCAGCGAAAAAGAAAGAATGTGTGTACGATGTCAGAACGGGGAAGTAGACATAACTACTGCTACAAGATTGAGTACAAGAATAGAAAAGATAAGCAGACTGTTTTATCTTATCATATGACAAGTTGGTGAAAGGCATTAAATGCTGCATTTAATGCTCCAACGACTATCTTCATCAGACGAAGGCTGTCTTTTGCAAAACACTCAACGGATACTTTTGGAGAAGCCTACACATAAAAGAGACCTCTTTTGAATAACTATTGCTGTTACTGCTGCTGATTCTGGAAAATCATAACATCTTTGAGAAATGAAAAAACTCTTGTATATTCTGATTGTAAAATTCTTTTTGTACTTCATTGTATATTCGTCTGTTAAGACGTTAAACCCAGTAGGGTAACTCACACGTAAACCTTTTTCTTAACGAGATTGGTGGAAGCCTGAAGAGGCTTTGATTCAGAGAATACTTGGGTGTTTGCTTGGAGAGGCAAGTAAAAGACTACTTGGGTTGAGCCTGAAGAGACTTATGGAAATAATACTTGTAACTTGAAAAAGTTAGTGGAACTTGGTTGTAGCCAAGAACTGGATGTAGTCTCTGGGGTGAGACAAACCAGTATAAATCTTGTGTGCCTTTCAGTTTACTTTGTTTAGTTTCAATATTCGTTTGTCTTTTAAAACGCATTTGAAAACTTCTTTGGTCAAACCCTTCAGACGGTACATCTCGAAAAAGGTTTTGCGAAAATTTGCTATAACACAATTCAACCTCCATTCTTGTGTTATCTTTGTATCTTACGCCTAGTAAGTGAGGAATAGGTTAAGGCTACAATGGTAAAGCTAAGCCTAACTATATAATCTTGAGAGGCACATTGGTAAAAAGTTTTATTAGGGAATAAGTTAACAAGGAAAGAGTTCTTTTATTTGAATGACAAATAGCAACTAATAGGATTGTTCATATGACACTTAGTAAATAATAAGATTCAAATGGATTATATTAAAAGTCAAGGAAGCCCAAGGGAGTACAATGTATTATTTACATGCAACATTCAGTTTTGAGGTGTCACTTTCCTTTCATAGGCAATTTGTTATGTTAATAAATAATATTTTGCTTAAGAGTTGGAATTTGAAAAATAATTTTACGAATTTGTTAACGTACACACACTTGCTTTTCAGTTGGAGTACATTAGCAAGTTATAACTATAATGTATCTTAAAATACACCAAGGTGTAGCTTGCTAACGTACTCTAATTAAAAAATAAGTGTATGCACATTAGCAAATGCTTGTGCGGTTTGCTAATATACACACACTTGTTTTTTAGTTAGAATACGTTAGCTTGTTTTTAAGTTGGAGTACGTTAACAAGCTATAAAGACAATGTATCTTAAAATACACCTACGGTGTAGCTTGTTAACGTATTCTAACTAAAAAACAAATGTGTACATGTTAGCAAATCCCATATATATATATATATATATATATATATATATATATATATATTATCTACAATTCATTTATTATTAGTTTTTTTTTTCTTTCTCCACTATAAATTTAAGGTTGCCTAGTAAGTGAGGAATAGGTTAAGGCTACAATGGTAAAGCTAAGCCCAACTATATAATCTTGAGAGGCATGTTAGTAAAAAGTTTTATTAGCGAATAAGTTGACAAGGAAAGAGTTCTTTTATTTGAATCACAAGTAACAACTAATAGGATTGTTCATATGACACTTAGTGAATAATTGGATTTTAAATGTCAAGGAAGCCCAAGGGAGTACAATGTATTATTTGCATGCAACATTTAGTTGTGAGGTGTCACTTTCCTTTTCGAGGCAATTTGTTATGTTAATAAATAATATTTTGCTTGAGAGTTGAAATTTGAAATTTTTTTTTACGGATATTGAAATTTTGTAATACTGGAATTTGTACATTTCTTATTAACATGCCAGGTATTTCAGAAACTTGTTTAACACACCTTATTTGCTGTAGTAACAAAAAAAGAAGGACTTCAATAACTAAAAAATGTTTGCTGTAACAATTGAAAATAAACAATAGTGGCCTAATTTTTAATTTTTATGATGTTTCCATTGAAAATGAATATTTAATTGGTTTATTATTATGTTGTAACAATGGCCTAATTTTTATGTTGGCCTGTTATAAGGACATGTGTTATTGTGTTATGAATTTAAGATTATGTTTGAATGATTTAAGTTTATGTTTAGATAAATTAAGAATGAACTTTCAATTCAGTAGTAGAAATTTTTTAATTAATTTATTGACTTTATACTTAAGTAAAGTGTGAATAGTGAGTACAAGTATGGGCATATAGGTACTTAGTGGGGATGGAGACAGGGATTAAAGTTGCTACCTGCGCAGGTATAGGGGCGAGTACATGTATTTTTTTCAAACGCGTGTATAAGAATAGGTACTATAATACCCTACCCATACCTTATCCATTGTTATCCCTATATCTAAGTTCTCCTTCATCTCAAATTTTCCCTAATTTTCTTTTTACCATTCTTCATTTCTTATTACCTTATTTCTTATATATATATATCATACAATGAACCAAACTAATTAAACATTCTTTCGATACTCAATTCATAAAATAAATGAGTTAAATTTGAGTTAAAATTTAAGCTCATTATATAAATAAGTTGAACTTGAGTTAGATATGATTCGACTCATTTAGTTTATGACTTAATATATATATATATTATAATAATAATAATAATAATAATAATAATAATATATTTTATATTATTAAGTTTCGGTTTAATTTCATATCATTTTTATGAAATAAATAAATAAAAGTATGTAATATAATTATAATTTTAAATTGAATCAAGTTAACAATCTAAATCAAGTTGGTTCGTGAACTTGAATCGAATCAAATTTGAACTAAAAAAAGAAGAAGAAAAGTTTATTTCGAATTCAAGTCAAGCTTTGAACTAAACCGATTCTTATCGAGTAGAGCTGAGCTAAATCAAATTCAACTCAACTCATTTTCAATCTTAACTATAAGTTTTTCTCGCTTTTTTATTTTTTTCTCTTCTTTTTTTTCTTTTCACTCATACGCTTCAAAAATAGAGGTGTGCAAATATCATTATTCAAATTTTACCGTACTAATTAACATTTATCAGTTCGAATTTTCATATTTTACCGGATTCTTTGTTGGGTAATTATTAAAATATTGTTAAAGAGTTTAATGGTTATGTATTGTCAATGTAAAAAGTTTTATACTGTTAACTAATCAAAAATCACCATTGATATGACTTTTAAAATATTTATTATAAAAGTCAATAAACTTATAATAAATGGTGATTTGCCATTGGATGAAAGTATAAAACTATTTTACATTGTCAGTGCATCAACTGTTTTCTCGTTTTTAAATACTTTTTTTCACCAAATATACCGATTTTGGTTTTTTATTTTTTGTTTATTGTCCTTCTAATATCTTAATCTTTCTTGTCGGGCTTATGCCCTTTTTCCCACCAAAAAAACTATTTCATATTTGAACATTCCGTACAAAAACAAGTATGTGGTTCTATCTCGTTTAACACGTGACAACACCACAATTCAAGAATACTTACATGGGGATACTAAATAAAGGATTTTTGTAATAGAAATTTACTGTGCGTTTGGCAGCATAAAAATTGTTGAAAACAGAAAACAAAGAAATAAGATGGATAAAAGTATGTGAGAAATATTGTTAATTTTAGAGGTGTTTAGTTTGAGAAAAATAAAGAAGAGAGAAATAAGAAAAAAAAATCTATAGATAATCGATTTTTTTAAAATCAATTATTTTTTGATGATATAAGTTTTTGGCAATTTTAAACCATAAAAAAAATGTAAAAAACTGTTAGAAACATCATTGGCCAGGCAATTTCTAACAGTTTTTAACCACTACAAAATGTCAAACACATACCTTGTTACAGTTCATTTCCATGCAGATTTATGAAAAACTAAAAAGGTGTAAAACCAATTCCAAACTTTTTTATTTCTCTCCTACCTCATTTTCATTCTACTAAACACACCTCATTTCCTGTCTCTCTTCTATTTCCTCTTTCCTCTTCCTATTTTCTTTCATTTTTCTTCTATCAAATACACTCTAATAGAAGATAAAAAAAAAAAGAATAATAAACAATTTTTTTTATAGTGACCAAAAAACAAAAACTGATATATTTATAAAAATGAAAAAAGATATTTAAGTGTAGTTGTTATGATAAAGACTAATTAGTCCTTATGGTACTTTTTTTTTCTCCCCGAGATCTTTTTATTTTGGTTGGTAAGAAACAAATGTTTAGGTTGGAGAGAACCAATAACATCTTTATATTGTTTATATAAAGTTTAAAAACTAATTTTAAAATTATTATAAATTAATCAAAACAAACATTTAAATCAATTAATCAATATTTACTGTAATAATTTGAATTAATTAACTAATAGTTTTTGAATATGATATTAAAATGATTAGTTTTTATGTAAAGAAAAATAATACAATCAATTAATTTAATATTATTATAAGTTAATCAAAACAAATATTTGAATCAATAAATTAATATTTGATGTAATAATTTCAATCAATTAAATATTGTAATGAATTTAAGAAATTTTCCAATTTAAATATATAAAAAGATTCATACACACACACACACACATATATATATATATATAAGTTCTCTCATATAATTTTCGTTCTTTCATACTTGATTATTTGTTTCACGGTTTATTTTTTTATTTCATTTCATTTATTTATTTTACATTTTGGGTTCTCTTTATTTTCTTTCTTAAAAGTATCTCTTGCGTTGTTGTTTAATTTATTGATTACTTTTTTATCTTCTTTTCCTAAGGTAAACTTCTATATTTTTTTATTCTCTTTCAAAATTTTCTTTAAATCTTCTCTAATATTTAGCACATGAAATTTGTTTGCACGTGTTATTTTGCAATTTCTATATTTTTCAGCTATTAAGATAACAAAAACTATTTAAAGAACGAGTTTCACAAAAGTAGAAAAATGATTCCTATTATACTATAAAAATAAGGTTTAATATTTCCTTCTATTTTAAAATTTCATTTTTATACCCTTTATTTTTCTAGAAGTATTTCTTTTGTTATTATTTTAATCCATTATTTTAAATTTCATCTTTTAACTTTTTTTGTTTTATACTTTCATCTTTTTCTGTATTTTTTATCTTCCTTTTTATAAATAAGCTTTTACTTTTTTTTTTCATCCTCATTGAATATATTTTAATTTTTTTTTGAAATATTTGACATTTGCATACTAGTATTATTTTGTAGTTTCTGCATATTTCAACAACTAAGATTATATGAAAGATTTAAAGGAAGAGTTTCACAAAAGAATAAAAGAGTATTATTATGCTACGAAAATAAGGTTTAATCTTTCTGTTTTGTTTTTGAATTTTAATTTTATATATTTGTTGGTTTTTCCTTCTTTCTTAGAGATTTCTATTTTATTATTATTTTATTTTTCCACCTATTCATCTTTTTTTACCTTTTCCATTTTCTTTAACGTTTTTGTTTTAATTTTTTTTTTGTAAGGTAATTTTCTATCTTTCTTATTTTTTTTGAATAATTTTTTAAAAACCTTTTCTAATATTTAATATTTGAAGTTTCTTTAGGGACATTTTTTTTTGTAATTGTTGCATTTTTAGTTATTAAGATACAGTAAAAGGCTTAAAAGAGCTAGTTTCACAAAGATTTTTTTTTTATTGGGATACAAAAATAGGCCTAAATATGTTTTTAGTTCTTATAAAATGGATAGGTTTTGATTTTGGTCCTTGTAAATTATTTTTTGTGATTTTCATCCCTCAAAAATATAAAATTATTGTTTTTGGTCCTTTTTGTCATATGACACTTATTAACTACTTACATGTTTAACGAAATGATAAGTAACCATCCTAGGTGACATCCACTAGTATTTGTAATACTATGTCAGCATGTGACATAATATAATTACACTCGGACTTGATTCATTAGTGTGTAGGGATTTAATTACAAACTTTTTAAACTATAAGACTTTTTTAAAGTGTTAATTATAAGGACTTAATTAAAAAGAATAAACTATCAATTTAGTTCATAAAGTATCTCCCTCTCTCCAAAATAGTTCTTAAACTAATGAAATTACATAAGTAGTCCCTAAATTATTGAATATCCATCAATTTATTATTACATAAGTATTGTTTTTACATTTATTTTTCAATGTATCTCTTCCTTTCATTCCTAGATTTCTTTTCCATTTCCTGTTTATAGAATAAAGTCAAACAAGGCGTAGGCTAGGGTGGGAGACTTAAACATGTCTCCCACCATGGGAAAGAGTGTTTACACCGTTAGATCTTAATTTTAAACGGATGGCTGAGATAATTTTATTTTTTCTTTTTCTCCTATTATTTCCCAATTTACCCCTCTTCTTCTTCGTCACCTTCCTCCCTCCATCTCCTTAGTCCTCTATCCTCCCTCCACCCTAGCCTCCATCGAAGACTCAGACTTCACCAACCTTGTCACAGATAAGAAGCAAAATGACATTATCCTCTGCCTCAATCCTAACTAAACCATCCAGGACCACTTTCTCAAAAGCCAACCTCTTTTGGTTCAACCAAATTGAAACCTAACCAAACCTTCATATGAGTGAAAACCAGAAATTGGAAATTGTAATTAGAAAATCTAAAATCTGAGCAATAATAACATGGCAACAAGATGCGGATTTCGTTCTAGAACCCCTTGACATGGGCAAGATCACAAAGTTCCTTTGTGAGGCTGCTTCCAAACACCACGACATGGCAGATTGAATCTGTGGGCCACCACTGCTAACCCCACGCACTGCAAAATCTTCATCCACGGTCTTGGCTAGGATGCCACCACCGAAACCTTTGTTGCCATCGAACCACCACACCCCACCTCTGCTTGCAAAACCCAAACCTACACCAAAAGAAACCCAAGCCACCATCGTATACCTATAAAAACAGAAAAGAACATAACAAAAAAAAGGAGAACATTGAAAAGGGAGGGAGAAGATCTGGGACACGAGGGAAAGGGAAGGTCGCGCATAAATAGTTGTTTCATGGAGAGAGAGAAAGACTAAAAGAATGGGTGGGGTGTGGGGGCAAACCGGTCTCTCTAAGAGAGAAAGAGAAAAAGAGAAATCAAAAAATAAGAAAAATCTCAGCCATCTATTTTAAAAATAATATATCTAAAGGTTGAAAAAGTGTTTCCCATGGTGGGAGACATCTCTAGATCTCCCACCCTAGCCTATGTCAGTTAAACAAACTACAAAACATGCTCAAGCAAAGATGGAGGCTAACATGGGCAAGCTAGCCAAATCCCCCATTGTGGGAAACAAACTCACAACCGTTAGGTATATTATTTTTTAATCAAATATTATGATTTTTTTTTCTGTTTCTTTCTTTCTTTCTTAGTCTATCCTTTCATCCCAAATCTCCCCCTACAACCCCATCCACTTGTAGGCAACCACATAGCACTGTAGACCATTATGGGCCGTTGCTGGAGGCAATTTTCTGTGGTGATGTTTTATTTTTTTCTTTTCTCCTCCTCCCTTTCTTTTCTCCCCCCATTCTTTTTCTTCCATTCTCCTTCTCTCTGACTATAACATGCCACGAACCAGCAACCTCATATATAGGCCTTATCTCCCTCCGTCTTCAACATAAGCGGTAAGTACAAGCACGGTGGGGGCTAAGGTGGCAATCAAATCTAGCAACTTGTAGATTCCACACACGCTCCAAACCCAAATCCCAATAACCCACACAACCACACAACAAATCAGATGGCAAAACCCAATGACAACAACAACCTAAATCCCTTGCAAATCCGAAACTAGCAACCCACAAACCAAATTTGCAATCCCACTCGCAATACAATGTCGTTTCGCGGGACGTCTACAATGGCGAAAACTAGATTGTGCGAATGCGTCGAATGACGACAAAAAAACCAAACCACACCAAACTAGGCTGCGTGAACAGTCTGAGCTTTTGATAGGTTCTAATGGTGGGGCAAAGAAGGAGAGGGGAGGAAGAAGAAGAGGAGAGAGACTAAGAGAAAAAAAGGGTAAATAGGAAAATAGAGGGGGAAATGGAGGAAAAAAAAGAAAAAAAAATTCAACCGTTCATTTAAAATTAAACAAGTCTAATGGTTGAGTTTATTTCCACGGTAGGGAATTTGGCTAGCTTGCCCATCCTAGCCTCCATCCTCAAACAAAATCGTTTTATAGTGCGATCAAGATTTGTGAATCTTGATGACAATGGGGGATTCTTGAAAACGACGTTTGCTGTGCTTCTGTGTGGAAAGCTGAAGATATTCAGCTTTTGCAATAGAGTATTCCACCTCATATCCAATTATGCAATGGTAAATATAGCCCCGTGAGGAAACTGCCAATGTTGTTTTATGTATGGCTGACTTCGTTTTCATTTAAGATTATAAATATCGTACATGCATCCTAGTTACTACATATTCTAGTATAATATACCGCCCATGCTTGAAATGACGGAAATGAATCTGGTAGTCATACAGTTACATAAATTGGAGTTGTTAAACGATGATCATACGACTCAAATTTTAAGCATTATTCCTCGGCTTATTTATTGAAAATAACTTAAATCTGAATATTTTAATCTTTGTTTAACGATTTTGATTTATGTGACCAAGTGAATCTACTTTTGAAAACACACACAAAATACAGCATGGTTGATTTAAGTTATTTGGATCACTAACGAGACTAATAATTACTGAGTAACGTTATTTTCATTCAGAAGTTTTATAGCAATTTCTATATATAAAAAAGGAGAGAAGATGAAGATATACCAAATAAAATGAGTAATGTTTTGATGAAAAAAGATTAAAAAATTACAAACAATGTTAATGTAACTGAGGAAACCATGTTCTCAGTTTATAGCATGTCTGGTATCATGATAGGGATGTGCTTTTTCACGTCAAGTGGGAGCAAATAGTTTAAGCTTTTACGTTTATGAGGTGAATTAACATGACTTCTCTCATTGAAATAGGTATCCAAATACGAACTTAGAAAGTATTAGTTACCACGTCAACTCATGCCACGTAAGTAAATTTGTTGGGTTTTAAAATAAAAAAGAAAAACATAATCTGCTATTATACTGAACGTGTGTTGATGTTTATACTAATTAACCATATAATACAAAGTCTGATTCAATCCAATTAAGCTTCCTTTTTATAAATCTAAAAGTTCTTAAATACAAGAAAATAATTCAGTTTCATGCTATTTTTTAGGTTAAAATATATTTTTGTTTTTTATCTTTTTATTAAAATTTGTTTTGGTTCTTGATCTTTTAAAAAAAATTATTTTGGTCTTTTAACTCTTAAATTTGAGTTAATGTTGTCCTTTCAAAACAGTCATCGCTTTCAATTTCAAAGCATGATTTGAAACTTTTTATGACTGATTTAAGATGTGAAACTTATCCTATTAGATTTACTTACATGAAAACTATGAAACTTAACTAATGTTCGAATCAAAAAGGGCTATAAACACGATAAAAATTGTGTGAAAATTGAGTCTCACGAGCAACTTGAAAATTGAGAAATCTAATATCAGATCTATTTTGGTTGCTTTTCATGTGATATTCACAATGTTTATGTGACCTTTTTTGGTTCGAACATTAGTTGATTGCCATAATTTTCATGTAAATGAATCTAATAAGACAAGTTTCACGTCTTGAATCGGTTAAAAAACGGTTCAAAATTGTGTCCTAAAATTGAAAATAATCACTGTTTCAAAAAGACAACATTAACTCAAATTTAGAGTTAAAGGTAGGGGTGGAAATAGGCCAGGCTAAGCCAGGCTTTGGTAGGCTTGAGCCTAGCCTTCATTAAAAAAAAAAAGCTTGAGTCTGACCTATTTATCTGTTATAGGCATTTTTTAAAGGCCTGGGCTTAGCTTGCATAAATGTTTGGCCTAGCCTGGTCTGTAAGTCTGTTTAAAAGCCTATTTTCTTATAAGACTTATAAAAAAACTGGTAGGCCTATTAGCCTAAGTAGGTCTGTTAGTCTAAAAAGGTCCATTGAACTAAAAAGACTTATTAAGAATTACACATTCTTTTATATTATTATTTGTAATACAAGTATTACATATAATTATGTATATATAATATAACATAATATATAATATAATAATATATTATTATATATGTATATAAATAGGTTGGCCTATTAAGCTTGATAGGCTTTTTTTAAGGCTTATGACTTGGCCTTTTTACCAAAATAGGCTTTTTAAAAAGCCTGAGCTTAGCCTTTTTAATAAACGAGCCAAACCAGCCCAGGCCATACCTTATGTAGGTCATGCCATAGGCTCTTGATAGGCAGCCTGGTCTATTTTCACTCCTAATTAAAGGGCCAAAATGAATCTTTTGAAAGATAAAGGATTAAAATAAATTTTAATGAAAAGCTAAATGACCAAAAATATATTTTATCCTTTTTTTTACTATAAATTATGATAAAAATAATTAAAAATCACAAAAAAATATATTAGTAATATTTTTTTTATAATTTTTAATTAATATCTTAAAACACTTCTTAATATTCTTTTTTATATCAAACAATTGAAATTGATATAATGATACTTTAATCATGATCAAAGGGATCAATATGATAAAAAAATAATTAAATTAAAAATATAATTAATTCATGATTTGATTAGTTAAATTGCTCAATTAAATCTAACTTTTGAACCATGACTGATTCTAGGGTGGACCACCAACATAGGTGGTCTACCGTGCACCACGAATAATAACCCTTAGATTAATCTATATGAATAATTTCTTCCTACACCCTCCCTTATCAGATCCCTCTCTCCCTCAACCTCTCTACCAACCTCATTAACTCCTCCATCGCCACCATCTCCCTCTATTGTAGCCTTCGCCTCCTCAACCTCCTTGACAGCACGTGACGACAATGCATCACCTCTGTCGTTGCCGAACCGCTCTTTGGAGAATAATTTCCTCAAGATCGAGCTCAATGATTGGGACAACGATGAGGAGAGCGAAAATGATAGCGCAATGACGACAGGAGCACGAGGAGGTGGAGGACCGCTCTAGCAACAAGGATCTGCATGGAGACAACAGGGATCTGAGGTGAAAGAGGCGTGAGTTGCTTCGGCTTCGAATTAGGGATTTGGCGATGCACACAAGGAGCACGAGCAATCGGATCTTGGATTGGGCCAAGATACTTGTATATAACATTTCAATCAATGCGATTGGATCACACTACCTCAATGGAATTTGCAGTTTCTCCCCATTATGCTTGTCCCTTGTTGTAGACTTTTTGGTTGCTTGAGTCACTCATATCACGCTTTTTTTGTGTGGCATAAGTATAACCCCTTGGATTTGGTGGAATTAATGTTGGGGTCAAAATTTGTTTTTCCTTGTTGTTTAGAAATAAACTTAATGGGATGTTGCTGAGTGATTTGGGAAGTAATTGGTCGTTGAACCATATTGACGTTTCATTTAATTTATTTTTCGGCTAGATTCTGGTGAGCATCTGTCGATAGAGAGAGTTTGAGGGTCAAACTTTGACAAAACAAAAAGAAAGTGACGAGTTTGAGAGAGTGATTTTTTTTTTTTTTAACAATGGAGAGAAGATCTAATAAGAAAGAGTGTAAGATAATATTATTTATATAAATTAATCTAAGAGTTATTATTCGTGATGCATGATGAACTAGTTATATTGGTTATTCACCCTAAAATCCGTCTTAAACCAGTGCTTTAATAATATTGTATACCCCACTTTGGTGACGTCATCATGCTTAGCAGTTTCTCTTTCTCCCTGAAGTGAGCACCAATCAGAAAATTAGAAAACCAACGACTGTGATTGCTCCATTTGTACCAAGTTCTGCATGCAAATAGGCTCCACATTATATCCATAATTAGCTGTTGCCCCAATTATTGAACTCCAACTTGAAAGCTTAAGGACTATCCCTATCTACCCACAATACCCTACCTCAGCAAGAGGTGCTAGTGCTAGGGGGAATTAACTCATTAAGGTAGTCCTTGGTTGTTGGGTCTTAGGCGCTTTCTTAGTTTCCAAAGGAGATAAGAGAGGCAAGGTAGGTACGTGTCATTATTCTAAAAGACCAGAGCTGGCGTCAAAAGAGTACAATGATTATCAATTGTCGTGTGTTGGAGTTCCACTATTGGCTTGGTGTGTCGTACGACGTCAACAGGGGAATCCTGCCCCAAAATTTTTTGGTTGCTTTCCATTTTGAACTTTGAATTGCGACGCCCACATGGGAGGGAAGTGGTGATTGGTCACCACTTTTGGAATGCGTTGAAGAATTCTTTAGCGGAAGGTATGCTATACAGAAATGCCTCGCTTGGTCGAGAAAAGTAAGGACAATGGGATAATTTCTTAATTAAAAAATAAAAGTGAATTGAAAAAGTGTTAACTATATTATAAGTGTAGAAATTATTTAATATTTATATTTTTAGTAACTAAAACTATTTAATGCAAACAATTATTTAAAATATCATCAATATAAAAAAAATGATCTAATGTTTACTTTTTAAAGTAATTAAAAAATTTGATAAACATTAAATATTCTTTAATCAACATATTTAAGACCATTCTTAGTAAGATTAGTATTTAAATATAATTTAGGCTTAATTTCACATTTTACCACCCATCTTTTACGATTTTGCAAATTTTGTCACCTAACTATTTTAATTGCATATTTTGTCAGTCAACTTTCAAAATTTCTCATATTTTGCCATTCAATTATTTTAATTGCACATTTTATCACCCAACTTTTAAAATTTCATACATTTTGCCATCTTCATTAGTTAATCGTTGATGTGACAATTTTGACTGTTAATGTGACAGGTTGACTGCTTACATGGCAAGTTGATTACCACGTCAGTGATCAAAATTGCCATGTCAACAGTCAACTGAGAGAGTGACAAAATGAGCGAAATTTTGAAAGTTGAGTAACAAAATGTGCAACTAAAATAAATTAGCGGCAAAATATGAGAAATTTTGAAAGTTGGATCACATAATGTACAATTAAAATAATTGGATGGCAAAATTCATAAAATCATGAAAGATGGGTAGCAAAATTTACAATTAAACATATAATTTATTGAATATTTTTTAATTAATATTCAAACCAAAACTACTCATTAATAGGACTTAAAATTAATTAAAATTTCTCGATCAAAATAATGATAGCTTCAGATTTAAGCTTTGAATAACAAGTTTTATATAATATTAAAGAATATGTAATATATTTCATTAAATATTTTATTTTTTTTTAAAATAACTATTAATAATTTTTTTTAAACACAACTTAGATATAATATCATAAATGCTTTTATATTATTTTTAATTAAAATTAGAATTTTATTTTAGAAATTTGTGTCATCTTTAATGCCAACTTTAATTCACATATTATTGATTTTTTAGTACTAATTAAAGAATAATATTATAAATATCTTTATATTATTTCTAAATTTTGGCTTTTTTTAATTAGTATTCAAAGAACATCAATTAACATGTCATTAATTCGAGTGATATTAGACTTGAATCTTTTAAACAAAGTCTCGGATTTGAATCTTATAAATAAATAAAAAATGATTTAAATAGAAAATTCTATTAAAAATGATCAATTAAATTTTTTGACGCATATTAATTATTAACAAAAATCGGTGAATACTTCATACTTATATATGAACATAAAAAAAGAACGCCAATTATTACTCTCGTAAAATTTACGTAATGATATGTGGCTTGAGTTGTTCAGGTTCCTTTTGTTGGAATTCATTGTAGCTTTATCTATGCTTAGATTCTATTCACATCAAGTCTCGGAACTAGTCGCTTCAAACTAAAGTGTTAGATATGCAATATTTGAAAAGATTAAATTTAATTATTTTAATGTTTAGTTGGAATAATTTTTTTATTCTAAAATCCAAATCAAACTGCACCGTAAACATCCAAAAATTATCCTAAAATTGTTTTATAAATTCAAAATCCCATTAGAGTTTTGCAATCAAAAGCAAAACTAAAGAACTAAAAAAAATACATAAATTCAAGTTAGAAATACAAACTCACCTTTGAAATGTTTTAATCGTTAATTTGTTTCTTAAATTTTGAATGAAAAGAAGTACAGTGAAAAAAAAGTAAAAATTAATTAACAACTTTTACTGTCAAATAAGGGTGAAAAAAGAAGAAGAAAGTCAAAATGCAAAACTATGTTTAGAATACCGTTTACACGTGTTGAACATACGTTAAAAATATGTTACAGGAAGTATGTTCTTTTTTATTTTTGGGTTGAAAGTAATTTTGGAAAGATAAAACGATACAAACATGCAGTAAGTCAAACAAGAGATAGTGTTGTTCTCTCTCTCTCTCTCTTTTGATACAAATAGTCTTGTTCTCCCTCCATTGGAGAAGAGAGATTTCAGGAAATTTATCATCTCTATACTCTTTGATTTGGTCTAACCAGCCAGGAAATTTATTCAGGAATGGTAGCAGGATGGAAATTTATCATCTCTATACTCTTTTATAGATTTGAATTAATTACCTTAATTATTTACTAATTTGATTAATTTTATTATAATATAAATTGAAATTAATAACATTGAAATTTTTTTATAATTACAAAGTAGATTTTTTTAACAATTAGATCACAACTAAGTGACTAACACTTAAAATCAACAAATTATAAAAATTTATTTTTCAACTTAACAAAAAAAGCAATTATTTTTTTTTTCATTAAGAAACCGGTTTAGAAATCGAGTTTTGTAAACCAGAATTTCTAACTGGATTTGATAAAATAAAATAAAATTGAAACACCCACGAAGAGAAATCGAGATTATGAAACCCGAAATTCCAACCCCATTACAAAAAGCGTGGCAATCAGTACATTTTCCTTTTTATGAAAAAAGAAGTGTGACATTGGGAGAAATGACTTCCACCATAACTTAAAATTGCCTGTACACACTAAATCTTACTTCAACATTTCAACAGCCCAAAAAAAAGGGACCATTTGTCCACGTCTATGCCTTTGATACACTTGATTTCCCCACCTATATATTGTGGGGTGAGTTCACTTATGAATGACCCTCGCAAGTGTATATTCACTAAGAATGACATTTCTGTTGGAAAAAAATATCAATCAAATATGTAACAGTGTAATATCAGTCAAATATATAACAGTTTAATACATAGCAAGCAAGCTAGCATGCCATATGTAACACTGCTTCAATGTAACAGTGTAATACATGATCAATTTTTTTTAAACAAGCAGTGTAACAACAAACAAGCAAAACATATCTAACAGTGTAACATTGTCATACATGATCAAAAATTTTCAAACAAGCAGTGCAACAACAAATCAGCATATCATGTATAACCAAATAAACAAGAACCACCAAATAACATAGCTACTTAGATGTATAACCAACAAGCAAGGATACCATGTATTAACCAAATTTTCACAGCAAAATTTTACAGAGGATACATTATCATTGTATCAATTAACAAGAACCACCAAATAACATAGCCATAATTTTTTGGTCTACCACAAAAGGCATCAACATATCAATAGTCAAATTTTACAGGCATAACCAAATAAAGGATAAATCATCCCTGTATTTTCCAGAAGAAACAGAGCAAGGGCAAAATCACAAGTATGTTTCAAACTCAAACCCTAAACCCTAGATGTTTTTTTGACATTCAATTTTTGACCCTAAACGTATTTTTCAGAAAAAAATTTAAACCCCAACCTTATTTTTTTAGAACCATATTTTTACTTAAAAAAAGGAATATGCGGAGACAACAAATACCCAAAAATAGAAGCATGACAAAGGAATACAAAGCATAAAATGAGACCATAAAATGGAATATCAATAAATGTGACAAGAATATATCACCAAACTGGAAAATACAACATAACAATAAATCCTAAAATAGAAAATCAACAAAAACTCAAATGTCTTACCTTTTCTCCTACAACGTTCGGACAAAACTCCACTAACCACTGTTCCACCGTCACACAGATGAACAGTTCTCAACGTTGCTCTGATCGTTGCAAAGCTTCGTTCACTCTCGTTCACACTGGTCTCGATGAGCAATTCTTTAAGTTCCTTACATAACACGCACGAGAGTAACAAATGACCAGTTCAGTGCCTCCCACTAATGTCAAATAACTTAAATTTCAATTTGGCTTAAACATATTTTTGGTTTTTTATCATTTTACTAAAATTCGTTTTGGTCCTTTATCTTTTAAAAGATTCATTTTGGTTCTTTAATTCTCAAATTTGAGTTGATGTTGTCCTTTCGTTAACAATGATGGTTTTCGATTTTGGGACACAATTTTGAATCCTTTTTCAATCGATTCAAGACTTGAAATTTGTCCCATTAGATTCACTTACATGAAAACTGTAACTCCCGACCGCTTTCAGGATGAATGACTATCCCCACAAACCAACACAAGACTTTTCAGCGTGCTTTGTCCTCACTCACACGCTTCCTAGGAAACTTCCTAGGAGGTCACCCATTCCTAAATCGCTCCAAGTCAAGCACGCTTAACTGTTGAGTTCTTAAGTGATAGGCTATCGAAAAGTAGATGCATCTTGTTGGTATAGGTAGCACTTATTAATTCCTTTAAACTATCCTCAACTGTACAATCCCATACCCACACAGCCTCTAGATCCCTCTCGTTCGGGTGTGTATTCGATTCATTTATGTACCCCTCTTACTGGAAGCCTGCTAGGAGCTGCTCATTGTCCGTGCCTCATCTCTTTTGCACCGACGATCACTCTCCGCCCTCATCAGTGCCCGGGATGTTACAAAAACTATGGAACCCAACTAATTTTCGAACCAAAAAGGGCCATAAACATGGTGAAAAATGTGTGAAAAGTGAGTCCCACAAGCAACCAAAAAAGAATCTGATATTAGATTTTTTAGTTTTCCAGTTGCTTGTGAGACTTACTTTTCACACGTTTTTCACCATGTTTATAACCCTTTTTGGTTCGAACATTAGTTGAGCTCCATAGTTTTCATGTAGGTAAATCTAATGGGACAAGTTTCAAGTCTTGAATCGATCAAAAAAGAGTTCAAAATCGTGTCCCAAAATTGAAAACGATCACTGTTGATGAAAGAACAACGTTGACTCAAATTTGAGATTTAAAGGACCAAAATAAATCTTTTAAAAGATAAATGATCAAAACAAATTTTAGTAAAAAGATAAAAAACCAAAACTATATTTAAACTTTCAATTTCTTTAATCAGACCCATTAGCATAATTACATGGAAATAAGCCATTAAAAAAAGAACACATGGCTTCTTGAGGTGGACCTCTGTTTGCCACCTTATCATTTAATAGAGACTAACTAACAAGGATGAAAGTGAAAAAATTTAAAATAACAGGAACATTTTTTTTAAAAAAATTAAGGACTAAAATAAAAAAATCAAATAAATTATATGAACTAAAAATATATTTAAGCTTATAAAAAAATATATGAAAATAAATGACATTGTTTCATTTTATAAACGAAAGACATGTGCAGTTATTATTATGAAAAACTTGTTAGCCAAAAAATAAATAAATGCAAAATCGATAATATTCTACTCCTAAGTCTTTAATAACCTTCACATCTTCCTGCAAATACTATTACAAAAAAGGCTTTTTAGAGCAAGATTTTAACTTGGTTGTTAATAAACCAAGTTAAAACCAAGACGCGATAACAATTTTGCAATTTTAATGAACTTTTTTAAATCGGTTCACGTATAACTAAGCTAAAAAGATAATTTTTAAAAAAATTTATTCACTTTTTAAACTGGTCTTCTACTAACCGATCTAAAATGGTAGCGCGTAAATTTTTTTTACAACTTTTTAAACTGGTTTGTGATTGAACCGATTTAAAAAGTACTTTTTAAATTGGTTCTATCACAACCGGTTTAAAAAGTTTACTATTACAGAAAATACTTTTTAAAGCATGAATTTAACTCGGTTCAAAATAAACTGGTTTAGAATAAGAATGTGGTGGCATTTTTGAAATTTGATCAAACTTTTTAAACTCAGTTCAGGTTCAACCGGTTTAAAAACAATATTTTGAATTTAAAATAGACAATACAGGTCACTTTTTAAATCGGTTCCAACTGAACCAATTTAAAAAGAGACATTTTAAATCGGTTCCCAACTAAACTGATTTAGAAAGTAGCTTCTTATACATTTTACGCGCATGTGCACCTTCATTTATGTCTGTCCAAACATCTTTTACTTGAAATCCTTCTTCCTCATCCATATCCTTCGGCCATTTTCGAAGCACGTCCACTGTTTTTTACCCCATTCGAAGCTTTTCGTGCAAAGAACCTTCACTATTCAAAGCTCGTCCTTCCTCATCCATATCCCTTGCCTTGTTTATAGCTCTCAAACTCTCTCCAAGCTCGTAACTCATGCAAGAAGGCTGTCATTGCCATTGTTGGAGCTCACGCACTTATGCAAGCAGAAGCTAACTTCGTGTACTCTATGAGTAGCTCGAAGCACACTCGTGGGTTAGTGATTTTTGATTTGGTTCATTATTGGTTGGTCAAAACTCGTCCTTTCTCATCCATATCCGTTGGGCTGTTTGTAACTCTCAAACTCTCTCCAAGCTTGTAACTCGCGTAAGAAGGCTGTCATTACTGTTGTTGGAGCTCGCATACTTGTGGAAGGGGAAGTTAACTTCGTGTACTCTGTAAGTAACTCAAAGCACACTCGTGAGTTAGTGATTTTTGATTTGGTTCATTATGGTTTGTTTTGGATTGTATTTATTGTGATTTTTTTTGACATAACAATGTGATTTTGCCTTTGGAGCAAGTGTATGGATATAGTTATTAATTTTTATGTTAATTTAAAATTATATTTTTAAATTGGTTGCAACTACAATTGATTTTAAAATAGACACTTTTTAAATCGGTTTCTCATTGAACTGACTTAAAAAGTATTTACGATTTAAAATGATAATACTTTCTATATTGCCTGTATCTAAATTGGTTGTAAAATCGATTTAAAATGTATTTTCTGTAATAGTGAAAATTCACACAAGATATTGGCAACTTCATCAATATTTTGTGAGATTACTTTAGTCTAGACTAATGGGTGATATTGAACTTGTCACCTTACATATATCGCTTACAATGATCAACAGCGCGACTAATACCATTGTGAGCTGCAATTACGTCAGTAAGAACAAAGAAACATGGAGGCCAAATGGCCAATATAATTTCATGCGATACCATAAGAACAAAACAATACATTTACTTTATTGTTATGTTTTTACCGGGGTATTTCTGGGAAAAATAATCCCAAATACTTCGTCCTTTCGCAAATTCATTTGCAGCTTCTTCTGTCTCCCACTCATAAAAAGAAAGAAATCCAGATCCATATATTTAGCTTGACATGCATTTCGCTATGTAAAGCAATGGACTTGGGATATTTTTTTTATATAATTTGGTATATATTATCTTTATCTTAATTTCTATTAATTAAATAAGCAAATTAGATAAACATGATTTATTTATTTCTTTTTTTTTTTTAAAGTCTTGGGTTATTAAGCACATTTTCAATAATCAAACTGTAATTGTAACACGACCAACAATAAGAACCACACACCAACACGAACCAAGTCACGATATCATAATAGTCAATAAGTCTGAGGTGTGCAATATTGAACTGACTTCAAGAATTTATCCACGTACGTAAGCAATAATAATGTGAAACAATTAAGCAAAGGATATATGGGGTAAATCAGTAAATTTACACTGCAACACGCCAGCTTGGCACGATCTTATGCATTCGAACTCAAAACTCTTGCTAGCTTGTTTACAAGTTAACTTATAAAGACTTTAAAAATTCCAATGTCAAACATCATGAAATTAAACCTAAACTTTAGAAATGTCTAATTAACTTAAATAACACACACTAAACTAGTCCAATTTTGGCAGGCTTATGTGACGACAAGTTTGGAGGCCTAAGCCCATAAATTTGCCATTTGCAATTATTTTTCTTCGTTCTCATAAAAGTTACATGAATACCTAAAAATAAATTGATACCTGTAGAACAGAAGTAGCAATCCCAAAGATAAAATCTTCAGAAAAATCTGATCTATTTATGCTTATTAATTTCTTCACGAGTAGCATTTGGCAATGCTGATGTACGTTTCTGATCGATACAGTGCATACAGACGCAGAGTCAAGAATACTATCTTCTTGCAAAGGTTAATAAGTTTAAAATTAACAAATTTTATTTTCAAAAATTAAAGATAGATAGAAAAAAGTATACCTATATCAAAAGGAACTTTTCCATTCTTCAAATGGAAATTGTTAGAGCCTTCATTCGGGCGATGCCTTGAAAAAAAAATTTGAAAAATTAAAATGATTTGACATTTATTCAAAATTTGAGTACAGATGCATATGGGAATGTGCAAATTGCTTATAACAAACCATGAGCCTGCAAAGTCGAGCAGACAAGCAAAATCAAAGAAATTATCTAGATGTTGATGTTGTTAGAAGATTGCTATTTTTGCCTGACAAAAAAGAAAATAAAGTTTAAATATGTTTTTAGTCTTTGTAAAATAAATGAATTTTGATTTTAGTCTTTTAAAAGATTTTCTTTGATTTTTATCCTTCAAAAATTTGAAATCATTGTTTTAGTCCCCTACTATTACATGACATTCATTAACTGCTTATATGTGTTTAACAAAAGGTCAAGTGACCATCTCAGGTGACACCCACTATTATGTGTAGTACCATTTTAGCATGTGACACATCTAAAATTTTTTTTAGATTCCTAAAATAAATGTTATTTATCTATCTTAAAATCTATGTTAGGGACAAAAAATAGTAATTTTAGATTTTGAAAGGATGAAAATAAAAAAAATAAAATTACAAATACCAAAACCAAAATTCGCTTATTTTATAAGAATAAAAAATGGTGATTTCAAATTTTAAAAAGATGAAAAACAATTTTTTGTTTTTTTACAGAAACCAAAATAAAAAATCACTTATTTTATAAGGACTAAAAACATATTTAAGTCAAAAAATTAACAAGAATCTTTGGTCCTTTTGTTTCTTTTCATTTCAGTAATAGGAATGTAAATCACAATTTTAGTAGAAACACGAAAGAACGAACGAAACCAACTCACAGGAAGATCTTACATGTGTGAAATATATATACAAGTAACGAAATTACATGCGTAAATTTTTTAGAGAAAGCTAAACTAGACAAGGAAGCCAGTCGTTATTATTCATGTAAACACGCGACCACAAGTAATTAGGATTTGAAGCTAATGGTTTTCCAAAAGCGAAAAGGTTAATAGATTGTGTGTGCTGTTTAACAATACAACTTACTGACTATTGTTCATATATAAAAAAGAAATAATGGTAATTCTAAAATTGACATTTCCTAAGAGTCAGCTCGCGAATGAACTGGTCAAGTAGAACAGATTGAGTTTAATTCGGTGAGATGCAACTGAGCTACTGAGTGCGTGATATCTCATGTCATATCATAAATTTATTACTTTCAAGATTATTTCTTATGTTGGCGGCGGTGTAATGAAAATGCCTAATGTATAATGTATTTTGGGTAAAGCTTATTTTAGATTTGATTTTGTAAAGTTAATTTTGGTTAAAATTAGGTTTTCCCCCTCTTTCCCTCTCTAGATAACTAGAGATTGCTGTCTACCGATTTTCTCCTATTTAAAAACTAGAATAAATTACACTTAAACCCTCTGTATTTTTTTCGAATTACGCCTGATACTCCTCCGACTTTTGAATACACAAAAAACCCCCTAATTATTTGTCCCTGTTTATACCGTGTACCCCTCCCTCCCAAACGCCATTTGTGATGTTTAGAACTGACTCACGTGAGTGGCACGTTTAAAATTATAATTCTTTTTGATGTTTTTGAACTCGTCTTCTTCGTTTAACAAACACGACCGCCATTGAAAAAGGAGGCATACCAGTATTCAATCCATGTGCAGCAGCTTATGGTTGGTTTGCAGAGGCAAAAATTTGTTGTGTATATTCATGGGTTTTTGCTAATCTAATTTATTGGGTGGTTTAAGGTTTACGAAGCCAACCCCATTAATTACGTTTGTTGCAAGATTGCAATTTGTATAAGGATGTGTTGCCTCCCTGGTTTGAGTACTGAAGTTGAATCAAGTGGTGTATGGGTTTTGATTTGTTTATGGTTTCTAATTTTTTTTCTTGAGGTTATTTTTGTGGGTTGTTGCATAAATTTCTATCAATAATTTTTGTTACCTATTGTGTTGGTAGGAAGTTTGATGAAATGTCACAAACAAGAGTAGCATCTTCTTCAAGTGTTAATGGCAGTGGAGTAAAAGTCAGACATTAGAATTGTCATTGTGGAAGACTTGCAGAAATTAAGTGTAGTGGAACGGAAGCTAATTCGAATAGGCTTTTTTACACTTGTAGGACAGTAGTTTGTGACTATTTTGAGTGGTGCGAAAAAGATGTTAAAGATGAGTATGAAAAGTTGAAGATGGACCTGGAAGACATGAAGAGACAAATTTCAAAGTTGAAGACAAATTTGAAAGTAATTGAAGGAAATTGTGAATGATTGAAGCAAAATATTATAGTTTTTACCTTTTTAATTGTGATTGTTGTTGGGATTTTAATTATTGTGACCGCACATAAATGAGTTTTTAAGTTTAGCTAGTTGTTATTGTAAGTTGGTTGTTAATCATTTTGTTAATAAGTGTAGATGTTGCTTTAATGTCGTACTTATTTGTATATGGTTCCTTAGTGTAAGCATTGTCTATGTAAGTTGTCCAACTTTTTAGACATTTTGTAAAATGACTTATATTGAGTATAAGTTGGATATATAAATTCACTCTTTTAATATTATGTTCCTTTTTTATTCACAAATTTTGTCACTAAGTAATTATGTATGAAAATTTTGTTGTCATATTAAATTGTCATTTTCAAGTAAAGTTATTGAAATGAAAAAAATTGGATAATGAATTCATGGATTGGAATGAGATAAAGTTACACAACAAAAAAGAATTGGATAATGAGCCCATAGCTTGATTGGATAGTAAATAACAACTTTCATTAACTTGAAGATAACATTGTCATATATCAACACTTGAACCTATTCATCCACAATTACATCATCTTTTGTATACCCAAAATAAAAAGCCCCCTGTACATTATGTACTAATGATAGACTTGTTTTCAACAAAAAAGCCCTTGCACATTTGAAGTAATATTTTGACTCTTTCAAAAAAAAAACAACCCCTGCACAAGTTTACTAAGATAATTCTAAAATGCTATCTATACATCAAGGTAGCCCTAATATATCCAAAAAAGTAAGCAATTGTCTTTCAAAAAAACTATACATATCACTATTCCCTAAGTCCCTATGTCATTATCTTTCTCTTGGGTGTCAACTTCCTTCCTCCATTGAATGGCTTGGATGGTTGGCTTAAAGATTGAATAGGTACTTGTGAAGCTTGTTGTGTTCCCTATTATGTAAAAGAGTCATAACAAGAAAGATTTTAGTAATTGTAGCAGATTTTAAAAATTAAACTCAAGGTAAGAAGATAAATTATGATTTTTAGTGGGTTTGGCAAACATGTGAGGTGATTGTAGATTGTTGTGAAAGAGGTACATCACTTTGGGCAGCTTCATGACTGCTACTTGGTTGCATTACAGGTACTTCACTATGTCCCACAACTTGAAAGTTGTTAGAATTGGAAGTTGGTTGCACTGCAGGTCCATCAACAATCTAGATAGTTGGCTAATGTATTGGTTGTCCTTGACTAATGTTGGTAGTTGGTTGCATTGCTGGTCCTTCACAACTTTTTTTCTATAAAGAAAAAAATTCATTAATTATATAGATAATGTGCTATAATTATTTAAAACTATTTAATAATAACAGACTTGTTTTTTTGCCTGTTGTTTGCTCACATAGCCCTCTGGCAAGTCCTGTAATTATGTCCAAATTGTTTGCAAGTGGAACACCTAATGGTGTTTGACCTTCTTGCATCTTCGGTTCCTAAAGGTCCCTCTACATCACTTTTCCTTCTAGCCTTTCTAGGCCTTCTTGGGAGTCTTTTTAGACTAGTAGGAACAATATCAGGATAGCCTCCTCTCTTGCTAATATCAACCTCAGGCATAAGATGAATTGTTTTGGTATAAGCCAGAACCACATAGATGATGAGTATGTGTTGTCACAATAATTTTCAGTATTGTCTCTTTTGTGAGTGATACAAGCACATCCATGCTTACACTGTAATCCAGTTATCTGCCATTAATTGCAGCCACATGTCCTATCTTTAAGGTTGACAACAAAGTTGGTGTAACCATCCTTGACTTGAAACTCTTCATTTCTAGCATTATGATAGCACAATATCTTCCATCTTGCATAGTTTTGTCTAAAAATTTCCTTATTCTAGGAGCCACCCAAAACTGACATGTAGATGCATTTGCAAATCTTCTCTAAAAGGTCACAATTAAGCGGGATACAATAGATTCACATATGGATAACATAGTCTTCTTCCGATCATCAACCACCCATGCATTAAAGACTTCACACACCTTCGTAGTGACATAATCATTCTTGTAAAGAGGATCAAAAGTGTGTCTTGGCCACATGTGTTTCGGCCTGTCCTTTGATAGCAACCAATCTGTACCTTTAGTGTTCACCTTCCTTATAGTAGTCATTGCTTTGTCAAATATAAACTGGTTGTATTCCATGCCACATGCCTAGAAGTGTGTTATTAGCAGTAGACTTCTAAATCTAACCTTGAAATGATTGAGCATATGATTGCAACAAAACCTGCATAATTTTTTTTTGAAATTATTGATTCAGCAAGGTTAGTTTGCAAGTCCAATTTGGACAATCGTAAAACTTGTAAACCTGTTTTATTTATATAAGATAAAATATAAAAGGTCCCAAAATATTTGGTATGTGGACCAACCATCAACATGCCATTTCTGTTTCATGTACCAATTTGCAACATTGTTGTATTTGGATCAGAATACAATAATCATAAAAACCAGTTTGCAATCTGAGTAGACCATTTTTCTAAAACTGAAGCACAGAGACAAATTTAATGTATATGGTAAGAAAATTTAAGACTATAGTCTAAGCCATAGTATCTTAATCTAATTATGCATTGAATCTAAATTCACCCTATAATTCCAATCAAAGCACACGGTTCTGTTACTTAGTCATTACAGGTATATACTGAGAAGAATCACACACACACACACACACATAGGGTTACATGTTAAGTGCATTAGTGCATGTACATATGACTCTAGACTTATCTTACTATTGTAGCTCATTTGAAATTTTTTTGGTCAGTAGATTGTCTTTTAGGACATGGTTAAATAGCCTTTGCAGCTAGGCCTTTTAATGAATTCTAACATGATAACATTTTTATGCCAGAGTTACACAGTAAAACATGCCAGCCTTTATTTGCAAGAAAAAAGAAGGAAAAGTACACACACACTAGTCCATTATTAATTATGGAAGTGGCTGTTACGATGCAATTATTTACTGACTCATTTTCTCAGACACTTTGTGACTCATTTATTCTCATAAACAGTCACTCATTTACTATCACACACAATGACACTTAATGATTTAATGACACACTCATTCAGGCATTACTCACACACACACATTATACAGAAATTGTGACACACATAATCACACACACACATATTCAGGATCAGTCACAATTCTAACATGTACAAAGCATAAAGATACACACATTTGCACAATATTGACACACACATATACTCACAGTCTCAGACAATCACACTACTTAGTGCAACATTCACACATACATTTTTACAGCCCTTAGTCACACACACATACATACTCAATCACACAACTACACAGATTAATCCATTCACTGACACAATGGTATCACATTAATCAATTCAGTGACACAACATGCATTTGCACAACTAAACAGTATATGCGTAGAGTACACAAGTCAGTAACACAGTTATGATACATAATCAATTCACTGACACATTTAATTACATACACGAAGGTTACTCTCACACACTCTACAACAAAGTTTAATACACAGTCATAGGTATTCATAATGACATTGAATCATATCTATACGCACACTATCAGTTTCATATACACAGTCACACACTTTCACACACAGTAATAAACATTTGTAGTACTGACACACACACAATCACATGCCCTACACTCAATTAATCCTATACTCACACACTGACCTATGTCTTGCAAACAGAAAATTTTCAACAATAGCTTGCATAAGACGCTGTAGACATAAAATTAGTATACATTAGCTATATTAATTTGACACTCACAGTACAAAATTATCAAACATGAAATGAGAACTAGTTTTAAATACTTTTTGCATATCTATCATGATGGTTAAACTATCATCCTTCCATTCTGGTACAGATTGCAAAGCTTCATGTAACAATGTCAAAAAGAACCTCCAAGAATCTTTACACTCCACCTCAACAATTGCAATAGCTATAGGGAACATACCTTTTTTTGCATCAAGACCCACAACAGATAGTAAAATCCCTCCGAATGGACCTTTCAAATGTCAGTCATCAATTCTAAACCGTGGCTCGCACCCCTTTACAAAACCCCTCTTCATAGCATCGAGACACACAAACATCCTCGTGAATTGAGGGTTCATGTTAACCCTAGACTCCACAGCTAGCTTCACTATACTCACAGGGTTTGTCTCTAAAACTAAACATGCTTACGGTGGCAACTCATTATAAGACACAAAATGTACCCCTCTAGTTGTTTGATGTACCTTCCGCTTTGCACAATATAATTTCATCAAGTTAGTCGGTTCAATTCCACACTTATCAAGCAATGCTTGCTTCATTATGGCGTAGCTAATATTTGGGTCAGCCATCAACATATTCTCAAGCTTCTTTGCAATCCATGTAGAGTTTGCATCAGAATTCTTTGTTGTTCGAATGCAAGTATGCACACCATTGTATTTCTTGATCTTAAAGATTACACCGTCAGGGGTTAGAGATGCATGGATCCTCCAAGTACACCCTTCAACTGCGTACTCGCAGGTCACTCTTACTTTTTCATTTTTTACCCTCTTTAATTGAAAACCTTCTTGTATTGAAAAATCATTTAACACTTCCCTAAAATGATTTACATTCAAAAACAATTGTCAATTGTCCAAATGCAAGGTTTATCCTACCATCTAGTTGATCCTCAAACGGTTTTCCTAAATTTCCCCTCTCAACATATACTGTAGTCATATCATCATCTGAATGATCATTCCCAATCACATCCATACTCTCTTCAAAGTCACTAATCTATCATCATCATTCTCATTTTCAGCCTTACCAATAGGGTCAAACTCACTGTCAGATGACCCACTCAAGCTCTTAACCCCATTATAAGTGCTGTCATTATCACTAACAAACACTTTATCTAGACCATTTATAGGAGCATCATCAACACCATCCACATTGTCAACATGTACATTAACACATTCAACACCATGACTTATAGGTTCATTGACGAACTGAACATTAACACTTACACATTCATGAATTGAATCACTACTAGCTTCATACACAGGTTGTACATTTATAGGTTGTACATCCAGAGGCTCATTCACATTTTCATTCAAGGGTACATGAACAGGTTAAGAAACAAACTTCATCCAATCACCACTTTTACTTCTAGTGATAAACAAATGTATATAAATAGCATTTTTATTTTCTGAAAACAATTTCAACACGTCACTATCATTATGAAGGGGGAGAAGTTTACCTATCCCACCGCATAAAAACCAAAGACTGAAAGGGTAGCAAGGTGGCAAACCTTCATCCTTTGTTATCAAATTGACAGCTTTATATGCATCAAGGATACTGAACTTGTCTGGGTCAACATTACATATCTCATTCGATTGACCTTTCTTCTTAATAAAGTGGACCAAAATGTCCACATTACTTGCTTCAGGGCCTATACATGGCAATGGTGTCCATGTGGTACAAAAACAAACAAAAGTTACTGTTGAAGTTGTCCACCCACGAAAAAATGTCAAAAAAATCAGTGGTCGCCTCTACCATTAAACCCATCATCAATTGTTTAAAGATTTTAACAAATTAAAAAATCATATTTCAAACTATAGAAACAAGTATTCAAACTCGTTGAATTATTAAACACGTATCTATCCTTCAAACCCTTTTAGTGCTTCCAAGTTTGAACTCAAGTCGCAAGTGACAACAAAAGCAAATGGAGCAGGTCGTAAGTCAAAATCGTAAACAATTTCACCATAAATCACACGAAAGACACAAACCCTAGCACCACTCACTATGTTTCTGCCCTTTCCTTCGAACCTCCGTGCCCAAACTCTTTGACATTATTCCCCACTTCGTTCAAAAAATCCATTTCCTAATTCATTTACTAAAAGGGCAAAATCAGATTCTTACAAAAACAAGGGTTCTTTTAGACATTTCAATTTTCACACAAATAGAGACTTCATGACATTATGTTGAAGGATGTCAAAGTAATGTTAAAAAGCGGAGGGACATCGAGCACAATATGATGAAAACATAGGGAGTCTGAGTGTAATTTACTTTAAAAACTATGTATGCAATAAAATTTAGTATGAAATTCTTAAGCCAAAATAAAAAGTTTTTCTTTGTTCCATTTTTAGTCAAATCAAAGAGTAAACTTGATTTGAAATGTTACAACCAAATACACAAAAAATTTGTAAACCCATCACTACTAGAAAAGTGTCATTTTCCAACGAAAAGAATTTGCAAGAATTTCCTGCGAATTTTGCTACAAATATATTTATTTTATGATATCTTTTTGCAGAATAAAATTTCTAGAAAAAATTCCAAGAAATTTTTATGTTTCTGGTGAATTTGAGTCCATAAGAAAAAAATATTATTTTAATAAATTGTAGGAAAATTCGTAGGTAACCTAACGGATATTAAAAATGCAAAAATAGTATTACTTTTGTAAACATACAAAAGCACGTGTTTGTGCTTATTGTGAAAGCATATAAGCTCTGTTCTCCCTTTCTTTGTAAGCATGTAAGCTTTATTCTCTCTCTCCTAAAGTGCATCTTTATCTTGCATTATCTTCTAATCATATAAACTTTGTCTTCATCTTCCACAAGTTCTTCTTGTTCTCGTGTTTGATCTTGTTCTTTACTCTTCTCTTTTCATTGTTCTTTGCTCTCACCGTTCTTCATCTTCATCTTTACAAGAGGTAAGTTTCTCTTCTTTTTTCACCACTCTCTTTCTCTCTTTAGGGTTTCTTATGTTAATTTTTCGAATCTCTCAATGTGCCAGAAATTGTATGTATCTTTACAATATGTTTATAGTTTTATGAACTATGAATTGGAATTAAGAATTCACATTCTAAACCTAAACCTTAAAGCCTCGTAAAAACAATTATTTTCTCCTCCGTTGATCTTGCTCAATGTGGCATACTCCACCATTGAATTACTCATTAGCTTTTTTACCAGTCATGTAGGTAAGATTTAACAGTGAATTTTCATTACAATGTTCAAAACCTCTATTATTAGCATATAAAGTCCCTTGTTTACGCACATGTTGCATTTTATCCTTTTATTATATGTGTGATTTCATGAGTCTATGTACGAGATACATGTGGTGGAAATTAATTTTATTTTTCATCATTGTTTGCTTAGGATGATTTGTTTATTGTTTTTTTTTTTTAATTCTAATTTGGTGAAACCAACCGTGTCAATTGAATTTCAAATTGAATCTTTGCTGGCATTTAAATTTGTGCCTTTGCCATTTTAGGTTTGGTGTCTGATATAGTTCACTGGAATTTATGCAGTTCATTTTCCATTTGCAAATTCATTGTTTTAATTTAATTTTTGTGTTTGTGTTGATTTTTAGGTTCTTTTGAAAAGGTATCTTGTGTGTATGTTGGTAACTTGGATTCATGATTAATCAAGAGAGTCCTCAAAGATGAATTCCTTGTTTTCAGAGTTATTTAGAGGTGACACTAATTTGTTTCTCAATTTTAAATAGTGTATACTAGTATCTTAAAAATTAAACTTGGATTATAGTACACAATTAATTCATACATGTATCATGACTTAGTTTGTAGCATTATACTTAGTTCAACCACACAATACTATTTGGTTAGTTATTTAGGAGATGTGGAATGCATCGTTGTTGTTTATCAAAAGAATAAGATTGGTTATAGAGAAAGAGAGAGAAAGCATTGGATACAGAATTTGTATGGATTGGAAGGTAGAAAAATTGGATTTTGAGCAAGTGGGAGTCTTCTAATTAGACCAAAAGACTTGTTCTAGCTGAACTAGCCCAATTATTAAAGACTGTTAGAATGTATATATATTTCAAAAGGGTTCACGATGTTGTTCAACAAGCTAAGGAGTTACCACAACCACAAGGTTTATCTATCCTGCAAGTGAATTTTAGGAAGGTGAGCATAGTTTTATTTTCTCTTTCAATGTTCACTAATTGTTGGATAGTTATAAATTGTTTTCCAAGTTCAATTACTCTATTGCCATACATGATTGATAAGGTTCTTTTGAGATGTGATATGCCCTTATAAAAGATTTAGAGGTAAGAACGATCTTAGTTGTATCAATTTTTTCATTAACACTACATAGTGGCAAATATGCCTTCACATTTTTAGATATTGTATTGAATTTGTTTTTTTTTTCTTTCTTACAATTGCTTTTGGCTAATTAAATTGATGGTGCAGTTGAATTTGTACTGTAGTTGACACAACTATATATGCCTTGAAAATAATCATTGAACAAGCTTGACTGCTTAAGTTAATAGGAGACAATCTATTTCAAACTCAACTTCAAAATTTGATAACAAGTTGTGATTCTTATTTTGAGGAGAGTGGTGCTTGGAGGCATTGGTGAAATTGGGATGCATTTATCATCTTGTAGAAAGTAGTAATTACAGCTCTATCAGAGGTAGTTTGTTTACTTTTTTTAAAGTTATAACATTTTTGCTGTATGTATGAGACAAAAATGAGAAATGTTGCAAAATTTGGTGACCTAGAATGAAAATTCAAGAAATAATGAGGTGAAGGCTTCTTTTTACATGAGTAGTTATAGAAGAATCTTATCATAAGAACTGTAGGGTTTGTTTAGGTTTATTGTACTGTCGCTGGCATCTAGTTTCCCCTAAAATGAACTTGAATTAAAGACTACAGAGTAGGAAATTTTCTTCTACACATTGCTCTTCTGTCAGGCAGCTTTTATATGTTGTGTTCTCTACTAATTGTTTCTGCCTTTAGGTCAAGGAGATACACTAGAGTTACTTTTTTGCTTATCAAAATAAAATTTAGTTACATTTTTAAATGTTAGATATGCTTTAGATAGTTGCTTAGCTTGCCCAGTGTTTATTAGATTCTTCCTAAGATGAATTTGAGAATTTGATGTTTTAAAAATTATTTTTATAATCTTTCTAAACTTGAGAAGTTATGAATCTCATTGGTTCCCTAAAAAATCTTCTCTTTTTCGTTTATATTAATTAATAAGTAATTTATGAGATTTACTTAAAAAAAATGTAGGATTTCAAAACATTCTCTGCTGAAATAGTAATAATTGAGTGGCTGCATTTAGTTCCATGTCTAATAACTGATAATGAATCAAGCAACTACGAAGAATGTGAGAACATGTTTGAAGAACTTGTTTTGGATCGGATATCTAGAGCTCCATCTACTACCTCTTCATATAGTGTAATCAATAGGTTGCTTTCACGGAGCCATAAAGGCATAGACAGAGGCCAAATCATGAACATGAGAAAGTTGGGATTCCTATTCTGAGGAAACTTTGGGGCAGCAACAAAATGATATATATTTTATCTAGTTATTTTTCCCTCCTGTTTATCTAATTGAAACATCTGACAACTATTTCCACTTACGAGGCAATTTGGATATAATGTTATATGAATCTTTGTAATCTTTTATGGTGTTGATTGTTTCACCTACAACGCAATTACTGCTATTATATATGTAATGGAAGATAATTTTCTTTCATTCAAAAGAGACAAGAATACAAAGATAAAACATATAGTTACATCAATGGGCTTGGGCTTATAGGCCCAATACCCACAACTCTAACACTCCCTCTCAAGCTAGAGCATATAAATCATATGCCCCAAGCTTGCTACAAATATAATCAATCTGAGGACCTCTCAAGGACTTAGTGAAAACATCTGCCAACTGATCATTAGAATTTACAAAGTTTGTTGCAATGTCACCCGAGAAGATCTTCTCTCTAATGAAATGACAATCTATCTCAATGTGTTTAGTCCTTTCATGAAAAACTGGATTGGAGGCAATATGCAAGGCAGCCTGATTATCACAGATAAGAGTCATCTGTGAAACATCTGCAAATCTAAGTTCTTTCAGTAACTGTTTGAGCCATACAAGTTCACAAGTGGCTGAGGCCATGGCTTGATATTCTGCTTCAGCACTTGATCTTGCCACAACATTCTGCTTCTTGCTTTTCCAAGAGATCAGGTTATCACCCATAAAGACACAATACCTAGAAGTAGATGTCCTATCTGTGGGAGAGCCTGCCCAATCTGCATCTGAATATCCTACAATGCATGTATGTCCTTTGTCTTTATACAAGAGCCTTTTTTCTGGTGCTCTCCTAATATATTTCAGAATGCAGATTACAACATCCCAATGTCCTTCACAAGGAGAGTTAAGAAATTGACTCACCACACTAATTGCAAAAGAGATATCTGGACGAGTTATAGTGAGATAATTCAATTTTCCAACCATTCTTCTATATTTGTCTAGGTCTAAAAGGGGCTCCCCCTGACTTGGCAAAAGTTTAGTATTAGGGTCCATAGGGGTATCTACAGACTTAGCATTCATCAACCCTATTTCCTCCAACATATCCATTGCGTACTTTCTTTGAGAAGTCACAATGCCATTCTTGGACTGTGCCACTTCTATCCCCAAGAAGTAACGAAGTTTGCCAAGATCTTTGGTCTGAAAATGATGGAAAAGATGCTGCTTTAGCTGAGTGATTCCATGGTGATCACTACCTGTAATAACAATGTTATCAACATACATAATCAAGTAAATACATCTTGAGGCTGAATGGTGATAGAAAATTAAGTGATCAGCCTCACTCTGTGTCATACCAAACTATTGAACTACAATACTAAATATGCAAAACCATGTTCTGGGGGATTGTTTGAGGCCATATAAAGATTTGCGAAGATGACAGACTAGTCCTGAAGACTCCCCCGAAGCAACAAACCCATGCGGTTGCTCCATGTAAACTTCTGCAATGAGATCACCATGAAGAAAAGCATTTTTTATGTCAAGCTGGTAAAGGGGTCAGTGACAAATAGAAGCCATGGAGAAGAATAGTCAGACAGAAGCCATCTTGGCCACAAGAGAAAAGGTGTCACCATAGTCTAAGCCAAAGATCTGAGTATAGCCTTTGGCAACCAAACGGGCTTTAAGGCGATCAACTTGACCATCAGTGCCAACTTTAATTGTGAGGATCCAATGACAACCTACAACCATTTTGCCTGGTGGCAGGGGAACGAGGTCCCAAGTACCACTACTTTGAAGTGCACACATCTCATCAAGCATAGCTTGCCTCCATCCAGGGATGAGATAAGGCATCACTTGCATTCTTTGGAAGGGAAACAAACGACAAGGAAGATAGACAAGTATAATGCAAAGGAGATAAACAATGATAACTTAAGGTAACATAATGAGGAGAAGGATTTCAACTAGAACGGATACCTTTCCGGAATGCAATCGAAAGATCAAGCTTGGGAGGTAGTGCCAGAGGGGTTGGAACAATAGGAGTCGGGGTGGAGTCAAGCCCATCGCTGGTCGGAGGTGGTAAAGGGGGATGCACTCGATGGTGATACACTTGAAGAGGATGAGGAGGAGGTGGATCGGGGGGAACTGTGGGTAACTCTTGAGGGTGAAGATCAAACAGAGGAGATAGGAGAGGGAGCTGGGAGGGAGGGGAGACAGTCTGAAGAGGAAGTGGTGTGGAGCCAAAGAAGGGAAGGGGCTCAAAGAAGTTGATATTAGCGGAGACAAAGTAACGCCTAAGAGTAGCGGAATAACATTTATAACCTTTTTGAGACCGATGGTAGCGAAGGAAAACACATTTGTGGGACCTTGGGGAAAGTTTATCAAGGCCTAGTGTGAGATTATGAATAAAACAAGTAGATTCGAAGACTCGAGGCCGCAATGGGTGGATTGGTTGTGAAGGAATAAAATAGAGTGGGGTATCTTGTTATCAAGAACCGATGAGGACAACGATTAATAAGGTAACAAGCAGTAAGAACTGCATCACCCCAAAAACGGTGTGAAACATTTCCATGGAGTAACAAGGTCTGAGTTGTTTCAATGAGGTGTCTATTTTTATGCTCAGCAATCCCATTTTGTTTCAATGAGGTGTCTAAGATCTCATTCAAACAAAACTTTCACCATTGGCCCAATCTTAGTAAAAAATAACTACCCACTTTAAATATTAGTGTGGTAACTACCCATAAAAAGATATTAATTATTATAATACCTTACCTAAACTCCATTCCTAATGACTCATTCCTTGATCAAATGTAGTGTTCAAAGTGATATGCAGATATACTTGGCTAATATATTTGCTCAT
This sequence comes from Spatholobus suberectus, assembly GCA_004329165.1. Classification (NCBI taxonomy): domain Eukaryota; kingdom Viridiplantae; phylum Streptophyta; class Magnoliopsida; order Fabales; family Fabaceae; genus Spatholobus; species Spatholobus suberectus. The sequence continues at coordinate 65,831,299 of CM014729.1, forward strand.
ATATGTTACATTTATTTAAAATATAAACATTGCGAGTTGTTTTTCTTCTAAGCACTTATATTTTATAGTGTCAAAAACATCAACCTTTGCTCTCTTTTTTGGTAAAAAGAATAGAAAATGTTAGAAAACAAATATTCAAAAATCCATCCAATTTTTAAAGATAAATATATGAAAATAGAATTTGAACTCATTTGTCAATTGTAAATAAAAATTACACAAAAATTAATTTTAAAAAATCATTTAAAATTATTTTCATATTATTTATTTCCTTTTTATTATAATTTATTTCAAATAATCAAAGCTCTTAACCCAATCTAAAAAATATATTTTCTAGGAAAACATGATAAAAATTATACACTCCACCCAATGCCCAAAAACACTCACGTAGCATTATTTTACTTTATGTTACGTTTGCTAACAATGGCCTGGGCCTACCGCCAGAGATGAGGGGTAACAGCCACGGTAGAGGTGATGGAGAAATTAATCAAACTGTGTCTTTTATTTTATTTCATTTGATTCCTTATGTATGTTGTAAAGTCTCTTAATGGCCTTTCAACCAAAAAAAAAGAGTGTCTCTTAATGGCCATTATCCCAACTTAATTGGTGGCATAATAGAGGATTAAGTTTTTAAGTAAAAATTATTTATTATAGAGACTTTATTTAATATTATACAAGTGTAAAATTGGGTGGATCATATTTAAAATATATTTATCACTAAAGATTACATTAACACAAGCCGATAGTTAAATAGAGTGTTTGTGGTGACAATACTTAAGAATTTCCTCATAAGATGACAAAGTGTTTCGTAGTAGGAGAATTTTTAATATAAGAATTCTTGCCTAACTAATATGTTTATAAAATTCACAGGGTGCAAGCTTACGGTTGAACAATGTTAACTCATGCGTCTTTAGCAATATTCGAGTAGGGTGCGATGAAGAGAAGGGGAATTACAAGAGGTAGAGAATCGGAGGTGGGCGTTACGGAGACGGGAAGAAAGAATTGAAGTCGCGCGACGAGGGAGAGACTGTGAGGTCACGTGCATTTTTAATTGGAATTATAATCCTCACTGTTAAATTTTATTTGCTGGCGATGGTGGACAATAACAATGGCAGTGATGGTCATAGTGGTAATAGTGACGGTGGTCCTGGCAGCAGTGGTGTTGTGTTAACACCATGACTATTGTCATCATTGTTGTCAGTCATTGTAGTGGTGATAATGGTGACAATGATGGTAATGACAACAACAATTATGGTAGTGGTGGCGGCGACAGCGATGATTGCCATGACTACAGTTGCCAACACCACCATGACCATTATTGCTACTACTGCCATAACCATCATCGCCATCACCACCATTGTCATGATCGTCGTCACCATCACTGTCGGTGGTAGTATGATGACAACAACAGCGATGGCAACAACGGTCATGACGATGGTGGCAACGGCAGTCATGGTGGTGATAGTGGTGACGCTGGTCATGGTGGTGATGTGTTAACACCATGACTGTTATCACCATCGTCATCAGTCATGGTGGTGGCGGGAGTAGCGATAACAACAGTTATGTTTGTGATGGTGATGGGTTAACGATAATCTTGAAGAAGAGCGACGTGATAATTGAGATATTATAGAACATGATAATTGATATTTTTTCAAGATTTGATTTTTATTTGGTAAATATTTTAGAGATTTTCTAGTTACATGAGATTTTAATTTGAATTCTTAAGTACTTTAATCAAGGCCTTTTATTTTAATTTAACAGTTAATTAGTCATTCTCATTCTTATCTAAAAAGACTTCTCATATGATACGCCCACACACACACACACACACACATATATATGGGTTAGGATTCGTTGACACTAGGTGTCAAAGTTAGTCAAATTACACCTTTAATAACTTTTCGTATAATGCAAATTCAACCAATTCAACTGTTGAATTATGTGATATTATCTTCATGATCATATATATCAAATTTCACATCATTTAGACTTTTCTAAATATGTTATCTAACATTGAATATTTACATATATTTTAATATTATATTGTACGTTAAAATAAAGTAATGTGATGAACTACTAAATAATTTTAGAATTGTATGAAATTTTGTATACTTAATCTAATTAATAAGAACATCAAATTCAACGGTTAGATCAATTAAATTTGCATTCTACAAGAACTTATTGAAGTTGTAATTTGACTAACTTTGACATCTGGTGTCAACGGATCCTGACCCTATATATATAAGGAACATATCTAGTGAGAAGGGTCATCTTTATATGAGAGTGAGAAGAGTAAATCTAAACCGTACAACCATATATGGATGGTCAAGATTTAAAATTATGTGATCACTTAAAAAGTCATGTGACCTTTTAAAAAACTCACTTGACTTTGTATGTTCTAATCTTGACCATTCATAACAAGATCTAATGGTTAATATTCATTTCTCTCACTCTTATATAAAAAAAGCCCTCTCATTTGATACATCCCTTATATATATATATAGGACATATCTAGAGATAGGGTAATTTTTATATGAGAGTGAGAGGAGTAAATCTTAACTATACAACCATACATGAAGGGTCAAGATTTAATGTCATGTGACCACTTAAAAAATCATGTGATTTTTTTAAAAAAAATTCACATGACTTTATATGTTTTAATCTTGACCATTCATGACAATATCTAATGGTTAATATTCATTCCTCTCACTTACAAATAGGGGACATATCAAATGAGAGAACAATTTTTATGTGAGAGTGAGAGAAATAAATATTAATCGTTAAATCTTGTCATGAATAGTCAAAGTTAATATTCATTTTCCTCACTCTCATATAAAAATAACCCTGTCACAATATATATATATATATATATAAAAGGAAGAATCAAGTTATTAATTAAAGTTACTCTAATTAATAACTTTTGATATACATTAAATTTTAACGATCCATCCGTTAAATTTTTTGATATAATGCCAGTAATCATGCACAGCAAATTTTAACTAAATAAGACATTTGTAGGAATTAATCTTATAGTTGACATTTATTTATAATTTTTAAAAAAATAATATATTCATTTAAATTTATTTAATAAAATATCAAATAATTTTCAAACTTTATAAAAATTTGTTGACTTAATCTATTCAATAAAATCTTTTAATACAATTGTTAAATTGTTAAAATTTAATATATATTGATCTAAATAACTCTTCAAAGAGTTACTTTTGGAATAACTTAATTCTCTCTCTCTCTCTCTCTCTCTCTATATATATATATAAGCTTAAACGTGCATATGCTCCTGTAAGCTTGTATGCATTTTAGTTTACACTTCTCAATCTTAATGCTTCCATGTACAGAAACCATTTTCTATTAGAAATAATCGTTTTTTTTTTACTTAAAAAATTAGGAATTTCTTTTTCAAAATAAATTAAATCAAGTACATGCTTAATCCGGATGTGCAGACTTGAGCTTTACTCAGAAAAATATATTCAATTGATGAACTCTCGATAACAGCTGAAGCTTCAAATAACAGTACTACCATACATTTCCTAAATTGAATATTGCTTGAAAATTCATACATACTAGCATTTTAGTGTGCGTAAAACACAAGATAAATATTTTATATAAATAAAATTTATAATAAATAAATAACTTAAATATAATTTTGATCCTTCAAATTTAAAGTTTTTGTTCTACCAAATTTAAAATTAATCATTTTAGTCCATTTAATTTGAAAAAAAAATGTTTTAGTCTCTATGTCCAAACATCATTTCCAAATCTGACACATAAAACCTACCTATCTACTACACAAAACCTAGATACTAGTGTCCTTATGAGTGAAAACATTATATCAAACTCAACTAATACTACACTGACTCAATCTGCCCCTGTCAATGATGCTACTGCAGGTGGTCCTGAAAGACTAAAACAGATTTTTTTTTTTTCAAATTATAAAGACTAAAGATTAATTTTAAATTTAGAAAACCAAAAACCAACTTATCTCAAATTTGAAAGATTAAAAACATATTTAATCCTAAATAAATACTTTAAATATATACATTACATTTTAAATTTATAATAAATAATTTATATTATGATAAAAAAATTATTAACTATTGATAATTTTTTTAAAAAATATATTAAAATTCAATCTAGAAATAAAGATGAAAAAGTTAAATTGGAAAAGATAAGAGATTAAAAATTAAAAATAATCCTAAAAATGTTTTGGTTAAAAAAAAAATTCCTAAAAACACTCTTATTGAAAAATGATTCTTAAAATCGCTCACTATTCTAATTTATATATATAGAAGATTTATTTCAACTTCTACTCTAGTAGATTATTAGAAGCATGAATGGGGACTATTCAAGTAGACAAGCTTAAAGTAGTTGCTAATATTGCATTCAGGGAGTCTAATTTTATTGAAATGTTAGTAAATTACAAAACACGACCATTTCAGCAACAGCATCTAGAGCAAAGGATCCATGAGCAATTCGTGATTAGAGATCCTATATGTCCACGACCATCTTACCATCGAGATGAAAGAATTCTTGGTAAAAAGCCTTGAAGTGTTCATATGAATACTTCACATCATCAACAGCACAAATTTCTCGTATGCTATGCATTGACCACTGCGGGGCACCTACATCAACAGTGCGAATACCTACGCCACTAGCAAGAATTGGACCAATGGTTGAACCACAAGCCATGTCATTGCGCACCACAAAGTCCTACATCAACATACCTCGTTATAATCCATTATCTCATACTGGTGCTTACATAGTTCCAAGCCCTTAAGTGTTATTTCTGATAATTCAAAATAGGTATTAATTTTGCTCCTTTAGATACTACAGAAACAAAAGTAGAGAAGGCTTTCTCTATGGTTGTATATTGCTCTGCAGAAGCAATCTGTTCCAATTCCAATCACAGAGAAGAAGAAAAGAGACGGATAAAATTGTTCACTGAACTGACCTGAACGGGAAGGTTATGTTTTGATGCTATCTCCCTGAAAATGAAGGATGTGACAACATTGGTTGCATAGCGTTGGCCTGCATTGGTTTTAATGACAAGTCCTCCGTGCAGTTTGGGCTGATGATTTTCTTCATGCTTGTCCTGTAAGAAATTAGGTATTGATAAGGAACAACAATTTGAATTATTGGCAAAAGTACATTGAGGTACATAAGACGGCGTACCATGTAATTTGGGTGTAGTGCATGTGCCATATCGGCAGATACAAGGAAGCTTCTTTGTACCGCTTTCTCCAGAAGCTAAAACAAATCACCATAACGAAAACTAATTAAATACTGAAAAAATAATTAAGTGTGGTTTTTCCACTTTCCACCATCGAAATATCTAAAATGCTCAAATTGTGGAATGGTGATGTAAATTATGAGGGCTGGCATATAACCACAAACCCTAGCTAGATTTAACTCAATAAATAAGTAGTAAGAGTCATCCATATAGTCCTTAGGCACAAAAAGGGGTAAAAAAAATAAAAATAAAGGAATTATACGTTGGAATTTGAGCTGAAGGAATTGGTAACCCTAGAGACAGCATTTAGCATAACAGGAGAGCCAGCTCCTTGTGCAGAGTCAGATCCAACTTCCTCATGGTCAAACAAAGCCACCATTCTAACACCCGTCTCTTCCTCAAGACTGCTGTCAGAGGATGTAGCATCTATTAATGCCTGAAATAGAAACGAAGATGTTAGCATAGGATAATCAACAACTGCTACATTATTAAAAAAAATTTACACATCATGCAAACACACTTTCTAATTTCCAGGTAGATAGTCACATAATCTAAATTTTTAGATTAAGTCCCAAAATGCTGAAAGTCTGATGAAAAAATAAATCCTGTGAACAGACACATACACCCAGTGGCATTTGTATTTGTGATAGTGTGATGTCATCCAACCACACCTTGGTTGCCAAGGGAGGAGATGCTATTTGATCTTAAGTTGATTGGATTTTTTCATAGGAGCATGGGTAAGATACTTAAGAATAATTCTCTAGCTATACCTAAACCTAAGATTGGCAAGGTGAAACATGGCAAAAACTGACAAAAGTGTCAAAGCCAAACACCAATAATACAACCTTCAGAGACTTCACCCAGAAAAGTTACCGGTTGAGGGGAAAATTATTTATCAGAAAAATTGTCAAACTTCAAGGATTTCCATCATCAATAGTTTCCAAGAGATACAGGGTTTTTCTCAGTAAGTGATGTATGGGCTGATTTATCGAGGAAATCAGGAACCAAACTCAAGTTCTGTTCTACCTACCACCTTCATTCTGAGGTAGTCAGCAAGTGTCTAGAGAACAATTTTCAATGTTTGACAAGATCAAAGCCTAAGCAGTGGCCTAAATGGCTTAAGTGGGCTGAATATTGGTACAACACCAATTACAATAGCACAATCAAAGTATCCCTTTTAAAGTCTTCTACCCTGTTTAAATGTCCAATAGATCCATCCACTATTGAGGAAGTTAGCAGGTTCTGAAAGAGACTAGATGTTGGAAGATCCATAAACTACTAAAACAGAACGAAGGTGTGGGCTGACATGAATTGAACTATGCTGTCAGTTGACCAGTTAGGTTATATGGTTTATATCAAAATTCAACCTTATACGCTCAAGTGATAAAGTTCTTAGCCAGGAGATTTAATCAGAAGCTTCTACATTATATGGGAATTTTGAAGTCCCATATAGAAAAAATTGGACAGGTGTTTACAACCTGAGCTTACCAACTAGAATCCATATACATCCAGTCTTCTATGCGTGATTGTTGAAGAAATCCATATCTGCCCCTTCTGTGAGCTAGACATCGACAGGTTTTCTATCAGAAGATTGGAGCTCAGAGTGAAACCAGAAGATGTACTCTACTACAGGGCCACCACAGAGAGCAAGACTGAAGTCCTAATCAAATGGCAAGACCTACCAGCTTTTGTAAGCTTTTGGGAATCCTCTGCAGTTATACAGGGGCAATTCCCTACACTTAGGTGTGCGTTAGGAAAGGATGTAGGGGATCAGGTTCTCAAATGCACTAAGTAGAGGGCATGACTAATAGATATAACAGACTGCCAGTGAGGCAATTGGGGAAATAAAGGAGGGAAATTCTCATAGGACTGGCAAGATTAGGAGAGATGAGAGGAGTGCAGAGGTAAGGGAAAGTGTGTAGAAGAGAGTGGGAGAGTGAAGGATCTTTCAAATGCCCTGGTTTTGTTTGTTTTTGGGTTCATCTCATCTTTTCCATTGTAATTCCATCATACAGCTATTGACATCACACTGACATTGGTATGTACAGTGAATAATACATTACAAGATCTCATTTACAGAGATCTGATCCAAAATTTCTATCAGAAAAATTAACAGAATGCTACTAACATCACCAGAAACACCTTATTAATCTCTCTTTCATCCTATTATATCAATAGATGTTGTAACAAAGACATACAAAGACCATTTGGGTTTGAATTAATGATCTATCATTTGATTCATTTCACAAGTTCATAGAATGGGAGAAGATGTAATTATACCAAGAGATCATTGGCTGAAATCATTCCATTAGAGCATAAATTATAGTGATGTTATAAACATATACAGTAATGATATTCAGAATTTTTTTTCTATTCCTTGCACTGTAGAATAACTCCAGTCCAAATGCCCCAATTTAGATGCAATATCTATAGTGGCACACTTCAAAATCAAGGTTATATTTTGAAGTTCATATTTATACTATACACATACATTCGAAACTTGACTTGAAAAAATAATCTCTATAGAAGTTAAACCTTCAACGAGCAAAATGACATGCAGAGGTTATCAAGCCGTCCTGAAAAAATGAATTCCTTTGCAGCTCCAGCAATAGTACTTGGTTGTGTATCACAAGCTTGCAATTCAAAATCACAAATGTCATCTGGTTCACACCCAAGCTTACTTGCAAGCAACTGGTGAAAAGAGGAAATAAGACAATCACCAACAATTAGAATCGTAATCATCATGTATACATCCCAAGACCCAAATTAAGAAAGTTACAAGATACAACTACTTTGCTACAAGTGTTAATAACACATATCATCCCAAACAGAAAAGCAACTGAAATAAAAGTACCAAGAATGCCTTCTGAGTTTCAAAGTGTGTTACTAACCTGTAGGAGAAGAAGGTGGTGCTTCGTATTGCTGGCACCTGTTTTACTTTCAACTGGACCATTTTCAGAGGACACTTTATTGAGCTCACCCTGCAAGACAGAGCTCAATGAATGTGTAAAAGCTAGAACTAAATAATTAAAAATAAACACTATGAATCTGAATTAGCACTGCTTGTGGAGGCTTTACTTATTGCTTTTAATTAACTACATACAAGTCTCAATGCATAACTGTCCAAAGCAAACACAAACAATATTAACCAACTTGTAACATTGCAAACTAATATAATTTCAAAATGCATATTTAACCAAAAAACAAGCTTTCTAACCACATTCAATCACTTAAATAAGAACTCAGGTAACCTAAATTTAAAAATAAATGAATAAATAAATCATTTAATGCAGGAGTTGATACATTAAACCTGGACATCACAATAATAATGATTTCCATAGAATAATCAGTAACCAGCCAAAAAGCTTAAAGTAACAAGAATCGGGCGATTACCTTCAGTGTTGTTGCCAAGATGGGAAGAAGATGAGTCTGCGTGTTGAATTTGAATCCATCAGTATTAACATTCCTGCACACAATGAACCAAACGAAGAAAACGATAAACTGAAAATGATGATCAAGCACACAACCAGGCAATGCATCTCAACAGCAACAAAACCTGTCCAAGTGAATTGCCAAAGTCGGGATCCGCATTATAGGTTCCTCAATTCTAACAAGGCGATGCGAGTACGAAACAGAACCGGCATTCTCTTCCCGCACAATGACCCTCCCCGCCACGGTCAAGTCTCGATCAAACCACGTGTGCCACAGACCACCCCCATAGGTTTGAACACCAACCTCCAAAATTCCACCCTTAACCACCTGCACAAAACACCTCGTTAATTAAACACCTCTTACATTACATACACATAGTGACATATTCAAATTCAAAATCCAATACACAAATTATTAATTAAAATTTAGTTAGTTACCTTGGTCACAGGCTTGAGTTTGAGACAAGGACTATCCGTGTGAGCGCCAATTATGTAGAATCCATTTCCAGCAACATACCTGCGAAGTTGAAAAATGAGAAATTATTATTAATATTATTATAGAAAATAGGCTATGCACCAAGAGTTAAGTTTATTGACTTTTATAATACCTACCTTAAAAGTCATATCAAAGATGATTTCTGATTAGTTGAGAGTGAACAGCCATTAAACTCATATTATTATTATTATTTTAATGTTTCGTGTGTGGTTGAAAAGAGAGGGGAATCAATGGAGGGAACCTTTTGCCGATAGCGAAGGCGACGATGGTGGAGTGGTTTCTGGTGAAGAAGTACTTGCTGCCGGGTTGCAGTTCCCACAGTTCCTTCTCCGAGAGCTGGTGGAATCCCGCGCTTCGCAAAAGCTTCTTTGCCTCGTCTGAAAGGAATGAATAAAGAGTGAGTGGGGATTTGCGATTTGGTGAGAGGAGGAAAGAGGAGAGTCGGCTTTGGTTTTACCGACGGCGTGGAAAGCCGTTGGAGAAGCGTTGAGGAAGTCGATCAGATCGGAAACGACGCCGTGGCTCTCTTGCTTCCCCATTGTTTTTCAGAATCTACTTTCACTCCTCCTTGTACTATTTGCGTTTAGTTTACCCAAGCTATGAGCTAAGACAAGAAATCTCGTTCCGCAACGGATATATATATAGGGAAAATAAATAAATAAATAAATATATCTCTTCGAGTAAGATTCACCGACTCGTTGCATGATTGGTAAGTAAGTTCATGATAACAAATAATAATTATATTTGTGTTGATTACACCATAATTTTAGTTTCACTATAATTTTCTATAACAGAACCAGAAAAAATTGTTTAGGGAGGCAAAAATTTAGTACATGATAAATAAAATCAATAATAATCTATAGCTAAAATAATTTTTCTCATTTAAATTAATTTATCTACCAAATTAAAAGCAATGTGAAAACTAACATATAAATAAGGAAAACATATTTGAAAGCAATTAACGTTATTAAAACTGTACCAAAAGAAATTAATGTAATTAAAAGCAAATAACATATTGCTAAAATTATGAAATAATTACTGTTCTTATAATTCATATAAGAAAATAAAATAATTTATATAACAGTTAACGTAAATGAAATAATTATATCTAAAATTAATACGAGCAATTATAAGCAATTATAGCAATTAACTTATATTTTATTTACCTAATGTATGAAAATATTGTTATAAATGAATTCTACAAAATGAAATAAAAGCAAAATTAAATAAGAAACATGTTACCAATTGTTTCTCTTTTTTTGTGTGTATAATGGTTGCGCTAAGGTTAAAACTTAGAATCTCATATATATTATCCCAACCTCCCACCACTAAACCAACCCTAGTGGGTTGCCAGTTGTTCTTATTGTGTTTGAAGATGAAAAATGTTGTAATATTTGAAAGAAGAAGAAGACTCGTAGGAAAGAAAATAAGTAACAAAAAAAGGACAAAACTTAGATACAGTATCTTAAATATTGTTGATAATATTTTCCAATCAAAATTGAATATTCATCTTGGTAATCTACAAAATAATTTAGTGCATACAGATTATCGAGGTAAATCTCCAATTCTAATTGGAGAATAGCACTGACAGTACTTAAAATACTGTATCTAAGTTTTTTCCAAAAAAAAAATGATGCAATATTTAAGAACATTAGGTGAGAGATAACTTGCTTGTCTCTTACACAGATCTTATATATTTTCAATTCATAACATTTATTGTTTTATATGTATGTTGACTAGACAAAACAAAATAACTATACTCTGAAAAACTTCTTGCAAAAGTAAAAACATATTGTATATCAACTTAAGGGGTAGACTAGAACCTAGAGAGAAGTGGGGAGGGGGGCAAACATATAATGTTAAAATAGATATTAAAAATTTTTGTTCATTTAAGGGGAGCAAATGCTCCCTTAGAATGTCACCTAGTTCTGTCCCTGTCTTACCACCAATACAAACACATTATTAGTGTTTCAATCCTCAATGGCTCAACCACATCACTTTCAATTCGATGGATATGATACGTTGAAAAGAGTTTAGTATTATAAAAAAGTCATCAAATTTATTATATATATACACTAATTTATGACTAAATAACAATATCAAAATGTGGATGCAACTGAAATATTTAACAAAAATAAATAAATAAATATCGCACTCCGACTTGGATTCACGGACTCAGTATTTCAATCCTCAACCACATCACTTACGATTGGATGGATTTGATATTTAGAAAATAATTATATAAATTTAAATATTATATAATATTCAATTATAATTGTATTAATAAATATTAAGAAATATTATATGATATGTTTGAAAATAATATTAACCTTTATATTAATACAAAATATTATCAACTATAAAAGATGAAGGAAACAACAACAGCAATAATAATAATAATAATAATAAATATAATTTTTTAAGATCCTATGTTGGTTTGGAATTATGATGTGGTAAATGAAGATGGGTAGGGCTACTCATAAATCAATCCAATACAACCGGTAAAACGGAACTGAAAATTCAAAACAAAGGTTATTAAAGAAATGTTTAATTGAATTTAAACAAATCAAACACATGACAAAGCCTACAAACCACTAACATTCTTTAGTCGTGTACTGCGGCAATGGAGTACATGGGTAGAGCAGGTCCTTCACATGATCTCGTGCATATATTGCATCTTAACATGTCACAATAGTTTTGAGGCGAGGTACATTATCTGTAATAACACACAAAGTAGAAAATTTGGAGGAATGAAAATTTATAACAGGCAACGGTCAACATCTAAAATCAATCTATTCATTCCCTTGAATTCTTCCAGTCAAAGATTATCATAACTACATTTTAGTACCTTTAAAAATACACTGCACGTTTTTGGAAGAGCCAAATCTTAAAACATAATAATACTTCAAGCATTCCAAGTAGTAAATATGTTAACACCATAACAAGAGAATCCCCATAGAGAAAATGTTGCACGTGTTAAGTGCTGCTCTCCATGCTTTTCTTGATCACAATTTGGATGAACCACTAGATAGAGCATAATCAAGTAATTCTCTTCTCAAAATTTTGCCGGCAGGAGATTTTGGGATAGAGTTGATAAAAGAAACACGTCGTATCTTCTTGTATGGTGAAACCTGCAATAATAACCATACTTAGGCAACATGGCAAGAGGAAAAACACAAACTATGACTTGCTCACAGGAACAACTAGATTCTAGGCTAAGTCAATTGTACAAGTCAGAAAAGGTTTTATAAGTGTTTATTACTGAATATATAATTCATTCACCAAAAATCAGCATTTTAGAACACAAGTGTTCAGAAGCACACCTGTTTTGCCACAAACTCCATGACCTGATCTGCAGTGATGTTGCTGCCAGGTTTTCTTACTACAAAGGCCATTGGAATCTGTCCTGCATCTTCATCAGGATACCTGTCCCCAAAAGATTAGCAGATTTAGTGAACCTTGTAATAAGACCAAGTCAAGTCTGTTAAAGCAAGTGAATTGCAGCAACACCTTTTTCTTTTGGATTGGATTTGGCTTCTCTAAATTGAGCATGGGTAAAGTAAGCAATCTCAATCGTTGATGAAAAAAATCAACGGTTGATATTCCAACGAATAAATCTTCTATTTCATTCCTCAAGTATTACTCTCTCTCCTAAATGGTTCTTAAAATAAGAAAATTATATAAGTAATCCTCAAGTATTAAAAATCATAATAAGTATCAAGTAGTTCTCCAAGTATTGAAAAATCCATCAAATTGGTCCTTGAACGTCAGTAAAATATACCAACTTAAGGACTAAATTGATGGATATTCAATACTTGAGAGATTAGATATAATTTTATTACTTAAGAGACTATATAAGAGAGAAGGTAATACTTGAGAGTTGAGAGGCTAAATGATGGTTTACTCATATTCCAACACATCTATGATTTATTATGCGTGTGCACATAATATTGACAATTGATTTTCTCATCAAAGACTGAAATTATTTACTTTACCTTTTAAAGTAAGTTGCTCACTTTAGAGGAGCCAAAAATACGAAAACTAACAGTTTAAAGTCAAAAAAGGAGCTTTGATTCTCTGTGACTTCCCCATGGGAACTAGAATTGGGAAAAAGCTAGCAAATGTAAACCACTGTCATTGAAGACAACTGATCTGCTTTTGAACACACACAAGATTAAAGGACTAGATACATACGGAACTACTGCAGCATCAGCAATTTCAGGATTGGTGTGAAGTATATGTTCCAACTCAGCAGGGGGAACCTGGACTTGGTTTGAAAAAAATAATAAGAAAAATGTAACAGTAGTAAAATAATATAAAAAAAGTGTTGGTGGAAATAACATCTCACCTGATAAGCTTTGTATTTGATCAATTCCTTCAGTCTATCTACAATGTAGAGGAAACCATCAGAGTCAAAATAACAAAGATCACCGGTCTTCAGCCATCCCTCTGAATCCAATGCTTCAACTGTTGCCTTCTCATCTCCCACATAACCTGCACCGGCACCATAACCATCAAACCATTCATGAAACATATTACATAAGTAAGACCATAAAGTGTTGATTAGATTTCTCTAGCGATATGAACTGCGTTTGGTAAAATACATGATCCATATTCATCTTGTATGGCTTAACCTGAGATTGGTATCATTTATTAGGAATCATGACGATAGCAGATCTTGGGTTTTTTATGAAAATGAACAAGCCTTCCAGCACACCTCTCAAATTGTATTTGGATTTTTTAAATAGTATAGTGTTGCTAAATGCTAAGCTGAAAGTACATTGTCACCAAATCAAAAAGAAATAATCACCTTTCATGATTGTTGGACCTCGCAACCACAGTTCCCCTTTTTGGCCAGGAAGTAATGCCTCTCCAGTTACAGGGTCCACTATCTTGGCCTCCATATTTTCTGCTAGTCGACCCACAGAAGCATGGCGCTCAGCCTCATCAGGCCCCACCATTCTAGCTGCCCCTCCTCCACTTTCAGTCAGACCATAGCCCTGGGGTTAAAATGATAATAATAATAATAATAAAAAATAATAGATTAAAAAACAAATTCAAAATCCAAAACTCTCGTGACATTATATAGGAAATAGTAGAGCATTATATAGATTGGAAACAAATTCAAATTCAATAATAGGAAATTGTAGACCATTATATAGAATCAAGACTTCTTTTCAATAAGACTAATGATGCTTTTGTGCCATTTTAACATGAATTGGGAAAAAATATGTAAATCCTATGACATAATTAGGGCGTATATATTTTAGGCTTAATTGCATTTTTAATCTCTTTAATTTATATTACAAGCGATTTTGGTTTTCAAGTTCTTTTAGCTAACTAAGTCTTTCTATTTTTTAAAATTAAGCAAATTTAGTCCCACTATCAATTTTGTTTTCTACTTAAAACCCTGTTCTAATTTTCTATTAGATTTTTATAAATTAAACCTTATATTTTATAAAATTCTTCAAATTTTATAATAATTTTCAATAAATTTTTCATTTCTAAACTTTTAAAATTATTTCATATCTCAAATTCATCATGTAATTTCCCAAAATAATAATTTGAGGGTTTTATGTAGAAGAAAATCAATGGAAAACCACATTTGTTTAATTTTAAAAATAGAATGACTTAATTAGTTCAAAAAATTAAAATCTAAAATCACACACTCTAAACTAAAGAAATTAAAAGAGAAATTAAACCTATATTTTAATATGGGCAAGGAAAATATATATAACTATGATTTTTTTTGTGGCGATCAAGTATATATTTTTATGTAAGTTGTGACTATCATCCTATGATATAGTTATGTATTAATGAGAAATAAACTATATCTTCTTTTAAATATTGTACATTTATATAAAATATTTTTTAGTTTAACTTTACATTAAGATATTTAGATCGTATCATGTCTCAAATTTTAAAATTTTCATACAATAAAGTATTTGGACTTCTTAGAAAACTATAAATTCAGTACCATTAATTTATACAGATTCAACTCTTCTAAAATAAATAAGAATAAAATTAGTAATCTTAATTGTTAGATGAGAAAATCAACTATTAATATTCTACTTATATGCACAATTTATTATGTATGTGCATGTAATATCAACAGTTAATATCAATGAATGAAATTAATTACTTTATCCTATACAGTTAAAAAGTCAAATCCCATTTATAAGGATATAAAACCAAAACGGCCCGACACCCCTTTAAGTCCATGACCGAGATAAATGCATTGCACCAAAGTCAATGGAAAGCAATGTTACTCGATCATGTTTATATAAAAAAAAAAAAAAAAAAACCTACTCGATCGTGAAAAGTAACCTTACCCGAAACTCTCCCTCCGCCCCCCCCGGAGTATCTACAAAAACTAAAAATAAATTATAAATTATAGTAATACATTTTTTAACATTTTTTCTGATGTATTTTTTTATTGTATGTTTTTGTAGATTTTACTAAATATGTAAGTTCTATTGTTTATTGAAAAATGATTTGTGAACATTATAAATCTATTCAATACCTGGTAAAAGAAAGAGATGAAAAAGAGATAAGTGAAATATTATAGATGATAAAATAAAATGATAAATTTATTAATTTTTATAATAAATACTATAAAAGTTATTTCTATTGTGATTTTTGATTAATTAATAGTATAAAATTTTTTACACCAATAATATATAAAAATTAAACTCTAAAGAAAAAAGTGATAAGTGTTAAAGAAGTGTTTAAATAAAAAAAAATGTTATATTGTTACTCTTATTTATTTTGTGAATCTCATAAAAAGAATGTGTTAACCGTTAATGCTCTGTTTGGTTGAGTAGAAAAGAAAAGAGAATAAATTTTTGAAATTTTAAAAATTTAAGTGGTTTGATTGAGTAAAAATAAGTAAAAAATTTCAAATTTTTTAGTAAGTCTTACTAGGTTTTATTATTTATTTTCACTTTATTTTTCATTTATTTTTATTCACCTCTCTATTTTTTTTTTATTTTTCATTTATTTCTTTTGTATCAAGTAACTTAAAATTTTAAATTATTTCTTATTTATTTCTCACTTTTTAACTTCTTTTTTATTTATTTCTCTCTTCAAAAATGAATATAAAGTCCCCTTTTTGAATCCTAGGAAATAGTGGGGTTGGTTTGCCTTTGCCCAAAAATGGGACGCTTGGAGTAAATAGAATTCAGAACATAAATTAGCGTGGGACCCACTAGCATTAAAAATATAGAATAGAACCCGTGACCCGTGACCCGTGACCCGTGACCCGTGACAAGTGATATCCGCAAACAACACAATAATACGACCACATCAAAATTCAAACGCAAAAAAGGTCAAAAAAAAAAGAAAAAGGAACTAGTACTGTTATTCACCTGCCCAATTTCCGCGTTGGGGAATCTGGCTCGGAAGTCCTCGACCACCTCCTTCCCCAGCGGCGCGCCACCGCTCCCCAGAAGCCGGAGCGAGCTGAGATCGTACTTCTTCACCAGCTCCGACTTCGCCAGCGCCACCACGAGCGGCGGAGACACCGGCATGTGCGTGATTTTGTACCTCTCGACGGCCTTCAGCATCCCTTCGAAATCGAACCTCTGCATCAGCACCAGCGTCTCCCCCACGGCGATGGCCCTGACCAGCATGAAGAACCCGAACACGTGGAAGAGCGGAAGCGTGAACAGCGACACCGGGTGCGGATCCTCTGCGGCGGCACCACCCACCACCACCATGCGCCTCAGGTGATAAAACCCCCCAATCAGCGCGATGAAGTTCCGGTGCGTGAGCAACACGCCCTTCACGCGCCCCGTGGTGCCCGAGGAGAAGAGAATCGCCGCTGAGTCGGACTGACTCAGTTCGACTCGGCGAGTTCGTGCCTCGCCCTCGAGCATGGAATTGAAGAGAGGCGAATCCGTGAGGATGGTGCCGAACTTCAGGTTGGGAATTTTGTTTGCGGTGGCGGAGGTGGCGAACGCGATGGCGGGTTTGGTGAGTCGAACCAGGTGAGTCAACTCGGAGGGGGAGCTGAGCGGGTTCGCGGGTGCGATTATGACGCCGAGGGACAAGAGGGAGAAGTAGAGTACGGGGACGTGCAGGGAAGCGGGGGTGAGGATTAGTGCCACGTGGCCTTTGGAGAGAGGGGTGAGGGATTGGAGGGAGGAGGCGAGGGATTTGACTTGGCGGAGGAAGAGGGAGTACGAGAGGTGGCGTTCGGTGGCGGCGTCGATGAGGGCGGAAGTGGCGGTGGCGGCGGCGGGGACGAGAGAGAGGGCGTAGTCGGTGAGGGAGAGCGGCTGGGAAGGCGGAGGGAGAGGGACGTTTGGACGGAGGCTGTGGAAGGTTCTGGAATGAGAACAGAAACCGCTGTTTGGGTCGATAATGGTGTTTGGATGTGACCGTGTTTGGGTTTGGGTGGCCATTCGTGGAGTAAAGGTGAAGTGAACACTGAAGAGTGATCTTCTTGAGTGGCTGTTGTGTTCAGTGTTCCCCCAGTTCTCTCAACCACAGTTTTGTCCTCTTCTGGCCTAACCTGAAACACACAGTAAACGCTATATATATACTGAATTACTGATTATAAACAGCATTACAAGGCAAAAAAGATAAAAATGAAGTGTTGGATTGAATTGTGACGCTGACCATTACTCAACATTATTCAATTATATATGGCTACATCATTAAAGATATATTTAATTCCCATAAGTAATCACTAAGTCAAAGAAAATCCGTGTAGTAAAAAGGTGATCTAAAAATTTTATACGAACAATACATAAAAAAATTAAGGAGTCACTCGTGTTTGTGACTGTTATTATTTCAAAAATGATTTTTTATTTATAAAATATTTTTGTCAAGTAATTAAATGGTTTGTTGAAATTTGACGCTGACCGTAGAGTCTTATATCATTATTCAATTATATATGGCTACGTCATTAAAAATATTTAATTCCCATAATCAATGCTTAAAAAAAAATCCGTGTAATAATGGTAATTAAAAAACTATAGGCTTAATTACATATTTTGTCATTCATCTTTAATGATTTTACAAATTTTGTCACTCAACTATTTTTATTACACATTTTGTCACCCAATTTTTAATATTCGTTTATTTTGCCACCCAATTATTTTACTTACATATTTTACCACTTAATTTTTAAAATTTATGTATTTTGCCACCTAATTGTTGAGTCAACAATCAACACCCAAATTCCAGATGATTCTAAACTCTCTCTTTCTCTATCATTCGTCTTTTTCGTTCTTGTTTGGTTGGCTTTCTTCCCTAGCTAACTCTACGTTATGAATCTGCATCTCTTGGATTTACCTTTAAATTCCTGAGCTGCACCAAAGTGTAGTTTAATGGGAAAAGGTAGGGTAAGTAGGTGCGGGTGCCTATCAAGCTTAGTAAGGAGAGAAGTCGTATTCTGGTGTCGAAGAATGTTATGTTCACCGAGAAATGGAGCTTAGTTCTTTATTTGATTTTGGCTTGAGGGGAGACTTTGCAAATATCTTTATGTTCCTTTGCTCTATTGAAGAGAAAAGGCAACAGGGGTTGAGTGTTTGGAGGGATGAGTTTTGCGATTCGCAGGATGTATCATGTTGGCTACTTGGCTTAGGCAGTGGTGGTTGCACTAACTATGCACTCCATGCAGACAACCTTACTCCCCAATCTGGTTTACAGTAAGCTGGAGCTTATGATGCATAAATACGTATTTGATTCAGCGATACAATTATTCTAAAATATATACAATATGGTAACATACATATCTAGGTATGTATAAAAATTTATAAAACATAATATATATATATATATATAGAGAGAGAGAGAGAGAGAGAGAGAATTGCAATTATGCAAATCTAAATTAAGAATATACTTATTGAACATTACTAAAAACAAATAAAATTATAAATCATAGTTATCATAAATCACATTTTATTGCCTACAAATAGAAACAGTATCAATCTCATTTTTTTTTCTTGAAATCATTCATAAAAAGAATAGTTTTCATTTTTAGTTCATCAAGGGACAATGCTTCTATGATATTATACATGCTTTTCAATGATGGATCCAAGAATTTTAAATTGTAGGGACAATACTCACATATATAAATTAGTAGGGGTAGTATTCATATTATAACTTCTTTTTTTCAACTATATTTTAAATTATGGGAGCAATTTATATATTGTATTAAAAAAAAACAACCTTCTAATGTAGATCTGTCCCTAATGCTTTTATGTCTCATGTGAAGCAATATTGGACGTTCATAACTTTTTTATAGGCTTGGATACTTCATGGATACGTATATCAGTGAAGTATACATCAGTATCAATATCGGATAAAAATATGTGAACCAAATTAAAATATTGGTACTTTATAGGAATGAATAGGAACTTTGTTTGGGGTGCTGCATAGTGGGGTAGAACCAGTTCTGCTCCCCTATAGTTGCAGGCAGTGTAATCAGACTTGGCTCGGACCGATCGGTTCGACTGTTTGACCCGGGAACCGGGCACCTAACCGGTCCGAGCCACTTGTTGGATCGGATGTGTCATAGAACCGATGCGAACCGGTACGACTCGGGCGGTTTCAGGTTGAACCGCCAAACCGGTGGGTCATTGTGACTCGGACCGGTTCATGTACTTTTTTTTTTATCCAAACTTACAAAACTACGTCGTTTTAAAACGGGGTCTTAAAAAAGAAAGGCTACACTAGATGTGCTCTATACGATTTCGAGCAGAACGCACAGCCTTCATCGACAAAGCAGAGTAGCGAACCCTCCCTCCACTTGTGCAGTGCCACCGCACCGTCACCGACGTCCAACGACAGGGCCTCATACACGCAGTTGTCCGACTCCGACAACGATAGGGGCATTTTCTTGTTTCTTCTCTCATCTATAGCGAGCTCTTTATTTTGGGTATGTATCCAGTCCCCTTATTCTCTATTTTCGTACAATTGGAAATTGATTATTCGAAAATTGAAAGTTCGGCACAGTTCCTATTTTCATGTGAATGTAGTATTCAGATTGGTTAGAACACAAAATCACGGATATTTTGAATTTTGAATGATATAGAGATAGTACTCTATATCTTATTCCTTTTCTATAAGTTACGCATATATAGCGCTGAACGAGACCCACGAGAGAATATATATTGCAAAATGCAAATACTAGTTAATCTTGTGGGTAGGAAATATCAAGAACAATGTTTATTGATGTTGATTGGATTAAGTAATAGAAACAGGGCCCCTCCCCTTTGACGCTAGTGTCTTTACTCTTTTTCAATGTTATTACTTATTAGTTATTAGAGAACATGCACACTTTTATAGTATAAAATATAAATTGTGGTGCTTTAGTGCTTGTATTCTCTCGAACATTCACTACATGCTACACACACACACACACACACACACACACACACACACATATATATATATATTGTTTATCAAATTCCTAATTCTTGATCTATATATTAGAAAAGATAAGGAATGTAATTAATGATTTTCTAAATGTTTACTGGTTTAGTCTACTGTGACCGTAGCAATGCCACTAGCTATCATACAAGATTTTCAATATCTAAAATTTTTGTTGTCAATTTTTTGAGATTTTTAAGGTGTAGTCTTTTTTTTTTTTGAATTTTTGAAGTATAAAATTTTACATGTTATGAATTATTTAGAATTTTTAATATAGACCGGGTCATGCGGTTCAACTAGTGACCCACTGGTTCGACCAGTGACCCAGTAACTCACTACTTCGACCGAGTCGATGACCGGTCCGAGTCTGATAACATTGGTTGCAGGTCAGGTGTTTTTTTTTTTATATTCTTTTATTCTTTTTCGATAAAGCAGGTCAGGTGCTTTTTTTATATATTCTTTTATTCTTTTTCGATAAATCAGGTCAGGTGCTTTTTTTTTTATATTCTTTTATTCTTTTTCGATAAGCAGGTCAGGTGCTTTGAGCTTTAGGAATCTCCACGCATTAATCAAGCTGAAGGTCAGATGTGGGGCCTACACAAACCAACCTGAAGCTTTGTGTGGCAAGGTTAGAAGTGTGGTAATCAGGGAATGATGAGATGCATGTTGTGTGGTCAAGTAATGTGTGTCGTGGAGTTTGCAGTACTTGGGAATAATGGGTCAGTCAGGAATGGTGGTGTATGATAGATTATGGGGGTGTTTTTTGCAACTTGTCGGGTGCATGGGTGTGTGGTTTTGTGCATAACTCGGGCTCTTTCTCTCTATAATTGGCAAAACTTTGGGAGATTCTAATTCATAGCCTGAGAGGGATATAAGAAAGTTATGGGTAGAAAGTAAAATGGACTCTCTGTTCTTCGCATGCAAAATCATAGCTGGGAGGTTTGTATTTCTCATGCTCTCTGTGAAGGCAACCACGTAGCGGCCTGGCTAGGTAATACGTCTCATTTAAAGGAATCCGACTAAGTACATATGCAACGCACTCAATTAAAAGTGAAAAATAAATAAGTACAAAAACTGTATTTCTTTCAAAGACATTTTGTACGAGGCTATTATACTTGAAAGAGTAATGCTTAAAGATACAGTCCTGCTTCTGTTTTTTATTTGTAAGGCGTCAATCTTAGTGCTTCTAAGTTCAAACTGATATACTAAAAATTAGTAAATTACTAAGCATGAAACTAACAAGAAATAATTACTTTTTAAGATAAATTAAATCAAACACGCAATGAATAACCATACACAAAATTATCCATATTTCTCATTAAGTGGGCTTTTTATTTTTGTTGGATTATATAATAAGCCTTTGATAGGTTGAATAAAAAATGAATAAAAATAAGACAAAAAAATGCAGGCTTGCTCGGTCATTAAGAAAATTAAAAAAAAAAATTACTCCTACATAACCACACAAATCTATTACGTCTGCTTCACTTACCTGTTAACGGGGCATTTGAATTAGATATATTAGAAAATAGGAATTTCAATAAATAAATGTCTAATCAAAACAATTCCTTAATACTTATCATGGCAAACTAAAGCTTTTTAACGGCTCTGAAAAAAAAAATATAAAGGCATTGATGTCAAACTGTCTAAACATTTCTTTTCAGAAGTCCACACCGCCAATTTCATTGATTGTCAAAATCCGTCTTAACAAAGGTACAGAACCACCTGCAAAGGTCAGGGGATGGCAAACTATTAAACTAGTCCAGAAGTAACAGTTACATTCGATTCAACTTTTATTTCATCCAAGTAACTCTTCAAATTTGTGTTTGAGAATAGCCGACATTTGCATTTTCGAACAAATTAGTAAAAGCTGAAAGATCATCAGATTAAAATGCATATTAGTAAACTAGTTCTTTAATGGCAAAACAGTTTCATTTCAAGCTGGACCGAAGGGGCAAAGAGGAACTCTATGAAGACAGCGTTTTCTCGACTTCAGCTGTCACCTCTTTGGGAGGTTTCTCAGCATGAAGATTAGCAACAATGCCCTTCTTTGTATAGTAATCAATAACCTGCATAACCAGTGAACGAATTTTCATCGTCGCCCAGGACAGAAGACATAAAAAAGGAATTTCTACAACTAAATAAATAAGGCACTCTTAAGAAAACAAGAATAAGGACTCGAATCAACATATCTAAAATTGGAAAGGGGATAAATCGAGCCAAATGACGAGGAAAGAACTTAACATCAACTTCAATTCAAGAATGAATTGTTGTTATAATTGATTATAATAAAATTTTGTTTGTTTGAGTATGTTCGCTGAAAGACAATTTAAAGATAAAGTCACTTTTTACATAGTAAATTATGAAAAAGTATATGAAATTATTTGTTTATATTAATAATTGTTGCGGTATAAAAAGAGTAAATATGGGAAGAAGAGATTTGAGAGAAAATATAACAAAATTTTCCATCATAATGCTCAACATGAGAATGGATCGAGTAGAAAACATTTTTTACAAATAAAACAACGTTTTCAATTTTTCATCTGATTTGCTAAACACACTAGCTTAACTATAAAACAGCTTTTTCCCTCCCAAACAGCTTTATCCCAGATAATCTAGCAATCCCGAACAAGACAATAAGACATCATCAAGGATTTAGACTAAAAAATACTCGTTGACTACTATTTTATATCCTAAGTTTCAAATTTTACAAGACACATTTTGATTCAAATCATACCGGTTCAGTTTGCTTGTGGAATGCCTCCAGTCTCGACTTAAGAACAGCTGCAGTGTCATCCTTGCGCTGAATAAGAGGTTCACCAGTAACCTAAGGAAAACAAATTTAACAATTTAAGCTGTAACACAGCTAGTACTTCCTCAGAATATAGCCACTCAAGAGCATCAGTATGGCCAGCAACTAAAGCCAGCATTGCACCCAAAACACTTTTACCCAAAGAATTGACCATCTAAAAACAATGAAATGT
The DNA here is from genome assembly GCA_004329165.1 of Spatholobus suberectus. Taxonomy (NCBI): domain Eukaryota; kingdom Viridiplantae; phylum Streptophyta; class Magnoliopsida; order Fabales; family Fabaceae; genus Spatholobus; species Spatholobus suberectus. Next base: position 65,854,831 of record CM014729.1, read on the forward strand.
AGCCTCAAATATAGCATTATTTTCCTATTCTGAATGATAATAGAAGCTTTTAACTAACTCTTACTAATGTCACATCCTTATAAACATTAATCATATTGACACAAACAACATTTTATAAATAGTGATGCCGACTTACATCATCAACTCCGGCGACCCTGGGAGGAGCAAATTTTGTATGGTAAGTTCTGCCACTGGATGGATGTATCCAGCGGCCAGTAATCCGCTCCTCAAGGATAGCATCATCAATTGCAAAATTGAGAACCTTATCAACTTTAATTCCCTGCTTTTCCAGTATCTCATCAAGCTGCAAGAAAAAAAAAAAACCAAAGGAAAAGCACATTCATAGTATGCACAAGAAAAGCATGTAAAAAGTGAAGATAAACAAGTTTTTGTGTGCATATAGGCAAACAACCAAATGTTTAGTTCAGATGTCCAACACTGTTAATACCTTCTGTGCTTGGACCACAGTTCTTGGAAAACCATCAAGAATGAAACCTTTTTGACATGATGGTTTCTTAATTGCTTCATCTATAATGCCAACAACTAAGTCATCAGAAACAAGTTCTCCCTGAAAATTCACAACATAATGCCAAATTAGCAATCCCTATAGAAAGTTCATACATACAGCAAATCCTCAAGCACGATATACGAAAGACCTTACATTATCCATAGCTTCTTTAGCCTTAATACCAAGAGGGGTTTTAGCTGCCACAGCTGCTCTTAACATATCACCAGTAGCTAAGTGGCACAAGCAGTACTCATCCTTTATGATTGGCGACTGGGTGCCTTTTCCTGACCCAGGTGGACCTGCATTATCAATATTTGAAGTTTATGCCCCACTTGGAGTTTTTAATCTTTTGCATACATATATAATAGTAAATTCTAAAAGCATGAATATTAAATGTGCTAACCAAGTCACATATGGATTACAAAGAATAACCTTACTTGAAGACTAAAATTTCTTGTAGAGTAATCTGAAATTAGCACACGAAACAAAAGCATCTCAAATTACAAAGGTAGTACAGGAGAAATCACATCACAATTTACAATGCTAACTCCTGTATAACACATTCCAGTTCAATTTGAAACTTCAAGAAGGAAATTAGCATTGTGCTTCACTGTTCCTAAATTGCAAATTGAAAGAATATCATCATAGAAATAAAGGATGGTAATTATAGAAAATCCTCATTCATAACAGGAGCAAACACATTACATTTCATACTCTAGCTCATGACATAAACAGGTTCAATTTGAAAATGTTCTTAAATAGACACTATGAGACTCTATCCGCTATTGTGGCTGCTGTGGGTGTAATGGTTGCAGCGTGCATCCTGCATCCTCTTGTCATCTCTAGCGAGTCTTTGGCCAATTGAACTTTTGAATTAATATTATGCCAATTTTTTTTTCATTTTATTTTTATTCACCTACAACTTAATTTTTTATACATATATAATTGATATATACCATATATTTCAACTGTTATGTCACTTTTGCTATTTGCCCATGAAGCTATCCACTATATGACATAGCAGATTATTGGTTTTCCGCCATTTTCCACAATCCGCAATTGATAACACTTTTGAAAGTTCAGGGAAACAACAAAATATGGTGCTTCATGTTTTTGTCATGCAAACAGAGAGAGTAGCATCACAAAAACACAGGAATTGGTTCACGAGAAATGTTTTCCAGAAGAAATTATAAAATGCAGCATACAAAGAAGGCAAATCACAATGAATAAAGACAACCAAATAAAGGCAAAACCAACACAGAGAGTTGTATTTATGTAAAATTATTTAACAGGAGCAAGTATCTCAAGTTTCAATCAATATTGCTTAGACAATCCAACAAACTATAAGATCAGTACAATACGCAACTAAAACATCCAGAATTGCTTTAGGAAGTTGGAAACAATTATAAACTTGCCAATTATTATCTAACCACACTAAGAAATTCATTGCTAGTCTCTATCACCTAAAAGCAAAACTAAAAAGCTCAAGTCAGACATTGGTTGTCGTGGACCGTCTGGTCAAGATCTAGACCACATACAGCCAACCGGTTAAGAGACTTTTCGTCAAGACCAACCTCTCTTATGGGCCGACCTACAATCAGAGACTGATCCAATATCATGGTTGATTTATAGGACCAGCCTAATGCCATGACTGACAGAGCATTAATGGCTAGGAGAGGCCCTACACCGCAAAGAGTCTATGGGCCTTTGGCCTTTGGGCCCAGGATAAAGGATTCTAGATCCTTCCCATGAATCTAGATAGGCATGACCAGTCCCGGTCACACCAGGTCACACATTGTAGAGCTCATTGGACTCGTTGAGTTCACACCGAACTTTAGGAGTTTCCGGCAAGTGTGTTCTCGAGCGTGAACAGTCCTAAACAAAATTATCGACTCCACAATGTAAAATAGTCACAGTTGAATGAAGACCAGTAAAAACATAAAACATGTCTCGATCATGCAAACCACGACAATTACCAGAAGAAATGTGAGAATGTTGTGCATTTTCCTAAACACAGAGAAGCCCTGAGAAACAGACGCGTATGGAATCACCAACAGAGAGAAACACATTCACAATGACAAGCACAAAGCAGTTCACAAAAATCACAAGTTGACCTAAAATCTCAACTCGGTAAATCATATTCGAAGAGTTACAGAACAATTAAATAAAAAACACTAGAAAACAGAAATTCATGAAGCAACATAGGAGGTTGTATTGGGTCCGAGATAGCGCGAACCCTCGGCCCAAAGAAAACCCTAACGACATTGGAAAAAAAAAACACCGAAGTTTGGAATTAGAACGTTGGGATCTGAGGGGACGGAAAGGATTAACAAATACCAACGAGAATGAGACGCTTGTCGGGCCTGGAGGCGCACTTCATGCGACGGAGAAGCTCGGACATGAGATCGAGGGAAGGAACATCTTCCAAGTTGGGTGCACTACTTGAGGCCATTGCTCTCGTCGTTGTGGCAGTAGTGCACAAACGTGGGTGTAACAATGAATGAGGTTTGCGCGTCCAACCCACACACCGCTAATTGTTTTTACTTCTCTTTGCACTGTTCGGACTCCCCAACGCTACCTTGCTTGCTTTCTTGCCCTTCTCAATATGACTTTGATAAGGACTTGACGTGTTTTTTCTCCCCTGAATGAAATTCGACAACAGATTTTTAAGTAGAAAAAAGGTTTAAATGACAGTAGCTTTCAGGTTTAATATACCAGTTGGTCTCTAAACATTTGAAAAAATTTTAATTAGGTCTTTGAACTAAAAAAATTTATAATTAGGCCATAAAATTTTTATAATTTTTGTAATTGAGTCTTTGAAGATTTAAACCGCTACAAACTAACTTTAGGGGCTTAATTACAAAAATTGTAAAAAATCAAAAACTTAATTACAAATTTTTTTAGTTCAGAGACCTAATTAAAAATTTTCTAAAAATCTAGAAACCAACTGATGTGTTAAACCTAATTTTTAAAATTCCTAAAAAAATAGTTTTTAAAATAATTTTATTTTTTGAATTATTTAGATTTGGTTACCTATAATTTTTTGATATAATATTTATATTTTATTCATTTGAGTTTACAAACTAATATCTTAACGAGTTGATGTTATAAAGACTAATCTATCTATAATATGCAATAATACAATTATAAACTTCTAACCCACCATTTTTTCCTATTATTATTTTTAGAAAAACATTAAAAGTTTTGCTGAAAATTTCCTCACCCAATACACGTTATAACGTGTTTGGATCAACAATGAGTTGCTATGATGTGCATCTTCAACGCAACTAGTAGTTGCTTTTACATCTCTTTTAATGTGAACTTGATAAAAATATGGATCATGACAATTGAACTAAACATGCACTTAGTCATGTGGTGTAATTGCTTACTCAACATAAATAGGACAAAGGACTTAGAGAGGAAAAAAGTATATTAAAAAGCAAATTTTGTGAAGAAAAATTGCAAAGGAAGAGAAAACAAACAATAAAATATTATGTTTATGAAATTATACTAAATGAAGTGCTTTTGAAAGTGTGTGAGACAAAGAGAAGACATAAAGAATGAAGGCAGAATCCCAAACAATGAAAACTCAACAATAGTGTAAGAGAGACTAAAATTGTAGTGGTGTGATAATAGAAAGTTGGATTGTAGATGGAGAAAGGTTTTTTTTTTATTATTATTAATTTATTTAGGTTTCATTTCATTGTCTTTGTTGTTGGTTTTGTTTGAATGAGTCAAAAGAAGGATTATGTTATGTGTATATCAACAACAAAGTGTCTAGAAGCAAAGAGTGACTCATTTGTATGAAGGGTGTTAAGACAAAAGACGATTTTATGACCCTCATTTATTTTGATAATAACAAATAGTCACAAATAGTCTTTTTGAACAATCATCTGATTACTCATTTATATAGCACATATTCGCCATCGTCTGTCCATGCGTTCATATATCGTCTTTCTTTTTTAAAGATTCAATGTCTAACTCTATTCGGACGATGCTTTAGCAATCTGTGCACTATATGTTTGTAAAAGCGTAAACCACCTCGAAAGAAAAGAAGCCTACATACCTATTCTCGAGAAAAGTCTACTTTATGCATAAAAGAAGGATTTTGTGTGCAGTTGTTAGTACAGAAAGTATATATGCCCATTACTACAAGATTGAGTACGAGAAAGGCTAGATAAGTAGACTGCTTTATCTTATAATAATGACTGGTTGGTGAAAGACATAAAATGCTGCATTTAATGCTCCAACAACTCTTTTCTGCCTTTGCAACACCAGACAAAAGATGTCTCCTACAACACTTACAACAGACACTTTTTGGAGAATCCTACAAATAAAAGAAGAGAACTCAGTTTCAATGACTGATAGATTTGTTGATAGTGTGTGAAACTGTTGAAAAACTCTCTATCATTTTGTAATCTCTAAATACATTATTTGTAAATGCTTCTTGTGCTTTATTGTATATTCGTCTAATAAGACATTAAATAAAGTGAGATAACTCACAATCAACCATTTCTCTAAGAAATTGGTAGAATCCTGAAGAGGCTTTGATTCAAAGAATACTTGAGTTTTTGCTTGAAGAGACAAGTTAAAGACTACTTGGGTTGAACCTAAAGAGGCTTGGTTAAAAGAATACTTGTAACTTGTTTAAGTTAGTTGGACCTGGTTGTTGCTAAGAACTGGACGTAGTCTGTGAGGTGAGACGAACCAATATAAACTCTTTGTGTTTCTCTGCTTTGCTTTCTTCATTCGTCTTTTCTTAAACATCATTTTAAAAAAAGACAAAAATATTTTGTTTATCTCTTCAGTCAAAATGTTCTTAAAAAGGTTTTTATGAAAATTTTGAATAACACAATTCAACCCCCCTTTCTTTGTTATTTCTGTGCTCTATAGTTTGGAATCAGAGCTTAGCCTTTGAGGGTTGAGCACCTTAACAAGTGATAGAGGAAAAGATCCTTATGGCAAACCTTGAAGGACAATTTGAAATAGAAAAAATGCACAAGAAGGGGGGATTGAATTATGCGTTTAAAAACTTTTTCGAAACAAGTTAATCAGTATGAAAACGTTTTTAAGCGTAGGGATAGAGAGAAGAGGAACACAGAAAGTTTTATACTGGTTCACTCAACCTGAGATATGTCCAGTCCCTTCACCCAGAAGGTATCCACTAACCAACCTTAGGTTACAAGTATTGCTCGCGGCCTCTTCAGGCTTTACAATGCAATCACCCTAGATTGCTTAACCCAAGTATTCTTTCACATTAAGCCTCTCCAGGCTTTCATAACACAACAAGTGTTTATACAAATGATATCAACTCACGTAATGAGGATTTGAAAGATAAAGCTCAAGCACACTTTGAAAACTTTACAAGATTTTTGCTATTGTTCACTGGACGCTTCTATCAATTGTTTAGAAGTAATTTGTTAACTAGGAATTTTTACACCAGGCACATATGTCTCACTTGTGACGTTCTTCCTTGATATATATATAGTCTTCAGAGAAAAGATCCATTATGAAGACTTGACTTCGTTATGCAAAGAAGGGCGTGCAAACTATCTTTTCAAAGTGATTAGGTGCGGTAGCTTTTGGACTTACACTAAAACGGAAGGTGTAGGACTGCATTGGCGATCTGCTTTTCTAACCATTCTCCATTTGTCTCGGCAGCTTGATAAGTTGTCTTGCTTTATTTATTTTGCTACGCTTTTGCACTAGAATGATGTTGATGCTATTTAATGCTTCAAACAAATTGAACGTTAGATCACAGAAGTAGTACTATGTCAGTTTCGAGGAAGACTAGCATAAGTCAAATTGACGTTCAAAATAAAAACTTAGCCGTTTGAATATATGATCTTTGAGGCTTGTATGAGCTTATTCATCGAACAATCACCTTCACTTTGTTCAAATGGACGATCCTCTTTAGCGAGTCTTCTGGACGATTTTTAACACGTCTACTGGACGGTATTCTTTAACACATCTACTGGACGGTCTTTGACATATCTACTGGACGGTCTTCTTAGTTGTGACAGGGTTAGTCTTTAGGCACAAACTTAAACATTAATAAGCTTGTTATCTTCAAAACATTGAGGGTTTAGACGCTTCTACGTCTTTGGTTCCAACATAGTTAATTCTTGAAAAAGCCTCATTGTTAAGGCCTTCAGCCTTTAATGAAGAACATTATGCTTACTAGAGAGATAGAATGGAAATGTACATCAAGTCTACTCATTGCGGCATCTAGAGAATCATAACTCATGGAGATCTTATTGTAGCAAAACTAGAAAACGAATATAATCAGGATGACTTCAATATGCTTCAGCAGAATGCAAAGTTAGGTATATTATAACTTATGCCTTATCTAAAACTGAATATAACAAATTTTGCAGCTGCAAAACAGCAAAGGAAATGTAGGATGCTATATGCATAACACATGAAGGCACTGAAGATGTTCATCTAAGAAAAACATCAACTCTTCAGAGACACTATGAGATGTTCACCATGAAGGAGACAAAAACCATTGATGAGATGTTGGAAGATTTCAAACAATTCTCAATGGACTCTAGAGTCTTGGTGTTGAGTTTTCTAAAGCTCAAAACAATCTCAAAATCTTGGACAGTCTTCCAAAAGTTTGGAAACCTAAGACTACAGTCGTAGCTGAAGTCAGGGATATAAAGACTTTAACTCTTGATGAGTTGCTGGGAGCTTTAAGAGTCCATGAAGTTCATCTCTTTAAAAGAGATAAGATAAAAAAACAATGACTCAATAGCTCTAAAGAGTGGAGAAACCAATCGAAGAGCAAATGAAAGAACAGAGACAAGAACTAAGAATAAAGCTCTAAAGGTTTAGTCTAATGAATCAGGGAGCTCAAATGAAAGCTCTAGCTGCTCCATAGACGATGAGATTTCTCTCATGACCAAAAAGTTCAAGAAGATGCTCAAAAAGAAAGGAAGATCCAAACAATCCTCAAGAAGAAAAGACAATAGCTTTAGAAAGCCACCTTAAGAAGAAAACAACGAAATTATACATTTTGAGTGCAAAAAGCATGGCCATATAAAGGTTGAGTACCAAAAATTAAAAAGGGGATAGAACTCAAAGAAAAGGAACAAAAAGAAAAGTCTTCTAGCAACCTGGGAAGATTTGGATAGCAACAGTAGCAATTCAAAAGAAGAGAAAGCTAACATCTGTCTCATGGCAAATACTGAAGAATTAATACTTGAGGTAAAATCTATTCCGAAAAACAATTTGTATTCGTTTGATAGTTATGAATCTGAGTCTGATGATGATGAAGATATGTCCTATGACACTCTTCTTACAAGCTCTCACATGATCGCTCTTGAGTATAAGAAATACAAAGAGAAATATAAAGAAGCTATTTTAGAAAATGAATTACTCAAGAAAGATATGAAGAGTATGCATAAAAATCAAGCCTCAAATCTTGAAAAGACAATACTTTTATCTGAAGTCGATAGACTTAAGAAAAAGGTTATTAGTTTAAAACAAGATCTGGCTAAATTTGCGGATGGGTCTTCAAAACTACATTTGATTTTAAAACACAGAAGGCCTCCATTTGACAAATATGGCATGGGTTTTGAAAAAGACAAAGACTCTAAACTATCGTCTTCTAAACCTTATTTAACCTTTTGCAACTTTTGTGGAAAGTCTAGACACACATATCAAAGGTGTCAATACAAAAGAAAACAAAGGTCAAATAAGACCATTGGGACTAACACAAAAGGACCCAAAAGTATTTGGGTACCAAAATCTTAAATAATTCCTGTTGCAGATATCCTTAATAGGAAAAAGGAGGGATTCATTCTGGTACCTGGATAGTGGCATGCTCACGTCACATGACGAGAGAAAGGTCTATGTTCCTAGACCTCCAACCACATGAAGGAACTGGTTCGTTTAGAGGAAATGAGAAAGACAAAATTATTGGTATAAGTAAAGTTGGTAAGCCACCTCTTCCTTCAATAGATAATGTGTTGTGTGTTAAAGGACTGAAATATAACCTACTTAGCATAAGTTAATTTTGTAATAGTGGGTTTGTTGTGTTTTTTAACAAGGAATCATGCATAGTTAAGTGAAATGAGGAATCCATTCTCTTTACTACTAAGAGGTATAACAATTTGTACAAGATTGAGTTTGAGGATTTAAACAAACAAAATGTCACATGTTCAATGACCAAAGAAGATGAAAAATGGATTTGACATAAAAAGCTTGGGCACATCAATTTAAAACATATTTCAAAACTATACAAAAAGGGTTTAGTAAAAGGATTGCTCGAAATTACTTAGAAAACTCATCTTCTTTGTGAAGCATCTTAGAAAGGGAAACAAATTAAAACCTTTTTTAAGTCCAAAGCCATTGTTTCCACTTCTAGACCGTTAGAATTAGTTGCATATGGATTTGTTTGGTCCTACAAAAACTCTCAGTCTTGGCAGCAAAAAGTATGATTTTGTCATTATAGATGACTATTCTAGATATACATGGGTTTACTTCCTAACTCATAAACACAGGTCTTTTAATGTGTTTGAAATATTCTGTAAACATGTTCAAAATGAAAAAGGTTTTTATATAATTACAATTAGAAGTTACCATGGAACTAAATTTGATAATACTGAGTTTAAATCCTTTTATGAAAAGAATGGCATTTTCCACAACTTCTTTCTCACCGAGAACACCTCGACAAAATGGGTAGTTGAAAGGAAAAATAGAACTTTACAAGAAATGGCTAGAACCATATATGTTCTGTGAAAATTCAATTCCTAAGTTCTTTTGGGCAAAAGCTGTAAATATAGCCTGTTATGTTCAAAACGGAATATTAATCAAACCATTGATAAATAAGACTTCTTATGAATTGTGGAGAGGTAGACGACCCAACATTTTATACTTTCATCCTTTTGGATATGAGTGTTACATTCTCAACACTAGAGAACAATTGGGAAACTTTGACTCTAAGGTTGATAAAAGTGTTTTTCTAGGATATTCTGATACATCAAAAGCGTATAGAGTATTTAACTCTAAAACTCCTGTTGTAGAAGAATCCATTCAGTTTAAATTTAATGATACACTAAACCCTAATAGGAGACTATCAGATTTGGAAGATGATATTGCAAAATTGCATATAGGATCGTCTGATCTCATAAGGGCAGACGAAGTGAGGCAATAAGAGGATAATCCTCAATAACAATAGACTGATGATCAGACGAAACAAACTCACAAAGATTAGAAGTTTGTTACCTATCATCCACAAGATCATATCATTGGAAAACGGACTGAAGGAGTCAAGACAAGGTCATCATTGAGAAACCAAGCTTCATACGCTCTAATCACAGAAATTGAGCTTAAGACTATTGAAGAAGCATTCACAGACGATGACTGGATTATAGTCATGGAAGAAGAATTACACCAATTTGCAAGAAATGATGTATAGACTCTTGTTCCTAGACCAGAACATAAAAGCATCATTGGCTCCAGATGGGTGTTTTGCAACAAGCTTGATGAAAATGGAAAAGTAATAAGAAATAAAGCAAGGTTAGTAGCTCAAAGGTACAATCAACAAAAAGGTATTGACTTCACTAAAACCTTTGTTCCTATAGCTAGATTAGAAGCTATTAGGATTATGCTTGTCTTTGCTGCTCATAAAAACATTAACCTTTTTCAAATGAATGTCAAAAGTGCTTTAAATGGTTTCATTGAGGAAGAAATCTATGTTAAACAACGTCTTGGTTTTTAGGATCCAATCCATTCAAACCATGTGTTCAAACTTAAAAAGGCTTTGTATGGTCTTAAACAAGCACCTCATGCTTAGTATGACAAACTAAGCAGTTTTTTTTTATTGCAAATGGTTTTATAAGAGGCAAAGTTGACACAACTCTTTTTAGAAAAAATCTAATAAAGATTTCACAATAGTTCAAATTTATATAAATGACATAATTTTTGGAGCCACTAATGAAATTCTATGTAAGGATTTCTCAAACTTGATGTAGAGCGAATTTGAAATGAGCATGATGGGAGAATTAAAATTCTTTCTTGGATTGCAAGTTAAACAAGAGAAAGAAGGCATATACATTTATAAACAAAAATACACCAAAAAACTACTCAAAAAGTATAAGATGAATGAATCAAAGCCTATGAGCACACCTATGCATCCGTCTGTTGCCATGACAAAAGATGAATTAGGTAAACTTGTAGACTAGACTGTCTATAGAGGTATGATTGGCTCACTTCTCTATTTAACTACTAGTAGATCAGATATTATTTATAACGTCTGCCTATGTGCTAGATTTTAGTTTGATCCTAGAGAGTCTCATTTAAAAGCTGTTAAAAGGATATTTAGATATCTTGTTGGTACCTCAAACCTAAGGCTATTTTATAAGAAAAATAAAGATTTCAGGTTAGTAGGATACTGTGATGTAGACTATGTTGGTGACAGAATTGAAAGAAAAAGTACAAGTGGTGGATGTCACTTCATCGAACTATGCCTTATATCCTAGACCAACAAGAAACAGAACTCAATTGCACTTTCTACTGTCGAAGCAGAATATGTATCAACTACTAGTTGTTGCTTACAACTTTTATGGGTAAAATATAAACTTGAAGATTACTCTAGCTTTGAGCATAACATTCCAGTGTTATGTAACAATACTAGTGCAAACAATCTATCTAAAAATCCAATTCAGTATTCTAAGGCAAAGCATATAGAAATAAGACATTATTTTATACGTGATTATGTTCAAAAAGGTGTTTTTGATATTAAATTTATTGATACAGACTATCAATGGGTTGATATCTTTGCAAAGACTTTACTTGAAGAACGTTTTAATTTTATCTTGGAAAACTTGCATGTGAAAGTTCTGCATGAATAAAATGTCATGCATACATCGTCTTATTGATTGTTCTGATTATTGTCTTATGCTTCATCGTCTTACACTTTATTATTATACTTCGTCTTACTAACACATGTGCTTTTGAATATGAAAAGTTTTTGTTTATTCGTTTGACTTTCCCTTCATCATTACTCATCGATAACCTTCTAAGAAACCTATGTTGTTCTTCTCTGCCACATCAAGTCACATTAAATGCACATCCTTTCAATAATATCAAACCCTTCATATATTTAAAAATAACCGCCCTTTTTTTTTTTATATTCATAGATACACTTTCATATTCTCTGCACTCAATCTCTTTCTTGCTTTCACTCTCAAATTCCTTAACCTTCAAAGACTTGCACTCATGGCTACTCCAGGACAGCTTGTCCCTATGGAGAGATTTCCATAAAGCGACTTTGTACCTGGAAAATGGGTAAACCTAAAGAAATTGGAAGAAGAAGGCTTTCCCCTACGTCTCTTTATCAAAAACGCGGGATGTGAGTCATTTGTTCAAAAACAAACCCATTGGTACCATGCCTTTTATGCTTACTTCTAGGCATCAGCATCTGAGGTTAATAGAACCATTACTGGAACTGTAGACAACCAGATCGTCATCATCTCAACTAATACCATTGTAGTAGCGTCTGGCTGCAAGGAAGAAGGCGATTTGTTCACAGAAGATTAGGAAAGAGCTATCACCCTAGAAATAGTCAACCTAGCGTTGTATGGGTGTCCTAAACCCTAAACTGACAACAAAGGTCCTTTAAAGAGGTTCCTGTATTCTTCAAACATGAAGAGGGACTGCAAACTCATCCATAACATCCTTTTGCACATTGTCCTGCCTTGGAAAGGCTCAAAGGATAATATCTCCTCCAAGGATAGATTCTGCTTATACAAGATGCTCACTGGTCAAAAGGTGAATCTTCCTGCTCCCATCTTGGATAACTGGAGGTCATGCCTCACTAAGTCAAAGGAAAGCTCTGAAAGCAAACAGAGGTATCCTATTCCCTACATCATGTTATTTACTGAAATTATTAAACTAGCTAGCGTTAATGAATCTAGTTGGGAAAAGAAGAAACAAGGTTCTGATATCAACATGTCTATCATAAGGAAGATGAGGATAGCCCATCTGTTTCTTGGATACGTAGCCAAGCATCTTGAGTTGGCTGTGATTAAGGAAGAACCCGTTGATGAAGTGGTCGGAACTGCTTTCCAAGTGGGATCATCTGCTGATCCTTTTACTAGCTCAACTTCTGTTCAACAACCCCCACCAACATAGCCACAACCCAAACAGACCAAACCTCACAAACCAAAACTTCCCATCAAAAGACCATCGCAGAAAGACCCACAACAGCCAACACATAACCAACCCTCTTCCCCATTTAGAAAACAAAAACCCCTTACCATTCGTCTAAGATCTAAACCAACCCCCCAACCCGACTTAGACAATGACCTCCTCATCAACCAATTGCTTACAACCACACAAACAACCATCCCTGAACCCACATCAAAATAGCCACCTTCACCACCTGTTGTCCCTGAATCATCTGCCCCCACAAAACCAACCAACCAATCCTCCAAGCCCAAGAACATCCCTAAACCCAAAATAAGAGCTTAAGAAGCCAAACAGTTGAGAAGAGCCAAAGCCGACTCCAAGAAGGCTGAAAAGAAGAAAAAGGAAGAAGAGAATAAGCTTGCTGTTCAAGAAGAAGAACAGATTGAGGAAGCGGTACTTTAATCAGTTATAGAGCACTCACTACAAACTTTACCTGAGGAACCCAATGAAGAAGAAGCGTTCATTCAAGAGGACATTATGGTTACCTCCAGCCAAAATTTATCAAGATCATTCTTATGGCAAAGGCCTCAATCTGTCTCTCTTTCTCAAGTCTTCTAGTGTCTTACTGCAGACCTTACGGCTAGACCAAGCAATGTTCAACCTACAAGAGCTGTTACTTTTCGTCTGCTAGAAGCTAAAGGCCCTTTGTCTGGAGGATTGGCTGAACCGGTGATAGACAAAACTTCTCCTAAACTCTATAAATTAGAGACTCCTCCTTCTGAACGCCTTCACCGAGATTCTACTTCTTTTGAACAATATAAAACTCGAAGCGTTGGCAAGACTAAAGAGTATCAGCCTCTAGAGCATTTTGACCTAGAGATTCTTCAAGCTTTTATCAACTATGAACTGGACGAAGTAAACAATTGGAGGATGTGGACCACATTGTTCAAGAAGAATTGCCACTGTTAATGCGCCATGGGTATGCTAAAAAGATGCCTGAAGAAGAAGAAAAAGGTACCCCTGCTCTCTTCTATGAGCCTCACAGCCAACTGTATGTCCGGGAAGATGGGTACAGCACATTGTTGAATGCATTCATTTTCGTCTACCCTCCCTCAACTAGAACCAGATTTCCCTCTAGATATGACATATAGAGACAACGAGGACTCCACTGCCACACCTCCCCATTCATGATCAAGTGCAACTACTCTGAATATCAAATTATGTGCAAAACCTACAATTACAAGCCCAAGATCATTTATCCGTTCTGCCATAGGAAGATCAAGACTTATTCTCTCGCCATCCATCCAAAAGACAATTCAGACTTTAAAAAATGACGGACTGGTGATGATGACTGGGAGCTGGGCAGAGTCATGTATAACTTTCTTAGGGAAAAGATGTAGATTTCCCTATAGCATGCAATCTACGAGAAAAAATGTCTCGATCTTGAGCTAAGTTTGCCTAGACTCATGGCAAGACAAATGCCACTCTTACTAAAGCCATGGACAACCTTCCCTATATACTGCCAGAAGAAGTTTTATTGTCAAAATCTGTCTATGGGTAAAGGCAAAGAGCCTAAGTTCAAACCCAACCCTAAGAGACATATTATGATCATAAAGCAAGTGCTTTCTCTTGCACAACTAGGTGCTTTCAAAGGCAAGGAAACTTTATGGAGCTCAGATCAAAAGAGGCTGCAAGAACATGTTGAAGCCCTCAAGCAATTTTTGGGTCTAACTATTGAGGAAAAGAACATCCTGAGCCACCAAGCTACTATTTGCCCAACCAACCACTGGGTGCAAGTCTCTCCATCACCATCATCTTCTACCTCCAAACCCCACAGCCAGCTCACACTAAATTCCCCTCGCACCTACATATTCTTCTCCATCGATGGCAACACTTTTGAAGTCTTTCTACCCATAGGCCATTTTTGGTTCTGTGGCCCTTTGGTCCCCTATGTTTTTAATTTGTGTTTTGTAGAAGAACTTAATAAACACGAAGCCACAAGCTCTGCTCCTACTTAAAACCTTCAAATGTTAGACAAGAAGTCAAAGAATTAAAGCAAATTGTTCAACGTCTTGAAGCTGCACTAGTGAAGGAAAGCAAGAAGTGCAAGCAAGCGGAAGCTTTGCTTACTATATTGGCAAAACACTTCAAGGGGGACCTAGGCTCATCATCCACACCGTCAGACTTTGAATACTTTGATTGATGATGCCAAAGGGGGAGAACACAAGAAGAATAAAAAGGAAGAGAAAAGAAGAAGAAGAATAAGGAAAGGAGAACAATACAAAAAGCAATATCATAGGGGGTATTTCTTTTTAATATCTACATTACAATGAGTATTTTCTTTATGATCATTCTGACTATAATTTCATTACAATTCAGTATTCAGTATTCTTTTAGCTATGTTAGTTGATAATAAGTTTGCCTTACTAAAGTTTTTAATAAGTTTTTGCACGGAAAATGTTGCCTGTTAAAACTTATGTCGTAAAACCGTTTTTCAATATATATAAAGATGTTTTGTAAAAACTAGAAATGTTTGTCATCATCAAAAAAGGGGAGATTGTTAAAGCAAAGGACGATTTTATGACCCTAATTTATTTTGATAATAACAAATAGTCACAAACAGTCTTTTCGAACAATCGTCTGATTACTCGTTTATATAGCACATATTCACCATCGTTTGTCCACTTGTTCATATATCGTCTTTCTTTTTTAAAGATTCAATGTCTAACTATATTCAGATGATGCTTTGGCAATCTGTGTACTGCATGTTTATAAAAGTATAAACCACCTCGAAAGAAAAGAAGCCTACATACCTACTCTTGAGAAAAGTCTACTTTACGCATAAAAGAAGGATTTTGTGTGTAGTTGTCAGTATGGAAAGCATATATGCCTACTGCTACAAGATTGAGTACAAGAAAGGCTAGATAAGCATACTGCTTTATCTTATCATAGTGACTGGTTGGTGAAAGACATTAAATGATACATTTGCTGCTCTAACGACTCTTTTCTGCCTTTACAACACCAAATGAAGGCTGTCTCTTATAACACTCACAACGGACACTTTTTAGAAAATCTTATAAATTGAAGAAGAGAACTCAGTTTCAGTGGCTGATAGATATTTTGATAGTGTGTGAAACTATTGAAAAACTCTTTCTCATTTTGTAATCTCTAAATACATTATTTGTAAATGCTTCCTGTGCTTCATTGTATATTCATCTGATAAGATGTTAGATAAAATAAGATAACTCAATCAACCATTTCTCTAAGAAATTGGTAGAATCCTGAAAAGGCTTTGATTCAACGAATACTTGGGTTTTTGCTTGGAAAGGCAAGTTAAAGACTACTTAGGTTGAGCCTGAAAAGGTTTGGTTAAAAGAATACTTGTAACTTGTTTAAGTTAGTTGGACTTGGTTGTTGCCAAGAATTGAACGTAGTCTCTGGGATGAGACGAACCAGTATAACTCTTTGTATTTCTTTGCTTTGCTTTCTTCATTCGTCTTTTCTTAAACATCGTTTAAAAAAAAAAATCTTTTGTTTATCTCTTTAGTCGAAACGTTCTTAAAAAGGTTTTTACAAAAATTTTGAATAATACAATTCAACCCTCTTTCTTGTGTTATTTCTGTGCTCTACAAAAGGTGAGAGTGAGTGGAAGAGTACAGGATAGGAGATGTCTAGTAAAGGAAAGAAAGTGGAATAAATTTTATACCACAAATTAACCAAAAAAGGATAGTGATTGACCATAACTTTAGTCATGGTTAATCATATGAAATTTTCGTCATTATTGTTTAAACTCTTTTACAATTAGACGTAAGGAAAAGGTAATTTAAGAACATTGAAAGGGGATAAGACACTACATGTTGAGTTGAAGAAAGTCCTGAATATGTTTTTATGGTGAGATGGAGAGAATGTGTCATTTTTAGGTGTGGTTAGAGAAAATATAAGATGAACAATATGTGGTGGAGAGGAAGTGGAGGTTGATGAAATACAGTTATCAACAATGTATATGGTTGTATTAATAATGAATATAAATTGAAGCTTTGGTTAACTATGCAAATTTACCACAAATTAACCAAAAAATGCAATGATTAACCACATATTTAGCCATGGTTAACCAAATTATTATTTTTTTTTTTGTCATTTTTTCAAGCTCTTTTGAAATTATATTTGAGTAGACCTATAGTTATGAAGCTTTTGGTTGTGTATATAACCTTTCTATCTCATGTAAATTATTGATCACAAAATTTACTTGCATTCAATATCATGTTTTTGGAAAGGTGAAATAGTCTCTTTTACTTTTTGTTATTCAATTTTTTTAACTAATTCAAATAGGGGAGTCAAAATT
This sequence comes from Spatholobus suberectus, assembly GCA_004329165.1. Classification (NCBI taxonomy): domain Eukaryota; kingdom Viridiplantae; phylum Streptophyta; class Magnoliopsida; order Fabales; family Fabaceae; genus Spatholobus; species Spatholobus suberectus. Next base: position 65,871,819 of record CM014729.1, read on the forward strand.
GAGGACCATAAAGATTATTTTCTAATATCTCGCTATTTCAATTATTAATTCTTGTTGTCATAAGAAAGAAATTTTTTTTGTTGACAAGACCATTAAGAAATTCAAACCTTAATCAAAGCTTAAGTCTTTTTGGTGGAATGGCGATACTTATTAGGATTAATATTAATGACTTTTCTATGTGTAGAATCGATTTGAAAAATGTAAACAATTATTTTCTTATTATTCACCCCCTCTTATATCTTTAATACCAACACTTGAGTTATGCATTTTCAGTTGCTAATCTTTAACTTTTTCTTATAATATGTCCATGCCTTTTGATTATGGTATGTTGCATATGATGGAACTCCAAATATATTTGATATTTTACTCATATAATTATTTATCTAAGGTTATTACACCATGTGTTACAAGTGATGTTGATGTAGGGCTTTAAAACGTAGAATGTTGACATTTGACACTCGCTAGCAATTGGATGACATTATTGATCAAGCTGACTTTAACATATATCCTTTGTTCCAAAAGAATAAACTTATTTTTAAGTGCAACTAGAGCACAAGATGATAAACTTGATGAAATCTCTTACACTTGAAAGCTTTTGGCCACCTATTTGATGAAAAAAAAAAATCCTCTCTACATACAATGCAGAGTGAGTTAAAGTGTAAACTTCAAATAATCATTCAATCATGTGTGATAAATCTCAATTATAAAAACTTAAATAAATTTAACATTTTTAAATAAAGGTTTATTATCCAATATAATGGTAGGTTTATGTGTTTAGTGTCTTTCACCATAAAGATTTTGGCCAAAAAGCCAGAATTCATACTTCCAAGTTTTCAATGTTCTTGCATCACATGTTTGAAGTTTAGCCGATAACAATAGATAATTTTAAACTTTTATTTTATTTTATTTCACTTTGCCCATGCTTAGTACTTCCTTTTTCTTAAAAAATCATTTAGTATTTTTTTTAATGAGTAATAAACTTTAGATAATGTTAAGATAAATAAATAGTGATAAAAAGTGAAAAGTAGAACAAACAAAATAAAAACTCAAAATAAGGGGTGAGTCTGATAAGGTGCCTATCTCAACCTAAGAGGCAGAGGACCTTTTACTCCTCCCCCTCCTTTACTTTAGACTCACCTTTTTAATCTCACGTATTGAGCACAACAATGACTCAGTACACTTTCTCATTAGCAACAACACACACGCATACAGGAAACACTCATATTCATGCTCTTAGTCTTAGATATTCTTCACACGGTCATCATCATCAACACACATAGATCACTTTCACACACAAATACACATTTAAACACTTAGCATCATCCTTAATTTCTTTCTCAACATCTTTTTTTTTTTTTTTTCAAAAAGATCCAGTTGAAAGTAAGCCAACCAAGGGTCAGTATCACTTATGAGTAATATTGCTGAGTGTTTATGTGTGTAAGATTCAGCAAATATCATGAGCGATATTGTTGTCCTTTTAACATCATAACACATAGCCATTTTCATACTTTGATTCTTCAAGCTCATGCTTGTGTGTTCCTTCTTCTTCTTTTTTTTAAGCTATGCTCATGACTTAACCATTATAAAACATCTTTCTTGGAGATGTAGAATAAAGAGAAGAAAAACGAAAAAATAAATAAACAAATAATGAATAAGGTAAAAATAAAACCAAAAAATAATTATCAAGGACGTGAATAACAAGTTAGAGCAATCCTTGCCTTAACACCACCGCACCTCACCCTTCACCCCATAAATTAAAAACAAGCCTAGTGATGTAACCTGAGGCTCATTTCTGCCCTTTGCTTCTTTTTATTTATTTATTTCATCTCAATGATGTGTTTTTTTTTATTAGTCATATGATTTAGGGTGGATTGTCTTATAGTGTTTCTTGGATCTAATTGGTCCATTCAAGTTTCTTATTCAGTTTAGGCTAAGATAGCTCACCTAATTGTTAGGTCTATTTCATGCAAATTTGTGCCTAAATTTTGGCGACTTGCTATTTACACTACCTTTCTTCCTCTTTGTACCGCCTACCTTTTTTTGTAATTTTTTGACAAAAATACCCTTCACAAAAACTAGTTTTCATTGTGTTTTGTTGGTTGACACCTCCGGTGTCAATTAACTATACAGCGAAAACCAGCCCATGGCTCAAGAATTGGTACTTGGGGCTCCTGTGGCACGTTAGCGAGCATTGCCACCTTTGACTCACGTTGCATTGCTACTGCTTTATCTCTGCAAGCTGGCTCGTCTTCGCTTAGCTACATCATCTCCATCAGCTTTGGAACTAGAACATCAAGTATATCTGAAATCTCGTGTACATGCCATAACCTATCTGCATTACATAAATAAAATTTAACTAAATAAGTAATAAATTATATATATATATATATATATATAAAATCATGTCAAGACACACAACGAAAATAAGTTTTCGATGTGTGTTTGGACCAAGCACACAATGGAAACTAGTTTCTATCAAATTAGAGAGACACAAAAATAAAATAAAATATTGAAACAAAAAAGGAGGAGAACTCACAATAAGAAGGAGGAGGACTTCGTCGAAGTGGGAAGAGAGTGGGGTGAGGAGCTGGAGAAAATGGGGTGTGAAGAATAAGAGTGTGAAGGGGCCGAGTGAGGAAAAAGAAGAAAGTAAGGATGGGAGGGAAGGTTTAAAAAGGAGGGAGTGTGAACAAAGGGGTAAATTAGGAATTTCAAAAGACCAAAAAAAGTTGGAGGGTGTTAAGAGAAAAAAAAAAGGTGTGAATAGCATGTCCCGAATTTTGTTACATTTGGGTTAGATATTTGGGTTGCTTTTCCCCCTAATTGTTGAGTCTTCTAGACGATGGGGTGTTATATTGGAATAATACAAAAATAATAAATATAAAAAACACAGTATAAAAATAAAATGTGCAAAAAAACAAAGTGAATAACAATGGTAGATAAAAATTATTGATCTTTCATTCACATTCGTAACATGCAGTGGTGTGTTTGGCTTAAACTTATGAATTGTTATATTAATCTATTATTTGATTATCTTGTAATGACACCTTTTGGAAATAAATAATTATGTATTTTATTATTAGCAATGTGTTGATCAAATGATCCTTTTAATTTACATAATTTATTATTTATCAAAATTAAGTGTTTTTTTTTAAAGGTTGCTAGTAATGACCATATTAGGTCTATTTTAAGTTTAGTTATTGTGAGAGCCTTGTGTTTTAGAGAACGTCTGAGTCAGGATAACTTGGTAACCCCTAATATTTTCATATAAAAAATAATATGTTTTTAGTGATAATTATTTCGAATTAACTTGTCTAAGACATGACGGCTTGACAATCCCTACTCTAACTAAAACCAAAAATCAATGACTCTCTCGTAATATTCACAAAAGTTAATATTAATTAAAATAAATTAATCCACAAATATGTTTCAAGAACTATGTAAATTTAAATTCTCCATTTCACCTAAGGATACATAGAAATAAGAGTCATTCCTTTCTAGCTCAAAAATAATTTTTCACAATTTCTCTCCTTCAACTTAAAGAAAAATTTCCTCTTCTTTTAAAATATAGTAATAAAATCTTCATAGGTACATTTTCAATTTCAAAAATAATAAATACACAATTCAAATCTTCATAACTTTAATTTCATTAATTATATCATTAATAAAATAAATATTTAAAATTTATTAATAATTTGTACAATTAACTAAAGGTTTAGAAGTATAGTGGGACTCAGTTTTCACCATTTCCTACACATAATTAGACTTCTGAATCCAAACTTTCTATTTCTAGGACTATTCTTTTACATTTTTTTTCTTAATTTTAAATAAAATTATTGATTTCATCATCAAGTACTTCAATCTGGTTGCGACACCTCCTTTTTCCCTCAGCTGGGGCCGTTGTAGTATTTGTGTAACCAATTTCGTTGTCAGGTTGCCCAACTGTGCTTGAAATACATGAAGTCCATTGCTTTCTTCAATTTTTTGAAGATAAAAACAGATAATCTTTGAAGAGATTAGATGTTATTGCACGTGCGTTTGTTTTAGCATCCAATACGGGTCAGGCATCAAAATGACAAAATTGCGTCAAAAAAATAAAATTTCTCGGTGCATGTTTTGTAGCCCGTTTGCCACCAATAGACTCACATCAATACAGAAGCAGTAAATACTAGCTTCTGTGTTAATTTTGTCAATTTGACGTGAATTTCATATAAGACGTGGGTAATTGACGTATATCCAAACATGTGTATGGTCAAAAGCTACAAATTGTCGCTTCTGCCGTAACTCACGTCTAAGTAGAAAAAACACATGTCTAAATACACGCTGCATCATTGCATGAGTTAAGACCATCTGTGTGCTTTCTCTTCCACATGGCATGCATATTTTTTACAGACTAAAGTCAATGACTTATTGTCTATTTTCAGTTATTATATCATATCGATATAAAAACTATTATGAATTAAGGTAATTAATTAGGAGAGGGAAAAAAAATAGTATTGCTTCTGATCCCAGATCTACTTATGAAGATTGTCTAAATATTATATCTTAAAAATTGCAAGAATATCCCGCGACATTTTTGTGGTTCAAGTGAAATCTAAAATAAGCACATGGCTCACGTTGATGGATTTTGTACGTTTTCTCACTTATGATAAGCCAAAGATTTTCTTTGTCACTTTGGATAATCTAAACAAAGGCTTATTGCTGCCCTCTTTTTCCCCGACTAATGTGTACATCGATTTCAATTGAATTGTGCTTTTCTAATTAAGACACAATGTGACGATAATATGACTAAACAATTGGTCCTATGATAGGGATGAGAGAGAGAGAGAGAGAGAAGGATATAGTATGGACCATAGATTGTTTGGTCATAGGAATTTTGACGTCATTACCCTTGCCTGATGGTATATCGTCCCTGATTTGTTGCATATTAATTGTCGTGTTCTGTAGCAAACCTATTTTTCTTGTGGTGGTTCAATGCCCTAATTGTTTGGTTAGACGTTTTTTCGGAAGGATCGTGAAGTGAAAGAAGTGTAAGGGTAATTCTTCTCGGTCCTCGTAGGACCAACCCTCTCTAGGTGCCTAGCATTTTTCTTCATGTATTGATGTGCGTCTTGTAATTACTTCCTTTCGGTTCTACATTTTTGGTCTATTCCCATGGTTGAATTACACATCGATGAATATTGAATCAACCGTTGGATGTGAATTTGTGGTAAGTGATTTTTTTTTTCACAATATGAATTTGTTTTTTAGGGTGTGTTTGATTTCCTAAAAATATGGTAAATATAATTGTTTTATGTTTGATTAAAGAAGATATCACAAGACAACACAAATCAAGAGAAGATAGACAAGACAAAAACTCAATTTTTTGTTAATCAATAAATCATGAGACAACTTTTTGTCCTAAGTACAAAATACTCAAAAGATAAAAACACCCATACATATTTCTCAATTAATAACTATATTTTCTTTGTCTTATCTCTCTTCTACCACCATTACCACCGCCGCTGCCACCACCACCATCATTGCACCATTGTTGCCACCGACAATGCCACCACCATTGACCACCAACGACATAATCATCGTTGCCTTGCTGCCGCCACCACCGACCCACCACCATCGCCACCACCTACCACCATTATTGCCACCGCCACTAACATCGTCTTTGCCATCAACACTACCACTATCATTGTTGCTGACGCTACCACCACCACCACCACACACCATTATCGCTATCACCACCACTATCACCGCCATCGCCGCTGCTACCACTGTCATTGTCGTCGTATTAAAATAATTAATATAAATTGTATTAAAATAATTAATATTTAAGAAGGGTAATGTAGTAGATTCTATATTATCTTGTTTGTACTGCTTATTGCCCATCAAATAATGCATAGTACAAAAAGTTATTCTAATACTTAAGCATTAGTTTGGTATTTTTTTTCTTGTGTTGTACCTTAATGTGTATCAAACGTACCCTTAGTGTATTTTGGTTTCACATCAGAACCACATTTGACGTGTTTTTTCACGTCTTCACATAAGTTACAACTGGTAGGCAGTAGCTTCTGTGTTTTGGACTATTTTGATGAGGTTTCCTTTGTTAACATTTTTCATACTAATTAACTACTTTTTTAACCTGATTATTTAGGGCTTGTCTAACTTATTTCAAATAAAAATGGGGTTAAGTAACTCTATCAAAGATGATTGGTGTAATTTTTACGTTATACCAATCATCTTTAAGTACATAGAAAATTACATCAACATATTTAATGGGGTTGTTTAGCCCCAATTTTACTTAGAGTAAGTTGGACAACTCTAATTATTTTTTATTTCTCGTGGATGACAGACAAACTTGTTTGAGAGTGTTAGAAACTAATAAATGTAAACACTTTCTTCAACAAAAAATTAAACATTAGTTCATCACGCTGTGGAGCCTTTTTAAATTTGATTATGTAAACTTTCTATTCCCATTTAAATTATTGCTTAATTGTTTAACAAGATCTCTTGGTTCTTGCCTCCTCCTCTCTCACCATTATTTAACAAGCTTACACATATAATTTTATAGTTTTTAATAAATTTTAATTAATAATAAAGATATATTAAAAATTTTAATTTTAACTAATAATTAAAAAAACATTAGAAGATCCGTAGTAAAATGTATTGCTAACATTCCTTTTAAATTAAGAGGGAATGATGCCTATTATTTGCTCAAATAGTTGTAGCTGACATTGTTGTCTGTTATTATCTTTGTTAAATATTTCTTTCATTTTAAAATATTACCACTTCAAAAATTTTAATTTATTTTAAATTAATTGTCACTTAAAAAAACTAAGAGATTGGTAATTTATTTTTAATTTTTTTCTTGTCTTATATCTTTACTAAGTGAAATAAAAAATTAATAAAGTAAAAATATAATTTAAACAAATCTGGTTATATTTTTAAAATTAAAAATATTTAATAACTTTCTTAATTTTGTATAAAATCTCAAACGATAATTATTTTATTATAAAATTTGTACTCCTAAATCGAATGAAATCAATATATTTGAAGAAGGAATTAAAACGGAATGAAAAGCAAGGTGAACAAAAGTACAAAACTACAACATTAGGCAACTATTGAGTTGAGAAGGGACTGAGAAGTTTCCCCACATATTCCATTAATAGTTTGTAAGTTCATCACCACACCAGTCAGCACCTTTTTTGGCCCTTTTTTCCCTGTTACTGTTAGGATAAATTATACTCACAAAGTCATCACACCGACATGTAATAGAATTTTATTTAATATTTTTCTTTTTTAACTCTGCACAATTTTTCTTAATTTATATAATAGAGTAAATTACACTTATATTTTCTAAAATTTTGTTAAATTTTGTGCAATATCTTTTTTTTTTACTCCTATATTAACTCCTCTTAATTATTTAATAAAGGAAAGTTCTTATAAACATAAAAAAACAGAAAATTACGTATAATTTCAAAAAATCTCAGAAAATATCAATATAATTTACTCTATATAATAACATAGTATTACATGTCTTCTTCTTAATATAATTTTTTTTTATATAGTTATATAAATCAAGAGAAATTAAAATACTGTAAAAATAGAGGAGTGTGAATTTAATTCGCTCACACTCAAGCCTTCCCTTAACATCTGCTTTTAACTGCCGTCAAAGCAAGAGAATAAAGGAAAAGGTGCTGTATTATTCGGGCATAATTTAAATGGGTCCAGTATTAAAGTCGGTCGAATTTATTAACCTATCCCTGCTTTCCAAATCCAACCTTCTAGGCTTTATCTATTCTCACCTTAAAAGGACAGGGACAGGTGTTGGAGCTTTCCTTCAAAACTTCAAAGATGCATACTACTAAATCTTAACCAAAGTTGTACTTGATAGTTTGTGTATATGGTAAAATGCTGAAGTGATCATGAACGTGAAAATCAGATAAATAAAGATTGATAAGAATATGGAGGCTGTATATGTATATATATTTTTTCCAGTAAATTACGTTTCTCTCTCTTAAAAAATGTTTAAATTATACATATCCCTCATATAAGAAATGAGTATAAGTGACACTTTAATCCTTTTCAATACAAACGAATAGCTTATCAATGATAGATAATCATGAAAGTTCCTCCCAATTATATTTTGTCCTTTTATATAATTTTGAATGTCACTGAAAATTAATTTTAAATAGATTATCGTTAACTTTAGTATATCTAAAATCTTTATTTCATCTTGAATAGTCAAAGAATTGACAATAAATGTTAAAAACTAATTATTGATTATGCTAAGAAGCACTGCAAAAGAAAATCTCTAAAATGCTCATTTACATTAAAACAAACTTAAATGTAACACATTTTTAATTTAAGGAAGAGAATGTATATTTTAAAATAGGATGAAAGAGAGTGTAATTTAAGTATCTTTTCAAAGGCAGATGATGAAATTTACTCTTTTTTGTTTTTGTTTATTTTTTATATTAATTGTACTTTCACTTTATGTGTGATTTTAATCCTCCTTATTATAATTGTTCTCATTTTGTCCTTATAGTTTCCTATGATAGTTAAAATTAAGTTCTATACCCCAAATTCCATATAAATGGGAATATAATAGAGGTGTAATGTGACATTGATTTTTATAGATTTACAATGAAAAAAATGTCTAAATTATTTAAATAAAAATTAAAAAACAAAAATGGCTTTTTGTTACATTTTATATATTTTGATTTTATTTTTATTTAAATATTTTATTTTATATATTTTTCCTTTGTTAGTCTATACAACTATTAATTATTATTGGATGAAATTTGATTTTAACAAATAGAAAACTATGAAGATTAAATGCAAATAATTAAATATAAAAGAATTAAAATAACGCATAAACTAAAATATGAAAACTAATAACACTGTAAAACCTATTTGTTTGGACGAAATAATTTAAAATAGTATATATAAAATTAATGTGTGAACTTTTAATTTCATTTTTAAAATAGACCCAACTCACCTTCAATATTCACATTCACTCTTACAAACACAAACTCTTACGAATATGTCCATTTTGTTAATACTTGTTAGAATCGCGCATGGAATAAAAACGCTATTAAACCTATTATTTTTCCTTGTGAGTAGTATTTTCTAAATTTGAAGGATTGATTTAAAATAGTGAATATAAAATTAACGTCTTAAACTTTTAATTTCATTTTTAAAATATGAATAATTAAATATAAGAAGGATTAAAATCATACATGAACTAAAAATGCTATTAAGCTTATTTATTTTTACCTTATGAGTAGTATTTTCCAAAATTTGAAGGAATAATTTAAAATAGTATATATAAAATTAAGGCTTAAACTTTTAATTTCATTTTTAAAATATGAACACTTAAATATAAGAAGGATTAAAAGCATGCATGAACTAAAAACTGCTATTAAGCCCATTTATTTTTACTCTATGAGTAGTATTTTCTAAAATTTGAAGGAATAATTAAAATAGTATATATAATATTACGGCTTAATTTTTTTTTTCGTTTATGTAAATATATTAATATTTCGTAACCAAAAAAAATATCAATTTTTGCTTTTATGTAAATCTTTTTTATGTTTATCATTTAGGTAATGTTCAAACCTTTCCTTTTTATTCCTCCCGTTAATCAATTTTCGTTATAAAAATTCTTATGTGGTTTCATAAGACATCACTACGTAAACATTCGTGTAACGTGACATTGTCATGTGTCAATGTCTACTGAAGTCTGAAACTATGTGAGCATTTTTACAAAGTAAGGCCAAGGTTTAAGTATTATAAGGATTATAAATAAAAAATTACAGAAATTAAAACCAAAATTCAATATATTTATAGAATCGAAAAAATATTTAATCCTAAAATTATTATCTAAACTTTTAATTTTATTTTTAAAATGGACCCAACTTACCTTCAATATTCACATTCACTCCTACAAAACAAATCTTATACAAATTACTCTTTTTGTCCTATAATAAATGTCGTTCTAATTTTTTTATATTGATCAAGAAAAACTAATAAATAGATGAAAAAATATCATAATTTTACAAAATTAACTTTATTATTAATTTTCTTTGCTGGAAACAATGCAGCACAATAACAATATTTTAAACAATATTATTAGAGATATAAATAAAAAATAATAATTAATATTATATTAAAAAATTAAATAAAACTTTTTTTTTTTTTAACACGGCATTTATTATAGGATGGGTACTATTAGGATTATTAAACTCTTACGTGTATGTCTACTCTGTAAACACTCATTATAAATGATTGCATCGTGTACCAAGGCTGCCGCATTCCTCCAAAGTTTGAGGACTACAATGGGGCCATTCCCTTGCTTCCTTGCACGTGCTACGGTGCTAGTGCGCACAAGCATAAAACTTTTATTTTGTTGAAAAAGGATGGATGGCAATACTAAAGGTATAAAGCTGATCAGTCTTCACCATGCCAAAAAGATCATTATTATTTCATGCGACTCGGATAACTCTTGCCAACTCCGCAACTGCTTTGGATTTTGTTTAGCCCCAGCTATTTTTATAGATTTAGGTGTTGTACAAGTACAATGTGCTAGATCTGCGTCTAATAAACCCCAGTTCAGTTCACCATATTTTGTGAGAAATGAAAATAATAATGAAAGAGATATATACTATTATATTAGTCTTTTAAAATTCTTGATCACTAAATTAGTTTTTCAAATATTAAAATTATTCTCTTAATATGTAAATCATTATTATATTAATCTTTTATAGATTTTGTAAATATAATAAATTTTGTAAGTCACATTTCTTATTTAACGAGTCTTATTCGTGATTTTATAGTTTTTAATAACTAATAGTTAAAAAATGTTAGAATAAGTGTGTTAATTAAAGAACGTGTTGCTTCCTTCTCAAAATTGCAATCTATGTAGAATGTTACCATATAAGTTTTTACGGCGGAATTAAATGTTGATAAAAGGAATCTTTCAAAGATTAATTTAGAAATAAGTTAAATTTTTTAAAGAACTGATCTATTTGGTGACAATTTTTGGAAAACTAAAATAATGAGAAAAAAAATTAACTAATTTGATACTTTACACTTTGGAAAATTAATATAGTGACACATTTTTGGAAAACCAAATTGACTGATTTTTTTTCTTAAATATTTTATTAACCTTTTTTTATCATGTTATAAATGTGAAATTTCTACTTACGTTGCCAATGACTAATCTCAACCAGAGAACTTGGTTGTCCACTTTTAATCGAGTCTCTTTTTCCAACTATGGTTTTTTTTTTCATCTATAAGGTTTGAACCCGATATCTTATGTAATGGATCCGAGTTTAGTACTACTCAGACTAATATAATATTAGTAATATTTTATCAACCTTGCCTTAGGACAAAATAGTCTTATTTAACTTCCTATGGTTCACTTTTACAATGGAACAAATATTCCATTTCTGTAAAAATTCCAAATATCACAACAAGGTAATTCTTGTTAATTTAGTAAGAGTTTAATTTTTATCTGTTCACACTAGGGAACGTGACCTACCAGAGCTTCCCGAAGTTCAGATTTTTCTCTCCAACAAGCCCTACCTTGTGGAGAATCTTGCCTGGAGGAGCTACCTCTTTCCTTACTTATACTGGACGTTCCCTAAGAGATGAAGCCACCTGTCAAATTATTATTTGCACACTTCATACATGTGTCCTTGACATGTCAAGCACGAGTACACTCGACATGTCAAGGGTGCGCTGTGCGTCTCACTACTTCGACGTCCCCCTCCTTGACATGTCAAGGTGCGTTTGTTTAAATACCCTTACATATTAATATAGATAAAATTACATAAATTTATTCAAAATTTTCAAAAAAATTGTTAATTACGAGAGAAATCTTATACAATTATATTACAAGAGAAAAAGAACATAAATTTGTGAGCATTTAAACTATATTCTTTTTAGAAAAATTGTTAGAATAATTAAAATTTATGTTTAAAGTGATTATTTTAAATTATAACTCTTTAATTTATAAATTTAAATTTATAAATTCAAAGTGAAATTTGCAACACTTTATAATTATCCACAACACATAAAATAAATTTGTTATTTTTTTTTATTATTTATTTTTTAAAAATACCCGCGGATATCCACGGATACCCGCGGATATTAAAAATATCCGCGGGTATCCGCTTAACGGATACCCGCGCGGGTAATGGGGCGGGTACGGGTATAAGTTTTAACAGGCGGGGCGAGTACGGGTAGTAGCTACCCGCTACCCGCCCCGCCCCGTTTACATCCCTAGTGTCTGACATGGCAATGCACGTGTGTTCCATTTGTCTTTGTTGGGTGTTAGAGATGTTAAAGGATATTTAGAAGTTTCCAAAATCCAATCAGCTGCGTGGTGTGGTTTTGCACAAAGGATAACTAGTTGTCAGTTATCTCGATTATCCCTCAGTAGTTCTCATAATTGTGAGGGGCATTCATCACAGTAAGTTTTGTGATAGTCAGCCTTCATGTCTTACATGGTTAGACAGTCCATAGTCCCCCAAGCAATGAGCCTAAGGGGCAAGGGTGCTGGCGAAGGTCAGCCTTTCCCGACCAGACGATTAATAGCCTTCCAAGCGTCAAGCCTAAGAGGTAAGGGCCCTCGCGAAGATTGGCCTTTCCTAGCCGAATGACCCACAACGCTCCAAGTGCTAAGCCTAAGAGGCGAGAGTGCTTGCGAAGATCGGCCTTTTCTGGCTGGACGACCCACTATCCATTCTCAATGTAAAAAAAAATTGCATTATCAACCAATTAGAAATCATTGTTAATATGAATTTTAAGGTAATTATTAGAAAAATCAATGCATTTATCATACATGGTGATTTGTGATTGAATGATAGTATAAAAATCCTTTATACTATCAATACATACGCTATTTACTCATTTAGTAATATGAATTGTTGTTACTAGACTTATGCTTATAATTAGGTACAGATCCATGCATTATACGGGTGTTTAGGCACAAATCCATGCATTATATGGGTGTCTTAAAATATTTCCTTAAGTTTTGTATTTCTTCTTATTTAATACATAAGTGTAGTGCATAACAATATAAGTAATAGTTGGTAATCATTTATGTTAGAGATTGAAACGACTCAAAATGAAGAGAATCATTTATGAGATAACAACTCATAAAAAAAGTTGAATTAACTACACAAAAGTTGATTGAGCAGCTAAGTTGTTAACACCATAAGCCACGTTATGTAATGAATTTTCTTTGCACCTATTATAGAAAGTATAAAAAAACTACTACAATTCCAACTTGAATGGGGTTTTAGTTCAACTAAAGTAAGATGGAGGTTACAATGGGAAGGCTTAATATGTTTCCCACCATGGGAAATTTATTGTGATCGTTAGATAAAATAATTTTAAATGAATGTTTCAAATTTCTTCTCTCTTTTTCTTTTCTCTTTTTCTCTCCAAATTTATCCTTCGATGAGTCTTGAGATAGAAACTTCCCCCATGCTTAGATCCATTCCCACTCCTTCGCCCTTGATAAAAGCAACCACTGAATGTGAACGCAACTGCCATCTGAACTTTCAACCTCTGTATCATATCACAAAATTGTTTATGAATCAAGAATCAAAGTGAATGAAATCAAAAGCAAGAACTTGGAGCAAACAAAATCAATTCAAGAATGAAGAAACACAATCAAAGAAGCACAAATAAGAAACACAATCAAGAAGTGAATGAAATTGAAGATCGAGAAATTACAAATTAGACCAGGATTCAAGGTAATTGAGAAAAGGTTTCAAACCCAAATCGAGGAAACTAAAGAATGCAATATCCAATGAGGGTGAAAGGAAGACAAAGCAATATTAGGATCTTCATCTGTGGATCTCGATTTTGGTGCTGTCATGTTCGGAAGGAGCCCTTCCTCACCACGCTCGTGCTCATCAATGGCCCTCTGCTGCTACACTTGCATTCAAAGGCGAACTCCCACTGCCACACTCCTCTTCTCTCTCATGCCACTACTTTGAACTCTGCTTGCCGACAATTGTGGTTTCAGTTGTTCACGGATCTTTGAACTTTGCTCTGCACGCAACATTGCAAGTGATCTCCGCGACACCACAATTGTGATCGTCTACAAGACTTTGAAAATGATTGAGCTATATGAACTCTATTGATGTTGCTCAACATTACTCCTTTACTTTTATTTTTCTTTAGTAGTGATATTTTTATTTATACATATTTAGACATATCAACAATTGGTTGTCTGATTGGTAATGATGAGCTTGGATTTCTTATGCAAGTGGTCAATAATTTGAATCATAACTCTTGTGTATGAAAAAATATTAGTTGAAAGGGAACAACTCACCTTTAAGTGTCTTTAGATCTCTTGGATAATGATTCAAGATACTTTTTCCAATCATATGCATATAAAGAAAAAAAATTTAGACATACATCAATTTTTTATTTACTTCAACATTCTTACTTTTTCACAAAAGTAAAAAAAATGAGTTTCACGTTTTTACTTAATAATTTTTAATTTATGCACTGCTCATTAAAAAACTGTTTGGTTTCGTGGATGGAAAACCTTCAATTCTTACCTATCGATTCAGCCTCTCATATGATTTTAGGATTTCAACCATTTAAATTTGGGACCGATGAGTACACAGGGCTGCCCCATGCCGTAACCTATTGTCGTTGTTACCCCAAGACTACAACAACACTTTGAAGTCATTTGTCTTAATAAGGTGTGTGTAGAGGCCATGGGCAAATAGCCAAACACCCATTTGTGCTTTTGATTTGTTAGTGACAGCCTGTCAAGATAGGTAAGCGGCCAACCCAAGTTCCAAGGACATGTATGTATCTTTATCATTATCAATATATAGCCAGGTAAACGTAGTCTGGTTGGTTTGTTCTTACTACTTTGAAAGGATAATTTTTTTCAACTATACCCTGAATCTACAATTAGAACCTACTGACTGCAATGCAACTAAGTCCAAGTATGGTAAACAATTAAATTTGGGAAATTATTTTTTTTAAAAAATTCAAAAAACCATTAAAATGAGTAATTATTTTTAAAATAAATTATCCAAATACACACTAACACTATCTCAAGTGTTTGTCTCTATTGGTTTTTGTGTAGAAAAATATTTTTTAAGAGAAGAGGAGATATGTTATGTGGAGGAGCTACATAAACTTTTATTCATGGGTTCTATATATAGAGCTTATAATGTAACACAAAATTCAAATACTAATATTATTCTAACCTTAAAATCAAACAGATAATCCTAAATTTAAATAATAAGGATAAACATCCTTATCTTTATCTAAATATCATCCTAAAATTTGAAACTTAACAAAATTCCTAAAAACTAAATTATCTTTTTTTTTTTCAAATTATAGATATTTAGGCATATATTTTCAACACTCCTCCTTGCCTTAATATCAGTTCACACCCAATTTTGAATTCCAAGTTTGAAATTTGGCTTTCCTTCTCATAATGCTTGCTTCTTCCTCTTACTTTCCTTGTAATTCTTATCATTATCTGTCTTGTATGGGACCACCTCTTCAATCAATTGGAGTTTCTCCTTCATTGCAATTATCCTTTTTTGGTCAATTTCAGCTTCTTTGTTTCTTGTGGGCTCTATGGTAGCAACATTGCACTTTTGATAGATATCAAAAGGCGGTTCTTCATCTACATCTTCATTCTCCTTAAGAACATCACACTTCTTCAAAATAGATCCATCTTTTTGCTCTTCTTTTGATTCTCATCCTTCTTGTTTATCTTCTTCATCTGTAGTTGGCTCCTTGTTCATTAAATCTAAGGTAAAACTTTTGCCTTTCATCTGAACTTTGATCATTTCTTTGTTGTTTTTATCTTTAATCACACAATTTTTATCTTCAAACAAAACTTTGTAGCTTTCTCCAACAGCTGAGCAACACTTAAAAGATTTTGATTAATTCCAGGAACATATAAAACATCAGATATTAATTTCAAACCTGAATGACATTTAATTACAACTGTTCCTATGCCTTTTACTGCAATGTGTGCTCCGTTTCCAATTCTGACTTTGGAGATAGCAGTTTTATGGAGCTCTTTGAAGAGCTCTCGGTCATAAGTCATATGGTTTGTACAACCACTATCGATAAGCCAAGCTTTTGTAGAGTTGTTTTGTCGATTGTAAAACACGACATTGCAAATAATTGTTCCTCCTCCTCTTCCTGTTGATCCTCAACAACCTTGGCCTCTCCTTGTTGTTGATGAGACTTGCATATTTTCTCCATATGTCCTAATTGACTACACTTGTAACATCTTGCATCAGGCCTCCACCAACATCTCTTTAGTGGATGATTTGTTTTTTTTTTGCAATAAGGACATGGTGGAAAAGCTTGAGTGTCATTGCTTTGGTCGCTATTTCCAAGATCTCCAACTTGCTCTTTTTTCTTGTTTTTGCCACCATTGTTGTTCTGCAATTTGGCTTGAAAAGCATCCTCCATAGTTCTGTCTTGCCTCATAAGCCTTCTTTGCTCCGGTGCTTGCAATGCATGTAACAGTTCTGCCAAAGTGATCTTACAAAGATCCTTTGTGTTCTCCAAGGTGGCTATGGAAGCTTCATATCTTTCAGGTACGGTTACAAGAATTTTTTCTACAATTCTGGAATCTGGAAATTCAGTGCCCAGTAATCGTACCTTATTAGCAATACCCAACAATTTATCTGAGTATTCTTTGATTGTCTCGGATTCCTTCATTCTTTGTAACTCGAACTCCCTCATTAAATTCAACACATGCATGCTTCAAATCCTTTCATCTCTTGCATATTCTTCCTTCAAGTAATCCCAAATTGCTTTTGCTGTTTTGAGATTCATGATTCTAGTGAAAACGGTTTGTGAAACACTAGCAAACAGACATGTCTTTGCCTTTGCCTTCTTGATTTTTCTTTCTTTGTGGATTTTTATCTGTGCCATGGTGGGATTGTCTGACAGCATAGGAACATTGTAATCTTCTTCCACGGCTTCCCAGAGATCTAAAGCCTCTAGGTATGACTCAATTTTCATTGCCCAAAGATCATAACTTTCTCCATCAAAGATAGGAGGTGCAACTTGTGAAAAACTTGCTTCGGCTTCCATCTTCACAGGTCTGTAAGAAAATAGCTCTGATACCAATTGTTGGTTTTTGTGTAGAAAAATATTTTTTAAGAGAAGAGGAGATATGTTATGTGGAGGAGCTACATAAACTTTTATTCATGGGTTCTATATATAGAGCTTACAATGTAATGCAAAATTCAAATAATAACATTATCCTAATCTTAAAATCAAACTGCTAATCCTAAATTAAAATAATAAGGATAAACATCCTTATTTTTATCTAAACATTATCCTCAAATTTGAAACTTAACAAAATTTCTAAAAACTAAATTATCTTTTTTTCAAATTACAAATATTTAGGCATATATTTTCAACAGTCTCCTCCTAAATCCAAAAAGAATGGTGACAGT
Organism: Spatholobus suberectus; assembly: GCA_004329165.1. Taxonomy (NCBI): domain Eukaryota; kingdom Viridiplantae; phylum Streptophyta; class Magnoliopsida; order Fabales; family Fabaceae; genus Spatholobus; species Spatholobus suberectus. The sequence continues at coordinate 65,889,293 of CM014729.1, forward strand.
CTTAAATTTCTTCAACAAAATGATATTTTGGTATTTAACCTTCATATGACTAAAATTTTAGTGATGTATGTATATTAAATTAACAAAAAAAAATCTTAAATTTATTTATGCTTACACAGTAAAAACTTTAGGATTATGCTTTTGAACCCTTCTTAAGAATGCCTCTTTAAAATAGTACTTTTCTTATAATTTAGTTTTCAATTTAATTATTGTGTGCAGATCGATCTTTAAATGATTCTGATTCGCCTAAAATAATTGGGCTAAATGATAATTAAGTGACTTGTGATAAATGAATGCATGTTTGAATTTTGCTTGAACGATCGCCGAGAAACGTGATCAAGATTATACTTCCTCACCTAAGCTTTGTTAACCAACAAAGAAAGAAAATCAAACTCATTCCAACAAATTCTTTGTCTTATCTCTGATCGGAGAGTAACGTGTAACAAATTTAAATAATTACAAAAATATAACTTTGTTTTATTTTTATTTCTTATTATTTTCTATTTTCTAAATAATTTTGTGAACATAAAGAATAAAGTAAAAATAAAATAATATCTTTATAATTACTTATGATAACATTAAATGAAAATAGACCAAATAATCAAAGGCTAAGTGAAGGACACAATGAGAGTAGAGAGAGCGCAAGTCTGGTAACACGTAAGTTTTCATCAACTAAAAACACAGAAATATGAAGGTGAAGGGTAGATTCTTTTAGTTCCCAAGCAATGCAAAACCCAGCAAGTGAAAATGAAGGATATAGATGTGACATTGTTCTACAATGATTGTGGGGTCCCCCGCATGGCACCTCAAGTTTGTTAGATTCATACCACAAGTGCATATACTATATCATTGGCCCATCACCCCATGTTTTATTTGTTTGTTTTCTGTGGTTAACAAATAACAGCTTATGTTCCATGGTTTTTGGTTAGTACGTCTTACCCAAAACGCCCCCAATTTCACCAATATCCATTATATGTGGAGAGTTGAATTAGAAACAATGAAAGCTAGGATGTGGTGTCTGTATTTGAACTTTAGCTGAAACAATATATTATAAGTTGGTAGTACTTGGTTTCTTCTCTTCATAACTGTTCATTTCCCTCCTACTTTTCTTTGAGAAGAACCTTGCTCATTACCCTTTTCCTCTGGCACCCCATTATTGCTATTTGGTGGAGAGAGCACAGCAGGAAAGAGCACCATGTGGGAGCAGTAAATGCATTAACTTCAGGTACCCCACTTTCGTATCTCGGTTCTGAGCAAAGACCACAACTTGATCTTTCTTTTGTTTATTCATTTACACCTCAGATATCCAAGCTTTGCACAGATATTACTAATGTTGCTCTTTCTCTTTACCCTCTCCTCTCATACTACTTTTCCTTCATTCTTAGCCAATGCTTATCTTGTTTGAGTCGTTCTTCTCAACACTAAACAGTAAACAGTTCATAAATCAAGTCTCTACCACATTCTGTTCGTTAATGCTTGCACAACTAACTCTGCATAACAATTCAAATAGTCAAAGATATTTAAGCTCATATGAGGTAGTCAATTTTAATGTCTATGCAAGTCATCCTCATATTATTGTTATTGTATTATATTATATTATTATTATTATTATTATTTTTTTGGGGGGGGGGGGGGGGGGGGGTGTTCTTCGTTTCATGTTTTCAATTATTCTAATAGCACTTCTTTTACATTTATTTAAGACAGGTTTTCCATTGGATTCTTCATATGCCCTGAAGCACTGCCAATAGAAGTGTAGAACTTTTCTCATGGGGTTTCAGGAGTTGGTTTTGCTATTCTGTTCAGCTTGGTGTGTCTTTTATGTGGGTAGTTGCAGTGCTCAGTTGCAATCCTCTCAGACCCAAGTGCTTCTCCAGTTGAAAAAGCACTTGGAGTACCCAAGACAGCTGGAAATATGGAGAGATCGTTGGACAGATCTTTGCTCTATTTCTTCTTCTGCGCAAGTGAATGTCACATGCGAGGACAATTTTGTCACCGAGCTCACCATCTTGGGTGATAAGCCAACAAAGGGTAGAGACTTTGATGGGTTTGCTATTCCAAATCAGACACTATCAGAGCTCTTTTCCATGGACTCTTTTGTGGCTACTCTAGCAAGGTTAACTAGCCTGAGAGTCCTTCGTCTTGTCTCTTTGGGCATGTGGGGACCACTCCCTGATAGAATTCACAGACTTTATTCACTTGAACATTTGGACTTGAGTTCCAATTATCTTTACGGATCAATCCCTCCAAAGATTTCCACAAAAGTGAACCTTCAAACTCTTGGATTGGGTGATAACTTCTTCAATGGCACCATCCCAACCTTGTTCAATTCATCAAGCAAGCTCACAGTTCTTAGTTTGAAGAATAACAGGTTGAAGGGTCCATTTCCACCTTCAATCCTTAGTGTCACCACTTTAACTGACATTGACATGTCAAGCAACCAAATATCGGGGAGATTGCAAGATTTTACTGGTTTGAGTGGCTTGGAACAGCTAGATTTAAGGGAAAACAAATTAGAGTCTGCACTGCCTGCAATGCCAAAAGGGTTGATAAGGCTTTTCCTCAGCAGAAACTCCTTCTCAGGTGAAATTCCCAAGCACTATGGTAAACTAAATAGGCTTCAGAAGCTTGATATTTCCTTTAATGCACTCACAGGCACTACTCCTGCTGAACTTTTTTCTTTGCCAAACATCAGTTACTTGAATTTGGCATCCAACATGTTGAATGAACCACTCCAAAGTCACCTAAGATGTAGCAGCCAACTTAGATTTATTGACATATCATACAATAGGTTAGTGGGGGGCTTGCCATCTTCACTGAGCACTGAATCAAAAGATAGAGTTGTTAAGAGTGATGGTAACTGTTTATCTGGGAATGTGAAGCATCAGCATTCAGTATCCTACTGCACAGAAGCACATGTGAAGAAGAAATCATACAGAGTTGGAATTTTTGTTGGTGTCATTGTGGGAATTCTTGTAATCATTGTGGCTTTGGCTTTGAGCATTATTCTAACTTGTAAAAGGTATTTCCCTCGGGGGATGTCAGAGCAGCACCTATTGCATAAAACAGTTCAAGATAGCTATGCAGCAGGGTTCTCCTCTGAGCTTGTCACAAATGCAAGTAGGTTCTCTTCATTCAAGAATGGACAAAAGCAAGGTTTTAAATTGTGGTCGCGGTTTTGTCACGATCCTAGATATTGCAAGAAATTGCAGACAAATGTGGCTGATGCAGATGCAATTGTGATCACGTTGGAGTCGCGAACCGTTTTTTAAAACCTTGGATGAAAATATGGATACAATACTATGCATATATGATAAATTGAGGGACATGAACATTGACTTGATATATTCTTTTTTCTTTTGGGGTTACTAATTTCAGGGTATGTTTCTGAAGCTGCAAAGTTAAGCAGAGAGGACCTCCCCATGTGTCGGTCATATTCCATGGAAGAGCTAAAGGAAGCCACAAATAACTTTGACAACTCTACTTTTATGGGTGAAAATATATATGGGGAGGTAATGGCCAACACATGTCCTATTTTCAAAACAGCAAAAAAAAGACATTATTAAGTTGTTGGGAGTTGGGACTTAGTTGAATGTGGCAGTGGGGTTTTAATATCTGAACAACTAAAATCTATATTTTCTTCTAATCAGATGAGATGCTCATGAAGATTTCTCCCTAATATTGCAGCTTTATAGAGGAAAACTGGAGAGTGGGATACAGGTTGTAATAAGGTCCCTGCCTTTGTCAAAAAAGTATTCAATTAGGAATTTCAAGCTGAGGTTGGATTTGCTTGCAAAGCTACGTCACCCGCATTTGGTATCCCTCCTGGGGCACTGCATTGATGGTGTTGTAGGAGAGAATAAAGAGACAAATGTTTTTCTCATTTATGAATATGTGTCAAATGGGACTCTCCAGACTTATCTCTCTGGTAAGACTATAATGTTTCTTTCACTTTATTAATTGTTCCTAGGAACCCAAGTCATTAAGGTCATAGCATCATCATACAATCATCTAAACACAGAACATAGTCATATAAGCTATTCAGTTGCATGAAGGAAATTCTAATTGTTGAATCCACTCGTTCTTGTCTTAAAATATGTAATTGTGACACTCTTTCACTAAGTCAATGCTTTAACTAAACTCCATATAGTTTAGCATTTTCACCTGTCATGTCTCGAACATTACTTCCGTTTATAATTTAAAAAAGTGTTGATTATCAATGTACGAGCCATAAACTTACGCTTAGGACATATTTTTAACTAGTGGTTTTCACATGAATACCATTATCCTGACAAATAGATGCAGAAGTTTACAATATAAAAATATCCTCCCTGTATAGTAGCATAGTGTAGTGGATGTCTAATAGGAAATGGGGTTTAATATTATGGCTTTCTTTGCCTGTTTTCATTCAATGCCGTGTGGTAGTTGTGCAGAGTGAATAATTAACATCTTGGAAATTTAACATTGATTTGGAATCCATTCAAAGAGCGAAACAAGCTTGAGTAGGTAGCTGTTTTCCAACTTGCATTCAGAGCCTCAAATTAAAATATAATATACATAAAAAATTGGAACCTAGAAAGTTGAAAGTAAATCTCTGGTCCCCACCAATTTAGTTTGTGCAGCACTTTATATTATGAACTAAATTTAAATATATCAAATTGCATGTTCAGGAGATAGTCCTGGCAAGGTTTTCAATTGGTCAGAGCGATTGTCAGCACTAATTAGCATTGCTAAGGCTGTCCACTTCCTACACACCGGCATGATACCTGGTTTCTTCAAAAATCGACTTAAGACCAACAATATCTTGCTGAATGAGAATTGGATGGCAAAGTTGAGTGACTATGGATTGTCCATTATATCAGAAGAAACTGACGCATGTGGGGTATGATTTCTTTCCTTCAATTTTTTTTTTCTTTTTTCCCTATATTGGTGGTCTTGCAGTACCTTGTCTATCGTCATCAGTGATTATGTCTCGTCTTTTCTGATTTGTAGGTAAAAGGAGAAAGTCCTAACTCATGGTAAGCATTCTCATATAACATGTGGCTTTGTTTCTTTTTCTTTTTATAATTTTTCTAGATCCAATGTCATCTCTCAACATTCTTGGTACACAACAAATTAGATAACTTATAATACATTTAGCATTTCATTAGTAGATGATAAATCTTTTTTTGGATCCTTCCTTGAGGTTTTTTTGTGTCATGATTTTCTCAACATGTGTAATTTCAGGCAAATGAAAAGGTTAGAGGATGATGTTTATAGCTTTGGATTCATACTACTCGAGGCACTTGTTGGACCTTCAGTATCAGCTAAAAGAGAAGCAATTGTGCTGAATGTAATGGTATGCATAAAAGATGTTCAGATTACATGATATCTTCCAATTACAAGATATAATGGGATGCATGTCCTTTTTTCTTGTTGATGTACTGCAAGTCTTGTCCGACACAGTACTATTAAGGTCCTAACTACAAGTTATAGAAAGAGTTTGCACCCAGTTCAAGTCTTAAGACATAGATTTGTGATGATGTTGGATGTTCATACTTCTATTGGGTCACCTATCCTCCACTCCTACTCAAGTGCTTGCACTCTTTCAATATTAAAGAAAAGAAAAAGAATATAGAGCACCCCTCAAAAAATTTATATATATATATATTTTTTATTTTTTTTATTTTTTTTACTAAGGTAGTTAATTTAGTACACTTCATTTTACAGGTATCTTTCAATAGTCAGGATGACTGGAAACAGATTGTGGACCCAGTTGTGCAAGCTACTTGCTCTAAAGAATCTCTATTTGTTGTGATTTCCATAACAAACAAATGTGTAACTCCTGAGTCATGGAGCCGACCATCCATCGAGGATGTCCTTTGGAACCTGCAGTATGCTTCTCAAATTCAGGCAACAGCTGATGGGGATCAGAGAATTTGATACTCCACTACATCAGTGACAGTGACTTCTTGAGTTTTGCTTCAAGCTGCTCCAAAAGACAGCAACTATTTCAATATTTCATCTTTTGGATTTCTTAGAAGGGTAGGAAAAAATTGGCTGCGTACACCAATTCGGTCAATTTTCATCTAGCAAGTACTTCGATCTGTATATTATTATTATTATTGTTATAAGGTTATTTATAGTCCTATAAACTCTTCGTGAACAAACTTATGTACCCTAACCACTTCGCAGAATTGATTGAGGTAGTTGAGTCTTGAGATGATGGAATTGTAAGAAAGAGGAGTATTGCTTTGGAAAAAGCGTAAATTTAGTTCTTTGTATATTTGTTAACAGATTCTAACTAAAAATAAGTTAATGTATTTTAGTAAATGATTGTGAGGTTTGCTAACATATATTAACTTATTTTTTTTAGATGGAGTATATTAACAAATTATAACTAGGATTATCTTAAAATATATCAATGGTGTAACTTAATAACATACTCCAATTAAAAAATAAGTAGGCGTACGTTAGCAAATCTCTCTCTATATATTAACAACATATTCATAATGAAGACTATGAACTATTGGAAGAAATACCCAGACATTATTATTTAGTTTGAGAAATTGATGGCAAATATATAATTAAAAGGAAAAAAGTGAAGTTATCACCAAGTTCATTTAGATTAAGAAAAAAAAAAAACTTCAACAAAAGTAATTTTACGAAAGATTGATACTGTGAGTTTAAGAGTTTAATTTTCATACATTGTCATTATCAAAAATTTTATATTGTTAATTAATAAAAATTACCCTAAATAATTTTTAAAACAATTATTATAAAAATCAATAATCTTACTATACACAAATCTATAATTGGATAATAATATCTAAAACTTTTTCACTGTTAGTAAATTCTAATTGAATTCTAAGTTTAATATCTAAATTTTATAACCTTAAATATTTATTTTATCTGCTTTGAAATAACCTAAAATTTACAAAATAGTACAAACTAACCTAGCATATTACTAAACCCTTTTTTTTTTTTGTCAATTACTGCTAACCCATTAAAAAATATCTTGACCCAATAAGAAAGATTATTTTCACCTTTGTTTGAGAGGAAAAATAGAAAAGAGGTTATCTTCATGAGACTCACTAGAAAACACTTTTTTCCTAAATTGGAATGAAATAGGAAGAAAATGATCTTTCTCTTTTTTATTTTTTTTAATATAAAAAATTAAATAAATAATAAATAATAAATAAATTTATGTTAAGAAAAAATAATAAATTAAAAATTTGCATTTTTTAATTAATATAAATATTTTTTTATATAATTTATTTCTTTATACTTCCCTTTTCACTCATCTAAATAAGCAGAGCAAAATTCCTCTACTTTCCTTCTTATTTCTATTCATCTAAAGAACATATCTTTTTCAATATATTTCTTTTCTATTTCTATCATTCTTATTTTTTTCTTTTTTTTCCTTTCCTCTTTATTTCACTTTGAAACCAAACAAAGCATAAATTCTAGAAATCAGATTTTTTTTACATGTTCTGTTATTTAAATTCTAGAACTCATTTTTTTTCATAATTCCAAAATTTAAATTCAAAATAATGAAACCAAACTTATATATAAAGATATTGTTGAAATAATTATTAAAAAAATTGGTGTGTGTTAATAAAAAAAAAAGGAGGTGAAACAAACAAAGACCTATGAGTTTAGCCTTAAGGCCTAGTCCAAAATAATAGAAAAGAAAAGAAAACTATGACCCGTTATTTCTCACCCAATTAGATAAAAACCCAAATCACTCTCATCATATGAAAAATGGTTTTTTTTTTTTAACAGAAAAAAGACTATGCACTGATAGTGCTTTACATTGTCATTCAATCACAAACCATCATATATGGTAAGTTTATTTTACAATAATTACTTTAAAAGTCATAACAACAGTGATTTGTGATTGATTGACAGTATAATTTTTTTTATTGACAGCGCATAGCCATTAAACTCTTTTTTAATTAATTAATACATTATTTTTATCTCTAATTGTTGAGTTTTTCTAAAAAATTAGACAAGAATTTAATTAGAGAGTACGTGAAAGTTGGACAATATTAAAATTGGATTTTTTTTATTTTAATTCATCAATGCATTATTTTTATCTTTCATTGTTGAGTTTTTCTGAAAATTTTGGCAAGAATTTAATTAGAATATAAGTGAAAGTTGGACATTATTAAAATTGGATTTTTTATTTATTTTAATTCATTAATGCATTATTTTTATCTTTGATTGTTGAGTAGGAATATTGCATGGATTTTATGCTGACACAAGTTTGGCTAAAAGAGGAACACACTTTATTCTTATTCATATTTGCATTCCTAGCAACAATCCACTTTATTTTGCACATTTGTTCACTGAAACAGTCAAAACATCCCACAAACACCCTCAAGTGCATACAACAAAACTAACACAGGCAATTAAACACACTAGATGTTTGGAACCAGCACTTAGACACCCTGCTGAATCATAGCTCTGATCCTCAGTGGAAGACCATAAAGCTTGATAAAGCCAACAGCATCAGCATGATCATAAATGTCCGCACTCTCAAACGATGAAATGTCTTCCCTATAGAGAGCGTAGGGGCTCTTCCTACCCACCACAGCAGCTGAGCCTTTGTAGAGCTTCAAAGTCACGGAGCCTGTTGTGGTGTCTGTGATCTTCTGCATGAAGGCATCCAAGGACTCGCGAAGTGGATCAAACCACCTCCCAGCATACACCAACTCTGCATATTTAAGGGCCAATTGATCTTTTAGTTGAAGCATTTCTCGATCAAGTGTCAAACACTCTAAATCCCGCACTGCAGTGAATAGGATGGTGCCACCCGGAGTTTCATAAACTCCACGGCTCTTCATGCCTACAATCCTGTCCTCAACCAGGTCAACTCTGCCAATTCCATGCCTTCCACCAATCTCATTGAGCTGAGCAACCAAAGTTCCTGGTGAAACACTCTTACCATTCACGGACACAGGAACACCCCCCTCTATCCCAATTTCCACATATCTACAGCACATTATTGAGTGCATGCTTTCAATATAATATAACTAAGAAACCTTGGTTGTCAGTAAGGACAAAACTTAGGATGCAATTACTTACGTGCTTTTGGTGATGTTTTCTAATTGAATTAGAATTTCACTTCATTAATCTATGCTGATTTTTAATGCAAATTTTTATTATGCGGATTATCAAAGTGAAATTCTAATTCTGACCGAAGAACAGTATCAAAAATACGTAAGAAATTACATCTAAGTTTTGTTGTATAAAGCCTTCTGACAAGTTGAGAACATGCTATGCTTACTCTGCTTGATTTGGAGCATCCTCTGGGTCTGTGGACATCATGTACATATCCTTTTTAGGTTCATTTGCTGGGTCTTCCAAAACATCACCCTTCAGTGCACCAATTACACGTATGAGAGAAATTAAAAAAAAAGAAAAAAGTGTCACATATCCAATATATAGTTTGTTGAGCATCAAAAAAAAAAGTGCCATCAGAAGATAGGATCCTGAATATACGTCAGATATTAAAAAAGTTTAGGAATTATCAGTTTAAGAGTTTTCAGTTGTAGATATTAGGAGATAGGAGATATGAAGTGGGAACAAAGGAATAGATTTGACGTCATAGCTACTAGGTTATTAGGAGATAGGATCCAATCATTTCGAACAGATCATGAAATTAAGCATTTTGCCTTGAGAGTTTCAGATTAAAGATAACTTGAAAAACTTACCTCGTGAGTAATGTGCCAAAGGTTCCTGTCCCTGCTATACATAGATTTCTTGGTTACAGGAACAGGTACATTATGCTTCTTAGCATACTCCATTGCATCTTCTCTCCCTGTAATATCCCACTCCCTCCATGGAGCCACAACATTTAACTTGGGATTCAGGGCAAAGAAAGAGAGCTCAAACCGAACCTGAACAATTATCCATAAACGTGTTAGAAGAAAATAATTGATATGGTGAGGTGCTTTGAGCCCAATAATAGTACATACCTGATCATTTCCTTTCCCTGTACAACCATGGGAGACAGCATCAGCTCCAACTTCTCTGGCAACATCCACTATGGCCTATCAAGTGGTAGGTATCAATATATGTTAGTACAAAATTATATAAAGTGTATACTGCATGCACTATGAGCTAACACAAGAAATATGTCTTCATAAAGAGAGATGTAATTTTAGAGAATAAATAAAGAAATGAATATTTCTAGTTCTAAGTGGCGACAGTGCTGTTTCTTGCTTAAAAATAAGGCAAGCCTCAAGAATGTCAACTTAAGCAGAATGGTACCTTAGCAATAACAGGGCGGGCTATGGCGGTTCCAAGCAAATACTTCCTTTCATAAACTGCACCAGCACGCAGGCAAGGGAATACGTAGTCTCTAACAAATTCCTCTTTCAGGTCCTTCACCACTAACTGTGAGGCCCCACTGGCTTTGGCCTTCTCTTCTAATCCTTCCAATTCTTGAGGACCCTATAGAATGTTAATATTGGTCAACAAGCTTACACTTGCCCCATCAAAATTTACACAATCTTAAATATATAGTCCGTTCCACATAACACATTTTACCCAATACTAATCTTAATTACGAAGTGTACAATCTACAACATACTTGGCCAAGATCAGCAGTGAAGCAAACAACATCACAACCGTAGTTCTCTCTGCAAGGCCAAAATCATCGAAGATATAATAAGATATGCAACTATGCTAAGGATAAGCCAGCTGCCAGCATATAAACGTTATAAGTCGACATTGAAAAGTATAAACACATAAAAATTCCCAATAAGAAAATAGAGCAAAGATAAATTGACAGGGTTATTTACTGACCACATCCTAAATTCCTTAAAAAGTAATTATTGTCATTACCATCTCAAAACAACAATTTTTTAGTAAAAAACTCATCAGATCAGCAATACAATCTCAAAAATTTCTGATTTATTGTTGGAGATCCCATCTAAAGAGAAACCAGTGATAAAACTCCCTGTCTGTTTATGAATAGGAAATTCCAATATTAAAAACTTAGAATAGAAATGTTTGTGAAAACTGAAAAGGAACAGAAACAAGATATATACCTCAGCCATGGGACAACCACAGATGTGTCTAAGCCACCACTGTAAGCCAACACAACCTTATTTAATTTCCCACGTAGCCCAGCACCTTTCTTGGTTTCAGGAACTGCTACATCATGCAGCACTGCCTTTATAACTGCAAGTCAAGAGAAGTTCTTCACCATTGTAGACATTAAACCTAATAACTCAAAACAGAATTGCGCAGACATGCAGTGCCTCCAATGAACTCATGCCTCCACCATTTTTTATTTAGAGTTTAATTTTGATGTCCATTCAGTCTAAAGATTTTTAGATCATCAATTAATTAAAAATTATGTTATATATGACTTTTAAGTAGTTATTACAAAAGTCAACAATTTTTAATTATATCACAATTTATTTTTAGTGTATTTCAATTAAAATTTTTTGTTTATCGCACATGAAAGTAGAAATGAAAAACCACTTGGGTAACATTGTGTTTACAGTTTGTCTCATAGATTAACTAATGCCGAGCTTATATATTTCAATGAAGATGAAAAATTGATCTAGAAAAGCCACTTTATGTTTAGTTTACACTTTCTAAATCTTGTGGCTTAGAGGTAAAAAAACAATCTCACCTTGAGGTCTACTGACACCAACACTTGTCCTTGGCCCCAACTAGGTACAGTAAAGAAGTCCAAAACAAGTAAGACAATCAGAACGCCCACCAAAACACACATATCAGTGTTAAGTAAAGGCTTAAACTCATCTATCTATATTTGTAAATTACTATTAGACCACCAACGATGAAGGCATCACCTTGCAGAGCTGGTGATGCAGTAACTGCTCTGAAAAACACAAATCATTGAAGATAGTTAAGGGAATGCAAAGATCAAACTGCACATTATAACCAAAAAAATTGCTCCATTCGGACCATTCCCAGTTCACAAAATGTCATTTTATTTTTATTTTTATAAATCATCAATGTCCTTGACATGGGTTTATCCAATTTTCCACTATACTCGTTTATCATCATTTGAAGATGAAATCTTAATTTCTACAACTAGAATAGAAGGAAACGTTAAGTCAAATACACCTCTTGCATGTTGGCGAGGAGCAAAAGCAGGGGAAGAATGTGTCAGAAGTGCATGCAAGGGAGCCATTGTTGCTGGGAAAGACAGCAGCTACCTCACTCACCTTTCTTTAGTACGACACTGCTACGTGTACTCACTCTATGTTTCTTCAGATTGCAATTATGAGCCAGTAAAAGCATCATAATATAAAAGGTTTAAATAAGTTTTTATCCCTATAACATACTTCTTTTTAATTTTGGTCTTTGTAAAATTATTTATTTAAAATATTATTATAAAATTTATTTATTTTTGTTTTGGTCTTTTTATTTTGTTTAAATTCTTTTAATATATTTATTTATTTGTTTTAATCCTTATAATATTTTGTTTATTTTAAATTAGTTCTTTTGAAAAAAAATTGATAAGAATTAAAAGTGAATCATTTATATGTTACAAGGACAAAAATGAAAAAATAAATATATTATAAGAACTAAAATAAGATAACATAGACCAAAATAAATTTTTTTTACAAAGACCATTTTAAAAAAGAATTTATAAAAATCAAAACCAAAAAAAGCAATGTATTAAAGAGACAAAAATGCCTAATACAAAAACATTTTGTACGGTTCATATATCACTATTTGCAACTTTTTAAAGAGTTTAATTATTATGCATTGTTAATATAAAATTTTTTATACTATCTACTAATTGAAAACTAACTTTAGTGTGATTTTTAGGATAATTATTATCAAAGTTAACAAATTTATTATACATGGTAAATTGTAATTGGATGACAGTGTAAAATCGGTGCATCACTTATTTTCTCCTATTTAAATTTGTATTTTATTATAAAATGAGACAATTTTTTTATGATTGACATTCAATAGTCTCTTTTTTCAGGTAGTGGCCAATCGAAATCCCACCCACCACATTCATTACCTTCTAAGTTTTGGATTTGTATCCAAAATATAAAAACACTCTTTTTGGATGACTCGCCAGTTATGGTATGATCAAGATGCCGTTTGTGAGCAGCACTTGCTCGATTCAGCTGCCTGGCCCGCAACAAATTATTGCATTGGCCATTTTTGACATTTTTCAATCATGCTAGCTTGCGCACAGTGGCCATTCTTTTAAATTTTTTGTTTATGACAGAGAGTAATATTTAAATTGAGTGGATTTGAATTGATTTTATGTTGTCTAAGTGTATCTTTCATAATAAGTAATTTTATTTAAAGTAGGATACTTACAATATAGTAAAATTAATTTTTAATAGAGATTTTTTATATATAAAATTTAAACTTGAGATATTATTTAAAAGAAATTCAACATATATCACTTCAATCAATCACGTTGTAATTTTTTAAATTGAATTTTTTTTGTTACTATGTTATAACTGTGAACTACAAAGTATTTACGAAATTTTTGGTTGATTAATCTCCACTGAAAAATTTAATAGACCATATTTAATAGAATCTCTTCTCCCAATTAAATTTTTGTTGTTCATAAAACTTAAACTCAATACCTTAAGGGATCCGAGTTCAAATATATATATTTTAAATTTTGCAATAAAACTAAAAATTTGGCACAAAAGCTTAATGAGATAAACCATGACACAAAAGATATACATTATCACAGATTTGACAAATCAAGTTCTGGTCATCATTACAAGAGCTAAAGCAATGGCGGTGTGGGACAACGAGCATAGTACTCCTGATAAGGGAGTGTCGATTGGACCAATAATATTAATGACTTATTTTAAATTGTGTCAAAGAACCAATTTACATATTTAATAAGGTGTAATTTGGTTAGGATTAGGGGTGGAAATAGGTCAGATCGCTCAACTGAGACTTATGGCCTAGTTTACATCAGGCTTAAATTAGGTCAGATTTTTTAGAAAATAGAGCAGCCCAATGTTTTTATTAAAGTCTATTTAGTTAAAAAAAGTTAGGCCTAGGTTATTCAAAAGCCTTTAAAGCCTAACAGGCCAGCCTATTTAAATAAACATAAATAAATATTTATTCTTAATATTATTATTATTATTATTATTATTGTATGTAATTTGTTATAATGCATTAAAATTATACATTTATTTATCTTTTTAAATGTAAGCATGTTGACCTACATAAAGAGTCATGCTTATAAGTTTATTAAAAGATAAATTATATCTTATTTAGAGGTCTTATTGCAAAATATGTTTTTAAATAAATTATCATACCTTTATCATGGTGTTAAATTATCACAAAGTAGATCCTTAAACAGGCTTGTAAGACAGGTCAAGCTTTTATGTAAGTCAGGCCATAGATTTTTAACCAAGACGAGGCTCAGACCTAGCAAAACTTAGCCTGGCTTAGCCTATTTTCACCCCTAACTAAGATGGGTTGAGTTAAAAGGAGAAAATGAGAGCAAGTGATTAAAACACTTTAAGTTGAACTAGATTGATAAGCTTTTGAGGATAATTCATACGAAACTAACTCGTTTATTTGAGTTGGTTTAGATTAGATTATAAGATATTTGAATTATAAAATAAAACTGTTTTTAAAATATAAAATCAAATAAAAATTATTTAAAATAGAGAAAACACAAATATTAGGTTAGGTTGGTTGAATTCAAAATTTTCCAACTAGAAACTCGACTAAATCAAATTAAGTTTATCATTTCTTAAATCATAGAAAATTAACAAATCAATCCAACCCAATATTTTACCTTTGGATTAGAACAAAGCAATGGTTTTTATAATTGGACTCGTAACTATTTTTATTAACCACCACAATTTAGGTATTTAGTTCCTTGAAATATCCTCACAAAGGTCAATTATTTGGGCTGGCTATGAGACTAGTAATCAGTTTAAGGCTTAATTATACTTAATGTTTATCGTCTCTTCCCAAATATATATCTTGCGGAAATCAAACTCTGATATTTCCTTACAAACTCAACATGTGTTGTCAATTACGTCACACTAATCAAATGACTTGTAACTACTTACACCCTAATTTAGAGTTCAAATATAATACAGACCTACCATCAACATTTTATTAGTGACTTATATAATACTAGTATTCTTTGAGGGAATACAACGATTAAATAGAACTAAAATTTTATTTTATCTTTTTTTCTCTCCTATTCTCAAAATGAACCTTTTCTTTTTCGGACACTTACTTTTGAATATTCTGAGCCGGAATGAAAAATATGAGGCCGATCAGGCCATTCTCATGCATAATATGTTAAACAAATAAAGAAGTAAAGCATTACTGCGGGTTAAATTTCTAAACCATTACTAATGATGCTTTTTACATTCGTCTATGTGAGAATTTATAAAAAGTTATTCATAAGATAAATTTGGCCATAATTTTCTTTTCTATATGATTCATATTTGCAGTGGACTTAAATGAATTACAATTATAAACAAACTATTTTTCTAATAAAAATTATTGAATAACACATGTCACGTAGGTGTATATCATAAATTATATTTCAATTATAAATATATATTAACTACTTGATCAAAGCACATACTTCATCCCAAAAATTTGCAAAGCCTATTGCTTAAACAATTTTTTCTTTACTACATT
Organism: Spatholobus suberectus; assembly: GCA_004329165.1. Lineage (NCBI taxonomy): Eukaryota > Viridiplantae > Streptophyta > Magnoliopsida > Fabales > Fabaceae > Spatholobus > Spatholobus suberectus. The sequence goes on from CM014729.1 coordinate 65,904,923, forward strand.
ACCAAATTGCAGGAAAAACATATCAATCAAAGCGGCATAGGTTGTGGTTTTTCATTAATTAATTTTCGAATACAAAATAAAGGCAGCAAATTGTGATTACTAAATTGCATATGAACTTATATCAAATTATATAGAGAGCTTGAGTTGTATGTTTTTTTTCTTTTCTTTCAGACGTGATAGATGCACCATTAGAGCTATCAAAAGGTGCAGGCCGGCCCGACCCGCACGGGCCATTAGTTCTTAACAGGCCGAGCCGGGCCAGCTCGGTTTATGATCGGGCTTGTAATTTGGTGGCCCAGCCCAGCCTTATGCGGGCCACCAGGCTAATTTGGCCTGAATTTTTTTGCACACGATTAACATTATTATTTATTTTAATTATTATTTTATTTACCAAAAATTATATAAAATTAATTTATTTAAATGATATTTAATATTTAAAATTAAATTCTACATACTTTCTAGTATAAACGAACATTTTTCTTCATGTATAATTTACTTAATTACTCAATAATCTTATTAAAAATATATCTTAAAGTGAATTTTATTTACAATATCAATAAACTTTATTTTTTTTTAAAGATATTAACTATTTTAGAAAATGTCTTTATTGACTATGTTGGAGGTGTGGAACATTGGAGCGTTTCGTGAGACCTTTTTTTTTTCACTTATATTATATATAAATAATTTAATATTATTTATTTAGTTTTTAATTTATATATATATATATATATATATATATATATATATATATATATATATATATATATATATATATATATAAACCGGGCCAGTCTGAAGCCCATGCAGGCCAGCCTAGCCAGGTCCTAGTTGGCCCGCCCGGCTAGACGGGCCGGGCCAAATTGGCCCGATTCTTATGAGCTAGGTTTTTTTGAGCCTAGCCCAGTCCTTTTTGTAGGTTGAGCAGGTCGGCCCATCGAGCCGGGCCAATTTTGCCAGCTCTATGCACCATGCGAGACAGTCAATTTCCAAGAATATCAACATAGTTCAAATATAAACAGTCATTCAGAAAAAGAAAATGAATAATGTCTAATAGGTGAGAGAAAATAAAATGAATAAAGTATAAGTGATTTGACGAGAAAAAAAAGAGAGAAATAAAAAAAAGTAAACTGAAAAAAGGAGATAAAAAAAGAAGTGAATATATAAATATAATTATATAATTATTCTTTACAAAATGAAATTTTATCTGAATGCAAATACTTTCAGATTTTTAAAGATTGATAATGAAAAATAAATTTACTTAGAATACGTTATCAATATAATTTTTTTTACCGTCATTTAAATTAAAAATTGTCAGTTATAATGAGTTCGTTAACTATTATAATAGTCATTTTAAAAATTATACTTATATAAAACAATTTTTTATTAGTTACTCGTATAAAATTTTTACATATAACATCAATATATATATATATATAAGGGGCGTTTCAAATGAGAAACATCTTAAAATGAGAAATGAGAATAATTAATATTAGCCAATGGATTACAATTAAAAATAATGAACAGCTGAGATTAAAACTCAATTAAAGACCTCTTATGATACCACTGTTATCTCTGCCTCCACAACCGCTGCCACTACCACCACCATTGTTGCTACTACCGTCGCTGCCACCACCGTCGTCATCACCACCGTCACTGCCACCACCGTCGTCATCACCACCATCACCACCACCACTGTTGTCACGACCACCATTGTCACCGCCACCACCACCGATGTCGTCATTGGCCCCGCAATTGCCACCACCACTGCTATCGTCACCGCCTCTACCGCTGCTACCACCACCGCTACCACCATAACTGTTGTTGCTGCCACCACCATTACCGTTACTACCTCCACCACCACTGCCACCACCATCGCGGTTGGAGGTGGCGGCGACGACGGCGGTGGTAGAGGCTGTGACGGTGATAGTCTTATAAGAGGTGATTAATTGAGTTTTAATCTCAGTCGCAAATTTGTTTTAATTATGATCCAAGGGTTATCATTGAAAGTTCTCATTTTCTCATTATAAAAGTTTCTCATTTGAAACATTCCCTATATATATATATATATATATAAAATTAAAATTTGTAATAAATAAATATGAAAAAATAGATCATGCATTGACAATGTAAAGTTATTTTACACTATCATCTAAATATAAACTATCATGTATGGTATATATATGAAAAATATTTATTTTTATATAATTAAAATTTATAATAAATAAATATGAAAAAATAGATCATGCATTGTTACACTGTCATCTAAATATAAACTATCATGCAATGTTATAACAACCAGCTCGGACCGGCCGGTTCGACCGGAAACCGGATGCACAACCGGTCCGAGCCAGTGATTGGACCAGATACGCTATCAACCCGGTTTGACTTGGTGGGTCAACCGGTCGAACCGGTGAACCGGCCGGTCGAACCAGTGAACCGGCCGATCGAACCAGTGAACCAGCGGTTGAACCGGTCAGTTGATCTGTACCAGTTCAAAATAATTATTTTTTTTAAAGTGTTAAATGACGTCGTTTTAACTATAAATATTGAAAAAAATAAAATTTTTGACTTATAATATAATTTACATATTTTAAAATATTTATTTACTAATGATAATAATCACCAAAATCATAAATGCAGGTATGCATATGACATAAATGTCTCTTGTATTAACATGAATGCATAACCTTCGTTCACTTGTTCTTGTTTGTTTGTCCTTAATGCGTAACCTCTAGTCCTTTTACCCCCATCTTAAATATAATTGTTGATTGTTTATTTATTTATGGGTTACACATGACCATTAAAATTTAATTTAATACATTTTATAGGTATGAAATTTACATGTCATGAGTACTTTCAAATTTTTTAATAGAGACTGAGTCATGCGATTCAATTAGTGATCCTTCGGTTCGACCATTGACCCAGTGACCCAGTGCTCTGACCGAGTCGACGACCGGTCCGAGTTTTATAACACTGCTTTGGAGTCAAAGGAAAGAGGCATTCATTCCACTTCGTGTCTCATTCACATGCGCTGAACGTGCCTCCCGGTAATGTGTTGAAATGGTTTAATGGGTATTTATTTACTTTTTATTATGAATATGGGCGTGTTTGAATTGTCGTGTGACGTTCAGTTAAATGTCAATCCTATATGAGTATAGCGTTCAGTTTAACATGCATTGAAAAGTAGAATTTAAATAAAACAAATACACACTATGTTGTTTTTCCTATCCAAGTATTGCGGAGTCTGCTATTAGTGGAATATAGCTGTAGCTGATATTGTTTAGAAGTCCTAGTCTTCTGCTGTGTTATTTTTTGCACGTTAGGCACTTATGGGTTAGTGGATAATATAGCGGTTTAGTACTCTTCGCTCTATAAATTGTATTAGCTTGTTATACTGAGTAAACGCTATTCCAGCAATAAAGGTCTTGTCAGAAACATTCTTTTCTTCCGTATCACCACTCTTAACAATAAAGTAGGAGAGAAAGTATAATATATGGTCTTGTTTTTTACTGGAAAGGAAATCTTGATGTAGAGGATCCATGCCACTTTGTTACGAATTTGGATACCCTCGTGCCAACTTTCCCTCCTACCAATCCTCCGGCTCTTAACCCATAATTTATCATTATACAATAATTAAGTAGGAGAGAGAATATAATGTAAGGTCTTGCTTTTGTTGGAGGGGAAATCTTGCTAGTGATAGGATGGAAATAGGTTAGATCACTCATAAGGTTATGGCCTAGTTTACATTAGATTCAAGTTAGATCATGTTTTTTTAGAAAATAAACATAGTCAAAGCTTTTATTAAAGCCTATTCAATTAAAAAAGCCAAGTTTTAAGCCATTTAAAAAGGTTTTTGGTTGCCAATCTATTTAAATAAACATAAATAAATATTGTTGTTAGTATTATTATTATTATTATACTAAATTTGTTATAATGTATTAAAATCATACATGTATTTACTTTTTAAATGTTAAGCATGTTAACCTACATAAATAGACAAGGTTATAAGTTTATTAAAAAATAAATTTATATCTTATTTAGAAGTCTTATTGCAAAATATGTTTTTAAATAAGTTATCATGAATGTCAAATTAGACATTAAAAATATGTTTATATTATATAAACAAGTTAGACTCGATTCTTATTAAGCTTAACATACTTATTTTTGCCTCTATCTTGATGTTAAATTATCACAAAGTAGGTCCTTAGTGCTTAATTACTTATCTAGAAAAAGTAATTAAGCACATCAAAATCACATGCTAATGTAAAAATAATTTTATAAATAAGTGGTAAAATAAGTTGTAAAGAGATTTAAGCTTAGTATTGGTAAAACTCAAATCTGCTGCGTACTTTGGGAGATCTTAAAAAATAGCTAAGCATTTTATTTAAATGCCATTTTAAGTATTCATGATCTCTTATGTGTAAAGAATTATAAGGAACACAACTTTCCAGAATTTTTGCAAAGCCTCATGGCACCTAAAACTGACCCTAAACAAAATCAATATCAAAAATCGTTAAAAATTGTTCAACCTTAGTGTAGAAAGTCTAGTAATTAGGAAACTTAGAATTAGAGGTAGCTCTTTGAGATGACATGTATCAACATATCAATGAATCACTCAATTTTTAACAGAAATTTTCATCCACAATTCATGACCCAAAACAGGGTTGTTCCATCTCCTTGTACTGGTAACCACCCACCTTACTCATCTTAGATAATTTCTCAAAAATTCTCTACTCACGAAACCAATTTTGTAGATCTCCTTACTGAGTTTACATTCACACAAAAATAATTCACTGCATCAAATTTGCATCAATAGAGATAGTCCACTCATTTTATACGACAATATCAATTTTCAAATTCAACAGAACATGGTTCAGTAATAAAATCACCGAAAATCACATACACGTTAAAAAGTATCATTCCAATGGCATTGGAATATAGACACATGTATCTACTATTCTGCCAAAGCATAAGTCAAGATTAAGGTTTACACAGATCATAGTGCATCTGGCATTCTAGGCCACGCGCAGGGAAGTTCATTCAATAGCTTACGCATACAATTCACTTAGCCAATTTTCTGGCCTTTGGCAAATCTACTACTTGGCACCCATCTTTGTTTTGGTCTTTTTATGTTGTTTTAATTTCTTTAATATATCTATTTATTTGATTTAGTCCCTACAATATTTTGTTCATTTTGAATTAGTTTTTTTGAAAAAAATTTGATAAGGATTAAAAGCAAATTATTTATATATTATAAAGACAAAAATAAAAAATATATATATTAGAAAGACTAAAAAAAATAACAAAAACTAAAATAATTTTTTTTTACGAAGACCATTTTAAAAAAAATAATTTTATACGAAACAAAATCAAAATAATAGTGTATTAAAGAGATAAAAACATATTTAAGCCTAATATAAAACATTTTGTACGGTTCATATATCACTATTTGCAACTTTGTACATTTGTATTTTGTTATAAAACGAGACTATTTTTTTATGGCTGAAATTTAATAGTTCCTCTTTTTCAGGTAGTGGCCAATCGAAATCCCACCCACCACATTCATTACCTTCTAAGTTTTGGATTTGTACCCAAATTTTAAAAACACTCTTTTTGGATGACTCGGCACTTATGGTATGATCAACATGCCGTTTGTGAGCTGCACTTGCTGGATTCCGTGGAAACGGATTCCCTGCAGTTACTGCTGTGATTGCAGCAAATCTCAACCATAAAAAATAAAATATATAGATTACATAAAAGAAGAAAAATAATTAAAAAAATTAGACCCTTGAATGTTGACTGTACGACCTGCAGTTGTTTTTTAACTGCAGGGGATCCTGGTCCGGATTCCGCTGCCTGGCCCGCAACAAATTATTGCATTGGCCATTCTTGAGATTTTTCAGTCATGCTAGCTTGCGCACAGCGGCCACTCTTTTAAATTTTTTGTTTATGACAGAGAGTAATATTTAAATTGAGTGGTTTTGAATTGATTTTTTGTTGTCTAAGTGTATCTTTCATAGTAAATAATTTATTTAAATTAGGATATTTATAATATAGTAAAATTGATTTTTTAATAGAGATTTTTTATGTATAAAATTTAAACTTGAGATGTTATTTAAAAGAAATTTAACATATATTACTTCAATCAATCACATTGTAATTTTTTAAATTGAATTTTTTTTTATTACTATGTTATAATTGCGAACTGCAAACTATTTACCAAATTTTTGTATGATTAATCTGCAGCGAAAAATCTAATTGATTACATTTAGTATAATCTCTTTTCTCAATTACGTTTTTACACCCACAAGACTTGATCCGATAACTTCGGGGATCTGAGTTCAAATATATATTTTAAATTTAGCAATAAAACTAAAAATTTGACACAAAGGCTTAATGAGATAAACCATGACACGAAAGATATACATTATCACATATTTGACAAATCAAGTTATGGACATCATTATAAGAGGCAGTGTGGGACATGGGGCAGAGTACTCCTGATAAGGAATTGCCGATTGGACCAATAATATTAATGACTTTTGTTAAATTGTGTCAAAGAACCAATTTACATGTTTAATAAGGTGTAATTTGGCTAGGATGGGTTGAGTTTAAAGGAGAAAATGAGAGCAAGTGATTAAAACACTTTAAGTTGAACTAGATTAATAAGCTTTTGAGTATAATTCATATGAAACTAACTCATTTATTTGAGTTGGTTTAGATTAGATTATAAAATATTTGAATTATAAAGTAAAACTATTTTTAAAATATAAAAGTAAAATAAAAAATTATTTAAAATAGAGAAAACACAAATATCAAGTTAGGTTGGTTAAAGTCAAAATTTTCCAACTAAAAACTCAACAAAATCAAATTAAGTTTATCATTTCTTAAATCACAGCAAATTAACAAATCAATCCAACCCAATATTTTACCTTTGGATTAGAACAAAGCAACAGTTTTTATAATTGGACTCGTAACTATTTTTATTAGCCACTGTAATTAGGGTATTTAACTCCTTGAAATATCCTCACATACGTCAGTTATTTGGACCGGCTATGAGACTAATAATCAGTTTAAGGCTTAATTATACTTAATGTTTGTCGTCCCTTCCTAAATATATGTTTTGCAGAAATCAAACTCTGATATTTCCTTATAAACTCAACATATGTTGTCAATTAAGTCACATTAATCGGATGACTTGTAACTATTTACACCCCAATTTAGAGTTCAAATATAATATAGACCTATCATCAACATTTTATTAGCGACCTTATATAATACTAGTATTCTTTGACTAGGGAAGACAACGATTAAATAGAACTATTTTTTTTTTTCTCTCCCTCTTCTCAAAATGAACCTTTCCTTTTCGGACACTTAAGCTTTGTTTGGTTGAGTAGAGAGGAGAAGAAATTTTTGAATTTTTAAAAATTTAGATGGTTTGGTTGAGTAAAAATAAGGGAGAAATTTTTAAATTTTTTGATGGGTCTCATTGAGTCCCACTACTTATTTTTACTCTATTTCTCACTTACTTTCATTCACCTCCTTATCTCTTTCCTATTTCTCATCATTTCTCTCGTATCAAACAACTTAAAATTTCAAATTATTTCTAATCTATTTTTCACCTCTTAACTTATTTATTACATATTTCTTTCCTATCTTTTTCTCTCCTCTCTACCAAATAAATGCTTACTTTTGAATATTCTGAGCCGGAATGAAAAATATGAGGCCGATCAGGCCATTGTCATGAATAATATGTTAAACAAAGAAAGAAGTAAAGCATTACTGCAGGTTAAATTTCTAAACCATTACTAATGATGCTTTTTACATTCGCCTATGCAAGAATTTATAAAAAGTTATTCATAAGATAAATTTGGCCATAATTTTATTTTCTATATGATTCATATTTGCAGTGGACTTAAAAGAATTACAATTATAAACAAACTATTTTTCTAATAAAAATTATTGAATAACACATGTCTTGTGGAGTCTGTTATTAGTGGAATATAGCTGTAGCTGATATTGTTTAGAAGTTCTAGTCTTCCGGTCTGTTATATTTTGCACGTTAGGCACTTGCGGGTTAGTGGATAATATAGTGGTTTGGTACTCTTAGCTCTATAAATTGTATTAGCTTGTTATAGTGAGTAAACGGTATTCCCGCAATAAAAGGTCTTGTCAGAAACATTCTTTTCTTCCGTATCACCACTCTTAACAATAAAGTAGTCCAGGGGTGTTTACGGACATTGATATCCGTGAATTCAAATCAACTCAAATTAACTTAAACATTTCGATTTAAAGTTTTGGATATTTGGATAGCACCTAATTTAACATGTTTAAATTCATTCATGTATGAGTTGGATAACGAATTTTGATTTTTAAACCCGTAAACCCGTGAACTAAACTCGTCGACATGAATAAATTTTAAATTTATTATTTATGTATATTTTTAGTTTAAAAAAATTATAAATAATGAGTGTTTCAATATTGAATTGATTCTTTTTAATTATAACATATAAACATAGATATATGTATTTCAACCGCCAAGTCAATCCAACGAAAATGACAAATGTAGTTATTGAACCTTGGCTTATATAGTAGAGCCCATTCACGCGTAACAAACAATATAACGTTTATTATGATTTTTTATTTTTAAAAAATATAATTTAATTTTTATACTTATTTTTATAAAAGTATATTTAATATGTCACTAAATAAAAACGGATACCCATAAACTTAACCCAAACCAACCCGTTATTGATCAGGTTGGTTCAGTTTGGGTTTGATAAAAAAAATTACACAAATTCAATCTAACTCAATTTAATTTATTTTGATTAGTTCGGATGTCGGATGTCGAATTTGACCAAACCCAACCTAAACCGACTGTGAACATCCCTATCCATCATGAAACACTTTGTTACTACTTGCATGTTAAGAGAAGTTTCACTTTTAACTATATAAAACTCCAGAACAGTGAAAGCGAGGACCTTTATTCCTTGCCTGCAATTTACTTATCGTGCATGAGGAACAAAAGTTTATTCAGAATCCGATGCAAAAACACTTAGCCCACAATCCACAGATCTTATCTACTATTTACTTGATATATTATATTAAAGGTTCATGTCTCACCTCAATACCCACGAATCCCTCCCTCAACACTACTCAAGCATTATTACACAGAATGGCTGCAGGAAATTCAAACCTTCAACAAAGGTTCATGCAGCTGCAAAAAGCAAAGGAAGGAGCACAACCTGAATCCTCCAAAATCCAAAGGGTAGCACATTATATCCGAAATCGAAAGCATTTCGCCAAGCATTACTCGCCGAAGCTGGCGTCATTCGGTCCCATCCATTACGGTGATCCAAAACTGAAGCAAGGAGAGCAGTACAAACAAATGTGGGCGGCAACGTACATCGAAAGCACTCGACAAAACCCACAAACTCTGCACGACAAGGTTGTAGCTGGTTTTGAAAACCTGATGAAGAACCTGTTTGACGAGGATCTTTTTTCCAATAACGAACAGTTTTCCAAGTACAGCGATCAAGGGTTCACGAGCACGAAAGAAATGATTTGCTGGACGCTGTTTGTGGATGGGTGTGCCCTGCTACATGTCCTGGAACACGCCAAGCTCCACGATGGGCAAAAAATGAATGTCAAGGTTGACCAACTGGTTCTTGTGATGCAGGACGTGCTTTTGTTAGAGAACCAGCTTCCGTACCCGTTGCTGAAGCTGCTATGGAGAGACACCAACGGGAGCACGTTGATTGACACCATGAGAAATTTTCTTCGGTGTCATCATTGGGCCAGCAAAGAAGACCGAGAGAAGCTGTACACAGCAACGCAATACCCGCCACCTTCTCATCTTCTCCATCTTCAGCGCACTATCATCCTGTACGACCCAAGTCCTAAGGAGGCAAATATACAGACTCAAAACAACGACATGGTAACGTACAGGTATGACCGGAGCCACGTTCAGTTATATTTTAAAACTTTGCACAAGGCATAAACATGGGTTTATTCTTATAAATATAATCATCCTTCAATTTTTTTAGTTTTGGTTATTATGAATTTTGAAAAAGAATTTCTATCATCATTCGTTTAGTAACAAGTGTAATATGCATCCGTACTATGTTAGAAAAATTGGATTCTCTCCAACCATGGTGGCAAAAGAAATAAGAAAGAAAGAAGTCAAATAATGGAGAAATAAAGAGAAATGGGAGAGATAAAGAGGGCATAGAGAACTAGATGGAAGAGAATTCAAATAATATATTAGCCATTATAATGAAGTAACATAGTTAAATGTATCTCACATGATTGTCGAATAGTACTGCTTTTTTGAAGTGATAGTTGTTCAAAAAAATTGTATTTTTATATCTATCATTTTAAAAGTTTAAGATAATATTAATTATTAAGAAAATGTCGAGTGTATACTTGTTTTAAGATACAAGAAGGTGGAAGGAAAAGAGAAATAGAAAGAAAAATTAATTAATAAACATGAATAGTGATGTGATGAAAAAGAAAGAAAGATGAGAAGAAAATAAAATAGAAAAATTCAAAAATAGATAGAATAATGAATGACTATTTTGTCAATTGTTTCCTTACATTCATCTAGTTTTAGTTATTTTACTTACTCATCATGAAATTAAAGAAAGAGATAAATGAAAAATAAGGTTAAATTAGTTTTTTAGTCCATATAGTTGCGCAAGCTTTACATTTTGGTCTCAATAGTTAAAAATAATCTATTTGGTCCCTGCAGTCAAGTATGTCTTAACTCCGTAAAATAAAATTATTACAAAATGAAAATTGACAGTGTAAAAGCGTCACAAATTTCTGGCAGTTTTTAAATTGCTACAAATTAAATAAAAAATGCTAGAAAATACCAATTTGTGGCGGTTTAAAAACTGTCAAAAAAATTTGTGACGGTTTTACGCCTTCAATTTTTATTTTGTAATGGTTTTAGTTCATGGAGTTAAGACACTTGACAGCGGCAGATACCAAACTGGTATCAAAAATACATGTATAGGGATTAAAACAGATTTTTTTTTACTATAGAGACCAAAAAGTAAAGTTTGCACAACTATAAAGAACAAAAAGGTAATTAAACCGAAAAATAATAAATGACAAATAAATTAATTAATAATTAAGATAAAATATATAATAGATAATTAAATTAAAATTTTAATAAAAATGAGAACATTTTTTTAATTCATGTGTCATAACCTTGAAAGAAATGTGAAAAAAATAGAAACAGTAAACGGATCATTTTTAAAAACGTTAAAATTTACGAAGATCAAAATCAAAATCAAAATTTAGGATTAAAATTACACTAAGTTATTTTGTAGGAATTAAAATAATATTTTACCCTAATTAAAAAATACAGTTGGTTAATCTTAGAAATTTCATTAGATACTCTAAAATGATTATAAATACGAAACATTGACAAATTAAATTGTTTTAATCTTTCATTAATGTTATAATTTGTCTATCCTAATATATGTTACTCCATCGCTGTACAGGAACATAAAGGAGTTGAAAGCAGCAGGGATTGGACTAAAGACAAGCAAGACACGTAGGCCGAGTGACATATCTTTCTCCAATGGTTGGCTTCGTTCAGAATTGATTCTTCCAGAGATCGTTGTGGATGACACAACAGCTCCTACTGTGCTCAATTTAATAGCGTATGAGATGTGTCCAGATTTTAAGAACGACTATGGGATTTGCTCTTACGTGTCCTTCTTGGACTCGCTCATAGACCACCCTGATGATGTGAAGGTGTTGAGATCAGAACAGATTTTGCTCAACTCGCTAGGGAGTGACGAGGAAGTGGCCAACCTCTTCAATACCGTAAGCACTGACTTGGTGCCTGACATGGAGAGATATGCCCATCTCAGAGCTGATATCGAGAAGCATTACAAAAACAAATGCAAGACTTGGTTGGCTCTTGGGTATCATACCTATTTCAGCAACCCTTGGGCCATCATTGCTTTTCACGCTGCAGTATTGGGCCTTGCCCTCACATTTATCCAAACTTGGTATGCCTTTCACCCGTCAAAATAACTAAAGAAGGTCTTGACCAAAGAAATAATAATAATAATAATAATAATAATAACCAAACATTAATATGTTTAGGTATGATTCAATGTAGCACTACCATAAATAAATTAATCTTTTGTTTTGTGTGATCAGAATTTTGTGAATAGAAAAATTGCTAAATGCAATTGTTGATGTAACATGATAATTAATTATGTTCTTATATGGTAAACAATATATATATATATATATATATATATATATATATATTCATTTTTCTTATTTAAAAAGGATGCAAAGATTACAAAAGAAGTCATTTCATCATAAGTTAACATGTATGCAAAATAAGGGTTCTAAATGTATTATCTATAGATTTGGATCTTCTCTTGCCAATATCCTATAACATCTTAACCCTTAATTCATCATTACATAGTAATCAAGTAGGAGAGAGAATATAATGTATAGTCTTGATTTTTGATGGAGAGGAAATCTTGCTAGAAATGGTGGAGAGGATCCATGCTGCTTTGTTACGAATTTGGATCCTCTTCTACCAATTTTCCCTCTAGCCAAATCATGTAACATCTCAACCGTTATCATTACACTATAATCAAGTATGAGAGAGAATAGGTTGGAGAGGATCCATGCTACTTTGTTACGAATTTGGATCCTCTTCTACCAATTTTCCCTCTAGCCAAATCATGTAACATCTCAACCGTTATCATTACACTATAATCAAGTGTGAGAGAGAATAGGTTGGAGAGAATCCATGCTGCTTTGTTATGAATTTAGATCCTCTCTTACCAATTTTTCCTTTAGCCAATATCCTGTAGCATCTTAACCCTTAATTCATAATTACCCAATAATCAAGTATATATGAGAGAGAACACAATGTATGGTCTTGATTTTTGCTAGAGAGGAAATCTTACTGAAAAGGATCCATGCTACTTTGTTACAAATTTGGATCCTCTCTTGCCAATTTTTCTTTTGGCTAATTTTGCAACATCTCAGTCCTTAATTCATCATTACAAAGCAATTAAGTAGAAGAGAGAGTATAATACATGGTCTTGTTTTTTGCTGGAAAGGAAATCTTGATGTAAAGGATCCATGCTACTTTGTTACAAATTTGGATACTCTCCTGCCAATTTTCCCTCGTACCAATCCTATAGCATCTTAATCCATAATTCATCATTACACAATAATTAAGTAGGAGAGAGAATATAATGTAAGGTCTTCATTTTTGTCAGAGGGGAAATCTTGGTAGTGATAGGGGTGGAAATAGGTTACGTCGCTTGTAAGGGTTATGGCCTAGTCTATATTAGACTCGGGTCAGGTTAGGTTTTTTTAGAAAATAAACATGGCCAAAGCTTTTATTAAAGTCTATTTAGTTAAAAGGGCCAAGTTCTAAGCCATTCAAAAAGGCTTTTAGGTGCCAATCTATTTAAATAAACATAAATAATTGTTTGTTGTTAGTATTAATATCATTATACCAAAAATATGATAATGTATTAAAATCATTCATTTATGTACTTTTTAAATGTTAAGCATGTTAACCTACATAAATAAACAAGATTAAAAGATAAATTTATGTCTTATTTAGAAGTCTTATTGCAAAATATGTTTTTAAATAAGTTATTATGAATGTCAAATTAGACCTTAAAAATATGTTTATATTATATAAACAAGTTAGACTCGATTCTTATAAAGCTTAATATACTTATTTTCGCCTCTGTCTTGGTGTTAAATTATCACAAAGTAGGCCCTTAGTGTGGAGACTAATCGTTGGGATTAAGACTCTAACCATCTACGTGATTTATAAATTGTTAAAGAGATACTTTAATAGTGAAAATATAGAAAATAGTAGGAAATTTTTTTGCTTTTTGAAAATGGTCTTTGTATTGCAAAATAATATACTTAAATCTAAGGATGTAAATGAGCTGAGTTATTCGTGAACTATTCAAGCTCGACTTGTTAAATGCTCGTTCAAGCTCATTTGTTTGATTAAATGAACAAACTCAAGCTTGATATTTGGCTTGATTATTTAAATGAATCAAGCTTAAGCTTTACAAGCTCGACATTAATGGCTTGTAAATAGCTCGTTTATTTAAATTGATGATAAAAACTTTGCTATCATTTGTTATTCATATATTCATTACGAAAATATGTAAAACTTTATTAAGAGTATTAAAATTAAGGCTTAATTATGTTTTTAGTCCCCCAAATTTGAGAAATGTATTTTTTTAGTCTCCTAAATTAAAAAGTAATTTTTTTAGTTCCTCAAATTTTAAAAATTCCTATTTTGGTCCTTTTGGCCAAACACAATTAGTGAATTTGCCACACAAATCCCATCCAGTAATGTTCCTATTAGTGAAAGCATCACACCAAACTCAACTGATGCTGTATAGCTAATTCAATCTGCCCTATAAATGATACTGTAGGTGGTCGTAAATGACTAAAACAATATTTTTCAAAATTTGAGGGACTAAAAAGATTAATTTTTAATCTTGGAGACTAAAAAAATGCATTTCTCAAATTTGGGGGACTAAAAACATAATTAAGCCTAAAATTAATTTTGTACTTTCTTTTTTGTAATAGTCAAAAAGTTATGGATTATTTATTTACTAAATTATGAAAATAAAATAGTCTAAAATGTTTGAGTTTCACATGTCATATGTTGAGCACACTTTTTTTTTAGGTTATCATATAGTATTAAAATGTTCAATAAATACTAAATTGGTAAGGTTTAAATTAATTTAAGAAAATTTTCATAAAAGTAAAAATAATTAAGTTATGAATGAGTTAAACAAGCCAAGCTCAAGTCTTATATTTTTTAAACAAACCAAGCTCAAGCTTTCAATTAGGCTTGTTTAAATAAATAAGTCAGGCTTGAGTAACCAATTTTTTTCACAAGTCAAACCTAAGCTTTAAGTATTTGGCTCGACTCCATTAGTTTATACCCCTACTTAAATCTGTGTAAATTAAGAATAAGGAATTATTCTTATGTAGCTAATAAGCAGATTATAAAATATAAAAGTTTGATTCATTTTTCAAAACACAACATTATACATAGTCAAATTGCCATCTTAAATCTCTATTGGCACCTAATAAATAATTTATATATATAAATCTAACATAGCTTATAAATTTCGTAAATCCATAGTCAATTCAAAATAGCGTACTTATATTTTCTCAAATACCTGATTGACAAATACATGTATATAAAATATGAAAATCAAGGTAAAAGATAATCATTTATTACTACCAAAATATATGTATTTGTATCACCATTAATAAACTATTTAACATGCATAGAAAAACTTAATATACATAGCCAGCACGAAAGTACCAAAGTATTCAAAATAAGCTAGCAAACTCTAGCCATTCATATGTACAACTATAACTCCCAAAGGTTGGCATAAGACCTAACTCGACGTGGCCTCTAATTGAACATATATGTACAAAACTCAAACTAGAAATGCCTTAAACATAAACAACCATCCAACATAACAACTATATCAAAAGAAAAGCCCTATGCTACATTAGGGCTACCAAAAGGGTATCTAGCCCTCGGTGGCTAGATTTAGCACCCACTAAAGCCTCATGATTGGTTCTCTTGTGACACTGCTCGCCCATCCAATGCTCAACATCAATCATAAAAAGAAAAGGAAAACAACAACAAAGAGCAAGGAGTGAGGTTTTGGTTATATAAAAGCTAAGGGAGGAGAGAGAACATGTATACATATATACATACATACCTATATGCTCACATACATTTAGACACAGGTATTGACATGCACAGGTATGACCATTCATGTATCTCACAAAGAATATTTAGTGCACAGATAGAAAATAATTAACTAATCACAATTTCATCATTCGAGGGTTAGTCTATCCTAGATGCATGCAGTGCATGATGCCTTAATCAGTCAATTACTATTATTTATCTTAGTGCATGTTTATGCATGGGGTACCCATTACTCCATAATGAGCAACCAACCCATTTGCATGTGGATAACAACACATTTCGTATAGGAATTAAACAACCTACCCTAAAAAGGGTTCAAGATATATACCTCAAAGGAATTAAACAGCCTATTCCCTAAAAGGATAAACAACTCATCCATGCGAGATCACAACCCACCCAACACGCATCACTGTGCATTCCATAAAGAACCAACTACTTATTCACGTGCGGTAATGCATTTGATGCATGAGAGGATTTTATGTCTCTTTCTCTTAGAATGGATGGTGGAATGGATTACTAGCATCATTTCTCATAACTCTTAACACCTCATTTTCATAATCAAAGCACCTTACCTTATAATTCAAAGATTCAATATACTGACTTGAGATAGAGTTTGAAAGACACTATATACTATTAAGAAAATAATTGAATTAACCCTATTGAAAAAAACAAATTCTAGATTTCCTACAAAGTCATATTCATAGAATATCCTAAACTCATCTCATATCTAGGAAAAGTATTTTATTTAAATGCCATTTTAAATATTCATGATCTCTTATGTGTAAAGAATTATAAGGAACACAACTTTCCAAAAATTTTTGCAAAGCCTCATGGCACCTAAAACTGACCCTAAATAAAATTAATATAAAAAATCGTTAAAAATTGTTCAATCTTAGTGTAGAAAATCTAGTAATTAGGAAACTTAGAATTAGAGGTATCTCTTTGAGATGACATGTATCAACACATCAATGAATCCACTTAATTTTTAACAAAATTTTTCATCCACAACTCATGACCCAAAACAGGGTTATTCCATCTCCTTTTACTGGTAACCACCCACCTTACTCATCTTAGATAATTTTTCAAAAATTCTCTACTCACCAAACCAATTTTATAGAACTCCTTACTGAGTTTACATTCAAACAAAAATAATTCACCGCATCAAATTTGCATCAACAAAGACAGTCCACTCATTTTATACGACAATATCATTTTTCAAATTCAACAAAACATGGTTCAGTAATAAAATCACCAAAAATCACATACCTGTTAAAAAATATCATTCTAGTGGCATTGGAATATAGACACATGTATCTACTATTCTACCAAAGCATAAGTCAAGATTAAGGTTTACACAAATCATAGTGCATCTCACATTCCAGGGCACTTGCAGGGAAGTTCATTCAACAGCTTACGCATACAATTCACTTAGCCAATTTTCTTGCTATTATATAGTGGAAAAGAAGTTGACTTAACAGAATAACTAGATACAGTTAGCTAGTTACTATAGTCACATGATTATGACTGCTATTTGTTCTATAATTCTGTAATGCTTTAAATATTGTTTTGTGCCAAAAAAAACCCAAAAGTGTGAAGTAATAGAATACTTTTCAGATCTATTTTTCTCTCGTCTTCTTGATTCATTTGATGGTATTAGAGCTCCACCTTGGAGCTCTGCTACACATTGTCTTCTCCAATCATGCCTTGGAATAATCACGGTCCGAACAACTATTTCAATGGAAATCCTTCTTCTTCTTTCATCATTCCTGCAAATCCTGCACAGGATTCTACAAATCCCTATTTTGTGCATCTGAATGAAAGTTCCGTAGCAACTTTCATTTCCCTTCCTTTGATCGGATCGAACTACCATAAATGGGCGCGATTGATGCAACGTGCTTTAATCTCAAAAAACAAGCAAAAATTTGTCGATGGAAGCATTCAGAAGCCAGACAGTTTTGATCCAAGTTATGATGCTTGGGAGAGGTGCAATAATCTGGTACTTTCTTGGATCTTGAATTCAGTTTCTAGTTCTATTTTGCAAAGTATTATTTACATGGAACTCGCTTCAGATGCGTGGCAAGATCTGAAAGAAAGATTCTCACAGGCTGATTTGATAAAAATTGCTGAACTTCAATAGGAATTGTATTGTTTTAGACAAAATTCTTCCTTTGTCATTGAATATTTCAATGAGCTTGGTAATTTTTGAAAAGAGCTCGATCACTATAAGCCTTTATCGTTCTGCAAATGTTCGGTGAAATGTTCCGTTGATGGATATAATGAAATGAAAAGTTATAGAGAACAAGATTATGTGATGAGGTTTCTTATGGGCTTGAATGATAACTTTGCTGTAGTTAGGTCACAGATCTTGCTCATGGATCCTCTTCTTGCCATGAACAAGGTCTTGTCTAAGGTTTTACAGCATGAAAGACAAAATGGACTTGCTCCACTTGATGAAAGTCAATCTATGATTAATGTCGTAGATGGAAAGAAAACTTGGAACAAAGGCAGAGGAAATTCATATGGTAACTCCCATGGAAAACAGTGTATGTATTGTGGCAAAACTAATCATGCAATTGAAACATGCTTCAAAAAGCATGGCTATCCCCTAGTTCAAAATTTACGGCTGGTTCAATCATTAATAATACGGCTATTGATGATATGGATGCAAGGAATGAAGATTTTGATTCACAAAATTTAGGAGCACAAGTCGTGGGAGCTCAACCACTCCAACCTGTTTCAGGTCTGACACCTGGTGAATGCAGGACTCTCATTGGCTTGCTGCAGAAGACGAATTTGCAGAACACAATGACTGATGTGGGTGAATCACTCTCAATTAATCAAGTTTATGGAAGAGATCAGATTTCTAATGAAGGCACTAGTTTTGTTTCATCATGTGGTATGAATACTCAGTCTAGTGCTTGGGTGATTGACTCTGGAGCCACTAATCACATATGCACTTTGTTACATTGGTTCAATAAATATGATGATGTAGCACCTGTGTCTGTTCATCTACCAAATGGGAATGTTCTTGTTGCTAAAATTACTGGTGAAGTAAAGTTCTCAGAGAACTTAATACTTAGAAATGTGCTTTATCTACCTCATTTTCAGTTCAATTTGGTTTCTATTTCGAAACTAACTAAAGGAACTGGTTGCAGTTTTAATTTCATTGATGAAATTTGTTGCATTCAGGACTCAACTACCAAGAAATTTGTTGCAATCGAAATCCCACCCACCACATTCATTACCTTCTAAGTTTTGGATTTGTACCCAAAATGTAAAAACACTCTTTTTGGATGACTCACCAGTTATGGTATGATCAACATGCCGTTTGTGAGCAGCACATGCTGGACGGCCCGCAACAAATTATTGCATTGGCCATTCTTGAGATTTTTCAATCATGCTAGCTTGCGCATAGTGGCCATTCTTTTAAATTTTTTGTTTATGACAGAGAGTAATGTTTAAATTGAGTGGTTTTGAATTGATTTTTTGTTGTCTAAGTGTATCTTTCATAATAAGTAATTTTATTTACATTAGGATATTTATAATATAGTAAAATTGATTTTTTAACAGAGAATTTATATATGTAAAATTTAAACTTGAGATATTATTTAAAAGAAATTTAACATATATTATTGCAATCAATCATGTTGTAATTTTTTAAATTGAATTTTTTTGTTATTATATTATAACTGCGAACTGCAAAGTATTTACCAAATTTTTTGATGATTAATCTCCGCCAAAAAATCTAATTGACTACATTTAGTGGAATTTCTTTTTGCAAATACGTTTTTACGCCTACAAGACTTGAACTCGGTACCTTAAGGGATCCGAGTTCAAATATATATTTTAAATTTAGCAACAAAACTAAAAATTTGACACAAAAGCTTAACGAGATAAACCATGACACGAAAGATATACATTATCACAGATTTGACAAATCAAGTTATGGACATCATTATAAGAGGTAATGCAATGGCGGTGTGGGACAAGGGGTAGAGTACTCCTGATAAGGGTTTGCCTATTGGACCAATAATATTAATAACTTATTTTAAATTGTGTCAAAGAACTAATTTACATGTTTAACAAGGTGTAATTTGGCCAGGATGGGTTGAGTTTAAAGGAGAAAATGAGAGCAAGTGATTAAAACACTTTAAGTCGAACTAGATTGATAAGCTTTTGAGGATAATTCATATGAAACTAACTCATTTATTTGAGTTGGTTTAGATTAGATTATAAGATATTTGAATTATAAAATAAAACTATTTTTAAAATATAAAAATCAAATAAAAAATTGTTTAAAATAGAGAAAACACAAATATCAAGTTAGGCTAGTTGAATTCAAAATTTTCCAACTAGAAACTCGACTAACTCAAATTAAGTTTACCATTTCTTAAATCACAAAAAATTAACATATCAATCCAACCCAATATTTTACCTTTGAATTAGAACAAAGCAACAGTTTTTATAATTGAACTCATAACTATTGTTTTTAACCACCACAATTAGGGTCTTTGACCCCTTGAAGTATCCTCATAAACACCGGTCATTTGAGTCGGCTATAAGACTAATAGTCAGTTTAAAGCTTAATTATACTTAAAATTCGTTGTCTCTACTCAAATATATGTTTTGCATAAATCAAACTTTGATATTTTCTTACAAACACAGCATGTATTATCAACTAATAAGTCACACTAATCAGATGACTCATAACTACTTACACCCTAATTTAGAGTTCAAAGATAATACAGACCTACCATCAACATTTTATTAGTGACCTTATATAATACTAGTATTCTTTGACTAGGGAAGACAACGATTAACTTTAACTAAAATTTTATTTTTATTTTTTCTCTCCCTCTTCTCAAAATGAACCTTTCCTTTTCAAACACTTACTTTTGAATATTCTGAGCCGGAATGAAAAATATGAGGCCGATCATGGCCATTGTCATGCATAATATGTCAAACAAATAAAGAAGTAAAGCATTACTGCAAGTTAAATTTCTAAACCATTACTAATAATGCTTTTTACATTGGCCTATATGAGAATTTATAAAAGGTTATTCATAAGATAAATTTGACCATAATTTTCTTTTCTACATGATTCATATTAATATGCAGTGGACTTAAAAGAATTATAATTATAAACAAACTATTTTTCTAATAAAAATTATTGAATAACGCATGTCACATAGGTGTATATCATAAACTATATTTCAATTATAAATATATTTCTTTGGTGACTAGCAGAGGGGACAACCCAAATTACAACAGCGGGAAGACAGTAGCTGCAATGTCAGCAGCTCCCTTCCACAAGTTGGAAGAATTAGCTCGAGGGAAGACTAAGCCACTGTTTGGTATGTGAGAAAGGAGAAGAGAAGAAAAGAAATTTTTAAAAACTTCTATTGTTTCATAGAATAAAAATAATATAAAATTTTTTAAATTTTTTGATAAATTCTATTATTTACTTTTATTTTATTTTTTATTTATTTTTATTCACATATTTATCTCTTTTATTTTTTATTTATTTTTCTTAAATCAAATAACTTAAAATTTTAAATTATTTCTTATTTATTTATCAATTCTTAATTTATTTCTTACTTATTTTTTTTGTCTATTTATCTCTTTTCTACCGAACAAACTATAAAGAAAGGTTGTTGACCCCACACTTCTGTTTGGATTTGACTACATCAACCCACAGTTTTGAGCTCTGCGTACAAAGCCCCCAACATATCTTCATAAGAAAGGCTAAATTAAAATCCCGCATGGGCCAGGCCGGAGAAATTATTAGGTAATCTAAGACTACCAAGTATCTATGGTCCCAATCAATGTATTTATAACACATGTAATTTTTACAATTCACGAAAAAAAATTAATAATACTTGATTATATGTCATGTACAGATTAATAAAAATCATGGTGGTTCAAGACTACCTAATAATTTCTCTTCAGGCCAAGGCCACCCCCACTTGGGCTTACAAACAGACTGCTAGGCCACTGGAGCACACGACGAATTGTACCAGATTCCCCACGTAAAAAAGCCTGATCGACACTTCTTCTCCAATTCCAAGGTCACCGCTTTTGGATTTAAACATATCTGCATGAGATAAGTTGGCAATGCTGAAAGAACAGACTTAGTAAGCGTCAGACGACCAGCAAGCGAGATAGTAGAGGCCTGCCAATTCCAATTACTCAAACGAGAAGCCGTTTTGTCCAAAATGCATTGAAAGGTGCCAGTGCTAACCCGGGAGTGAAAATTGGGAACCTCAATATACTTCCCCAAAATCATCCGTGCATTGGAAGCCAAAGCAGTCACTAATATGTCTCCGGAGAGACCAATGAACTTTCTTCGAGAAAAAAAATACGAGATTTATCGGTATTCACCCGGAGCCCTGAGCCGGAGTAAAAGAGATCAAGACATGTTGTCACAATTTCCACTTGAGCAAGGTTAGTTTCGATAAACAAAATGAGATTATCCGCAAAGCAAAGATAAGACATACCTTCCAAATCAGGTGGATTCGAAATCCACACTCCATCATTTTTTAGATTTTCAATTTTACCTTTCCGTCTCCTAATAACTGTTTTGCAATGAAAATAATGCGTATTCTTTTCTCCTCCTGAAGATGAATGAGGTGCTGCCTATGACCTCGAGAAAGAGCTCTAGCTATCCCATCCAGTCTACGTAAAAGCTTCTTTTTCTGCTTGAAGATGTGACCAAAAATATTTGAATTCCAGTCGCAAAGAGCCACCTGGAATTTCACGATAGTTTCAGTCCAGTTCACTGATTGTCTCCAGTTTTGTTGCACAAAGGTAGGAAAATTTGAGTGCATTATCATGCTGCAGAGGATCCAAAACTTGGATTCTCTCTGCTGCAAAAATCTTAGCTGTTGATCAGATTTTCACTTGCTTTTAATTACTATTTTGATAACCAATTAACGATTTAAATTTTGCAGCATAATTGCTGCAGAAAAATTTTGCTGTAAAAGATCCAAATTGTTCAAATCTAGAGGGCTTATTCTTCAGCAAGGATTGGCTACCCCTTTTTGACTGGTCCCACGGACATTGCCACGTTGCATGTTTCAGCAATATCCTCTTCCGCCATAATAGGATCAAATCTCGATTTAATATCTTTATTGCCACGTCCGAAACTAACGGTCAAATCTGCGCATATTAATTACTTGATAAGAGCATATATTTCATCCCAAAAAATTGCAAAGCCTAGCTAATGCTTAAACAATTTTTTCTTTATTACATTACCAAATTGCAGGAAAAACATATCAATTAAAACAGCATAGGTTATAGTTTTTTCATTAATTATTTTTCAAATACAACATAAAGGCAGCAAATTGTGATTACTAAAATGCATATGAACTTATATCAAATATATAGAGAGCTTGAATTGTAAGTTTTGTTTCGTTTTCTTTCTTAAAAAAATTAAAGTAAAGTATTATAAAAGAAAAAAAAAAAAACAAGAAAAAGGAACTCAGACGTGACAGCTGCACCATGCGAGACAGTCAATTTCCAAAATATCTATCAACATAATTCAAATATAAACGGTCATTTAGAAAGGAAAATGAGTAGAGAAAAAAGTATATACACTTACGGTTTTAAATTTTTTTATACTGTTATTCAATTACAAATTATTATATATAATTAGTTTGCTGACTTTGATATAATAAGGACCAATGTTGTTAGACTCAGACTGGTTATTGACTCGTTCGGGATAATAGGTTATTGGATCACTAGTCGAACCAGTAGGTCACTAGTTGAACTGCATGACCCGGTTTATATTAAAAATTCTAAATAATTCATAATATGTAAAATTTTATACTTCAAAAATTCAATAAAAAATAAAAATAGACTATACCTTAAAAAATCTCAAAAAATTGACAACACAAATTTTAGATATTGAAAATCTTGTATGATAGCTAGTGGCATTGCTACGGTCACAGTAGACTAAACAAGTAAACATTTAGAAAATCATTAATTACATTTCTTATCTTTTCTAACATATAGATAAACAATATATATATATATATATATGTATGTATGTAGCATGTAGTGAATGTCCGAGAGAATACAAGCACTAAAGCACCATAATTTATATTTTATACCATATAAGTGTTCATGTTCTCTAATAACTAATAAGTAATAACATTGAAAAAGAGTAAAGACACTAGCGTCAAAGGAGAGGGGGCCATGTTTCTTTACTTAATCCAATCAACATCAATAAACGTTGTTCTTGATATTTCCTACCCACAAGATTAACTAGTATTTGCATTTTGCAATATATATTCTCTCGTGGGTCTCGTTCAGCGCTATATATGCATAACTTATAAAAGAGGAATAAGATATAGAGTACTATCTCTATATCATTGAAAATATCCGTGATTGTGTTCTAACGAATCTGAATACTGCATTCACATGAAAATAGGAACTGTGCCGAACTTTCAATTTCGAAAAATCAATTTCCAATTGTACGAAAATAGAGAATAAGGGGACTGGATACATACCCAAAATAAGGAGCTCGCTATCGATGAGAGAAGAAACAAGAAAATGCCTCTGCCGTCGTCGGAGTCGGACAACTGTGTGTATGAGCCCCTGCTGTCGGACGTCGGTGACGGTGCGGTGGCACTGCACAAGTGGAGGGAGGGTTCGCTACTCTGCTTCGTCGATGAAGGCTGCGCGTTCTGCTCGAAATCGTATAGAACACATCTAGTACAGCCTTTCTTTTTTAAGACCCCGTTTTAAAAGGACGTGGTTTTGTAAGTTTGAAAAAAAAAGTGCATGAACCGGTCCAAGTCACAATGACCCACCGGTTTGGCGGTTCAACTTGAAAATCGCCCAAGTTGTACTGGTTCGCACCGGTTCTGTGGCACATCTGATCCAACAAGTGGCTCAAACCGATTTAGGTGCCCAATTCTCGAGTCAACCGATCGGACTGACTGGTCCGAGCTAAGTCTGATTACATTGATAATAACAATCTTAAAAGTCAAACCAAAGTTGATTTTTAATTGATTGATAGTATAAACTCTTTTATACTAATAGTAAATATCTTTCACCAAAAACAAAATAGTGCATATCCATTAAGGACCCGTTTGGTAACCAAGATAAAATAGGATAATTATCCTCTCATATTGTAATTCGTTATTTATTGCACCAACAAGATATGATAACACTATCTTATCTATTATCATATCTTGTTGTTTTAGTATATTTCTTATTCTAATAGGAGAGATGAGTTAAAAAGCACTAGGATAGGATAAGCTTTTGTTTTTCCTCTCTCTCTCTCTCTCTCTCTTCTCTCTCTCTCTATATATATATATATATATATATATATATATATATTAGGTAATATGTTGAATATTATAAAAATATTATATAATACAAATATATTATTATATATATAATTATAACAATATTTTTATAATATTTACAATATTACAAATATTATATACAGATAGATAGATAGTTATATTATAAAAAATATATATATTTATATAAACAGATATAATAGATTATAATATATATAGAGATATTATATATATATATAGAGATATATATATATAATAACAAAAAAATATATATAGAATAGTATATAATAAATATATATATATATTATATATAATTTGTAATAATTTTGACATATAAATTTAAAGTATATTATTAATTAAAATATTAAAAATTAAATAATTAATATTTAAATATTTTAAAGAAAAATAATTATAATTTTAAAAATTATACGTATATTTTTTTTTGATAAATATACATATATTTTTTATAATTTTAAGAAAAGTAACTACATAAATAAAAAATTACATTGTATACTTTAGTTAAAATATATTTTTTGTGTAAAAATTAAAAATTACTTTCTAGAAAATTATATGTAATTTTAACAAATAGTAATTTTTAATTTGAATATGTTTTATATTTTATCATATTATTATCTTGTGTGTTATCTAGTGTGCACCAAACATTAAATAAGATTATAGCTTATCTTACTCTTATCATATCCTGTTTTTAGCCTGCGGCCATATCCTATCCTATCTTAACCATCAAACGGACCCTAAATTCAAATGAATAATGTCTATTTCAGTTTTTGAGATTGGTAGGTGAGAGAAACTAAAATGAATAAAGTATAATTGATTTGATGAGAAGAAAAAGAAAGAAATAAAAAAATTAAAAATAGAAGATAAAAGAGAAAGTAAATGTATAAATATAATTATTCTTTACAAAATGAATTTTATCTGACAAATACTTTTAGATGTTAAATATTGATAATAAAAATAAATTTAATTAGAATACATTATCAATGTAAAAGTTTTTTATTGTCATCTAAATTAGAAATGAGAAATGCTAGCAACATATTTTCTTTTCTGAACACACTTTCTCTTATTGGTTAAAATTTCTTGAAAATTACAAAAATTTATGAGTCTCACGTCTTATTTAATGACTCTCTCGTCATTTTGCAGTTTTCAATAAGTTTTAATCAATAATAAAGTGTGTGTGAAGAAGAATGTGTTAGAGAGAATATTGCTAGCACTCCTCATTAGAAATTGTTAGCTATAATAAGTATGTTGACTATTATAATAGCTATTTTAAAATTATTCTTGTATAAAACAATTTTTTATCCATTACCAATATAAAATTTTTACAATAACAATACATTTAAATTAAACTCATGAAATGTGTATATATATATAGGATAGGATCCTTTGACAATAAGTGTAAGTCTAAAGACTTACACCAAATCTAAGTCGTTAATAAGGTTAAACCTACAATTTATAATGGGTCAGGATCTATTAACACTAGGTGTCAAAGTTAGTTAAATTACACCTTAAATAACTTTTTGTAGAATGTAAATTTAACCAATTCAACCGTTGAATTTGATGTTCTTATTAATTAAATTAAGTATACAAAATTTCATATAATTCCAATATTATTTAATATTTCATCACATCACTTTATTTTAATGTATAATATGATATTAAATAATATGTAAATATTCAATGTTAGATGACGTATCTAAAAAGGTCCAAATGATGTGAAATTTGATATACATAATCGTGAAGATAATATCACACAATTCAACAGTTGGATTGGTTAAATTTGCACTCTACAAAAAGTTATTAAAAGTGTAATTTGACTAATTTTGACACCTAATATCAACAAATCCTGACCCATTTATAATATATTTATGTATATGATAACTCTAACATACTTTATGACAATCAATTAGTTAACTTTAATCAATCAATTAAATCATTTAATTTGATTTAATTAATAGTTTGACTTATTTAACTTTCTTTTTTAATCATTTATGAAAATTATTAATTGATTAACCTTTTTATTTTTAGTGTTAGCCTAAAAAGATGTGTCAACGGATCATGTTTCTATATATATATATATATAAAGTTGAGTCAAGTCACGTGGTCATGTTTATGGACCTTGTGGTCATTTAATTTTTATTTTTCTTTTGTTATTTTGTCATGAGTATATTGTTTTTCCTATCCAAGTCTTGTGGAGTCTGTTATTAGCGGAATAAAGCTGTAGCTGATATTGTTTAGAAGTTCTAGACTTTCGTTCTGTTATTTTTTGGACGTTAGACACTTATGAGTTAGTGGATAATATAGTGGTTTTGTACTCTTAGGTCTTGAGTAAACGGTATCCCAGCAATAAAAGGTCTTGTCAGAAACATTTTTTTTCTTCCGTATCCCCACTTTTAACAATAAAGTGGTGCATCAAGAACCACTTTGTTACTGCTTGCATGTTAAGAGAAGTTTCACCTTTAACTATATTAAACTCCGTAACAGTGAAAGTGAGGACCTTTATTCCTTGCCTGCGATTTACTTATCGTGCATGAGGAACAAAGGTTTATTCAGAATCAGATGCAAAAACACTTGGCCCATAATCCACAGATCTTATCTACTATTTACTTGATATATTATATTAAAGGTTTGTTTCTCACCGGGCCTCTGCCAACACTACTCAAGCATTATTACACACAATGGCTGCAGGGAATTCAAACCTTGAAGAAAGGCATATGCAGCTGCTAAAAGCAAAGGAAAGAGTCCGATCTGAATCCTCCAAAATCCAACGGGTTCCACGTCATCTCCGAGATCGAGAGCATTTTGCCAAGCATTACTCGCCGAAGCTGGTGTCATTCGGTCCCATCCATTACGGTGATCCAAATCTGCAGCTGGGAGAGGAGTACAAACAAATGTGGGCGGCAATGTTCATCGAAAGCACTGGACAAAACTCACAAACTCTACACAACATGATTGCAGCTAAAATTGAATACCTGATGAAGAACCTGTTTCACGCGGATCTTTTTTCCAATAACGAACATTTTTCCAAGTATAGCATTCAAGGCTTCACAAGCATGGAAGAAATGATTTGTTGGACGCTGTTTGTGGATGGGTGTGCCCTGCTACATATCTTGGAACACGCCGAGCTCGTCGAACCGCAAAAAATGAATATTAAGGTTGACCAGCTGGTTCTTGTGATGCAGGACGTGCTTTTGTTAGAGAACCAGCTTCCGTACCCGTTGCTGAAGCTACTATGGAGAGACACCAACAAGAGCACGTTGAATGACACCATGAGAAGCTTTCTTCGGTGTCATCATTGGATCACCGGAGAATATACACAGAAGCTGCACACAGCAACGCAATACCCGCCTCCTCCTCATCTTCTCCATCTTCAGCGCACTATCATCCTGCATCATGAAACCCCTCCTGAGGAGACAAATCTGCAGATTCAAAAAAATGATCCAAAGAAAAACAACGACATGGTAACATACAGGTATGGCCGTAGCCACGTTAAGCTATATTTTAAAACTTTCCACAAGGCATACACATATGGGTTTATTCTTATAAATTAATATAATTATCCTTCAATTTTTTTAGTTTTAGTTATTATGAATTTTGAAATTTTGAAAAAGAATTTCTATCACCATTTAGTAACAATGTAGTATGCATCACACTATGTTAGAGAAATTATATTCTCTCTTATCATCGTGCAAAATAAAAGAAATAAGAAAGAGAAAAAGGAGAGAAGAAGTCAAATAGTGGAAAAATAAAGGGACACAGAGAACAAGATGGAAGAGAATTCAAATCATACGTTAACAATTATACATAGTTATATATGTAACACATGATTGTCAAATAGTACTAACTTTTGTTCTTTTTGGAGTGTTAGATCTTCAAAAAAGGTGTATTTTTATATTTATCATTTTAAAAGTTTAAGATAATTTAAATTACTAAGAAAATATGGAGCGTATATCTTGTTTTAGGATGCTAGAAGGTGGAAGGAAAATAGAAATAGAAAGAAAAAATAATAAATATGAATAGTGATATGATGAAAGAAAGAGAGAAAAGAAAAAAAGGAAGTAGAAAAATTCAAAAATAGATGGAGTAATGAACGACTATTTTTTCAATTGTATCCTAATTACATTCATCTAATTTTTAGTTATTTTACATACTCATCATGAAATTAAAGAAAGAGATAAATGAAAATAATAAATGACAAATAAATTAATTAATAATTAAGATAAAATATATAACAGAAATTTAAATTACAATTCTATTAAACATGAGAACTTTACTTATACTTTTTAATTCATGTGTCACAACCTTAAAAGACATGTCAAAAAATAGAAACAGTTACTGGATCATTTTTAAAAACTTTAAAATTTACGAAGATCAAAATCGAAATTTAGGATTAAAATTACACTAAGTTATTTTGTAGGAATTAAAATAGTATTTTACCCTAATTAAAAAATATAGTTGGATAATCATAGAAAAATTATTAGATACTCTAAAATGATTATGAATACGAAACATTGACAAATTAAATTGTTTTAATCTTTCAATAATGGTATAATTTGTCTATCCTAATATATGTTACTCCACCCTTGTATAGGAACATAAAGGAGTTGAAAGCAGCAGGGATTGGACTGAAGACAAGCAAGACGTGTAAGCTAAGTGACATATCTTTCTCCTATGGTTGGCTCTGTTCAAAATTGATTCTTCCAGAGTTCATTGTGGACGACACAACAGCTGCTACTATACTTAATTTAATAGCATATGAGATGTGTCCAGATTTTGAGAATGACTATGGGATTTGCTCTTATGTGTCCTTCTTGGACTCACTTATAGACCACCCTGATGATGTGAAGGCATTGAGATCAGAACGGATTTTGCTCAACTTTCTAGGGAGTGATGAGGAAGTGGCCAACCTCTTCAATACCATAAGCACTGACTTGGTGCCTAACACGGAGAAATATGCCCATCTCAGAGATGAAATCGAGAATCATTACAATAACAAATGCAGGACTTGGTTGGCTCTTGGGTACCATACCTATTTCAGCAACCCTTGGGCCATCATTGCTTTCCACGCTGCAATATTGGGCCTTGCACTCACATTGATCCAAACTTGGTATGCTATTCACCCATAAAAATAACTAAAGATGATCTTGACCAAAGAAATAGCAATAATAATAACCAAACATTAATATGTTTAAGTGTGATTTAATATCACACTGCCATAAATAAATTAATCCTTTGTTTTGTATGATTGGAATTTTCTAAATAAAAAAATTGCTAAATGCAATTGTTGGTGTAACATGATAATTAATTACATTCTTATATGGTAAATAATATATATATGTGTGTGTGTGTGTGTGTGTGTTTATAAATAAAGGATGTAATGATTATAGTGAACTCATTGCATCATAAGTTGACACTTATGCAAAATAGAGGTTCTAAATGTATTATCTATAGATTTGGATCTTCTCTTGTCAATACTTCGCAACATCTCAACCCTTCATTCATAATTACATAGTAATCAAGTATGTATAAGATAGAATATAATGTATGGTCTTGATTTTTGCTAGAGAGGAAATCTTGTTGGAGAGGATCCATGCTACTTTGTTATGAATTTGGATCCTCTCCTGCCAATTTTCCTTCCAGCCAATCATGCAGCATCTCAACCCTTAATTCATCATTACAAATTAAGTAGGAGAGAGAATATAATCTATGGTCTTGATTTTTGTTGGAGAGAAAATCTTACTAGAAAAGATCCATGCTACTTTGTTACGAATTTGGATCCTCTCTAGCCAATTTTTCCTCTGGCCAATCCTGCGACATCTCAACCCTTAATTCATCATTACACAGTAATTAAGAGAGAGAATAAAATATATGGTCTTGTTTTTTGCTTGAAAGGAAATCTTACTAGAGAGGATACATGCTATTTTGTTACGAATATGGATTCTCTCCTACCAGTTATCCCTTTAACCAATCTTGCAACATCTTAACCCATAATTTATCATTACACAATAATTAAGTAGGAGAGAGAATATAATGTAAGGTCTTGATTTTTGTCAGAGGAGAAATCTTGTTGGTGATAAGGGTGGAAATAAGTCAGGCCGCCCGCAAGAGCTTATGGCTTAGCCTACCTCAGGCCTTGATTAGGTCAAGCTTTTTTAGAAAAATAATAAACAATGCCAAAGCTTTTATGAAAGCCTATTTGGCCAAGTTTTAAGCCATTCAAAAAGTCTTTTAGGCTTAACAGGCCAACCTATTTAAATAAACATAAATAAATATTTTTTGTTAGTGTTATTATTATTATACAAGATTTGTTATAATGTATTAAAATCATACATTTATTTATTTTTTAAATGTTAAGCATGTTAACCTACATAAATAATCGAGCTTATAAGTTTATTGGAATATAAATTTATGTCTTATTTAGATGTCTTATTGCAAAATATGTTTTTAAATAAGTTATCATGAATGTCAAACTAGACCTTAAAAATACGTTTATATTGTATAAACAAGTTAGAATCAATTCTTATAAAGCCTAACATACTTATTTTCGCCTCTATCTTGGTGTTAAATTATCTCAAAGTAGGCATTTAGTGTGGAGACTAGTCGTAAGGATTAGGACTCTAACCCTCTACATGATTTATAAATTGTTAAAAAGATACTTTGATAGTGAAAATATAGAAAATAGTAGGAAAGTTTTTTGCTTGTCGAAATGGTCTTTGTATTGTAAAATAATATACTTAAATATGGGTAAATTAAGAATAAGAAATTATTCCCACATAGCTAATAAGCAGGTTATAAAATCTAAGAGTTCGATTCATTTTTCAAAATACAAAACATTATACGTTGTTAAATTGCCATCTCAAATCTCTACTGGCACCCGATAAACAATATTTATAAATAGAAATCTAATGGAGCATATCAATTTTGTAAATCCATAGTCAATTCAAAATAGCTTACTTTTATTTTCTTGGGTACCTGATTGACAAATACATGTATATACAATATGAAAATCAAGGTAAAAGATAATCATTTACTACTACTGAATATATGTACTTGTATCATCATTAACAAACTATTTAACGTGCTTAGTAAAATTTAATATACATAGCTATCATGAAAGTACCAAAGTATTCAAAATAAGCTAGCAAACTCCAATCATTCATATGAACAACTACAACTCCTAAAGGTTAGGATAAGACCTGACCCAACACGACCTCTAACTAAACACATATATACAAAACTCAAACCAAAAATGCCTTAGACATAAACTACCACCCAACATAACAACTATATTAAAAGAAAAGCCTTATGCTACATTAAGGTTACCAAAAAGGTATTTGGCCCTCGGTGGCCAAATTCAGCATCCACTAGACCCTCACGACTGGTTCTCCCATGACACTGCTCATCCATCTAATGCTCAACATTGATCATAAAAAGAAAAGGAAAACAACAACAGAGAGCAGAGTGTGAGGTTGTGGTTGTATAAAAGCAAAGGCAGGAGAGACAACATGCATACATATATACATACCCATATGCTTGCATACATTCAGACACGGGTATTGACATGCACATGTGTGACCATTCATGCATCTCACAAGGAATATTCAGTCCACAAATAGAAAATAATTAACCAATCACAATTTCATCATTCAAGGGTCAGTTAGTCCTAGATGCATGCAGTGGATGATGCCTTAGTCAGTCAATTACTACTACTTATCTTAGTGCATGCTTATGCATAGGGTACCCATTACTCCATAGTAAGCAAATAATGCATCTACCCGTGGATAACAACACATTCCATATAGGAATTGAACAACCCACCCTAAAAAGAGTCCAAGATAATTCCTCAAAGGAATTAAACAACCCATCCTTAAAGGATAAAGCGCGCATTTCCGCAAAAGGATAAACAACTCATCCACGCGAGATCACAACCCACCCAACACGCATCACTGTGCATTCCATAAAGAACCAACAGCTTATTCACGTGGGTTAATGTGTTTGATGTATGAGAGGATTTTATGTCTCTTTCTCTTAGAATTGATGGTGGAATGGATTACTAGCATCATTTGTCATAACTCTTTACACTTCATTTTCACACTCAAAGCACCATATCTCATAATTCAAAGATTCAATGTACTAGCTCTAGACAGAGTTTGAATGACACTACATACTATTAAGAAAATAATCGAATTAACCTTCTTGAAAAGAAAACTATGGATTTCCTACGAAGTCATACTAATAGGATATCCTAAACTCATCTCATATCTAGAAAAAGTAATTAAGTGCATCAAAATCACTACTAAAGTAGAAATAATTTTATAAAAAAACTATATACAAAAGTTCTCTACTTACTCTTTTTCCACCAAACCAATTTTGTAGAACTCCTTACTAAGTTTACATTCACACAAATAATTCATCACACCAAATTTGCATCAACAGAGATAGTCCACTCATTTTATACGATAATATCAATTTTCAAATTCAACAGAACATGGTTCAATAATAAAATCACCAAAAATCACATAGACCTTAAAAAATATCATTCCAGCGGCATTGGAATATAGACACATGTATCTACTATTCTACCAAAGCACAAGTCAAGATAAGGTTTACACAGATCACATTGCATTCCAGGGCACTTGCAGGGAAATTGATTCAGTTGCTTACGCATAAAATTCACTTAGCTGTAGCTGATATTTGTTTCCTATCCAAGTCTTGTGGAGTCTGTTATTAGTGGAATAAAGCTGTAGCTGATATTGTTTAAAGTTCTAGACTTTTCGGTCTGTTAGTTTTTGGACGTTAGGCACTTATGAGTTAGTGGATAATATAGTGGTTTTGTACTCTTAGCTCTATAAATTGTATTAGCTTGTTAGTGGGAAAACGGTATTCCGGCAATAAAAGGTCTTGTCAGAAACATTTTTTTCTTCCGTATCACCACTCTTAACAATAAAGTGGTCCATCAAGAACCACTTTGTTACTGCTTGCATGTTAAGAGAAGTTTCACCTTTATTCCTTGCCTGCAATTTACTTATCGTGCATGAGGAACTAAAGTTTATTCAAATGCAAAAACACATAGCCGACAATCCACAGATCTTATATATATAATTACTTGATTATTTTAAAGGTTTATTTCTCACCGGGCCTTTCCCAACACCCACCAATTCCCCTCTCAACACTACTCAAGCATTATTACTCACAATGGCTGCAGGGAATTCAAACCTTCAACAATGGCTTATGCAGCTGCAAAACGCAAAGGAAAAAAAATACAATCTGGAGGCTCCAAAATTCAACGGGTAGCACATCATCTCCGAGATCGAAAGCATTTTGCCAAGTATTACTCACCGAAGATGGTGTCATTCGGTCCCATCCATTATGGTGCTCCAAACCTGCAGCTAGGAGAGAAGTACACACAAATGTGGGCGGCAACGTACATTGAAAGCACTCGACAAAACCCGCAAACCCTACGCGAAAGGATTGCATTTAACATTGAATACCTGATGAAGGACCTGTTTCACGCGGATCTTTTTTCCAGCAATGACAAGTTTTCCACCTATCGCAATCAAGGCTTCACAAGCATCGAAGAAATGATTTGTTGGACGCTGTTTGTGGATGGATGTGCCCTGCTACATATCTTGAAACACGCCAAGCTCCACGAACCGCACAAAATGAAGGTTAAGGTTAACGAACTGGTTCTTGTGATGCAGGACGTGCTTTTGTTAGAGAAACAGCTCCCGTACCGGATGCTGAAGCTGCTATGGAGAGACACCCACGAGAGCACGTTGATCCAAACCATGAGAAGCTTTCTTCGGTCTCATCATTGGGCCAGCAGAGAAGATCAAGAGAAGCTGTACATACCAACGCAATTCCCGCCACATACTCATCTTCTCCATGTTCTGCGCACTTTCATCCTGCATGACCCCCGTCCTGCTGACCACAGTTTGGTGGGTAGTCGGAATTTAGGCATCGACACGGATGCATACATATGCAGGTATGGCCGGAGCCACGTTAAGCTATTTTAAAACTTTCCACAAGGCGTAAACATGGGTTTATTCTTATAAATATAACTATCCTTCAATTTTTTTTATTTTTTTCTAGTTTTAGTTCTTATGAATTTTAAAATTTTGAAAAAGAATTTCTATCAACATTTAGTAACAATGTAATATGCATCCATACTATCTTAGAGAAATTAGATTCTCTCTAACCATCGTGCAAAACAAAAGAAATAAGAGAGAAATAGAGAGAGGAAGTCAAATAGTGGAGAAATAAAGAGAAATGAGATAGATAAAGAGACGAGAGAGAACTAGAAGGAAGAGAATTCAAATTATATGTTAGTAATTATTCTGAAGTAACATAGTTAAATGTATCACACATGATTGTCAAATAGTGCTAACTTTTGTTCTTTTTGAAGTGTTAGTTCTTCAAAAATGTTGTATTTATCTATCATTTAAAATTTTAAAATAATATTAATTACTAAGAAAATGTTGAGTATATATCTTGTTTTAGGATGCAAGAAGGTGGAAAGAAAAGAGAAATAAAAAGTAATAAACATGATAAGTGATGTGATGAAAAAGAAAGAAAGATGAGAAGAAAATGAAGTAAAAAAAAATTAGACAGAATAAAAATGACTATTTTGTCAATTGCATCCTTATAGTCATCAAATTTTTAGTTATTTTACATACTTGTCAAGAAATTAAGGAAAGAGATAAATGAAAAATAATAAATGAAAAATAAATTAATTAATAATTAAGATAAAATATATAACAGAAAACTAAATTACAATTTTAATAAAAATGAGAACATTAATTATAATTTTTAATTCAAGTGTCACAACCTTAAAAGATATGTGAAAAAATAAAAACAATAACCAGATCATTTTTAAAAACTTTAAAATTTACAAGGATTAAAATCAAAATCAAAATTTAGGATTAAAATTACACTAAGTTATTTTGTAGGAATTAAAATAATATTTTACCGTAATTAAAAAAATACAGTTGGTTAATCATAGAAAAATTATTAGATACTCTAAAATGATTATGAATATGAAACATTGACAAATTAATTTGTTTTAATCTTTTATTAATGGTATAATTTGTCTACCCAATATATGTTACTCCACCTTTATATAGGAACATAAAGGAGTTGAAAGCGGTAGGGATTGGACTGAAGACAAGCAAGACGCATTGGCTGAGAGACATATCTTTTTCCTTTGGTTGGCTCTATTTAGAATTAATTCTTCCAGAGATGATTGTGGACAACACAGCAGCTGTTAATATACTTAATTTAATAGTGTATGAGATGTGTCCAGATTTTGAGAATGACTATGAGATTTGCTCCTACATGTCTTTCTTGGATTCACTCATAGACCACGATGATGATGTGAACGCATTGAGATCAGAACGTATTTTGCTCAACTCGGTAGGAAGTGATGAGGAAGTGGTCAACCTCTTCAATACCATAGGCACTGACTTAGAGCCTGAGATGGATAAATATGCCTGTCTCAGAGTTAAAATCAAAAAACATTGCAAAAATAAATGCAAGACTTGGTTGGCTCTTGGGTATCATACCTAGCTATTTCAGCAACCCTTAGGCCATCATTGTCTTTCATGCTGTAGTTTTGGGCCTTGTCCTCACATTTATCCAAAATTGGTATGTCATTCACCCATCAAAATAACTAAAGACAGTCTTGACCAAAGAAATAATAATAATAACCAGACATTAATATGTTTGGGTGTGATTCACTACGGCACTGCCATAAATAAATTAATCTTTTGTTTTGTATGGTTAGAATTTTGTGAATATACAATTATTGATGTAACATGATCTTATACTTGATTTTAAAAAGTGGCTTTTTATAAACTTATTTTGCAGGTACCATGGTTGGTTTTTCTGGTTACCACGCCAGCTGAGAACAAACATTATTTGCGAACTCATTTTTGAACTTATTTCTATTCATTGGGATTTTTTCTCATTAAAGTGTTGTTTTCAGAGAATGAGGACGAAATTGTTGAGATGAAGGAGGCTTGAAGATTTATTATCTCCTTTGTTTAGTATGTATTTAGAGTGGTTAGGAATTATTTGAATAAGGGTTACTTGTGGCTAAATAAATTTTAATATTTTTTTGTTTAGAATCATTAGTAGCTGCCCGAGTTTTTAGGTATAATGATATGATTTATGTAAAGATAGATCACATTGGTTATTTTAATATGATTGAGGTATTGTTTCAAACCTTTTTGGCTTTTGAAAGTTAATCTTTAGTAATATTTTATTCATGTCTTATTTATGTAACGAAAAGCATTACATTGGGCGCCCACTTTCTTCGAATTTGCAACAGCGCGCTGGCGTTGGGCGTCCACTCTTCAGATTTCTATCACTGTGTTGGCACTGGGTGCCACTTCGCTGGGCACCAAAGCTGACTTGCTTTTTCCCTAAGCTCAAAAGTTGAAAATTGACTCTCTGAGCATCTTGATTTTGTCCATTTTCTTTATTTAGGTTTCCTACATTGATAAACCCAAACAACCAAGTAAAATCATGCCATTTTTAATAAAAATCTCAATAAACACATATTACATGGCATTTCATATAATTAGGTTATTTTCTCATAAATTTTCTTTGAAATAGAACCAAAAATCATATGAATTTACTCTATAAATCTACATAATCTTTAGATTTATCAATCAGTATTTAAGAAACGCATGTGGTGTTAAGCACAAGATACTTGACGCTTACCACGACATTAATGTGCTGACTTTTTTGGGAGCAATAAAAGGCATATTTAAATGTCCCATCATCACTTTTTGACCTAGTTTGAAGATATCTAGGTTTTTGACTTTGTTGTGTCAACTGGAGCTCTCCCATGGCTACATTCACCATCTTCTTTTTCTCATCATGGATTTTTGGCCTATAAATGTCAATGAGTAACTAAACTTTCCTTTGTTGGGGTTGGATGTAACTAAACTAAACTCTCATGTATATTTTCTAAATTATTAATCCATTTATACTTATATTTTTAGTGTTCTTACCTCTTTACTTAATGCTTGTTGTGGCTTGAATTTTATAGCTTGATATTTGTTTGATTTGTGGTTGGAAAACACTTGTTAAACTTGAACTGAAGCCAGAACACCTAATATGTCTTGTATCTAGGAATAAAGCTTGATGTATTAGTCATCTTGAGATCTTCATGCTTAAAATAAGTTCATTTGATAAGCTTACTAAGGAATTAGAAGTTTACACAAGGAACTTAGGCTCTGTTTCTAATGATTAGGGATTAAGAAATTTTGGATTGGTATTAAAAATGAAGTATAACATGGATTGATGCTTTTACATTACATGAGAGGGAGGTTTAGTGAAGCCTAACCCCAACATTCTCCATTTTATTGGTTAAACCTTTTTTCTGCTTATTTGTTAAACTATAAAACCACTAAATAGATATTGCAACTCTATTTTATTTATTTCAATTCAGCATTTTATGTTTTAAAACTTGTTTACAAACCAACAATCTCATGTTTGTTCATTTAGATAGAAATT
This sequence comes from Spatholobus suberectus, assembly GCA_004329165.1. Lineage (NCBI taxonomy): Eukaryota > Viridiplantae > Streptophyta > Magnoliopsida > Fabales > Fabaceae > Spatholobus > Spatholobus suberectus. Next base: position 65,943,536 of record CM014729.1, read on the forward strand.
TTTGTGTTTTATGCTAAATATTGCGTAACTCCTCATAGGAACGATACTTTAACTTATCATTCGACTACTTGCACAAAGCATAACAACAACTAATGTAGAAAGCAGTTTTTTTTTTATATTTAGTTTATTTTCTTTCCTTTCCCTCCCTGTAATTTCAAAATAGACTGACTAGTAAGAATATTCTCAAATAGGCCATTTACAGGTAGCCACAAACAATTAATATATTTTCCAAACATATATACTAATACAAAAAGAAATATACTTTTTATAAACATTCTAAACAAATATAGAATTTTACAAATTGGTAACTTAAAGGAAAAATATTGCCTAATGTTGTCGGATGTCTTGAATATTCTCCTTAAGGAATGGATCTAAATTGTTGAATATCTGCAAGTTCAAATAACATATGATAAAATATTATCTCATCAACTAAAACAAAACTTAATTAACCTAACTTCTTCAAAATTGTATTACCTCCTTCCATGAATCAAGAATATATGCGAAGACAATGACGAGCATATGTCTCATGATGTAATATCCACACTCACAGCTTCCATCTTGTCTTTGACACAACAAATGAATATTGAATTTGAATATAATGAGTACCTATTATAGTAAATATTATAAATTGTAATTGAATGTCGAGTTCTAAAGTATTTACAGGGTCAAAATCCATGTAGGCTTCTTTCTAAATATTGATGGCCAACCCCCAACCTCTAATATCTATCCATAGCTTTATTATAAAAAAAAAATCATGTAAAATGCATTATAGGATTCAAAATTATAAAATATATCATAAAACAAATGTATTAGAAATAAAAGCTTATGAATCAACAATACTCTTAATAGGCAAGTTTGTTAACTTCTTGTGCAACGAACACAATAATATCACAACATTCTACCTTGGAAAAATAATCAACAATTGTCAATGGGCCCTGCATTGGGAAACAATTAGTGACAAGTCACATATATTTTGAAATGACTTATGAACGTGTACTTACAAATTCAAGTAAGGTGCTAAGTAATACTGTTTTCTGCCTTCATGTAGCTTACTTTACAAGTAGGCTAGAACATTTATTGCCTTATTCCTAACACTCTGAATGGAGAGAGGGTCAATGAATCCATATTTATGTGTCCCTTTATTAGTATAAAGGTGATGCATATACTTAAGATATTGAAATAAATGTTAATTATAATAGTTTGATACTTAATTAGTTAATTGATTTACAAATAAAATGTATTTACATCAACCATAATTGTAGTACGGAGATGCAAAGCATTTCGATACAGGGTTCCAACTATATCCTTTTGATAGAGATAAAATAGGATAATAATGGTCTTGCCTATGACATCAAGTTCCAACTGTGGTTATATAAGGTCCCTCCCAATCTTCATAGCCACTACACATAAAAGCTTAAACAAATCAAGTTAAGATTTCGACCTTTTTGGTGGAACATCTTTCTTAGATCTGTCAATATCCTAAAGAACAAAGATAAAGCAAACATGATTAAGTTATTTCAATTGTAAATAAAGAAAGACATAAGTAAGCATTTATTATGAATAACTTGTCTGAAACAACCTTGACAAGTCTTCTCGCCTATAAAATGAAATTATTGGGGGCTTGCTCCACTGTTTGAACTTCCTCAATGGGCACAGGGACTTGAGCATTAGTGTAACACTCTAAGGGGTATTACCATAACTAGGTCTAGATTTCTAAGAACAAAAAGACACAAACTTAAAAAGGTAGAAACAACATGCAAATGTTACTCATAAATATAATTAGATATTATATATGAACAATACAATAAAAAAAAGCATACATGCCTAATACAACTCATCTATCACCCAAAGGTGTCGTACAAAATATAAAGAAGAATACAAAAACACAATGTAAACTAGGCTATGTCTTCTTGCATGTGACTCTAAGCTCCATCTGCACATGTCTTCCTGTATCCTGAAAAAAGGGAAACTTAAAGGAATGAGACATAATGTCTCAGTGAATGCTTTAAGGGTTCTATAGTTAGGTCAGACTCTTCTATTCGGACAACCTTCATCACTTATCTCTCATGGCTTCAGCCTCACTAGGTCTCTCATAATTCTCTATACCTATGGTCGACTCTACACCTTTCAACAGTCAATACTTCCTATTAACTCTTCTCTCATTCTCACAACTGTTATACAAGCTTACTATCTCATTCTCAACCTAAGAACTCATCATCATTACTTATATTTTCTTACCCAAAACCCTCTCTAGTATTTAAACCCTTCATGTTTAGATTTTACTTTTCTTCCTTTTGATCTTCAAAGTTGTCCTTAGAGGTCAAGTCTAAGGCTACAAACATTCTAAAATACTCTTGACACTCCCTTAACACTTACCTTGATACTCGTATGTTGTCCTCTATTACTAGTCTTATACATTTCGATTACGCCATATGGGAATTCACCATTTCTCTATCTCTGTTACAACTATTATTATCTAACTATAACCCTCATAACACTATTCTAGGGTCTAGCCTCACATATCCATAAGGTAGCAAGACAACCTAATTATAAGCATATATTTATTTCACATCCTTTGCCTAATAACTAGACATACACCACATTTTGTTTTATGAAACAGGAACAACAGACATGCATAACGTGATCGTATATCCATAACTTTGACATTTCATCACAAGAAACAATTACATTTTCATATGTGTACACACTACATCAATCGCTCATGAAGAAGGTCACACAGACTTCACATAGTTACAATGTAGCACACTTCAACATATCACACTACAATAAGATGCATATGCATGCTATGTTCCTAAACCACTACTCATGCACATGTAGTACCAACTTAAACTTTTCGAAAAGCAAACTAGGAGTAACATGGCCATAAGAAGCGTCATCGATACCAATGCCTTCGGCTTTCACACCCTCAACTAGTATAATATCCTCCGGTGACTAGTTAGGGTTATCCAGTTTTGTCAGTATGTCCCGGCTCCATGGGATCAACATGGACCATTGAACTTTTCCCAACTGGATAACCCCCAATGCTAGGGTTAGACAACCCATCACGGCCTCCACCAGCCAGATTCCTACATAATTTTCTCATTACATAACTCAAATGTTATGATGCATGGTCACATACAATGCTTACAACTTTTCATAGGCTTTTATCATGAAATATTGGCACAATTTCATATCACACTCAATTTTCTCAAGGTAAATAACAATCACACAATATAAACTCAACAAGGTACAAAGAAAGAAGCAACAATGAGTTACAAATTGCAAAAAGGAGTTTGCAAGCGCAAAAACGGAATAACCAAGGTCGTGACCGTTCGGCGAGCCAAGAGGGCCACCCGACGGGCCACTGTCAAACTCACCCTACCCAACAAGTTTCGTATCCCGCCCGGCCGGTCAGCACTCCTGGCGAGCAATACCGTTGCCCAGTGCCAGCACGGAGTCCAGTTTTCGAAAAAAGTCACCCAACAGCTATCTAACCCCTCCGGGCAAATCTAAGGTATGAATTTTAATTTTTTTTTCCTATTGTCTTTTACTTCTAAATGCTCTAAAATAAATAATTAAATTCTCATTCACTTCTTTTACCTTGATAATTAGTGAATCTAATCTATAAACTCTTCACTCACTCACAATCCCTTCAAAACCCATCAATTCCCTAACTTAGGCATAAGGAAAGGGAAAAGGTAAATAGATAAACAAATCACAACAAAGCTGAGTTCTAGGGCTTGAGTTCTTTGATTTCTATTCCTCCTCTTTCTCTTCCTCTTCTTCTTCTTTTTTTCCTCATTCTCTCTACCTTTTTTCTTCTTCTATTTTATGACGGCTAAACTTAATTTTCCTTCCCTATTCCCTTCTTATAACATGTGGGTGGGTATGTAGCTTAGTGGGCTTTAGTCCCTTATTGGGCCCTAGATGTTCTTTTAGGTTCTATGATAACATTCCTACTAATTTCTAATACTAAGGTGTTAATAACAATAATCATAATAACAACAACAACAATAATAATAATAACAATAAATATAATGACAACAACACAACACAAACATAATACTAATAGTAATAATAATAACCGTTACAACAACAACAATAAATATAATATTAATAATAATAGGAACTATAACAATAAGAAATATAATAACAATAACTCTTAAGGCATCTTTTGTCTAATAACACAAGGGAAGGGTCCTACTAAGAGTTATCTCGTGGTTTATTTTTAATACTTGAAATTTGGGGTGTTACAATTAGCTTCTCGAACCTCTGCAACCACCACCCTCACCTTATTATCCTTTATTCTCTAGTGGTGTATGGTTGACCCTAAATTATATACTTTGCCAATGGCCCCTAAATGGATAGGATCATCAACATACAACTCACACTGATATGGGACATCAGTATTAGTGTCCTCCCCTAATGGATTAGTAGTAGCGCAACTCTTCTTTATGCTCACATGTATAGGAGAATGAGATTCTAATTGGACATTTGTATTCTGCTAAGAAAGACCAAGAGATGTCAGCTCTTTTCTAATCTCCTATCTCAACTTTTGTGTATGCTACTCTTATATACATCAAGCAGGGCCACAAAGAAACATAAAAAGTAGAGTAAGTTTTGCAGTCATAGAATCTACAACACCCTATTTTTCTAATGTATGATTTAGTGTTTTAATAATTAAAAAGTAGAAATTAATATGTGATCTTGGTATTTAAAACGAATTAATAAGTTGTTGTTGATTGTTGTTAATAATTGTTGTTGTGTGGTTTTGGTTTTATGTTTTGTCTTGGAATTCCTATTTGAGTTTAGTGAACTAAGAAAATGTACTTGAGCCAAAGTGAGATGTGTTGCTGGTGTTTGTTTGAGTCGTTGAGGAAAAAATAGTTGAGTTGAGCCAGTTGTGGGGCATGGGGAGTGAATAGAAGGACCATGGGCTTTAGTAGGCCCGAAGCCTTGTAAGGCTCGAGAAAGGTTTTAAGACATTAAACCCCTTTCTCTCTCATTTTCTCTTCCCCCACTTTCTCTCAAACTCTTTCATTCACTCAAACTCTCTCTAACCACCAAATAAGAAGCAAGATTCATAGCCCATCTCATTTCTTTTGGTGAGGAGCATTGTCTTTCTTAAGGATTTGGCTCAAGGGTTCACACTCTCGTTTTCTCTCCTTCCTTAAATTTCAGAATTTTGGAACTCCAAGAGGTAAGGAAAGCTTACTTTCGTTGAATACATGTTGTATGCACATGGTAGTGTAGGTATGTTGCTGTGGTTTGTGTTTGAAAGCATGAATTGGTTGAGTTTTGTGGAAATGTTGTGAGAAATGGGTTTCCTTGAGTTCGAAATTAATTCACGTTGAAATGTTGTATTGATTGTTGTTTATGTTGAGTATGTGGTTGTGGAATATTGTATGGTCATATTCGACCTCTATGGAGTCGATTTGGAGTATTGGGGAGTAGAAAGTCTTGATTTTTGGGGGTTTTCGAAGAGAGTTTTGTTATTACTGTCGGGTATTCGCTGAGCGACCCCGTACATCGCTGAGCAAGTGTTCTTAAATCTTAGAAATGGTTGTAATGTAGGAGGGATTCGCTAAGTGAAATTATATTTGCTAAGCGAGTGTTCATGAAAAATCTGGAAATTTCCCAGATAAGTGTTCACTGATGTTGGTATCCCTGAATGTTTGGAAGCAATTCGCTAAGTGAGTATCTAGCTTGCTAAGCGAATTGAGGCCCTAGAGAGTTATTGCTCTCTGTTACGAGTGGTTCGCTAAGCAAACACTATGTTCGCTTAGCGAGGGGTGGGGACAGATCTTAGCCGCTCTTTGGAGTGGCTGTTCGTTGGGCGAATGGACAACTCGCTAGGAAAAATATGGTTGATAGGAATTTGGAGAAAATCCCAAAAACAAACTCGCTGAGCGACCCTAGTTGTCGTTGAGCAAGAGATTCTAGGAACAATACATTCGCTGAGTGAGACCCATGGTTGCTGAGTGAGAACCTTCCCAGGGGAAAATTGGTCCTCTGTAAGGAAGGCCTTCACTGAGCGAGCACGAGAGTCGATGGGCGGACGTAGTGTTCTGTAGTTGATCAACTTGGAAAGTGTGGTTGTGTGATACATGATTGATAAGGACTTCTAGTGGGAGTCTAAGGTGAGAATTTTGAAAAGGGTGAGTAGAGTGGGAGGTTGCTTAGATAGGATCTCCTCCAGTTGTGTGGTGTAGATGTGGTGGGGCATTTCCACAAAAGGTGTGGGTTACTTAGACAAAACCTCCCCCTTATATTATGTGAGATCTCTCATGAGGTAAGCGTTGCTTGGATAGGGCCTTACCTGTGGACTATAATTGGCTCTGGATTGGGCTTGCATGGTGCTAGTGGATGTTGTTTGGCCACGTGGGGTAGCTGAGGATGAACCCCATGCCATGAATTGTATTGATATACATAGTTATATTATATGTTAATTAGTTGTGGTTGATTTGATGTGGGGTTGTGATACATGCATTCATGCATAAGTTGGCAGCTGAGGTAGCTGACGATGGACCTCATGCCGTGGTATAGGCAGGCATGTAAGTTGGATGGTTGACCAGAGCTGTAGCTCAGACGGGCCTCCAACCTACTGCTGGATGAGACGTGGAGCAGCTGATGATGGGCCTTCGGAAATGAGTGGATGGGCAATTTCGCATAAGGCCAAGGTAGTGCAAGCCTTATGTCGCGGTAAGCCACCACCCACATACACTTATCCTAACAAACCACTAAGATTATCTGCAGATCAGAGTTGGCAATCCCTAAATGGTGCTTGGACAGGCCATGGTAGGGGGTGAGACCTGGTTGATCGCCCAAGATGTTGTGAATCTCTCGAGAGTCGTGTCATCATACATTGACATAGTTGTGGTGAAATTGTTGTGATATAAGGTACATAGTTGAGAATGCTAGCCATGTGAATGTATGTTATATATACATATGAATGTGAATGTTGAGGATTGTGGTTGGTTTGGTAATTATATATTATATTGTTGATTTAGTAAGCTTACCCTTGCCTTGTGTTTCTGTTGTGGTTTTCCTGTTGCCATTGTGTGTCGGTGTGACTGTGATGATCACGTCATTTTGGCGTGGGAGCAGATGGTGGTGCTGTCGTAGATCTGGCTTCCTAGAGCTAAGGATGGAGCGGTGGGCTGGAGCTGCTTGGCTTAAGGAGCCAAGCTTTTGTCCTTTTGTTATGTAATTTGGTTTATTCCTTGATAGGGTTGTATAGTGTGACCAGCCATAAGGAGTGCGTTTGTATCCCCCTCCCCTGTTGATACATTTGTATATTTTGTTAGATAGCCCTGGTGTTACCCCTTATTTCTTTTGATTTTGAGAAAGTTATTATAAACCTATGTACAGTGGTTGCATAGGAGATAGATGAGTCTCTCAATATGTACATGTACTTCATTTATATGCATGAGATGATTTTAAATTATATTCATATAATTAGAAGTAAGACTAGTAGTGTTGTTCAGTAGCGGTGGTTGGGTCATTACAGAATCAATAGGCAGGAGAGTAAACAACATATAACAACTTGTATTCTCTGTCTTAGCTACTTCTCAAGTTGTTGTCATATTTGATCTCTGATGGCCTCCAACTATTCGCTGCTGACAACTCCTAACGTAGGGCCATGATGGGAAGGTGCTCTAAAGTACTACTGAATACACATACCTTGTTTAGTAGCATGGACACGGCCAGGGTGTTTTGGTTGCCCGATGGCAGTAGTCAAGGTATCTTTACGTCTTTAGGGAACAAAGGTTCCTTGTAGGGATGGTAAAAAAACCCAAGTTCGCAGATATCCACGAATAAAATCCACCAGGATAGAAAATGGGTACTTTAAATGGATACCCGCAGATACTCTAAACGGGTATATCCGTTACCCGTTTATTAACGGGGCGGGTATGGGTATCATGGTACCCGTACCCGTAGATACTCATTACCCGCAATTATATATTTACTTAAATACCCTTATATATTAATATAGATAAAATTACATAAATTTATTCAAAATTTTCAAAACAATTGTTCATTACAAGAGAAATCTTATACAATTATATTACAAGAGAAAAAGAACATAAATTTGTGAGCATTTAAACTATATATTTTTTAGAAAAATTGTTAGAATAATTAAAATTTATATTCAAAGTGATTATTTTAAACAATAACTCTTTAATTTATAGATTTAAATTTATAAATTCAAAGTGATATTTGCAACACTTTATAATTGTCCACAACACATAAAATAAATTTGTTATTATTTTTATTTTTAAAAATATCCGCGGGTATCCAACTAACAGATACCCACACAGGTAACGGGGCAGGCACGGGTAAGGATTTTATTCAGTGGGGCGAGTAGCGGGTAGCTACTACCCGTGCCCACCCCACCCTGTTGACATCCTTAGTTCCTTGAGTGTTTTGCTCAACCATAGAATCCTACAAAACACAAATTCACAAACATGTGTAAAAAAGCGAATAAGCTTGTTATAATTACAATTAAAAATGAATATTTACTTAAAATCTTCCTCTAATGTATACTCTCCTAATTTTTTTTGTCAGGCTCTATTCCATGTATCATGTTGTGTGGATGGAAATGAAGGATCAACAATAGAAGCAGGATCAGATTGGGATGCCTATTAACATTATTTCAACTTTTCTCATATCATGTTCTCGTTAAGCTTGTCATAGCCCCCACAAGACAATTTGTGGGGCAGACATTCTTTTTCTAAATCTCCTGTACCTTTTTTTTCCTTTCTCCTATTATAAATAATATGACAATACATTTAGTTAAAATAAATAAATTTCTTTGGTCAAGTTAAAAACTATAACTCCACATAAACTACCTGAAAGGCAAAGTCTAGTCGACACTAAATAAACCTCTACCACATCTCCTGATCAATGAACGAATATTGGTCACAAGGATTTTGTCCTTAAGATGCCCATATATGTAATAACTAGTGAGTTGAACTTAAATGACCACCAACACTCACTTGCATATGAAATCCATTTTGTCTTCAGTAAGGTGGTATTCAAAACATCATAGGTTAGTTACATAACACAAGAAAATAGAAGAGTTAGTGTTTCATATTTATATGGTTAAATGTAATAAATACAAACATAGAGGGTAAATGTGAAATACCATGATAGTTTGCCAAATCTGATTTTTCACACTCTCCTGTATGTGGTCCCAGTCCTCAATGAGAATACTAACTTTGCTTTGACCAAAGGGGCCACAAACTATTGAACTTGTCACTATTTAACCCTAAAGCTTTGCTAGTTTGGTGATCAAATCCAATGGGTATCGTCTGATCACCACTACGGCCAAGGGTCAACTTTCTCAACCATGTGGCATGTCTACCATTTTTTGGGCTAGACTGACCATTCAAACCTGCCTTGTGAAAGAAAGGCGCTTGATGGATCATCCAGGTGCTTGTTTAGATAAAAAATAAATAAAGGTCAGTATGAACACAAATAATAAACATAACTAATAAATATCAACATAAACATAAATTATAAATCATTAAAAATCCTTCCCTTGCCAAAAAAGGCACAAAAATCTCGTGCATGCTTTCTTTTAACATTACGTCTTGTCATTCTTTGGGGAACGAAGGGCTTACTACCCTTCCTTTCCCAAAAGATACCCTTACATTCATACATACTCTTGACTATCACACTTGGTTCATATATGGGGATTGAGGAAAGCATATAGCAATTATGGCAATTAAATAAAACATTGTGCCAAGCATATGTCATCTTTTAAGGACCAAAGGGGTTACCGCCCTTCTTTTGCCAAAGGAAACTTCTCACTTTACATACATGAGCATCACATATCATAGTTCATTCATAAATAGGAATGGAGAAAATCATATAATAAGGATAACACTTATACATATACATTTATAAATGTATACTTTCTTATCAATATTACTCTTATGTCAGCTTTTAGGGACCAAAAAGGTTGCTACCCTTTTCTTGCCAAAGGAGACCTTTCAACTTTCATACATAGGTATACATATCACATTTCATTCATAGATAGGGATGGGGAGATCATACAATAGTCATGATAGTTAAATAAAATAAATATAGTTTTAGTGGTCTCACGCTTAGCACTAACATGGTCACTTTAAACACGCTAGGCCTTGGCACTTAGAGCACTCAAGTGCGCTTAGCGCATAAAGGTCGCGCTTAGCGTGGTTGCGCAAGGCCTCCAAACTTGCTCTCTAGAGTTTTCACGCTTAACACAAGATAGGTGCACTTAGCATGCTTTAGACACCTTCTATAGACTGTTAAGCGCTTAGCGCAAACTTGGTTGTGCTTAGTCCCATTACATGGAGCCTCAACCTAATGGTTATAGAAGCTCACACTAAGCGAGCTAAAGGTGTGCTTAGCACAGATCGTTGTTTTGTAGATTGCGAGAATAAGGTTCTGTGATCCTAGAAAGCCTTTCAATGCTTCCCAATGCAGTCAAACATGAAGTCACATACACACATTGATTAAGTAAGCTTCTAAACATCAAACCCCCATTTTAAATCCCATTAATCGCTCAATCATTCAATAAAAACTTAACCCCCCATCAAACCCTAACATAATAATTCATACAATAATAACATTAAAGAAGGAGCAATCAAGAAGATATAACGGGGAACAGGAAACATGCTAGGGGTTACACTCACCTTAGGTTTAACAAGGGCCTTCTACAAGTGACTCAGTTCTTTTCTCTTCTTCTATTCTTATCCCTTCTTTCTTATCCCATTTTCCTTCCTTATCCAAGTTAAGTGGTAAATGTATGAGATTGGCTTAGGATTCATTAACCTAATTCCCTATTAAGCCCCGGTGGCCCATTCCCTTATTATTATGGCCCAAGCTCAATAATATACCTAGGCCCTCTTTTATACCAATCACTATTATCTAATTATGCTTAATTAAATATTTTATTATTTTGGGTTAAGAGCTCAGCCCATTTATGCCCTAATCACCCTTTCTTGGATCCCCTATAAGTTTAAGCCTGCTACCTACAAGGTGGAATATAATATTTAATTTTAGAATAAATTACATTGATACTCCCTGAGATTTTTTTAAATTGCACAAAACTCCTTGTTTTTAACATTTACAACAACCTCACTTATAGAGCTACACAGTATAATGTTTTTCAAACCATTAAAGGGGTTAATGTAATATATAAGGAGTGTCAGTATAATGTTTTGAAAACAATTAAGAAGGTTAGTGTAGGGGTAAAAAAAAAAAGGGGGTATTGGAAGAAATTTGACGAAACCTCAGGGAGTATTTGTAATGACCCACTGTCGCTACAATACTACTTTACAATTTTCTTAGTATATCATTTACAACCATACATCATAAACAAATATTTAATCCTCCTTATTTTCACCATGTATAGTATATACAAATATATATATATATATATATATATATATATATATATATATAAATACAAATGGCAACACGCCACCAAAATACAATTCAAAATGGAGGAAAATACAAAAAGAGATTCCCTAAAGCTGGTCAACTATACATTAAACCATAAAAGAAATCAAAAGAACGTCCAAAAAGATCTACCCATAAAAGGGCCTTCTATCTTCTCCAATGGAGACCTCCTTCATCAATAGTGGGAAGCTGGATCTGCTGAATATATATATATATATATATATATATATATATATATATATATATATATATATATATATATATATATATATATATATAAATACAAATGGCAACACGCCACCAAAATACAATTCAAAATGGAGGAAAATACAAAAAGAGATTCCCTAAAGCTAGTCAACTATACATTAAACCATAAAAGAAATCAAAAGAACGTCCAAAAAGATCCACCCATAAAAGGGCCTTCTATCTTCTCCAATGGAGACCTTCTTCATCAATAGTGGGAAGCTGGATCTGCTGAAGCTTCACACTCTGCTCTCATGCCAAAAGACGTGATCATCACAGTTACAGCAACATACAACAACAACCAGCAACAATGGCAACCACAACAAAACAAACAGCAAAGCAAGGGTAAGCTTACGTAACAAAACAAACATATAATAGACAAGGTTCATTTCATAAAACCCTCAACATATAAACACAAAATCAAATTCACAAAAGAATAAGTTTCCACAAAATCACTACACCACACACCATGCTTTCAACATCAATATGTCAATGCATGAATGACACGACTCTCGAGAGATTTACTATATTTCGGGCAATCAGCCAGGTCTTACCCCTTACCATGGCTTTCCAAGTACCATTCAGGGATTACCAAAACTTTGATCTACAAATAAGCTTAGTGGTTTGTCAAGATATGTGAATGTGGGTGGTGGCTTACTGCGACATAAGGCTTGCACCGCCTTGGCCCCCTATGGAATTACCCATTCACTCATCGCCAAGGCCCATCTTTCCGACCCTACGTCTTATCCAAGCACTAGGTTGGAGGCCATCTGAGCCGCAACTCTTGTTAACCAGCCAATTTACATGCCTACCCACACTCGGCTTAAGGCCCGCACAACCTCAGCCAACAACATATACATGCAAATACAGGTATCACCACAACATCAACTCAATCACAACAAGTCATCAATATCCACACACACACATATATATATGTATGTATGTATGTATATGGCAACACAACACCACGTGACCTATTTAGCACCACCTGTGGTCCAACATCACTACCAACTCCATGTAGGCCCAATCCAGCCCCATGCATGGTCAATAGGTAAAGCTCTATCCAAGCAGCACCCACCTCATGAGAAGTCTTACACGTCTTAGGTGAGGTCCTATCTAAGCAACCAACACCCTCTATAAGAGATTCTCACTATCACAACACATTACAACTAGTGGAGGTTCTACTTGAATAACCTTCCACTCAACTACCACTTTCTTACTAATTCTCACACAACTTAATAGAATAATATGTTCGCTCAGTGAGTACCTTCCATATAGAGAACACACTTTCCCTCTCGAAGGTTCTCGCTTAATGAGTATAAGTCTCACTCAGCGAATACAACTCCAGAGATGACCCCCATTCTCTGTACCCAGGGTTCTCGCTCAGCGACAACAAGGGTCGCTCAGCGAATTCAAGCTTTCATCTCCTTTTTCGCTCAGTGAACATGAGTGTTGCTCAATGAGTAGCCACTCCAAAGAGCAGCCAAGTCTCAACTATGATCCTCGCCCAACGAACATGTTTTTTGCTCAGCAAGATACTTACAACAAAGAGCAATAACTCTTTAGGTCTCCAATTCGCTTAGCAAGCGCAGGTTTCGCTCAGCGAACTTCCTCCGAGCACTTGGTACCAATCATCCCTCACCTAACGAGTATTCTACTCGCTCAGCAAACCACTTTCTAAAAATTTTCCAAAATTCTTATGGTCACTTGCTCAGCGAATCGATTTTCGCTTGGCGAATTTCCTCTTTCCTTACTCATTCATCTTACATCAAGAACACTCGCTCAGTGAGGTTCGAAGTCAGTGAACGATTCTCTTTGAACAAAAACCCAAAATCTAACCTTTTCACTCATCCTTACTCTAATTTAGCTCAGCCAAAACCCAACAGATTCAGACAACATCCAAAATCAATATATTCAATAGAGTTTTGCAAACAAGCAATATTCATCAACAAATTATTCAAAATTTAAGCAAAACCCATTTCAACACAAAGTTCCACGGAATTTCAAACTAATCAGTTTTCAATACAATCTAATGTAATAATCACAATTAACCACAGTCAACCAACAAGATTACAACTCAAGTAAGCTTCCCTTACCTCTAAAAGTTTCCAAATCTGGATTTAGGTTCCTTGAGAATTGGGTATCCTGAGCCAAAACCTTCTAAGAATCAATCCTTCTCTTACCAACTCACTGAATTGAGCTTGGAATCCTTCAACACCCTTAACCAACTCAAGAGATTTAGAGAGATATATAGAGAGATGAAGAGAAAAAAGAGAAATGAATGAGAGAAAATGAGAGAAACTCTCTCTCCCTCTCTCCTTTAATACTTTGACCTTCTGGAGCTCTCACACAAACTTTGGGCTAACTAAGGCTCATGACTCATCAAACCACTCCTATATCTTATAACTGGTCTAACTTAACTGTTTTCTCTCAAAAGTCCAAAATTGCACTCACAACACATCCAATTGGCTCAAGCACATATCTCAAGTTTCCTAAATTCAAACCGGTATTTCAAACAAACAACACCAAACCATCATTGTACACACAATTCATGCACAACAACAATTCATTTATTTCTTTTAATTAGCCAGATTATATATCTAATTTCCACTTTTTAATTGTCAAAACACTAAATCATATATTAGAAAAACACAGATATTACAATGTTAGTGTAATTTACTCTTAATTTTATAAATAACCTAAATTTTAGGATGTTACATTATGCACAAGATAACTATCTCACACACAGCTTTGATAGCATGACCATACACAAAGATCTAAACTTAAATTTAAGTGGCGAGGAGCTATATAGAGATAAATTAAGAAAAACTACTAGGGGAATAAAAGAATTGCACTTACCCAATTGCGAAAATGGCGAAATCACAACATAAACATGATGATAGGTTCAAACTTTTGAAGAACACGCAAAGGAAGAAAAAAAAAGAGCAATTAAGGGAATGACAAAGTAGTTAATGAATGATGGTGGCAAGAAGGTGATATTCTATGTGGCAGAGAATTGCATACGAAGTAGAATAATGTAGATGGAGTAGATTCTAAGGGCTTCAACAAGTGTTATCAACAAGAGAAGAAAAGTGAATAAGAAGTGAGTCCTCAAAAATTATTTTTATTTATGATGACTTTGAAGATATATAAAACTTAATAAATTTATTATATAAAACGATTTGTGATAATATATATGGCATTACATTTCAATCAAATTCAAAAAAAAAAACCCAATAATATTTATTATAATTACAATACTCTCACCATTTTCAATCATTCTCATTTTTTATTTTTATATAAAAAATTTAATTAAAATACATCAACATATATATATATATATATATATATATATATATATATATATATATATATATATATTTTAACATAAACATCAAATTCTAAATTATCATTTATGCTAAGTTTAGTGATTTTATAATACTTTGATTCGTTTCTAAATCCTTTGATGTATAACAAATTTTCTTACTTGATGAGTACCATTAATAATTTTCACATGGCTAAAATGTGGTCTAAGAAATACTTCAATAGATTGAAAGTAGTAGTTAGTTGGCCCTTGGATTGATTACATTATGAACTTGATCCTTGTGTATAATTCGATGATAAAAGGAAATTAATTGTGGATTTATTTGCTTAGAAAAAGAGAAGAGGAAGATTGCGAGGATGAGAATACCTCATCAACAAAGAAGTGGAGGAAGAAATATCGAAAAAAAAAGAAACGGAGGAGGAAAAAATGTGGCTAATCTGTTCCAAATTATAGTTCAAAAGTTTATTTTTACAAATAAACAACACAATAAATTTAATATTATTGACAATATAAATATAATATATATATATATATATATATATTATTTATTAATAAATATGTAAATATATTTTTAAACCAAACACATTTTTAATATTTTTATTTTTCTAAAATAAAAAAATAAAAAGTCAAACTAAAAATGTTCTTTAAATATTAAAAGTTTGAAAATAAAAATTATTTTTCAGAAAGCTAAAATCTCTCCTTGCGGCCTGGCCACCTCACTCACTCACTCACTCACTCAGTGCCCACTGACTACTGTTGCACCTGAGCTTGTTACGTGTGAGCAATCCACTAAGTGGTGACCTGCGCGAAACTCTAACTTGTGGGAGTCAAAGGAAAGAGGCATTCATTCCACTTCACATCTCATCTCGCATCCGCTGAACCAGATCACCATTCCAACATGAGCGGTAACCTTTTCCATTTCTATTTCTCTCAAATCTCAGATTCATTCATAACAACCCTTTCTCTGTTTGGCGATTGCAGCTCTTGCTTCTTCCAGCCTGTGGCTGGCTCCAAACCCCAGCAAAAGATGGGGCGAGCTCTTCTTCCTTCTCTACACCCCCTTCTGGCTCACCCTTTGTCTCGGCATTGTCATTCCCTTCAATCTTTACGAGGTTTGACCCTTTCTACCTTTTACATTTCTTTCCGAATAAAACTAATAAACTATGAATAATGCAATTCGCTTTTAAGTTTTAATTATGGGTTTGAGAGGGAACAACGTGATGGTACTTGGCAGAACTTCACAGAATTGGAGTATTTGCTTATCGGATTGGTCTCCGCTGTTCCTGCTTTCGTCATTCCAATGCTGCTCGTTGGAAAGGTGTGTGTGCTCAATTATTTACCTCAAAATGGAATGCTTATTGGTTCCTAGTGATTTATTTTATGAATTGATGCCTCAACAAGTATTTGCTTCTCCGTTGGGCTTCACTTTGTTTTTGTGCTTATTTTAACAAGATCTTATGTGGTGGTGGCGTTTATCATCTTTAGTACTGACTCACTCAGAGTCAGAAAACGCTTATCTTCTCTTCCTGCTGATGTAGTCAGTGTGAACAGAGAGTGTTGTTATTTATTTCTTTTTATGATATCAAAATTTGCAGGCTGATAGAAGCATTTCTTGGAAGGATCGTTATTGGGTCAAGGCAAGTGTTTTTATGGGGTAAAATTTTCCAATGTTGTTGTATTGTATTATCAGTTTAGTTACAATAATGTGTATATTGTTTACCACACTAACTGCAAAAAATATATTTCAATGAGTGACAGTAAGGTAATTCCATTTCGCAATTGGTCTTCTTTACCCCTCTAGGTCTAAAAATGACTCCTGACTTGGTCGAAATTTGGAATTGCAGTCCACAGGAGTATCAATAGGCCTAACATTCATCAATCTTGTTTCTTCTAAAATATTCATTGCATACTTCCTCTAAGAAATCACGATACTATTCTTAGATTTTGCTACATTTATCCCCAAGAAGGAACGAAGAATACCAAGATCTTTTGTTTGAAAATGGTGACAAAGATGTTGGCACTGCAGTAATTTATTTATTTGGTAATCTATGTAATGCCATGCTGATCACTACCGGTAATGACAATGTTGTCTACATACACAACTAAGTAAATGCACCTTGTGGTTGAATGGTGATAGAAAACTGAGTGACCAACTTCAGTATAAGTCATGCCAAATTGTTGAACCACAATGTTGAATTTGTTAAAGCATGTCCTAGGAGATTGTTTGAGAGTTGAGACCATGTAAGGATTTGTAGAGATGACAAACTAGTTCAGATTTGGAAGGGAAAATATCCACGAGGTTGCTCCATGTATACTTCTTTCGTGAGATCACCAAGGGAAAATTCTTAATATCCAACAGATATCAAAACCAGTGTCAAATAGTAACCCAAAGACAAAAATAATCTAATAAAATTCATTTTAGCCATAGAAGAGAAAGTGTCACCATAATCTAAATTTTGCCATCAAGCCCCACCTTCTCTATGTAAATCCACCTGCAACCAACAACAAACTTCCCTGGAGGAAAGGGAATGAGGTCCCAAGTACCATGGTTTTGAAGTGCACATATATCATCAATCATGGCTTGTCACCAACCAAGAAGAGCTAAGACATCATTTGCATTCTTAAGGATAGACATAGAAGACAAGGAAGAGAGACTAGTATAATGTGTAGGAGACAAATGGCGATAACTCAAAGTAACATAGTGTGGAGAAGGATTATGAGTGTAATGTATATCTTTTTGGAGTGAAATGGGAAGATCAGTCTTTGGAGGTAGAGTTGAAGGAAACAAAGTAGTTGACTCCAGAAGAGAGTAGGAGGGGCCCCGTCACTAGCCAGTGGGTGAGTAGAAGGATGTTGCACTGTAGAAGGCATTGAGGAGGCGGATCTTTTGGAACTTGAGACATTTCTGGTGAATGAAAGTGTACAAGGATAAGAGGTAGAGGTGAGGAAGAAGAGACAGACTCAAAAGTGCCTGGTGAGGAAGCAAATAAAGGGACAAATTCAGAAGGTAACATCAATTGAGATACAGTAACGACAAAGGATCGAAGAGTAACATTTATACCTTCTGAGCAAATGTAACCCGAAATGATACATTTGTGAGAACAAGCTGATAGTTTGTTGAGCCCTGGACTAAGGTTATGAGTGAAACATGTAGATTCAAATCGTGAGAAGGTAAAGGTTGTAGGAACCAATGAGGGTATAAGATGGAGTGAGGTATTTTGTTGTTAAGAACAGAAGATGGCATTCAATTGATAAGATAAGATAAGATAACAAGCAGTAAACATAGCATAACCCCAAAAACAATGAACATTACCTTGGAGTAAGTGTCTGAGTGGTCTCAACAATGCATCTATTTTAATGTTCAACAATCTTATTTTGTTGAGGGCTATGAGCACAAGATATTTGATGAAGAATGCCATGTAAAGCCATAAATGATTGAAATTGTTGAGAGAGATATTCATGGGCATTATCATTATGTAATATCCAAATGGGAACACCAAACTGAGTTATTATTTTATTATAAAAATTTTGAAAGATAGAAAACAACTTGGATCGATCTTTCTTTAAAAACATCCAAGTACAATGAGAATAGTGATCAATTAAAGTAACAAAATATCTTAACCCTAAAGTGGATGCAATTCGACTAGGATCCCATACATCTGAATGAACCAAAGTAAAAGGTGATGTAGCTCGACACTTGACACAACTAAGAAAAGAACTACAAATATGTTTACCTAGCTCACAAGACATAGTGAACAATTTAGAAAGACTCAACACCAATTGTTGTATCCTTGGCAAGACTAAGATGACCCAATTAAGAATGGATGAGAAAAGGAGAATCCACCACCGAACTAGCATGAAAAAAGATGTAGAGTTAATAAAGGCTATGAGACTCACATCCTATGCTAATCATTCATCCCAAACTTTGGTCCTCCAGTAGAATAAAATCTTTAGTGAAAAGAGACCACACAATCAATAGATCGGGTTAGATGACTAATGAATAATAAATTGAATGGAGACCTAGGAACATAGAGGACATTGTCAATTGAAAGAGAGGAAAAGGGATGGACAACACCAATGCCTTGAGATTGTGTTTGAGATGCATTAGCCATAGTGACTAAAGGTAAATTACCAGAAGTAGAAAGATTAGAGGAAAGGAACTTATTTCTAGTGATGTGATCTATAGTCCCAGAATCAAGAACTCATGAACCAAGAGATGTAGAGTAAGAGACACCAATAAAGGAATCACTTGTGTGTACAATAGAGGTAGTGGAATTGGAGGTTTGATGTTCCTCATACCATCAAAGGAAATCAATGAGGATAGGCTTTGGTTTTTGAGTATCAGATATTAGTGTTGCAGAATCAAGAAGAGCAGGTAGAGCAGTGTGTGTGACAGTGGAAGCTCTAGGAGGGCAGCTGTGTAGGGCATTACATCGATAAATGATGTGTCCAACTTTATGGCAATGGTCACACTTGGGATGTGATTTACCTTGCTTGTGGGGTCAACCATGGTCAGTTGGTCACCCCTCTGAGTCTTTGAGAGACCAAGGCAGAGGAATCAACAATAAGCATGTCTATATTAGAATAGGATTTGGCCAGCACACGCAGCAAGGTGGACTTGGCAGAGTTCATAGTATGTACTGTGGGAGAACCCAAAATCTGATGACGAACCATAGAATACTTTGTAGGTAACCCATGCAAGGTCAACAATATAAATTTTGATCACTGTTATAG
The DNA here is from genome assembly GCA_004329165.1 of Spatholobus suberectus. NCBI lineage: Eukaryota > Viridiplantae > Streptophyta > Magnoliopsida > Fabales > Fabaceae > Spatholobus > Spatholobus suberectus. Next base: position 65,963,289 of record CM014729.1, read on the forward strand.
TTCCTTAGTAACAGTAGCGATAGGGGACAAGAGTTCATTAAAGTTGTGGAGGACACCACTTAGTTTACCCAAATATTTAGACATCAGACTATCAAGTCTCCAAGGGGCAATGACACTCGTGAGGTTTTGGCAAAGGCAAACCCGATAAAGGCGTTGAGTGTGTGAAGAGCTTTACCCTACTCCCAAACAAATTCCCATGTCTCATGAGAATGAAAAATTTGCTTTAGAGACGGATGACTAGTGGATTTGGTGATGCTACACAGCTGGCCATCAATCTTATTACACTTAGAACGATCATTTTCAGATTCCTCCTTCACAGTAAGGTGGTCAACATAACCTTGGCTCTTAAGCCAAAGTTTGATGTTGGATGCCCAAGTATAATAGTTGCTCCCATCCAACTTGTCAGTTGAGAGAGGAGTACTAACATAGTTGGTGAAAATGGGAGTATCAGCCTTGGGAGGGATGCACCACCAGAGGCCTAAAGGCACAACAATTAGAGAGAAACGACAGACAGAAACAGTGCACATGTGTGTGTGTGTGCAAGCTCTGTTTGCCATGAAGGGTTGGGGGCTGGCTAGTCTTGAGATGACACTCTTGATCTTGGGGCTGGTGACCAATGGGCGGCCAGTGGTTAGTGATGGAACTCACTGGAAAAGGGAGAAAGCAACAATTGGAAGGGGAAACACAATCAGAAAAAGAGATGGGACTGGAAACCAGAGAAGCATGATTTTGGGGAAAAAATTTGCACTAATAAACAGTGGACCCACTGGATGGTTAGGGATTAGGGTTTCTTTCATCAGGCTCTAGATACCATATTGAGAGAGAAAGAAAATGAGAGACACATGATGAATTCCATGGGTGTCAATTACACCATGGAGACTATTATATACAATAGATGTCATAAAGACAAAAACTACAGTTAGCTTAATTATCATGATTACATAATAATATATATCCACACAATTACCCTATTTACATTATTTGTAACATATTTTAATACTTATTTATTTATCTTTTATTTATGTGTTATCTGAAAAAAACGAATGTTACTTACTGCTCTGCAATCCTTATTATGGATCAATTTAATTATAAAACATATTTGTGTTTAATCAGTTAACCTACTCACAGCCTAACATTTACATATTTAATACTGACAGGCCAGTCTCTGGATAATAATCTTCAGTTATGTTGGGAATTATTTCTGGACTCATTACTTTTTCACAGTTCTTGGTGCATCTTATACCTTTCCATCATGGAAAATGAACAATGTAAGCCAGAAACCTATGAATTATCTTACTGAGACCACATACTCTTTATTAAATTTCTCTATTTGGTGGTGGCAGGTACCACACACAACATTCCTCCTCACTCATGTTTGCTTCCTGTTTTATCATGTTTCATTGAACATGACACTGCGTCGATTACGGCATTTTATTGCTGATTTGCCCGAAAAAATCCAATGGGCTGCTGAAGCTGCATGGATTCTTGCTCTTGCTTATTTTATAGCATACCTGGAGACGCTGGCTATTTCCAATGTATGTTGTAATAAAACATTCTGCTGGTTTTTTTTTTTTTTTCAATTTTTGTTTAGTCATGTGTTTTTTAATATTTTCATGGATTAATTCTTAATTTTGAGGTATCAAAGCATTTAAATTTTTGGTACTCCTTGTTATTCAAGTTTATCTGACATCTTATTTATAAAATATATAGTCCTGAAACCTAACCCCAACAATTTCAGTTTCAACGCAATTGTACAAGTCAAGGAATAAGCAATTTTTTACTTCAATTTTTCTTGCTTTTTTTGGATCATGGCTCCTCCATCTCTGCATTATGTTAGGCGATCTGTATTATACTTTTGTCCCACATTGTTTTCTTTTAATTGAAATTTCCCTATCTTCAAGTAGATATCCTGATTTCCCTTCCCAAAATTTCTTGAATTGTTATGGCACATGCTTTCACATATTTGTTTCGCATTTTACACTTGTCTTTTGATACAACAACAAAACTTTTTTACTACTAGGCAGGATCAGCTATATGAATCAAATAACATCAATGCCTTTTGATAGCTCGAGATATTTTGTTAGTCATGACTCATGAATTGTTTTGAATATTTATGTTGATTGTATTAGCTTTGAGGCATCATAGCATTTAGATGTTCCTTATTCTTTGTTGTTTAAGTTTTTCCAAGGTTTTATTTATTATGACAATCATCCCAATCCAAAGGCTAAATTTCTTATTTGAGTTTGAACATGTGTATATGCAATTTGGAATCTACACGAGTCAATTTGGTTACTCTATATTGAGAATCTCACTCTGTATTTAACTTTTGCATTGGTTTATTTTCCAGTTAGTTGTTTTATGTCTTTATTTGTCTCCTCCTCCTTTCTTGCTCTTGTTCGTTACTTCTTTTTACTTTTTTGGTAACATATCTGTTGCCTAAATTTTTTCTCTTGCTTTTTTTGTGCTGTGGAAACTCCATCTCTTAGATTTATCTGTCAAACCATCTTAGACATTTCTCCCTTATTTTTTTTCTTTTAATTTGAAATTTCCGTATCTTTTTCCTATCTTCAAGATGATACATATTTTCGTATATCAAGATGATATCTTGTCTTTTGATAACTCTAGATTCAGTATCAGTGAGCATGGCACACACAGAAGTACCATTATGCTTAAGGTTGATGGTTATATTTTGACCCCGTAAGGTTTATAATTCTAGATGCACTTATAAATGACTTTAGCTTTAAGTTCTTTTTTTTTTTGTTAGTTTTCCCCCTCACATGTTATATAATACTGTGCCTACATCTTCGTGAAATTTTGTACTTTCACCTAATCAGCCAAGCCAAAAGACAAGTTCCCTAGTTTTTATATTTTTCTTCTTAATCCTCAATATGACAATAGTCACAATACAAAAACATATATATCTTTCAGCGCATATAACCCTGGATATCATTTGAAACTATATCACCCTGCAGTTGACCTTCAATATGAAATGCATATTCTTGAGAATAATGCTATGCATTGGATGTATGCAGTTCCCTTATTATCAATTCGTGGATCGGGACTCTATGTATAAAGTTGGATCTTTGTTTTATGCCATATACTTTATTGTGAGCTTCCCAATGTTTTTAAGGTAAGTAATTAACTAGCAGTTGTTTGAGTTACCTCATTCTGTGTTTGAATTGCTTTGAATATGTACCTGTTTCTTTGGAAAGGGGTAGCATCCCCTACCACAAAGAGGGGAATATGTCTATGCTGTACTTATTTGTGGGGAATCTTGTAAATATGCAGGATAGATGAGAAACCTGGAGACAAATGGGACTTGCCCAGAGTGGCTGTTGATGCTCTGGGCGCTGCAATGCTGGTCACAATAATACTTGATTTGTGGCGCATCTTTCTGGGACCTGTTGTTCTGATCCCAGACGCAAAACAGTGTCCTCAAGCAGGATTACCCTGGTTTACAGGACTCGCCAATCTCACATGAGAGTTATGTGGAGAATTATCGTTTTCGTTACCCACCGATGCAATCTAAAAATGTTGATTGTTGTGTGGAGAATCTGCAGAAGAAACCAAACTTGGACAATCCTTGTACTAGTACTCACACTGCCAAACTCCTGATCAGATCAATAGTGTTTTTAATGCTTTCATGGTTGCCTCAGGCTGTAGGCAAGGCAGGTGACTTAATAGTGTTTAATTGAAATTAATGACGACCGTGTTCCTGGACCCTATCCCTTTTTTGTACTAGTGACATCTACATTTTTATTTTATTTTAACTTGATTGAGAATATTTTAAAGTATAATATTGATAGTAAAATGCGTAATACATAAAAATAATTAAAAGTAAAAAATATAATCAAAATAATTGATCGTTAAATAAAAGATTAGAAGAGTTTAAAATTAATTTAAAAAATAAAAATATAATTATCCAAAATATATTTTTATTCATAAAATAAAATTTAAATTTGTATAAAAATATTATATAAATATGTTTATTTCTATTATTTTTCATTTATCAACTATTTAAACAAATAATTTTATCACACTAATAATTTAAAAAGTTAGTTTAACAACGTTTACCTAAAAACTTTCAGCCATTAGTAGTTTTTAACTAGCTTATTAGTTACTTTGGCTAGGGTGTAAGCAGGTTTGACCCAACTCATAAACTTGATTAACCCAATCTAACCCAATTACATTTTTACGAGTTGGGTTAAGTTTATTTTAGCAAACCCATTAAATCAGTTGGTCAAGGATTGAGGCAACTTATTTAATTAATAAAAATAACATATTATATTAATTAATAAATTTTTAACACATTTTACTTAAGTTATTAAATTTTAATTTAATTTCAATATACATAGAATGAGTTGAACTCATAAACTAATTATGTATTTTATTTTTCCTAGTTTCTCTTTTTTTCTATTTTTTATGATTTTTTTCAAATTTCTAAATTTTTTATGCAACCCTAATTACTTGACCTAATTCAATCCAATTTATAATCGAGTTGGGTTAAGTCACTGCAGAAAAAAGCTCAAACCTGACTCAACCCAACCCAATTAAATTTAATTGGGTTAGGTTTTAAATAAGACGGAAGCCAATCCAACTTAGACCATTTATACCTAAACAAGTATGTAGCTAATAAAAAAGTTAGAAATTAACTTAAAATATTTGCCAAACATATATATAATATTAAATTTGATTTTAGATTCCTGTATGAAAAACACCATAAAAAATTATCACATTTAATACATGAGCGTGCGTCTAAAAGATTTTAGTCAATCCAGCGAGACATTATTGATTTTACAAAAAGGTTAAATATGTTTTTAGTCCTCCAAAAATTGACCTATTTTGATTTTACTTCTCAAAAAAAAATATTCTTAAATAAGGTCCCTTAAATATTAAAAATATACTAATTAGATCCTTATACTAAACTTTACTTAACTTTTCTATTAAATGATAGCCACATCAGTTTTCAAGTAAAGTATTTTATTACTTAAAGTGTTTAGTGATAATTTTTAATAAAAAATCATATAATTATTTTTGCTTTAGGGTTAAAAAAAATCTGTGATTTAAGATTAAGCATGTAATAATTTTATTCAAAAAATATTATACTAATCTAACTTGGACATAACAGTTAACATAGATAGTTATATCAACAAATTAATGATGACTGTGATGTTGATGCAGTCATTATTTAAGAAAAAAGTTAAACAAAATTTAGTACAAAAATCTAATTAGAATATTTTTAATATTTAAAAAATTTTATTCAAAAAAAAAATCTGTAAACTCAAAAGACGAAAAAAATATTTAACCATTACACAAAATAAACATTATTCACGCAAGGGTGCAAGCAAAGAATCGGGAGAAAGGATTTTCTCACACGTGTGCGAGTCACGTTCCATAATACAGAACAGAAGTCGATAAGAAAGATATTTCAAGGCCGAGTGAACGAATGAACAAAACTCCATTTCCCGCTATGCTACTCCTACGAGGTGGAGCTCCTTCCAGCTTGTAAACCCAATCGCAGCATAACAAAGGGTTTTCGCTTTTCCGAGACGCAATGGCCGCTCTCACGTCTCTCTCCCTCTCCCTTCGCACCCTCTCTCTCCGCCCCAAACCAGCAACGCTTTCCGCTTCACTCTCTGCGCTCCCAGGTGAACACGCAACCCATGCCACTTTCACATTTATGGTTATTGCATTTCACATAATATATCTGTGTTATGTGCATGACCAGGAACTAGTACTGATGGATCTAAAACTAAAGTGGCCCGTAAAAGAACGAGAGAATAGAAGGCCCTCGAAAAAGCATGGAAGACTCTGTGCAACGCAAGATGGAGCAGTTTTACGAAGGTTCCGATGGGCCTCCACTTCGTGTTCTTCCCATTGGTGGTTTGGGCGAAATTGGGATGAACTGCATGCTCGTGGGGAACCGTGACCGTTATATCCTCATTGATGCTGGTGTCATGTTTCCGGAGTAAACCCCTAATCTTATGTTATTAGCGTGTTTAGTTGCAAAAAGAAAATTAGTGATACAACACGTCTTGAATCGTCCATTGTGGTACTCTTGTTTCAGCTATGATGAACTTGGAGTTCAAAAGATTATACCTGATACCACGTTTATAAGCAAGTGGAGCCACAAAATTGAAGCGCTTGTCGTAACACATGGTCATGAAGATCATATCGGTGCGTTGCCTTGGGTAATGCTTCCTTCTCTATGGGACTTCAGAAAGACTATGTCTAAGGCTTAGACTTTTGTTTGGACTGTGGTTCTTAATAGAATTGATACAAATGATGTGTTACACAATTGTAGGCCTCACAAGTCACAAGGCTGTTTCTGTTGAAGTTTGTGTTATGTGATTTTGTAGTTCATGAACAACCGAGCACCACTTTTTTTCATTTTGGAATTGAATTTTTTTATTTTTTGAATGGCAAAGTGTCTAGATCCCTTGAACAATTTTCTATCCATTCAGTTTAGAGACTTACGGAATATGGTTTTTCCCTCCAATACCTCTACATCTTCTGTGGGATAGAGTTAGTGCTCTTCTTGGACTGTTTGTGTCTGCACTTTTTTTTTTAAGTATTTACACATCATTTGGAGAGCTCTTTTGAGCTAGCATACTTTTTTTTCCCTCTTGCTACCCTAGGAGTATTTCTGACCATGAGCTTCCTATATCTCTTTCTAGATGTTTAGAGAGAGAGGAACAAGAGAACATGTGAATGAATCCATGTGTATGAATTACACAGCGGAGCAAATATTTCTAATAGGTAACATAAATACAAGAATAATAATTACAAGAACATACAGTTACCCTAATTAACATAATTGCAAGAATATGATCTGCGTTATTTACAATATTACTATAATTACATATTTTAACACTAGATTTCAAAGAGGATGCTTTGTCAAGATATACTTAGTTATTCTTGTGTCAAAAAAATTGATGTTAATAGATATTAGTATTATCAGTTACTGACAAGCTGTTCTAATTGATTATTCATAACTGCATGTATTGTTCTTTCTTTATGTCTATTCTTAACATAACTTACCTTGGTTTGTCAGGTCATCCCGGCATTGGATTCCAATACACCAATTTTTGCTTCTTCCTTTACAATGGAGGTATCTGCTCTGAAAATTTCTTTATATAAATCCAACTTGTTAATTTGTTCAGTTGCCATGTGGATTGACAATGTTGATCCATAGGAAGTGATTAAAGTCAGATGTTAGTGTTAACATATCATGAAGTTGAGTAACGAACGCTTGAATTCTTCATTGTGTTATTGTAATTGATATCTATTATTACTAAAAATTTGGTACACAATTTGGTCATCAAATTTCTGTTTGTTGCGTTGTTTATTTTGTTTAGTCCAGAGAAGGTAAAACTTTTTCTTTTTAACAGCTTATAAAAAAACGTTTGAAGGAACATGGTATTTTTGTTCCATCTAGACTCAAAGTATTTAGAACAAGGAAGAAGTTTGTGGCTGGGCCATTTGAGATAGAACCTATCAGGGTGACCCATTCTATTCCTGATTGTTGTGGACTAGTTCTTCGCTGTTCTGATGGTACTATTCTTCACACTGGGGACTGGAAGGTCAGAATTTTACTTTTATTTCTCAGAGCATTGTCCCTCCCTTTCATTTACCTTGAATCTCCTGTTGCTGAAGAAGTTAATTCAATAGATTGATGAGACACCACTAGATGGGAAAGTTTTTGATCGTGAGGCTTTAGAGGAACTCTCTAAAGAAGGAGTAACATTGGTAAGTCACCTAGATATTTGCTACTCGTTCTTGGTTTTAAATAATTTATCTTGAGCTTATTCCCTGGATTTAACATTAGGGAAGAGATAAAGTTGATGTGATTTGAAGACCAAGAGGATTTAATAGGCTAGTAATTAACATTTCCCTTGAGGTCAGGTTTATACTTACAATTATGGTTGGTGGCATTCTCTGAGTGGTACCTAGATAGTTCCTATTAAACTTAATACGGCTTTCATGGCCGTTGCTGCTAGAACTGCTCAAAGGATAACATTTTTCCACTTTTTCAAATTTCAATTTGTATTTCTTTGGTTTTAGACATTTTAATTTTGCAATATCTACTTGGGTTGGCGTATATTCTTTTCAACATGCTTTTTTCCCCTGCTTCTCAGTATTGTTAGAAAGAATTTTCCATTGTTTTTGTTCTGCTCGATTGAATTTTGCTATTGGATATAAAAAAGAATAGCTTTAGATGTCAGATGCACATCTGTTTATTTCTAATAAGATCATGCATACAGTTTATTTCTTTTTTTAGATCAAATATGTATCCTTTCCCTCTTTTTTCTTAAATTTTGACAAAAGATAGAAACAATCATTGCTTCGGACTTTACTTTTCAGATGATGAGTGATTCAACAAATGTGCTCTCACCTGGTAGGACAATCAGTGAATCTGTTGTGGCAGATGCATTGTTGAGACATATTTCAGCTTCTAAAGGAAGGGTTATTACTACCCAATTTGCATCAAATCTACATCGGCTTGGAAGTGTGAAAGCTGCTGCTGACTTAACTGGCAGAAAGTTGGTAATGTTCTCCCTGTCTAGTATACTTTAATGGAATTGGGAATGGTCTTATGTAGAATGACAACAATGTTAAGAGATTTTAACTGTTATATCAGGTATTTGTTGGCATGTCTTTAAGGACGTATTTAGATGCAGCTTGGAAGGATGGAAAGGCTCCAATTGATCCATCCACTCTGGTAATAAATGTTTGGACTTTACTGCATAATTCTGCCGAATTTGTAGGAGATTGATTGCTGGACCATAGAAAAGTCTAGTGCTGATCAGCATGTTTTATTAACTAGGTTGTTAGCAGAAATTCAGTGCAAGTAGGCAAATCTCCAGTTATGATTTTTGCCTATTTATTTTAAGAGGTTGGACAAATCTAATGCTGATCAGCTTGATTTATTAATTTGGTTGTTTGAGGAAATTCATTGCAAGAAGATAAATCACTACTTATGAATTTCCCTATTCATTTTTAACGTAGGGAGCCTTCCTGTTGCCTTGCCTCAAGTGGCTTTGACTACACTGGTTTTTAGAGGTTTCACATGGTCATTTAAATACAGTATTTATGTTTTGTCTCTGATGAACTACTCAGCCCCCCGTCCTTTATCAGTGAATTCAAAACTCTTCTTTCAGTATATGCACTTTGTACTTTTAGAGTTAAGCATCTGGTTTCAAGACTAGTAGACTTTCATGTTAGATGGTGTGTTACAATTATAAATAGTATTATTCTTGGACCTTGTTTACCAGCCTGAACTTTATGGCCAAGTGATTTTTTTGACATATATCAACTTTTACATCTTTGTTAGAATTTCCAGCAAATATTTATTCACTACTTTAATAACTTGTGAGCCAATAACTATTTGTTCGACTGTATGTATCTAGTTCATTTTCATGCTATTTGGGTAATTACTGCTTGTTTAATTCATTATTTGTGTGCCCTTTGTGTTTCTAAATTTATGTGAAAAGTATTCATCTTTATCCTTGTATTTATAACAGTCTTTGTGAGTCTCATGTCTCTTGCCCTGCATTTCATTATTTCTAATTATACGTAAGGTGAAAGCAGAGGATATTGATGCTTATGCTCCAAAGGATCTGTTAATTGTAACAACAGGTTCGCAAGTAAGTTATTTCAAGATCCTTAAAAGTATGGCTAATTTCATGAATTATGAAAATTGGACAGGCTTAAGACATATGACCATATATGTGCTATTGTGTCAGGCAGAACCACGTGCTGCCTTGAACCTTGCATCTTTCAGAAGTAGTCATGCTTTCAAACTAACCAAGGAAGATGTTGTTTTGTATTCAGCTAAGGTATGACAAAATACTGTATTAGTTATTTGTTTTTATACTTTATGTAGAGGCCAAGATATGTGCAGTATAGTTAAATGAACCTGTTGCTAGTGAATTGGTATCAGTGTTTAAAACTTACACTATTTTTACTCTCAATTCATTCTGGTAACAATGTTGGATTTTTCTGCATGACCTTTCTCTTGTGTCAATTTCTGAATTTTTTTTACTGCAAGTATACCATTTCTAAAATTTTTTATCAACAAACCAGTTTGTGTTGTGTAATTTGTGCTCTGATTCTAAATTAAAATGCTAGGTTATCCCTGGTAATGAGTCTCGTGTGATGAAAATGCTAAACCGCATATCAGAGATTGGATCAACAGTAGTTATGGGAAAAATGAAGGTCTGCACACATCTGGTCATGCATATCGTGGAGAATTGGTAAATTTTTTATTGCATGTCAATGTTTCTTTGTTCTTTTTATTCATTTTATCATTTTTTTATTTTATCATCCTTGTCCATTCAATATTTTGCAAGGTATACAGCAATTACCAAACCATTATTACTATTCTATTAATAAAGTAGAGTTTAAAAAATATTTTGAAAGAAACTGGACATGGTTACATCTTAATTTCACCTTCCGAAGTCTTCAATATTCTCATTATATCGTTTATTCCTGGTTAGATATCCAGATTGCGATTTCACAAATCACATGAATTAGCAGGCCTTGTCAAACTAGTTCTTTTGTTTTGATGCCTTTTCAGTTTACTCATTTGTATAATAAGTCTTATATGATTTCCATATTTTTTTTGTCTAATATAGCAAGAGTAAAGGAAATATATATTTTTGCAGGAAGAAGTACTTAGAATAGTGAAGCCACAACATTTTCTTCCCATCCATGGAGAACTTTTGTTCTTGAAGGAACATGAATTACTTGGAAAATCAACTGGCATTCGGCACACTGCTGTGAGTCATTGCTTCTGTATCAGATGTTGCGATATAAAAAGAGATTAGTGGCTTATAACAATTAGATTTATCTTAATAAATCATATGACTTGTTACATAACATGTTGAAGGAATTGATGAGCTGTATGCACCAGGTTATTAAGAATGGAGAGATGCTTGGTGTTTCGCATTTGAGAAATAGAAGAGTCCTTTCTAATGGTTTCATTTCCCTTGGAAAAGAGAATTTACAGGTTGACAGTCCTCTGTATTCTGTTGGGCTCCTTTAGAAATTATTTAATAATTTATGTTTTTATTTTGGGTTTCCTTTTTCATGCAGTTGAAATATAGTGACGGTGATAAAGCATTTGGTACATCTAGTGAACTCTTCATTGATGAAAGATTGAGAATTGCATTAGATGGCATTATTGTCATTAGGTATATCTTTCAAGTTTTAAAGTAAGTCAAAAGGAAGTATGAAATGTTTAGTGACATTTGAATATTTATCTTCTTCAGTATGGAAATATTTCGCCCTAAAATTTTAGATAGTTTGGCTGAAAAATCCTTAAGAGGAAAGATAAGGATTACCACAAGATGCTTATGGCTTGACAAAGGGAAGCTGATGGATGCGCTCTATAAAGCTGCCCATGCAGCTATTTCAAGCTGCCCTGTAAACAGTCCACTGGCTCACATGGAAAGAACTGTGTCTGAGGTATTGAGGAAGATGGTGAGGAAGTACAGTGGTAAACGACCTGAAATTATTGCCATTGCCATAGAAAATCCTGCAACTGTTCTTGCTGATGAGATAAACACAAAATTGTCTGGCAAATCCCATGTGGGTCATGGAATATCAACATCAAGAAAAGCAGTGGATGGACATGGGAAGGGAAATCAGTCCACCACACTGCAAGTTAGAGGTAACATCATTTTACACTTGAGGAATACATATAGAACTGTGGAGATATGATTGGTTTGCTTTTGTGCTTGTATTTGCATTTAATTAAATATGCGACATCAAGTGTATGTTTGCATGACTCTGACTCCCCTTTATTACTGAGTTGAAGGGTTTGTCTTGATCTCCCTCTAGATGACTGTTGCTTGCATGGCTAGGGGAGCATGGCAACATCTCTAGTCAAGACTAAAGTATTCTTGTGGCTAACTTCCTTCTTTATAATTGGCATGTGACACTCAGGTTCTTGCATTCAATTTATTTATTGTTTGTGAAACTTAAGGAAGCTTTTTATATATACCAAGCTAATCATGGTTTTCACTCTAGCAGTTTCCCTCTCAAACCAATCCAATATTGAAGGTCAATTTCATTCCCCTAATGAGTTTTGATTGCTCTTAAGTTGGCTCTCTTTTGTTGTGAATCTTGAGATAATGGATTCATATTGTTTCAAATGCATAAGCAATTGACAATATGAATTTTTTGGATTGTACTTGTTCTTAAATAGATAAGAGACTGTAAGTTTCTGTACAAATCAGATGCTTTTGTTGTTTATAACTTTTAGTACAATGACATCACAATGCAATGGACATGCAATGTTTATATACACTGTATCTGACTTCACACATGCACACGTGTGCATTTATACAGTGTACACACCCAGTGTGGAGATATATCTGACTTTTAAAATATATTTCTTCTGGTGTAATATTTTTATGCCTGTGTCTTTCATGTTTATTCTTATGCATGTTCTATTATTTGGTACAGATGATAGTATTGATAGTGCAAGTGAAGCTGAGGGTGATTTATCTGAGTCAGAGGATTCAGATGAATTTTGGAAACCATTCATTACATCATTACCAGTTGAGAAGTCAATTGGTGCTGACATTGGTTATGTTTCACGAAAGGAGCATAAATCCAATTTGAAGAAAGATGATTCTGAAGACATTGATGAAGCCAAGTCTGAAGAACTGTCTAATTCTGAACCCAACTCTTCAAAATCATTAAAGAGAAATAAATGGAAAACTGAGGAAGTTAAGAAGCTGATTGGTATGCGTGGGGAACTACATGACAGATTTCAAGTTGTGAAGGGAAGGATGGCCCTCTGGGCAGAGATATCTCAAAAATTGTTGGCTGATGGGATCAGTAGAAGTCCTGGACAGTGCAAATCTCTCTGGACATCTTTGGTACTGAAATATGAGGTTTGTTTCTTCTTTTTAGCCACTTGATATTAATATTATAAAGAAAACTGTTCAGTCACTTAAAAAACCATCAGAATTGGTGGACTGCTTTTTATGATTAATGGTCAGTTTGGTATAAGGTATAAATGGGATGAAAAATTCATGCATTTAATACTGATTCATGAAATTTTTACCCACATACCAAAATGACCTTAAAGGAAGCCTCAGTTCATGTGCAAAAAGGAACTTAATTTCTTATTCTGATTGCCACTTTTTTCATTAATAATTTGTATGACATTTTGTTGAACCTGTTTACAATACTTTCCCCAAATGCCAAGATAACACATTAAAAGAAATTCACATTATATGCATTTGTATTTGTGTGTGGGCTACAACAGTGATGAACCTGCTTTTCTTGTGTAAGAAAGGAGAAACCTTTTATATTTTTTGATCTTATGAGGTTTTCTTACACCCTTTTTGTTGTCAGACTAGTGTTTCAATGAATACCTCATACCATCTCAAAGAATAGATTAGAAAAAAGAAGAAACAGTATTCTTTCTTTCACCTCTCTCTCGATGTTAATTACATTCATTAACATGGAGATAGCAAGGATAACTCATACTGTGAATGAAACTGTTTTATAATTAATATCTTGTTTTTATTTATAATAGAAGGGATCATATTCAGCTTTAGTACAAGTGTACAGTAGAACAGTAGAGCTTTGTGCACTGAACAAAATGATAATAAATACAATTATCTGAGACAGCTACTATATCAACAAATAACTTATTGTGTATTTTAAGCAGAGAATCAAGAATGAGAAGGATAGCAAGAAAAGTTGGCAATATCTTGAGGACATGGAAAGGATAATGTCTGATAAAGAAGCCCCTGCAACAAAATGATTGGAAATATGGTGGACAGGATAATAAATATTTTGGAGAGCTCTCTACATTAATATTGATGATAAGTTTGAGCATGGTGACCGGGAAGATAATCCGTCACATGCATGACATTGAAGATCCATAGTTTTATGAGGGCTGAGAGATAGACAACATAAAAGGGGTTGGCTTTCATACTAACACGGGAATATCTGGGTTTAGGGGATGATTTATTCCCACCTCAAATACCTGTCCCCTTTTTTTTATTACATTTTTATATATTGCATAATTAATTTATTATTTTTGTTGGCGGCACATATTGGAAACCACTGCCCTAAGCTACCATGGAAATGTCTACAGCATTTTGGCCAGACATTGAATAGTGAAAGAAAGTTTTGATGCTTTTACTTGCCAGCACCAACTTAAATTCCCAGGCTTATACATTTATTTGCTCATTTTTGGTTCAGTATAGTACTATATAAAAAAATACAAAGACGATTCGAAAAATACTTTAAAATAACAAAGGTATTGTTTCGTTTAGAAATTTAGAGTGAAATGGTTCTACCAAAGACCCGGTCTGTTATTGTGGCAAGCATTGGATCATTTATGGAAGTTAAACCGTTTCGACTTGAATTAGACAAGGTTGTTTTCATTGATTCTGGTTGATTTTGTTGAACTGGCCAAGTAATAATATAAAGGTGCAATTGACCGTGGTAACAACTAGGCCTACTTTGTACACATTGTCCCTACAGATTTCAAGTGTGGAGGGTTTTTGGCAAGAGTTTGAGATCAAAACACTGACTACCATCTAAACTAGGCAGAAAAGTGGTGATGAAAATGAAGGATTTGGCCTACGATAAAGTGGTAAAGGTGCACTGTAATACAAAATAAGCAATTATGTTTTGAAGTGTTAATTCACCTTTAGATGAGAGAGGAGGGAGAGGCTTGTTTTGGAAATAAAAGAAAATGGAAAAAAGGTTTGTGACCAAATATTATTGGCATAGATTTTAAAGCTATCATGGAAAATATGCAATTAAAGTAGATTTTGAAACAATGCAAAAAAATACGCTCTCTACATAAGACTCAATTATCTAATTCACAATGATTAAGAAAATTAGCTTATTTACTTAATAGCATTAAATTTGTCCAAATTTACATTATTTTTAAAAATTATCCTTCATATTAATGAGACATATTCTTATTATTTTTTTCAAATATTTTTATTATCTTTAATTCTTTTAATCTTTCTTGTTAGTAATATATTTATTACCTTAATTTTTGTTAGCTATGTATGTGAAGGGTTAAAGTAAGGTTCCCAAAAATTTTTCCATACAAGACAAAATTAAACTCCTAAAGAACTTAAGACAAATAATATATCCCATCTACTATTTATTGAACATAAAAAATAATTCATAATTAAGGGTGTTATTGTAAAAAAAAAAAAATTAATGCAAGAGATATTCTAAATTGATTCTGATATAAAAAAAAAAAAAGAGACTAAACCAAACTTCTAATTTGCTTTTATAAAAAAAAATACTAGAGAAAGTATTAGATAAGATATTTTATTAATGTATTTTTTTCTTGCAATTTAACTTGACGTAATTTTATTATAATTCATTTTTATTTTTAACTTATATTAAATATTTTATATATTCGGTTGAACCACCAATCATTTTAATAAAATCAATGGCTAGATCAAGTTTAATAAATTTGACTTGAAGTGTTTTTTTTTTTTTTCCTAAGGGAAATGCTAGATAACAATAGGGATGGCAATTCTACCCAAACCTTATGGGTACTCGCAAAAAATATCTGCAATGGGTAGGGTAAATACCCGCTCAATGGGGATGGGGGCGGGGGCGGGGATTTATCCGCAAAATTTAATGGGGATGGGTGCAGGTATGGGTACTATAGTACCCAACCCGCCCCATACCCGCGCACACACACACACACAAATATATATGTGTATATATATATATATATATATATATATATATATATATATATATATATATATATATATATATATATATATATATATATACATATGTATGTATGTATGTATATAAATAAGTTCTAGTGAGTATTAAAATATTAAAAATCTTGATTCATTAAAAGAAAGACATTGCAAGAAATATAAACAAAAATAAGAGTTTAATTTATATGCATTGTTATTGTAAATTTTTTTACATATATGTAAGCTAGAAATTCACTATACTACTACATCATATTAATAAATGGGATAATATGATGAAATAATTAAATTTTATTAAATGTCTGTGTAAAAATGTTTTGCACTACAATTGTATATAAATTAAATATTAAAAATAATTTATACTCCTTTAAAAATAAATTATATGAAAAGATTATATTCTTTTTCAAATGTACACATACTTCTAAATATTATTGAAATACTTGTAATTATTCTTATCGTTAAATGTAGATTTTTTAAAAGTAAGATTATTCAAGTTTTATTAGTTAATAACTATGTGTAAATGATGGATTAAATGAATTTTCCTTTATATATTGAAAGTGAAATATTTAAAAAACTTAATTATAAAAATTTGATCAATACTTTCATAATTGCTACAAAAATAAAATGAGATTTGTCAAACTGTATTAAATTAAATTTTAAATTTCGCCTAAGGCTACAAATTTTTTTTCATGGCACTACACTTAAGTAAAGTGTGGGTAGCGGGTACGGGTATGGGTATATAGGTACCCAGCAGGTACGGGATGGGGATTAAAGTTGCTACCCGCGCGGGTATAGGGGCGGGTACGGAAATTTTTTTAAACGCGGGTATGGGGAGGGTACCATAGTACCCTACCCAGACCCTACCCATTGCCATCCCTAGTTAACAATAAAGCAGTGTGGTATCCTTGTCCTATTATCCACGAGTGTTGTTATTTACGTATTTGTTTGTATTTGGAATTTTGAGTATTATGGATTTACAAGAATTAAAGAAAACTTTATTAACCAAAAATCACAAATAAACTAATGTAAGTATAATAATAGATGTGAGCTATTATTGACACTTCTGGTTTTTTTAAAATAGCGAAATGGAGTAAAATGACTAGTGTCGTGTGTGTCAGAGTGGGCCGAAGTTTCCATATTGACACCTTTAACATGCCAACTATTATTATTCGAAGGGAGGAAAATCGAAAATATTTTTAACAAGTTTAAATATGTTTTTGGGTAATATTTTCTTTTAGTTCTTTAAAAATAAAGTCATCTTTTAGTCTTTTTTTATAAAAATATATCATATGATCTTTATTTTTAAAATAAAAGGCTAAAAGTAGATTTTTATTATAAAAGACAAGTATCATATTTGAAAATTTTTATAAATAAAAAACTAAAAAGAGACGATTTATTTTTGAGGGATCAAATATAAAATTTTTCTTATTTGTAAGGAGTAAAAAAAAATAACTTTTTAACATTATTATCAAACCAAATGCTTTAGCAGGGAAACAAAGTGCGAGGTAAAAAAGCTTTAAAAAAAAACTACAAAAAATAAATGAACCACTAAGAAATCTGAGTATGTACATATGGGGGGGCCTGCTATTTGCATCCTTTTTTTTTCTTTTTTCACCCCCTTCCTTTCCATCTTTGCCTTTAGACTTTTAAATTCCCCCCCCCCCCCCCCCCCCCTCTTCCCTTCTCAAACTCCCCACCTCCCTCCCTCCCTTCTCATTCTCTTCTTTTCTCATCCCACGCTCCATTCGCCCCGCCTTACTTTAGCTAGCTTGGCACATGCCTCCATAGCCGTCGACATTCTCACCGCGCCGTTGTCGAAGGTGAATTTTGTTTAATTTTTTTTTTTTACTTTTAGATTAAACAGAATCATGATTCTGTTGTGCATCAAGTTAGGATTCACAACAAAATTGTGATTTCGTTATTCTGTTGTGTACCTAGAAATGATACACAACAAAATTGCGATCGCTGTTATGTATCATTACATAACGGGGATCGCGATTCTGTTATGTATTATGTAATTTTTAAATTATTTTTATTTTAATTATTTATATGAATTAAATAATTTAAAATTGTTTGTTTTTTAAATAGTTATTTATTTTAATGAATTTATTAATTAAAGTTGATTATTTTTAAATTAATTTTTATATTAATTATTTATATGAATAAAATAATTTAAATTATTTGTTTTTTAAATAGTTTTTATATTAATTATTTGTAGGAATTAAATAATTTAAATTATTTTTTTTTCAATATCCTTTACTTATGATTTTTTTATCGCGTAATTATTTATTTGATTTAAATTATTTATTTTTAATTATTTTTTGTCTATTAAAGTATTTATGTAATACATAATTTATTTTCTTTGTTCTAATAAATTATTAACTTTATGTAACATTTTTTTCAAATAACTCTATAATAATGTTGATTAGATTTAATATTAATTATTTGTTAATTGTTAATGTATCATTATTGTTTTAGATTCATTATGGCATGCACGAGATTTGCTGCCCATCATCCTAGATAAGGCCCTTTGCCAGATGATGAGGTAGGCACTTGTAGACGCCCACAATCGACTACATCAGCACGTCGGGCGAGACAGCTAAAGCGACAAGGCAGTAGCAGAAGCAGGAGCAAAAGTAGGCAGAGATCGAGGTACCCGAGGCAAAGGCAAGGTGCCTCCAGCTCAGTTGCCAGAGCATATTGTTGGACCTCCATTTCCAGGAGGTCCTATAGACTTGCCTTATTCAAGTCCTATAAGGACCATGTTGCGAGACATATAAGGTTGGGTCAACCCCAGTGATGAGTTGAGGTTGATCAGCTATGGGGGCAAGATCATGCTAATGCCCTCAGCACCTGTAGGTCACAGAAATTGTGGGAGATTCAGGGCTTGCCTCTCTTATAGAGGCACGGTATACTTCGGTCAACAAGAGCCTTATATGTGCCTTTGTTGAGCGATGGTACAAGGACACTAGCTCTTTTTACCCACCAGTAAAGGAGATGACCATCACTCTAGACGATGTGTCATCTCTCCTGCACTTGCCTATTACGGGCAAGGTATGCGAGCACATTTATTATACACATAATGATGTCGTGGGCCTACTGATGAGTGAGCTAGGCGTGACCTTTGTTGAGGCGCACGCTACAACCACGAAAGAAGTTCAGGTCACCTTATCACGTTGAGGGAGATCTATGTCGCACGATAGGCAACGGGCAGACCACATTTACTACACGAGCGTATCTATTACATCTTGTCAACTGCATGATATTCATCGACAAGAGCTTGACGCACGTGCAGGTTTGCTACCTATACCTCTTCCATGATCTCCAAGCCTGCAACAGATACTCTCAGGGTTCCATTGCATTAGCATTCCTGTACGATCAGCTCATCGTTGCCAGCCTCTGATGTACAGCACAATTTAAAGGATACATCAGCCTGATTATGGCACATTTTTTTATTTTTTGTAGATATGTTTAGTGATTATTTTGTTTATGTAATTTAATATGTTAATTGGTGATTACATGCATGGATATATGAGCACTTCCCCACTTTGGAGTGAGAAAGGGGTTACTCAGAGCAGCATCCCCATCTTTGTCGGTGGAAGCCGGGAGGAGCACAAGCTTTGCGCTGGGGACCAGGCTAGCAATGGACCAATTACAGTTGGATGACATCATATGGGTGCCGTATGATACACATCGAGTCATCTAGTCGTTCGAGGCAATTTCGTTCTACTCCAACTTCATTGGGTGTGGTACCCATATGCACGCCCATCTACGAAGAGAGTGTTCAGGCAATTTGGGTACATCCAAGAGATCCCTTGCCCCCCACCTGTTCAGTTCCCATCGTTCACCAGTCAATTTGATGACTGGGAGCAGTGTTTTAAAACTCGGACTGGACCGGTTGATCTGACCAGTTCAACCAGAAACCAGACTCATAGCCAATTCGATCACTTTATCAGACCGAAAATGCTTTCAACTCAGGATGACGTCATTAACTCGGTTTCGAACCGGTGACTTGTCTGGTTGAAATACAGTTGAAAAGAAGCCCTACTTTGTACTGATTGGTTACAAACTACTGACGCACTACTACCTCCTACTACTGTAACCTACTCTGACTTTGCCATTCCTACTGCTGCAGAAGCCTGCTACTTGACTTTGACTGTGCCACGCTTGAGAAAAAATAGGAAGGGAGTAGAAAATTTTGCTCCACACAGGTGTAGAACCCATGTCCATTTGGGTGCTTAAAATATAAGTAACCATTACACCAACGTGCCTAATTGTAACATGGTTGATAAAAATAATTTTTATACTATATCTATATTGTAAAACTATATATTTAATAATATACTGGTTCATATGCGATTCAACCAATGACCCAATGATTGAACCAGTGACCCACTGACCTAGTACCTTGATCGAGTCGATCACTGATCTAAGTTTTAAAACACTAACTGGAAGGGTTGCTAGACGCACGTAGTAGACAAAGGAGTTGTTGTGCCACACAAGGCTCCGTGGACATGTGGCGATGGCTACCTAGAGTGGTTCCACCATGTCTCTCACCCTTTTTTGATTCCTTCGGTAGAGTGAGATCCTCTACGAAGCCCTTCCAGTCTTGCAACAGCAGCCTATGACAGATTTTTCATCCAACGACTCCCATTCATGCGAGGTAAGTATCCATATCTTTACAATGTGCTTTTTATGATGCCAATGACATATTTTTTAATAAAGTTTCCATTTCTTTATTTGTAGGCACAATGGGAGAGAGTTGCTGGCCTTCTAGAGCGCATGCTACGTTTGAGGGTCATGCCTAAGGGCACGGGCGGTGATGGGATGATCTGGGAGGCATTGGTCATTGCTCAGTCAGGCATGGCCTCCAGGGGCACCTATCATACGAGGAGACGTAGGAAGACGACCACCTTTGATGCTTGACCTTTTATTTTTTGTTTTTGCCTGTTAGATCCTTTTTTAGTATTTTATACATTATGGTATAGATGTTATTGTATATATTTTTAGATTTTATAGATGCTTTGGATTTTATATATGTTACACTTATTACGTTGTTAGTATCACTAATACGTTGTTACAATTATAGCATGAGATACAAATAAACACAAACAAACAAAACATAAACAAAATTATCCAAATCATTAAAAGTAATGTCATGTGCATTAGAAAAATAAATAGTCGATATTACACACAATAAATCAAGGATCCAAATCACACTAATTCAAACACATGCCCTATTCACGCGTTAGTTAACCATTAAAAGTTGTACTAAAAAAAATAAATGAATTTAATAAATATAAAGAATTGATTTCTAAATATATAACGAAAATGCGTTTTCGTTATGTATATGGACTGACACATAACTGAAACACCTTTTTGTTATGTATTTTGAATACAAACATAATTGAAACACATTTCATTATGGATTAGTTCTAAATACATAACAACAACGCTTTTTCATTATGTATAGATAGGTGCACTCCCTCTATCATAACGAAAACGCATTTCCATTGTACAAAATACAACAGAAATGTAATTATGTCAGGGAGTATTTTTAGAATAAAAAAAATACAAACAAGACATGGGTTGAAAATAGCAAAAACAGCGGCGGGAATAGCAGCCCCCACATGTGGGCCGAGCCGGCCCAAATGCAGCATGCCTTTTTCCCCAAGCCAAAACATACTGAAAAACAGTGCCTCTTTCTGCTTTTCCCTCATTGCTTCAAACTCAACCATTGAGATCTCACACTGCAACTGCTTCTTCTCCCAGAATCGGTGCGTCATGTTCTTAAATTTTGCGATTCTTTTTCTCTTTATTTCTCCCCATTTTTATTTATCCATCTATTTATTTATTTATTTTCCTTTGGGTTTAAGGTTTGTTTTCATTTAGGTCACTAATCCGCAATCATGAAGCTCGATACTACTGGTCTTGAATCGTTTTCTTCACTGCTTGCATCTCGAAACGACGTCATTGGAGACCTCTCCGCCGCTCCATCCTTCGACCTTCCGAATTCCAATGATGTGAGTACTCTCAGGTTTTGATTTTCACGATTCTGAAACTGTTCAAAAATCAAAAAAAAAAAAAAAAGTGGGGTTGAAATTTGTTTCTGAAATTGTGGGGGAATGAAAATAAAAACTAGGGTTTAGTTTATTATAGAGAAGGGTTGAAGCTTGATGGTTTTAACTGAAGTATTGTGTGTGTGTGTGTGTGGTGCTAGTTCGATGGGTTCTTAAAAGAAGCTATTCAGATGGTGAAGCCCGCGAAGGGTACTACGACTCTTGCTTTTATATTTAAGGAGGGTGTCATGGTAGCTGCTGATTCTCGAGCTAGCATGGGAGGATATATATGTGAGTGTTTGTTAAATTTAATTTCATCTTCACTGTTCTTTGTTCCTTTGGCTAAGGCAGACTTTTTGTGTTACTTGCTGCAAATTAAATGATGTTTTATCTGTTTGCGGTTGCGTTTGTTCTTGAATTTTGCGTGTTGGCTGTCTCCAGCGTCGCAGTCTGTGAAGAAAATTATTGAAATCAATCCGTATATGCTTGGGACAATGGCTGGAGGTGCTGCTGATTGCCAATTTTGGCACAGGAATCTTGGGATCAAGGTAAGCTGTGCAACTGTCTATCTTGCATGATTGCTTTTGTCTGTCCTGTTATCTTTAGCTCAGTCTCCTGCTGAATTGCTTGCTGTGCCCTAGTCTCCCATACCTTGTCATTCCTTGGTTATATCCTTGCAAATGTTGTTATTGACATTGTTGTTGTTATGTTTGTGAGTAACTAAAATTAACGCCTTTGATGTATATTTATACTCGTTGCCTGGAAATTATTTGTCCTTAGGCAGCATCTTAGCCTGTGTTTGGGAAGCAAGGAGTGAAAGAAAGTGGATGGTATGGAAATTGAACTATGGGAGGGTAGTCTGCTGTCTTTTTTGGGAATGCCATGTAAATGGTGGGAATGAAAATGATAAGGAGAATAATTATGTATTGCTTGGGAACAATAAATGGCTGGGAAGAAAATTCGGATAATTAAAATCCAGACATAACCTTTTATTCAAGATGAATTTGTCTAGAAGGATTGTTATGTAATTTGGAGATATCCTAAACTCTTGACTCTAATTTTCTTTGAATTTTTTTCCAATGTTTGAAATGTGAAGAGATTAATTTATAGGGTGAAATTCTGTAAGTTCAAAACATTTTTCAATTTTGATTCCTTTCATATTCTACTTAGTTGTCCGAGTGTGGTGTAATATAGCTTTCATATTTAGAGCATGTTTGCGACAACTGAAATTTGGATATTTCAGCTGTTTTTGAGGAAAAAAGTTGTTTGTGAAATAATCTGTGTTTGGTACATCAGCCTGAAATTTGTAAAAAAGCATTATTTTTATTTTTA
Source organism: Spatholobus suberectus (assembly GCA_004329165.1). NCBI lineage: Eukaryota > Viridiplantae > Streptophyta > Magnoliopsida > Fabales > Fabaceae > Spatholobus > Spatholobus suberectus. Next base: position 65,986,414 of record CM014729.1, read on the forward strand.
TTTTTGAAAAATAAGCTGAAATCTTGCATCTGAACTTTTGTAGCTTATGATTATTTCTGAACAGCTTTTTTTTCTTTAAAAATGTTATGCCCAAATTACTCCCAAATTTTCTAACAACTTTTTTCTCTTTCAGCTTTTTACCCAACAGCTTCATACCTTTTTTGTAATTTACTATGTAAAAGCTGATTATTTTTTTTTGTTGTATCCAAATGAAATTAATTATCTTAAATTGTTTTTCAGCAAACTTTCCCAAACAAAAATTGAAATAATTTAATTTTCACAGCTGTCCCAAACATACCCTTAATTTTCATTCACCTGTCAATAATTTGTATTCCTTTAACCTATATCAAATTAAATTTTGTTCTAATTTATAATGCATGTGCTTGACCAGCATGTTTAAATTTGTTTTGCAAACCTCAAGGGGGCTCTGTTTTTAATTCTTATATTAATATATGCACATTAGTGTGGATGCTTTCATTACTTTTCCTTAGATAACATCTAGACTAGATAGACTGGTACTAGGAATGTTACTTCATTGACATGGGTTTTTGGATAGGTTGATTTTGGATATAATAAATTTCATGTTGACATCCACTCCACTTTTGGTTGACTTAATATTCATTTTCAGATTGACCTCTTTGTATATCTAAATGATATATTGTTTGCTGTTGTGGGCCTGATGAGGACTAACTGAATAACTGATCCTTAATCAAGAAAGTTCTTGCCAAAACTATAGCAGGCTAATATTCTAGTTAACATGACAGCATAAACTTATACTTTTTTTTTTTTAATTTCTTTTATTTTTATGAATTCCTTGTTTTTTCAATCCCTGTATACAATCTTTTATTCTTTGTTTTTCATTTTGATTTATAGTACTCATTTTGATGCATATTTTATGACATGATTACAGACTTCCTTCTCGATCAATTAGTTGACTTGTAGAATTTCTTGTATGCATAATTCCTTTATGGTTTTTAGATCCTTGAATTTTAAATCCATGTTGGTAATAGATGATAGAGACCTAAATTACTCAAGAGGAAAATCAATGATATTGCTGGATATCAATTGAAAAAATAGAAGAGAAATGCAGAAGGATAATACCTCCTACACCAAGATAAGTACCTAGAACATATGTCTCCACAGAGACATTCTCTGCCCAAGCTTACAGTCAAGTGACTAGCCAAAAACTGCCCTCTCTTTCTTCCCCTCACCTGATGAGTGATGACCACGTCTTACACGTTCATATAACCCATTTCTGCATAACTTATTTGCCAAGTCAGCAAGTTCTTCAAGCCTTTCCCTATTCTGTCAGTTTTTATTCCTTCTGGTATAAACCTTCCAGATTATGGACACTTGGTTTGGGCCATTAATCAGCTGGCCAACAGCTCCTCCACTTACAGAACTAGGCTTGACATAGAAGATCTAAATGACTAGTTCATATAAACTTATAATTGAATCTTGCTTTAATATTTTGAATCTTTTGGCCTTTGTTTTCCAACATATGATTTCTACCCTTTTATGGTTATGAAGTTACAAATGGATTCTCTGATCTGTTCCATATTATTTGCAGTGTCGTTTGCATGAGTTGGCAAATAAAAGGAGAATTTCAGTAACAGGAGCCTCAAAGCTACTTGCTAATATTTTATACTCTTATCGTGGAATGGGGTTATCTGTTGGTACCATGATTGCTGGATGGGATGAGACGGTAATTCACATATCAAATTACTGAACAACATTTGTCAGCTAGTTCAATTGTTACTTACAACAGTTAATCTCTTTTTTAGGGACCTGGTCTATATTATGTTGATAGTGAAGGAGGAAGACTTAAAGGCACTAGATTCTCTGTTGGATCTGGTTCACCATATGCTTATGGTGTATTGGACAGCGGGTTAGTTAATCTTTCTATTTAACTATCACCTGAACTCTTCTGCCAAATTTTGTTGACAATTTCGTTGTTATACTAGGTACCGATATGACATGTCAATTGAGGAAGCGGCTGAACTTGCTCGACGAGCAATTTATCATGCAACATTTCGTGATGGAGCCAGTGGTGGAGTTGCTAGCGGTATTCTTTCTTTCTCCCCCATTGACCCAGATACATCTACATACTGACTTCTATATCAATTATGACATTTTGTTGCTATCCTCTCCCTCACCAACAATAAAATAGTATTTACGCACATTCATGATAACTTTACTGATATGTCTCATAAGGTACACTTTCACTTTTGCTGTATAGCACAATTGTTCATGATTACCTAAAACATGATATGCATTTTAAATTTTATTATGTCCAGTTAAATGAATAATTGAAAATAATCCATGGTTTCTAACTAGGTAGGATGAAATATTAATATAGGAATATTATTGTCGTTATTACTGGCTTGGTGAGTATTTTTCAGCAGCTATTTTAGATGCATGATTTATAGCAATAAATTTGTAAGGCATGAAATCAACATGTTTCACTAACTTGGGGATTTATATGATTTTAGTTTACTATGTGGGACCAAGTGGATGGAAGAAATTGTCTGGTGATGATGTTGGGGAACTTCATTACCATTACTACCCAGTTACCCCAAGCACCGTGGAACAAGAAATGGTTGAGGCAACTGGAGCTTGATGAAGTAACTCATGGATATCTTTTTAAGTTTCCTTTGCTTGCCAGCTTATTTTGAACAAATTGCATGAAACTGATTACTACTTTATAATTGAAAATTGACATTAGTTTGATAAATACAAGTGCTGTTCTATCATGATGTGTTTTTAGATCAAGTCATATATTTACCATCGATAATGAAAGATAGAGCCATATGTAATGTGGAGGAGTTTAAATGGGTAATGTTTTTAGATCAAGTCATATATCTTGACGTGTATTGCTACTAGCCATTTGCAAATGAAATCCATCTTGCGATTAATGGTTTTAACGACAAGTGGCTACTTCTGAAAGTTATACAAGAAAAGAAACTTACCAAGGAGACTTGTTCAAGGTTTTCGATTCGTTGTAGTAGTTTATAGGCTGATTTTAGGGTGGGAGTGTGTATCATGTCTCCCATCGTGGGAAACATGTTTTTTACCGTTAAATATATTATTTTTTAATTAGATGGCAGAGATTTTTTTCTTTTTTTTTTCTTCCCTTTCCGGATTTACCCTTCATCATCCTTGCTGCCGCTCCCCCTCCATCTTCACTCTTCTGTTGATGTTGATGATGGTAGCAACCACCGAATGTGAATGCACCATGTGGGTAGCAACCAAGAACCATGGCAAACTAGTCACTAAATCTTTTTATATAGTCGTCCTCCTCCTGTCTAATGATGGCATCGTCCTTCTCCACCAACATTGCGGTCATAGTTGTCATTGCCTCTGGTGATGAGTGTCGCCTGGATGGGTTCCAAGCTGGGGTTAAGGGCAGTGAATACCACGTAGGACCCTTTGAAGGACTAGCACTCTCTAGTGAGCCAGTCCAGTCTATGTGCAGACTGCATTTTTTGTGGTCCAGCTCAGTCTTATAGGGTCACCATGCCAATTTAATCTTAATTTTTGTAGATCAATTAATGTTATTATCTATTGTAATAATTATCTCTTTTTTGTCAAAAATTATATAAAATTAAATTATTTAAATTATAATAAATATTTAAAATTAAATTCTAGGTATTTTCTAGCATAATTGAACATTTTTTTGAAAGAATATAGATTCAAGATGGGACAAAACTTATACGTACATAATATCAAGATGAGAATTAGATGGCAATTTTCTACCCACGTCAATGTATTCATATTACAACTTAAGGAAGAAAATTACATAAAAAGGAAAGGGAAATTGGAGCTAGACTACAGATAGCTAGAGGTCATACTTATAAATATGCATATATAATATAGCAAGGCCAAGGATGATGGTGCCACTTTTATTAAACGTTGATTACTCATGAATGTTAGGCTCAAATGGATTAAGGTCCCGTTTGGAAGAGCTTATAAACAGTTTATTTAGACTTATCTTATGTTATAAGTACTTATAAGAGTGTTTGTGAGCGCTTATAAAAATATCTTATGATTAATCCATAAGATGATTTTAGCTCATTTTCATAAGCTCTTCAATATAGCTTATAGGAATAACTTATGCAAAGCTTATAAAAAGACCCACCTTCGAATCTTGTCAGGACCAAACATATAGAGATTGTGTATTTTTATTTTTTTTCATTTCTTTCTCGAAATTAAACATTTTAATTTTTTTGTTTCTTTATCCAAATTAATATAAATATTAAATTCTACACAAAACAAATTATAATTATTCATTGCTAGTATATATATATATATATTTTTTTATATGTCTCCTTCTTTTCACCTAAAAAACAACATAATTTAATTAAATAGTTTATATTTTTATATGTTGCTAGTAATTTTTAATATGTTTCCTTATACAATGGTATGTAGTAGTTGAATTTTTATAATGAATTACTATTTTTATATACTTATATTTATTTATACATGTAAATGGTGAATTTTGTTAAGCTTATATCATGATGTTATGATATATATGATTTTAATTTTAACACCTTAATTTATATTTTAATCATGTTTTGATTATTATATATTGTAATTTTTAAAATTATTGATAGGTGTATGGTGAATTATTTTTTTTGTGCCACATTTTTTTTAATTTATGATAGATAAATTTTAGTTTTTTTAAAACTAAAAATAGGTAAATGATGACTATTTTTTTTTAATATTTTTGTGATATATATAATGTTAGTATATTAATTATTTAGTTAGTTTTTAAATTTTTAATTTAATTTTAATCATGATTTTTTTTTTTAATTTTACAAATGAGACATCTTATAAGTGCTTATGTAGCAATGCATCCAAACACTTTAAAATTGTGTAAGCACTTATCAACGTGTATATCCAAATGCAGTAGCTTACTGAATTTTAAGCACTTATAACATAAGTTCTTATATAATAAGAACTTATTGAAAAAAAAAATCTTATTTAAGTTGTTTTTCCAAACAAGCCCTAAATCTATAGCAATGGATCTCAATCCTTAAGCCCTTGACTCATTGTATTGAGTTCCAGAAAATCATCCTTTATGAAGTTACTAGTAGTCTACGCATCACAATCCAAACTAGTTTAGTTGAGAAAGCGAAAACGCATGCGGCATGCAGTTTCTTTCAGTAGTCAAATATCATATATTTTTTTATTCATTTACCACCAGGCTAGCCTAGGCCCAATTGGTCCATTGGGCTAAGCTGAGCCAAAAAGGCCTAGTTCCTTTTGGGCTATGCTATTTTAGGCCTAGCCCAGCTCATCTTTTTTGCAAGCTGGGCCCATTTTGCCGGCTCTATCAAGAGCTGCAACCTTCAACTTATCACTTGCCACGTGGTCGTTGTAAACGTCGTTGAGATTGTCTTCGTTGTGAAGGGTGAAGGTGTTGTGGTGGGGTTCCAAGAAAAGGGGGCATGAACGGGGAGGAGGTCATGGGGACCGAACTGGTGGGGGAGGAAGTGCGAGAGCGGTGTGAATTGCAAGGCAGGGTGGGAAGTTACAAGGACTTCAACATTGGCGGCAGCACAGAGTTCTTGGAGGAACTGGTGGCAATGGCCGCAAGGATGAATATGTTTAGTGCATAGGAGGAGGAGTGTTGCTAAGGAGGCAAGCAGCCGCTTCAAGCTTGGGACGCTTGGCATCGGGGGGAGGAGGAGGAAAGTTGCTAAGCAAGCAAGCAACAACTTATTGAGCGCGTGTTTAGATCTCAAATTTGGAGTGAGAAAAAGGGAGAAGAGGCAACTTGGGAAAAACAAGTAAAAAAGAAAAAAAAATCTCAACCCTCCATTTGAAAATAAAAAGATCTAATGATGGGAAGCTAGTTTTTCACAATGGGACACTTGACTAGCTTCCCCACCCTAGAATCAGGGTAATTTATAAGCATACTTTTGGTACGTCATGGTTATAAGCAATAAGCATATCTTCGACAAATTGAGACTTAAGTGTTGAACTTGATAACAGAATCGAGACAAGTAAATTACAATCACATAGTTTGTATACTAGTTGTCACAGTTTCCCATGGCAGTAAATGTGAAAGAAAGAAAATGTTGGATTGACGTTGAATGGAGTTTTAAATGGCTTTCCAAACACACATAGGTAATAATGGTAAATTAGTTCTTTTATTAGTCTGATTTATGCTGATGGAAGTCTCAATTTGTACAAGCGAAGATGGTCTTTGTAGTAAATTACAAGTGAAATGATTACACCAAATTGAATTTTATTTTGGTATTATCATGTCGGTGTAAATATCATCTAATGACTTGTTTTTACATCTTTGGTGAGATTTGACATTTTGTATGTTATTAAATAATGCTTGATTTTACATAACTTCACTTATTAGATGTCTTTTATTGTGTGTGTGCAAAGAAGGCAAAAGGTTGACATTCATTTTAGAATGCATAAACCAAGACATGTTGGATAGATATTTTTTAACATCAATATATAAAATTACTAAACAATTTTGAAATTTAGTAGATATATAAAATATTATTTTTTTTATGTATAAAGAGTGATATAATTATTTAGCATTACCTAAAATGTACCCAAAAAAAAGAATCTCTTCCCTTTGTTTTTTATATTTTTTTTATTTTATACTAAGCACAGGTAATGCAAATCGATTGGTTGGTTTCAACCTTCCACAAGTTGCATGTTACGATGACAAATTGACCATGTTGTAACAACACATTAGGGTGGATCCGTGGATGAGTGGGTTGTCATAATTTATTTATATTTATTTTAATATAAATGGAAAGTCAAATATGTTAAAATATCTTCTAAATAATAAAAAAAGAACTTTGAAAAATCGTCCTAGTTGTATCACACGGAGAACCATTAATTGAACATCTTGGTTCTTTAATTTATTCATGTAATTATTTTTGTAACAGAAGGCTATCCTATTATAAAAAATATAACTTACATGGGTTTGACGCGGCTCGTTAGAAGTTCAAAATTGCATTAACAGAAACAAACCCAGTAAATACAGATTCATCATTATCGTCAAATCTTTCTCTGTATATCATCTTCAAAATGAAGAGGCAAATATGTCTCCATTAATATAACAGTATTATGTTTGGACTCTGAATGACAAATGTTAATGTGAATTCTAGAACTGAAGTTTACAGTAAGTAACAAATTGTGTTTCGGGAGAACAAATCAAATTTGGGGTGCAAAACTAACTGCTTAAAACGTACACTTCATTTGATTAACAATAACCGGAGATTGGAAAGTGAAACGAAGTTGCATGAGACTCCATGCTCAAAAGCAATGCTAGGCATGAGCATCTAAGGTTAAAATTGCGACAACGAAGAACTCAACTCAGGCATTTCCAGTAATGGGTGGGTCGTTTCCAAAGGTAGGTTGAGGACCAAATATAGAGATTCCATATGTAACGTGCTAGCAAGATTGCTCCATCTTTTCAATTAAACGAATTAATGGCAAAGAACTAACTAGCGTAAAGCTTATAATCGACGTAGAAACATTATCAGGAATCATATTTAGTAAATTACTCTAAAGTCTAAACACTATTTGACAAGGCATTGTTTGATAATGACAGAGAATAGAATATAAGGACGTACTATCCAACGCAGTACTCATTGTTCGTTCGTTTATTTTTTACTTTAAGGCACAAATCACCTTTTGTTTTATTCATTCAATGGTCAAAATACTCAAAAGTGCTTATGAACGAGCTAGTTGAGGTGATCCCGTGTGCGCGCACACATATATGATATGATTAATTAATAACAAGAGAAGTTAATTTTAATTGTTCAATATACCGTTAATATATAATATGATTAATGATGATTATTTATAAAATCAAGATTATCTTTTAATTTATATATAATATAAATTATATATTATAATCAATAATATGATTGCATGATAAAATAATACGATAAATTTGTACATCTTAGTACGGCACGCGGACACGTGTTGAATGCTTACTGTCCACAGTGTCAACACCGTTGCCACGTTGATGCAACAGCACAGTTTACCGTTAATTGTGGTTTGCGCGTTTTCCATTTTCAATTTCAATTTGTCAAGTGTTTATCATATTAATTATTTGTTGTTGAACAACCTGTAATATTGTGACACCTACCTATGCCGTAGTCTCCATGCTCTTGAATATCTCTTGAAAATTGGAACACTCTAGGCAACTTCGTAAGTATCTTAGTATTTATCTTCTACACGACCGCTCCGCGACCCTTAAACCGACTTCACCCAATCTATATATATAAGACCACACTCAAAATCCCATGTTTCATACCATTAGCCTAAGATCACAACATATAGTATATCTAATTTCCATTTTCATAAAAGTTATTTTTTTGTTACATATGCTACACTTGTTTAGTTCCAACACAAAGTGTTTGCGGCAACAACTTTCATTTGAGGTTCTGGGCATTGTAACATGAGCAAGCACGTGGGGTTTGAGGATGTTCTCAGATATTTCGATGAAGATGGGGATGGAAAGGTTTCACCTTCAGAGCTGAGGCACGGGCTGGGAATGATGGGTGGGGAGCTTTTGATGAAAGAAGCAGAGATGGCAATTGCGGCAGTGGATTCTGATGGTGATGGGTTGCTGAGTTTGGAGGATTTCATTGCTCTTATGGAAGCAGGAGGAGAGGAACAGAAGTTGAAGGACTTGAAGGAAGCTTTTGAGATGTATGACACTGAGGGCTGTGGGTTTATAACCCCCAAGAGCTTGAAGAGGATGCTTAAGAAGATGGGCGAGTCCAAGTCCATTGAGGAGTGCAAAGGGATGATCGAACAGTTTGATTTGAATGGGGATGGCATCCTGAGCTTTGAAGAATTCCGAATTATGATGCAGTGAGGCATGTATATATGTTGGTTCTGTATAGTTTGTGGGGTAGTTGAGGGGATTTGATTGATTGATTGATTTGTTTGCACATCATGTGTATAACTCCTATGGTATATTCTGTTTTAGCTGCTTCTCAATAGTGATCCAATAACTATCGGATTTTGCCCCAATTCCTATTTCAATAATTATTCAAAATTTTCTTAATGCAAGTTGTGTTATTATTGTTAGATGGTGTTCATTTTCTTTTAAGAAAATACACACACAAAAAAAGGTTCTAAGCTCTAAATAAGGAGAGTCAAATGTTATCCACCATGTAAATTTTAGATACATGCTTCCAACAATTACCAATGCTATTGTTATCAATATTAAGGTCAAGTTTAATTTCCAAATATGTCGGTTAAATTCTGATATAGGAATGAATACTGCAATTCAACCTTCTTGCTTTGCCGAAATATTGTAGCTTTTACAGCATTTTTCTGTTCCTGTAGTAAATATTCCAAAATTATGGACTACAAATATAGGGGATAAAATCTGATAGTGAAAAGTTATAACAGATATTGAATGGAAGCGGTTTTTTATGTCTTGTACAATCAGATACGTATCTTCTTAATACATAATACTTCAGTTTATGAATATCCTGTGCTTTCTTGATTCAAGCTTGCCGGGTATGGGGAAAATACATCTTTACCAAAAAAGAAGGGGAAGGGGAACTAAATAAGCTACATGGTTAAAAATTATTGGGCCGGAATCCATTTAGAGACACATTTAAAACCCAATTAATTCAGTTGGCTTTCTATTTGTTGTCATTTTAGACTTTAGAGTGTCAGTGAGTGTGACTAAGAATAACACTCGGATAAAAATAGTCAGTTATTGCCTTATTGGTGGTTCCGAAAGCTTGAAATATTTTGGAAGTCCTAAATGAGATGTGTCGATTGTTGATTGTTTTGTTTGACAATTACAAAGCTCTATCAAAACAATGTCATTCCAAGCCCAATGTATTTAGCAACAAAACAATACGGAGCCCAATAAATTGAGCAACCATCGTATGTGAAGAAAAAAAGTAGATCCTTACATTATTCTTTAAGATTGTATAAGTTGAATATTTTAGTCTCTGAAATTTTAAAAATCTCCCGTTAATCCTTATTTTTATAAAAAGCCAGTCATTCTAGGTTTTTTTTTTTTTACTTTATTTTATGGTTTTACGCTAAAAAAAAAACTAAAGTGAATAACATTTTACAAAATTGGGGATTAACAAAAGGTTTTTAAAATTCCAGGGATTAAAATGTCTAATCCTTACAATCTCACAGGAGTAATTTAGAGATTTATTAAAAATTATGCAATCCTAAATACTAGCATTTCTCCAATTTTACTAAGCACACCTTTGTACGGTACCTTCGTATGTTTGGCTGCAAAATCACTTCCTCTAATCCACGTCTCTCTATTCCATCTAGCACATGGTTGTTTATTTCCTATGGACGTTCATGCGGAAGCAACAAAATTCTCACATTCTTTTTTGGTTATTACACTTTCGGTTCCTCTATAATTCTCAATCTACGATTTTGATTCCCTATTTTTAATTTTGCGATTTTACTCTTCTAATTTTTAAAAATTCGCAATTTTGGTCCTCCTATTTTTAATTCCGCAATTTTAATTCTCTAATTTTTAAAAATTCACAATTTTGGTCCCTTCTTTTTAATTTCACAATTTTAGTCCCTTAAATTTTAAAAATCTATAATTTTAGTTTAACCATTAAATGTCCATTCGTTGACCGTTAATGTTTTAACGTTGACTATGACGTGACGTTAGTTTGTTAAGTATTATTTACCATGTAATGAGTCTAATGTCATACCATAGTTAACGTTGAAACATTAACAGTCAATAAATGAACATTTAATGGTTAGACCAAAATTGTAGATTTTTAAAAATTAGAGGACTAAAATCATAAAAATAAAAATAGGAAAACCCAAATTACAAATTTTTAAAAATTAGAGAACTAAAATTACAAAATTAAAAATAAGAAGACCAAAATTGCAAATTGAGAATTTTCAGAAGAACAAATGTACAATTTAGCCTTCATTTTTCATTAGAATGGAACGAATAATTCAATTAAATAAACACCCTTACTAGTTATGATATTGATAATTCATTTTAAGCAGAATGTTCACAGCACATTTTAACAAAGCACTGTCGTGGATGAATTATATTTGATATCTAACATGATTATTACATAAACTATATGTAAAATCTTGTTTATGTACAGTAACAATAACATTTAAACCTAAGACCTTATGCAAATTATCCAAACCTCGCGACTAACTCAACTCGTGGATTTACCTACACTTTTTTTGATGAAATCAACATACAATTTACCTAATAATAAAAAAATAGTATTTTGAAAAATGTTATTGAAAATATGTTCTTAAGTCGTAACATTTTTTTTCTTTTCATTCTAAATTCAGTCAACCCAAGAATAAAAAAATGACTAATTTATCAGTTAGGGTACTTCAAAATTACTGTTAAGTTGCTTATCTAGTATCATTATAACACCCATCTTTCCGTCACCGGCTAAGCACACTTGACTAACAAACAAATATTCAAACGTTCGGACCAAATATTATTATCAACACCCTCACGCTCCACATCTATCCATTGCATGCTTGATGCTGTAAAACTATAGCTCACCCAATTCACATTACTATATGAGAATATAAAATGTTATATAAAAAGCATTTAATAAGGATTTGTTGTGAACATTGAAAGAATTGAACCATCGCACAAGTTCAATAAATTTTTCATTGATTTGCATTCGTAAGGAAATTCAACTAAAGGAAGCTCTATATCATGCATATGTACATAAAACAGAAAGCAGTAATAATCTAAATGCTTATTCTTTTTTTTAGCAGATGCTATTACAAGGGACAATAAATGTTTTCACAGGGTCATATGACTCTTCCTTTTTCTAGTGCGACACTTTTAACACACATCATCTTCAGAGGTGGCAGCCAGGGGATGAGGAAACAAAATAGATGCAGCAGAGCCTGGCCAAAATTCTGTAAGGCTCCACTCCTTTCAAAACCCACCATCCCACAGGTTAGGATAAAAAAGGTACTTAAAAAACCTATATTTCATTTTATAAATGAAATAGCTCGGCATCAAGCCCTGCAAGCGTTATGAGGCCGGCAAAACTACAAATACGCAGGCTTCTGGACATGGGGAAACATTTGTACAAAGGGTTTTCTCACATGAAATAGCTGAGTGCTCTTTTTACTCTTGAACCACCTTCGCCATATAGTTCATTCCATTGTTGAAGCTCAGTCATATTTACGGATTCAGAGGAAACACTAGCACAGACCTGTTCCAATATGACAGTTAATTTTTTATTTTTCAGGTTTGAAGGGCAGAAGAGGAGGAGAGGGGGCAGCTTGCATGAGAGAGATTTCATATACCTGTTGATGAGCATATTTAAAGTCTTCCATGTTTAAAGATCGGATATCTGCACTTCCACTTAAGGCTGGAGCAGGTCTACCTTCCGCTAGAGCAGCAGCCTGTTCCTGTCATGCATCAACAAATTATACATAAGTATGAATTATTCATGAAAGCTCAAACCATTCTCTGACTGTATCTTTACAATAAAAATAAATAAATAACTCGGAAGTAACTAGCATACTGCTAAGACATCATTCCAAAAAGACATACCTTTTTTTCCTTTTCTAATATCTCTTTAATTGGACGGTGTGCAGCAGTTACACATAAATTCTGCAACAAAAGAGCAAGCATGAAGGCACCCATAACCTTAATTTAGAAAAGTATGGGATAAAAAAAACGGCAAACGCCCATAACCTTAAGATCACTTCCAGAATATCCATCAGTCATACTTGCAATTGCATCCATATCAACATCAGAAGACAAGTCCTCTTTTGCCAGTATAACTTTTAATATTTTCGCTCTATTTGGAGCATCTGGCAAATTTACCATTAATCTGCAGAAGAACAATGATTAAGAAAACTTCAAACATTTATCAGTTCCATTAACACCCCCCCTTCCCAAAAAAAAGAGCAAATAGAAAAAATTGAAGTGCAGTTAGCATGCAATTCACCTCCGAGGCAGCCTCCGTATGACAGCCTCATCTAGGTCAAAAGGCCTATTAGTGGCTGCAAGCACAAGAACTCGCTCAGTATCCTTTGTGCGTAAGCCATCCCAGTTCACCATGAATTCATTTTTCATCTTTCGCATGGCCTCATGCTCCCCAGGATTTTCCCTCCTGCCCAACATGCTATCAACCTATACAAGAAGCCATAATAGTTTTCACTGTGATTTATTTTCCAGCTGATGAATTAATACAAACTAAGAACATTTATGAAAAAGGCTTACTTCGTCGACAAATATCACGCTAGGAGCAATTTTACTTGCCAGGGAAAAAACAGCTTTCACGTATTTTTCACCCTCACCAAACCACTGAAGCAAAATGGGGAAAAAAATACGAGTTAAAATGAACAACTAACTGATAACAGACATTAAAATAAACCCAGTGAAGCAAATCTAACCTTAGACGTGATGCTTGACATGGAAATGTTGATGAAATTTGCACCAGCTTCAGTAGCAACTGCCTTTGCAAGCATTGTCTTACCTGTCCCAGGGGGACCAAATAATAGGATGCCCTTGCACGGCTGCAAGGAAGATAATTCACGTAATCGAAATGAGTAATAATTTGACAAGGGCTGGGCTACAACTTTACATTATTTTAATATTTGTGATTTTTACTGGAATAAAAATTTATTTCAATATTCAGTAAAAACCAGTTTCTCAACCAATTGCATATCACTTATGCTCTTAGCTTTCATGGTTTCATGGAAATTTTTAAATTACATGATTTACATATCTTGCAGAAAGGCCGCACATCAAGAATACAAAAAAATAAGATATCATGAGTTGGGTCAGCTTATTTATTTTTCTTTCATCAGTCGATCAGCATATCAAAAAACTAGTGAAAAGCAGGGAAGGAAACAAACAACAACGGGATCTAACTCCCAACTGTCCAGACACAGAAGAATGCATGTTAAACAATGAATGTATTTCAATCCATAAAGTAAAACCTTGGTTAATTGCCCTTTGCAAAATAGCTCAGGCCTCTGTAAAGGAAGCATAACCAATTCCTTCAATGTATCCTTGACATTTTCAAGAGCTCCAATATCATCAAAAGTAACACCAATGTCGTTAGGTGGAATAACATCAGCCAAAAGCCTCTTTTCAAACTCATTTTCTGTTACAATATCCTGATTTCAGAAAAAACATAAGAGGGATAATTCAGAATATAGCATTTGTGAAATAAGTTGGTTAAACTCGATCAACGGAATAACTTCCAAGCAGTAAGTTGGGAACAAACTACTGGATGTCACTATCTCCTAACACAATCAAAGCAGCAAAAGTTCATAACGATCACCTTAAGAGACTTCTTCAGGCTTTTCGACTCATTCTGGATAGCCTGTAAGATCCCAATCCCATGCTGGATGCTGGTAGAATAAATATTTTTTATAGAAAGAATAACTAGTGATTAATAACATAACCTCGAAGTGTTATATATATGTGTAAGTATGTTTGTATGTATATTAAATAACAAGCAGTGCAAGCTAATAATTACCTCTCACAAGACAACACAAGCTTTGCATCAGGATCAGTTTCAGCATTCTGCATGAGATGGTGGCTTAAAGCCCAACCAACTATCTTCTCTGCATCTGCAATAAAAGCAAAAAATGATATAGTAGAGATTTAAGCTGCAAAACCTTAAGCACTTAGTGGTAGAACATACTCTCAATAGTAAGTGTCTGATCCTTAATGCACAAGGTCTCAAGTCCTTCACATTCCATCCCACAACGGCTCAAAACCTATAAATAAAATTAAATGAATTTTAGTTAAGAACACCATGACAGCAATTATAATCTATACATAAAATGTAACTACACAACTCAACATGGTCAAATATTAAGTGTATAGAACATGATGAATTTAGGGGACAAAAAGAAGAAAACAGAATGATAGCTGACAGAAGGCAATTAACAACTCTGATAAAAATAGCATGTGAAACTGCAATTTGTCTAGCTTCTATTTATATAAGTGTATCCTGTTTCTCAGATTAGCTTAGCCTATATCACAATATGACATAGTTGTTAGGAATCCAGAAACAGAATATGAGAACTGAATGATTCTTTTATTGAATATTGAATGAAAACAAAGAAAAGGAGAGGATTAATCTCCAAGGGCCTACAACTTGCTCAATTTCCAAATGCTAATAATTCAGAATGCTCCCTCTTTCCTTACGTCCTCCTATTTATTTAACTAACCCCCTCTGACTAACTACTGTAACTGTACTTGACTACTTTTTCCTTCCCCTTCACCCTAACAAGTAACAATAACACCCAAAAATAAACAAATTTATTGAACAATTGAGAATAGCAGAAAGAATTTTCCTCCAAGGCTTTCCCTTTCCTTAGAAGCTTTCTAATTCTCAGAATGCCCCTTCGCCCTAACAAGTAACAGTAACACCCAAAAATAAACAATGTTATTGAACAATTGAGAATAGCAGAAAGAGTTCTCCTCCAAGGTTTTCCCTTTTCTTAGACTCTGTAATTCTTTGAATGCCCCCCTTCCATCCTGCTTCTCACATAATTATTAAACGAATACCCTCCAACTAACGAACTAATCCCTTCTAACTAACTGCACTAACTGTCCCTAACTAATTCTCCATTCCTTGCGTTGCGTCTGAATTTAGAGGGGGAGATTTAAGATGCAGTTGCTAAATGAAAAATGCTTTCTTATATATAGTCCATATGATCCATAGACACTACAGACTAAAAGGGTACTATTTCCTAGGCTAAGAGTAATTGGATGCTACGTCCTAAATACAAATTGTCTAATTCCTATGAAAACTAAGTGCATTTAATATATGATATATGAAATGCATGCTATTCTAACAATGTCTTAACAATAGTATGTATTTGCATGTGAAACCCCAATACTCTTTTTAAAAGAGATAAGGAATTAACTACAAAGGACTATACTGTCATCGCAAGTACTACACCCAGACTCCTTGAGACACAGGCCTAAATTGCATTAAGAAACACACACAATTCCTATCTCTTCATTGTTCATACCACTTTATTTCTTGTTTTTCTTTGTTTTTCTTTTTTTGGTCATGTCCTCACCCCTCTATTTTAAGTCCATAACGTATGCTGCTTGTGATCAAGGGTAGTACATGCAAAACAAAAGGTTTCACTAGAACAACAATAGCAGCAACACTAAAGCAGGAAAAAGTGTAACCGTAAAAACTGCAGAACAACAAAGTAGTAAACTGCAGACCTAGTCCCCACTTTGTCACATAAGATCTAAAATTGTACCATAAAGACATAAACATTTAGAACCATGTAGAAGACTAGATCTTGCAGTGCAATAATTGCATTTCCAATATCCAAAGACTCCAATACAAACCTAAAATTATTTTTAAACAATAGTCACTAGTGATGGATGTGTAGCCCACAAAAAAGGACAAGATACAAAATGATTGTATACGAGTAAGGGTGGAAATAGGCTAGGCCGCCTATCAGGGGCCTATGGCCTGGCCTACATAAGGCCTGGCTGGCCTGTCTCATTTATTAAAAAGGCCAAGCTTAGGCTTTGCAAAAAGCCTATTAAGCCTAATAGGCCGGCCTATTTATATATATATAATAAAATATTATTATATTATATATTATATTATATTATATATACATAATTATATATAATACATATATTGCATATAATAATATAAAAGAATATGTAATTTCTAACAGGCTTTTTTAGTTCAATAGGCCTTTTTAGACCAATAGACCTATTTAGGCCAATAGGCTTAACAGCCTTTTTATAGGCCTTATAAGAAAATAGACTTTTAAGCAGGCTTACAAGCCAGGCCAGGCTTTTATGCAGGCCAAGTCCAGGTCTTCAAAAAAGGCCTATAATAGGTAAATAGGCTAGGCTCAGGCCTACCAAAGCCTGGCCTAGCCTATTTCCACCCCTAATACGAGATGATATATTAGTGAGCACCAATCGAGAAAAGATGACAGAAAATCTGTTAATGTGGTTTGGAGACGTGCAAAGAAAGCTAGTGAAAGCACCGGTGAGGAGAGTAGATTGCATAGTTTTTAACCTTGTGAAACGTAGGAAAGGGAAAACAAGAAAAACATTGGAGGAAATGGTTAAGAGGGATCTCATGGTGAATAACATCCCCGAGAATTTGGTCTTTAATTGAGCCTAATGACGTCGAGCAATTCATGTAGACGACTTCACCTAGTGGCATAAGGTTTTTTTTTTTTTTTTGTTCTTGTAATCCTAGTGATATGCCTTAAAATGTGGCAGGACAGAGGATTTAGCAATAACAGCAAGGCTTAGGTTAACATGTAGCAAAATGACATATATATCTCAGTCAAGCAATTTAACATCAATTTGAAGGAAAATAATATCAAATTTATGATGAGAAATTACATTGAAGCTTCCATTTCAGTAACATAATTGACATAACCATGAATTCTATTTGACAAGCAACATCACATAAAAATTGCCTCGGACATTTTAGAACAAGAAGTTTAAATATTATATCCAGTCGATTTAGCTCCTCTAAAATGAGAAAGTGTGCAAACTGCAATGTGAGAAAGTAAGGGTGCACCCACCATTGATTTAAAGTTAGATGCATTTATGAGGTATTTTAATTTAAATCAACAAGGGATGTGCCTTTATTTTCTCACTTTACACACTTGCTCACTTTAGAGGAGCTAGATCCATATCCATTAAAGGATCTCCTAGCTCAAAAATTAACTGCCTTGTACAAAATTTACTTAGGTCCAGAACAACCTATTTGTATTATAGTACTGCTCCATGACACCCATTTAAATATAAAACCCAACATATCGGGCACAAAAATAGTTTTTTGGAAAGGGATGCCTCAACGGGCAAAATAGAGTGGATCCATAATGAAAAAAGACTCATAAGGTAAAATAATAATAATATAATGACTTTCCATAAAACAGTATGAATTAAAACTACAAGCTCACACAAGATACTTACTGTGCGTAAATTGTGCAAATTTCCTTTGATTTTAAGAGTCTCAACATCTCGATCAAGTTGCTGCTTCCAAGATGCTAGAAGTGCCTCATCCTGTATGAGGAAACATACAATTAATATTGTTAGATATGAAATAATTAAAGTTCCTGTGCCCAACAGTTTGACTATTTTATTCATAACATAGTATAAAAGCTTCTATGACCAAACGGTCATGTCATGAGTTTGATCCTTGGCATCCCATTCTTTTAATTAAAACTGAAATTTCTAACTATATATCTGCATGCTTCAAGCCCAAAGGATCTTGAGTGAGAGGGCATGTAAAATATAAAACCATTCATATACCTTCACCCAACAACTTAAACATTTGAGCAATTGGTTTGACAATTATATAAGGAGGAAAAAGAACTGATGACATACAAACCTGTGGCATGTGAATTGTTACTTTATTTGGGAAAAGCTTAGTTAAGGTTTTGTTTGGCTTTGCGACCTCCTTCCCCCTATCATGCAATCTTCCAAAACTATCCTGAAAGAGAGAGAACGGGAGAGATGTTACTGTAGCAGAGAAAGCCTGAAAGAAGGCATGCAAAACACAAGTATATACAGCCAAACAGGTAATTCCCGCTCTGCTCTTTCCTATATAAGACTATACTCAAAAGGAGATATGTTCTTACAGGGAAAGCCAAATCAAGAAGGGCAGTCTGATTACTGCCAAACTTTGTAAAAAGCAAACCCCCAGGATGTGACTGCAAGAAAAAATAGTTAAATATCAATAACATAATCCCTTGTACATGCTCATTTAGACCAAGAATGAAAGGAAAAATCAAAGGATCATATACTTAGGACATCCAATGCACATCTTTCTCAGTAATCAATTCATAAAATAAAACCAGATATAGAAACCACGTATACTTAGGACATCCAATGCACATCTTTCTCAGTAATCAATTAATAAAATAAAACCAGATATACAAAGCCCACACCTACTAAAAATTACAGATCATTGGACTCTGATCAATTCAGGTACCTAAACCAAATGGTATGCATATAAAACTTTGCTCAGAATTCTTGCCACGGGCTGTTAAATCTTTTTCTGTAATAATATACATATGACAGCTTCAAATGCCTTAACACTTACACCATTCTAGCATTACAAAACAGTTATCATTAAAAACAAAATGATTACCTTCTCCTTTCGATTGTCAATGTGAGTGTGTGAACCTATTACCACCACATTGTCCGGAAGATTTTCAAGCCTACTTTTAAATGAAAATGGATCTCCATTTCCTACTATAGACTTCTCCGCATCTTTCATGAACAAAATGAAAGGTTCATTTCTGCTCTCACTAACCACAACCTGGAAAAAAAAAAATTATAAATTCATATTGTAAGATTATCACACAATATAATAATATGATTAGAGGAAAATTTTATTAGATCAAAGAGTGGAGTAAAAGGCGACCTCAAACAATGTATTAATAAGTAATTTGTCGAGTTCTTCAACACCACTGTTTTCCAACCGAAGATCAGTGACTGAAAAGAGAAAAAGACAACTTCAAGATCTAGGACCAAGATAAAGTTTATAGATAAGAATATAAAAGATCTAAAAATATAATTTATTACAGGCAGGGCATTACCATTACAGAAAAATCCTTGACCAGCCTCACAGGCACCTCCAAGATCAACTCCATCAGGTATGGGTTTATCAAATCTTACACCAATTTTTGACAAGGGATTATCATCAAAAAGTAAGACAACCTTTCCCCGACTTCCATTTGCTGGACCCCTGTATATGCAATTGCTAAGTTATAATAAAAAAATAATAACAATTGTATTTTGTTCTATAAACAATATATATATATATATATAAGAAATCAATAAAGCTACTATAGTATTCTAAATTACACAATCCAGAAATACCATTTTAGTTAAAGTTATAGGTGAATATGAAAGTTTGTCTCTCCATTTTAATATGACTAACAAAAAAAGAGAGAAGAAAAATAACTTCTAATACGTTATTTCCATCCCTCTTATGTTCTTTCATCTCATTTTCTTTCCTACCACATTTCTCCCTCAACAAAATTGCAACCTACAGTGGAGAGAGAATAACATTTATGCAGATACACAAAAGTAGCAGCTTTGACATTGGCAATGACTACAGTTGAAGTGCCATTTGTTCCCCCCCAACAACCATAAAATTAACATTTTGATTTAATCTATTCTCACAATGTAATCACCTTAAAAAACCCTGCCCCCTCTCAGTACAGTTCCAAATCTCTCGTAAGTGGTATAGCTTGTTCATTGCCAAATATATATTGTATTCACCAAAATAATATATATATATATATATATGTTGTATAGCTAGCTATTTAAAGTGATTTGGACTGCCATGCTGTAATCATGAGTTAGGGCAGTCTGCTACGACTGCTAAAATTTGGTAAAATAAAAATATTCCACCCACTACACTAGTAGACTACTATATCATGAATAACAAGTTAAATCTGCATAGGTGAAAGGTGAACAAGTTAGTAAATATAAGTTCTGTATTTAATGTGATAAATGCAAAAGGATGTGCACAATATGAATAGATGAGAAACAGAAACCAGTTCAGAAACAATTCAATATAAACTTGTACCTTGAAGACGGTGTCTGATACAAGCCACCAGAAGATGAACAGCTATATTTTACCCGGTCACCTGCAGAATTATATATGAAAAACATCAACCTTTGTGATAAATTGAGGCTCCTTAGAGATGGGAGAAAAAGCACACATACCTAGTTTAAACACACAATTTTTAGCTGTCCCAGAGGTAGATGGTACATTATCAGCTTCCAACTTAGGTTGAGACTCAAAGCCATATGAAGTAGGTGCATTTGAAGAGTTAGGCGTATCTGGTTCACTAGCTGATGGATCCATGCTCCTAGCCATGTCTGTGGCTATAGGACTTTGTTTGGCACAGCTGCAGGATTTCTCAGCATTAAATCCATCTTTGAGCAGCTCAGCTTCCTTGGAAGATAAACCCTATAAAGTATAAACACATCAAATGAAGATTCATTCTCAGAGTAGTCAGCAAAAAGAATAATTCAATGACACATCAACAAAAAAGGTGTGCGCATGGATTAATCCATATATCAGGCCAACAAGGAAACTTTATCTTACACCCAAAAGCGAATGGCTATCAAAGATGAGCAATTTAGCTCCAAAGTATTTTGCAAGTGCTTTTGCCAACATCTCCTGATATATTTCTGACCCTGCAAAAAAGAAAATGACATTAGAGAGAAACAATGAGTTGAAAAGAAGGAAGTCAGAACCAAAACAAAATCATTAAAAAAAAAAAGATATAGGAGAGCAGTAATGCAATACCCACACACCTGCAGGTCCTGAGAGTAGAATACGAGGGTTAATGGTTGTAAGATCTGTGGTGTACTTTGCATGTTCTTTATGCTTCAGGTGTATAAAGCAAGCTGCAATTAGGACATTTTTTGTATTCTCACTGCAAAAAGATATAAGTATGATCAGAAATGCAATTAATGATCAAACCAAGAAGCTATAAGAATGACATTCAAGCAAAATGCATGAAGGACAATCAAGTCACACAAGTAAAAATTAGACTGCATTTTTGTATAAAAATATAAAACTAAAAGAAACTTTAATAAATACTTCACAATCAAGGTTTTAAATTGTGAACAATATCATGTGATGCGTCTGCAACCTCTCTTTGTAGTAACCGCATCAAACCAAGATTGCAGACCACATTAACTGCAATACAACCGTGACCATAATTTAAAACCTTGTTCAAAATTTACAACCACGTGTCATGCCACTGCCACGTCCTACCAATACACATTGGTAGAAAAGAAAGCAACAATATGAAAAGATAAAGCTAAGGGCCCGTTTGGGGTGGTTTTTGGTTGTGAGTTTTGAAATTTTCAAAAACTACAACCAGTTTTTAGTTTTTAAAAATTAGTTTTACCTTTTTTTTCTAATTTTTGGTTTCAAAATAAACTCAGTTTGAAATTTCTTATTCTGTTAAAATTAGTTTAAGAATATGTTTGTGTAGTGACGACAGTGGTAGTGGTGACGACAACAATGATGGTGGTGGCAATGGTAAAGCCGACAGTGACGATTATGGCGGTGCCGACGATAGTGGTTGTGGCAGTACTAGCGGTGATTGTGGCGGTGCCAATGGTGATGGTGGTGGCAAAGTTAGTGGTGGTGATAACATTGCCTGTGGTGGTGGCAGCAGCGTTAGTAGTCGTGGTGGTGGCGGTGACGATGGTAGTGGTGATGAAGCTTGTGGTGGTGGAGGTGATGCTAGTGGTCGTGGTAGTTGTGGCAGCAATGATAGGTGGTAGTTGTGGCAGCGGTGATGGTGGCGGCAATGCCGGTAGTCTTGGTAGTTGTGGCAGCGATGATAGTAGTGGTGGGTGTCAGTGGTGGTGGTGGTGGTGGTAGCGGTGGTGGTGGTGACGGTGGCTGCGGAGATGGTGGCAGCAATAGTGGTGGCGGTGATAGTGGTGATGACAATGGCGGTGGTTATGGTGGTGGTGGTGGTGGTGGCAAGAAAGACTATTGTCAAATATAATAATGTGTATTTATTTTTAAAAACCAAAAACCAAATTCACAAATCCTTTTTTCTTGGTTTTGAAAATGAATGTAAAAGTGTTTTGAAATTGAGTTAAAAACCATTTCAGCTCCATTTTAGCCAAACGCGTTTTGTTTCGAAAATTGCGTTTGAAAACCAAAAACCAAAAACTCGCAACCACCCCAAACGAGGCCTAAAATATTGATTTGGACCATCGTTCATAAAAGCAGTATCCAAGATATAACATCCAAATGTATATGACAAATTCAAATATAAAATAATATAAATGAAGCAAGAAGTATAGAAGAGAAGAGAATAAATTATATACAAATGAAGCAACTGCCTCTATAAGCCACATGGCATTCTCTCATTTCAATTCACCTAATTTTATTCCAACTAAATCTTTCTTTTTGTACAAGTACTGTTTCTTCCACAATCAACATTCACGTGTTGTCCCTGCTTCAGATATCAGCTCACAACATATAGTAACTGACAACTTTCCCTCTCCCTTTGGCTGTTTATTGTAACTGGCATCCACAATGAACATACCACACATACTCTAAAAATGACGTAAGAGGAGTCTACTATCTGTGTTTAGTAAATGTATTGGGTGAATCAAAAAGGCTGCAAGGTTTTTTGGTTGATGAGAGGGGTAAACTAGGTTTTGCTCTCTAAACAAAAACCTGGGTTTGTTGGATGGTCCTGTTTGAGACCATTTAATTATTGACCTTAAATGAGAAACGCAAGTTTAGAGGGAAAAAATATAGGGTTAGAATTGAATTTAAAATTATCTAATCTAATTTTTAACAGAATACAATGGTGTCATTTGATTCATGTAGCTGACCTCACATGGAACGAACAGACTTTAATTGTTGTTGTGGTTGTTGTCATCATTGTCACTGTTGTTGTATTTAAATTTTTAAATCAATTCATACACCAAGTTTATATAAAATGATAAATTAAAATCAGTATACTACCATGGATGAAATCCACTTACTATAGAAATATAAATTATACAACGATAATTACTATTTAATGTTTGATATCATTTGCCATTGTTTTTAGAAATTTAGACTTGTTTTAATCAAATGGAACCTTCGTTAGCAATGTAGTTCTAATGTCCATGTATCTATCTAGTATAGGATATCAAATTTTACAGTTATATAATACAAAATTGTAATTGTTACATAGAAGTGATTTAATTTAATTATGATATTTCAATGATATTTTAAAGAATGCAATTGCATGTTAAAATTAATTTTTGTAGTAAATTATTTAAGATATAAAATAAATGAATGTATATGAAATATGAAATGGAAATTATTTTTAAATATAAAAGAATCATAAGAAAACACATGAAAGAAAAGAGGAATGACACATCACCGAATATGTAAAATGTCAAAACAAAGCCAAAAGTTCCGTGGAATTGACTGAGGCATATACTAGTTATACCTTAAGTAGTATGGGAAGTTGTCAAAGGACACTTCCATTTCTCTCCCGTCCAGTATTGCAGCATGAACATCTTCTTTAAAAACTGCACAGCGCACAGAAGTACCCGAAGTCGATGCAGCTTGCGCATCCCTCGTCCCATTTCTTTCTTCCAACAATACCTGTTTACAGATACTTTTGCTCAATTTCAGTTTACAAGTAGATCCAGCTAGAATCCTGAAGAAAGGCCCTAGGAAAGCATTCACCCCAGAGATTTTTACATTGCCTGCCTCTGTGCCTGCATCATCTGGATCGCAATCCATAGGCGAATTCTTGTCGCTTGCTCCAACATCAGCAGCTTTATCAGTGCCTACATTTGGAGCTGAGTTGCCTTCCAGGCCATCGAGCTCAGTTTCCGTACCATCAGGGAGAACAGAATGACCAGAAACATCAGTACCCTGATGAGGTTTACTGGCAGTCTGAGATGGAGACTTCCATCTTGTAAGATCCTGTCTGAGGCTAGAAAGAGAAGCCAAAATAGAAGCTCCAGCCACAGCTGAAGGGTCTCCAGCCCTCCTCTCAATCTGCAAAAACTTGCCAACACCACTCTGAACTTCTGCACCCTTAACTGCAACTTCAGTATTTACTTGCTGAAAAATCTAGGTCAAAATAAATCAAGGAACCACATGCAGACAGAGATAGAAAAAGACATTAACTTAATACAAGGAAGCAACAGAAAATTTTGATAATTATCCTTTAGAAAAGAACAGTAGTGAGGAAAGACCAACGAAATGTTTAAACACTAAATAAAGATAAATAAAAGGATACATAAGAATGATTCCCCAGCAAACCAAAAACCACCTCGTCCCCAGAGTTAAGCACACAGCTGGTACTCTTCTTAACGTGCGTCCCATTCACTACCACCGATCCTTTGCTACCCGTACTTTCTAGCACAGCCACAGCACTTCCCTCGCGCTGATCATTTCCAGAAACAACAGTAATCATACTGCACATACATATCCTACGATATTTACCTCAAACAACTAGAAAGGAAAAAGAAAGAAAGAAGCCAACCAAGCACACACCTCCTCACAAGCATTCACACACCTCAAACAATAACCGAGTAAAAAAAACATCCATTAGCAAGTGCCAAGGTGTGTGCTCGGAAAAACATAACCCTTCCACGCACAACCACAAACTCCCCGAGATGTATTTACCTGTGTATGCTTGATCTTGCACAAATTCCCACTTATAGTCTGATCCTTCAGCGGAAAATTGCAACTCCTACTAGAGCCAATAGTAAAGTTGGGTGTGCAAATTAAAACATTCGGATTCTGCAACAATAACAAAATTAAATTCCAAGTAAACAAAATCTGGGGTGAACTCCTATTCTCTTAATTTCCTACTCAGAAATAAATAATAAATAAAAAAAATTACCTGCGCAGACTGAGACAAGAGTCTGCACCATGGAACTGAAGCTTCGAAATTCGGGTTTTGCTTCTGATATATACTCCAAGAAGAGAACGAACCCCTAGGTTTGTCAGCCACCACAGTCGGTGAAGCATCTTCACGTGACAAAACAAAATAAAATTAATTAAAAATAATAATAAACGGAAAATCGAAAAAGTGTGACCGGCAAAGACGAACCATCGGCGATCGGCGGCGTGGCCTCGACCTTGCCGTCGGGACTGGCGGCGACGGCGATCTGAGTGTCCTGAGGGCCGCATTCTCCGGGATCAGTGGGGGGGTCCGGCGTACTCAATTCCTTGGAATTTTCCGCCGGCGGCATCGGTTTCTCCGACGTGGCGGCCCCATTGTCGACCTGAAAAACAAACGGAACGAATCGGAAACGCGAATCGAGCGAGAAATAGGGATTCTTAAAAGAAGAGGAAAAAAGGAAAACGAAAACGAAAACAAAAACCTTTTGGCGCTTAGGGGAAGGAGAGGGAGTCTTGTCTTCGGAAGACGAAGGCCTCTTGTTGCCGTTCGAGAAAGATCCACTGTTGCGCCTCGTTGAAACCATGCTTGTTCTTTCTTTCTGGTTATTCTTCTCGTTTCTTTTTGGCTTCAACGACAGACACACAGAAGAAGAGAGAATGAGAAAGAAATAAGAAGAGAGAAGAGAGAAAGGGGGATATGAATGATTTCTTTTTGCCAATTTTTGTTTGTTTTTTTATTAGTTATAGTTATGGTTATGGTTATATATATGAGTGTGTCATGTTATTAATTAGTTATTAATTTTATTATTTGATTAATTAGTGTGTTTTTTTTGTTTGTTTCGTCTTTTTCCTACTATTGTGCCCTGCCTGCTTCACAGTTTGGTGCACAGCACCAGACCATAGGCGCACGATAGTGCAGTGGCCATTGATTGGGATAAGTTGCTCGCGCATCTTAGTGTGGCGTCTTATGATGCGCCGGGGGATATGCTTTGTTGTTCTAGACTTCGAGCTACCCAAAGTTTTCTTTATATTTACGAGAAAAAGATAACAACACACCTTTACACACTTTTCATGGAATAACGATTTTTTCACACCCACTGCAGATTCGAAACAAAAAGATAGATAGGAAAAAAAAAATACACACACACACACACACACACACACACACACACACCCACTGCAGATTCGAAACAAAAAAGATAGATAGGAAAAAAAAAATACACACACACACACACACACACACACACACACACACACACACACATATATATATATATATATATATATATATATATATATATATATTATAATAAAAAAATGAGAGTTGTTTTTTATAACAAAGTAAAAACTAAATGTGATTTACTAAATAGGTTCGGTCTCAATTTTTATTTCAATCATTCTAAATCTTCTTACAAAATCTTCTTATTAATTACCTTACTTATTAGATAGAAAAAATATTAAATTCTAAATCATCCTTCAAAATCTTCCTGTCAATATTTTTACTTAATAAATAAATAAAGCATTAAATTTTTTAAAGTTTTCAAAACATTAGATGTATTGATTTTTTTATTTAATATTTTTCATACAATATTAAGAAAATTTATAAAAAAAAATTGTAGAAGAATATGGTATTACTCTTTTTATTAAATACAGTTCACTTAAATCTCATTAAAGTCACATATTGTTTGAGCTTAGGTTGACTTTTAAATGTACAAATTATATTAGAATTACTACTCTATTTTGAGTTTGGTTGGGTTATGTGATTGGAAAGCGTATTAAAATAGATGTCAACACCTTAAATGTAGCAAGGAAAGGTTTGTCTAAGTATGGATGGAAAGAGATGTTAATAAACCCATTGTGCGTAAAGGTCAAGTAGATAGCCATTAGTATAAGGGTGTGTACGAAAGGCTTCACATTATCTGCTGAAGGTTTGGATATTATGGCCATGTCACCCATGAGTGTCCCAGTCTCCTTCCCTTAATCCAAAACAACCAATGGTAGCACCCCTCCACCTATTAATGGGGTAGCAACAACCACGATCGAAAAAGGAAAACAAAATCCTTACACAATCAATCTGGATTTGGTACAGGATAACACACCTAAATTTTCGAAATTGTTACACAGTGGATGGTTGTGTCACATACAAGTAGACTTAATCATGGAATGAATCCAAAAAAAAAAAGACAAAAAAAGAAGTAGTTATGCATAATATATAGGCTTCTACTATGTTGGAAATTGTGCCCACTCAATCAAAGGCGATCATTGCAACAGAGAGAGGAATGGAACTCATGCTCCTAAAATTTAGGCTAAAAATAAACGCTTAAGGGTCTTTGATCAGTAGGTTAAAATCATCCTAATATCCACATTGATTAACAACTCAAATAAGGCAAGTGTGGGATCAACAAGTAGGAGAATTTGAAATTAGAAGTAAATAGTACAAATTTAAAGATAGTGGGAAACTAGGAACCATAATTCTATTAACACAAATACCACATTGATGATAAGAAATGGGCTTCGGCCTCCACTTATTGGCCATTAAGAGCCCGCCCAACCATATTTGAGATCTAACACCAATGCATATCCAATATAGAAGGCCATGACATGCTCCAAGCCAAGAATAGGCCTAGCCCAACTGATGATGTGTTGGATTTCCAAGTAACTCCCTATTCAAGCTTTTCACGACAGAGTTATCTCTTATATATTTTAGCCTTTATTTTTATTTAAATTATTAACTTCAAAAATATTTTTATTTTATATTGGAATGTTAGAGATGTAGGAAATAAGTGTGTAAGAGACATATTAGAAAGGTGCTGCAAGCGATTGTAGACAACTTTCCTCTTTATTATGGAGACTCGTGTCGCTTTTTTCAAAAACAGAAAGCTTTTAGAACAAGCTAGGCTATGAACTAGTGGAGATTATTAGAGTTCAAGGGCATTATGGCAGTATTTAGGCACTAAAAAACAAAAGGTGTAGGTTTTACAATGTTTGTTGCTTATACTTATCACCAAACAATTAACACTAAGGCTACAAATGGATCTTATACTTAGATTTGTACGGGAGTTTATGCCAGCCCCATTTGTAATAGCTTCACTTTTGCTTGTATTGTTTTTCTATTTATTCTGTATTTATTTCTGAAAAATTATGTAGGAATCTCAAAAATTCTGACATACATGACTGTCTTAAAAAAACAAGTACTATTCAGATATGATTTTTAATAATTTTTTTGAATTGGAGCCCAAAAAAATGACCAAATTGTCCCCAAGAGGCAGGAATAATTACAAAAATTATATAAATTAGTAAAAATTTAGAAAAATATATTTTTAAGATTACAATAATATTTAGAATAATAAAAAAAATTTGAAAAATTTCTAGAAATTATTTGAAATTTTTGTAAAAAATAACTAAAATATCCTTAGTTGATTATGTAGGCTCAACTAGTGTTATTTTAACTCAAAAAATTTCTAGAAAATCATATAAAATGTATTTTTGAGTGTAAAATAATTTATTGAAATTATTTTATGTTGTGAATTTATTAGAAATCAAGTAAAATTACATTTATGCCCTTAGTTAATTTAGAAAATGACTAAAATGCTCCTGGCCCATGAAAAACCCATTTTTGAACAACCTACTTGTTACTATAGTAAATATTATTTTTATTCTTCACCTAAATTCAAACTAAAGGACAATATAAAAGTTTTATAATTAAATTAAATTAATTTTCTACTAATTATCATTAACATATGATTAATACATGGCATAATCTTATTTTAACCGTTCATTTGTCAGGAAACTTGGCTTATTTTACATCACTCATATTTTACTTGGTGACCAAGTCTCCTACATGTAGATAATGTCAAGGTTTTTCAATTGACTTAATTAATTTATTATTAATTTTAGTAACCACGTTTATTTTAACTACACTACATGGCTTAATTTTAACCACACACACCTAATGGACCATAAAAGCGTCACATCTCTCACTTAATTACCATATGTTGTAGATAATAACAAGATTTTTTCTTTAAATTAAATTACCTTTACCTATTTTCTTTAACCACACAAATTTATTATTACTTGGCTTACTTCTTACCACATATTTCTAACTTGGAGGCTAAGTAAACTAACTAACTAGTTTCTATTTTTACTTAGAGATAGGATCAAGTTACTTAGGATGATATCAATAGTTTTCAATTAAATTAAATTAATATAAATTATTTAAACCACCATTTTTAAGGTGTTTTGGACTATTTTTAACCATGCATTTTTATTATGATTTGGCTTATTTAAAACCATTTATTTGTTAGGAGATTTGGTTTGTTTTTCACCACTTATTATTACTTGATCACCAAGTAAACATAGGTGGATAATATCAAAGGTTTTATTTAAATTAAATTACTTTAATCTGAATTATTATAACCACATTTTTTTTTTAGAAACTTGGCTCATTTTAGGCCATAACTTTTATTCAATGGGACAAGAACAAAATTAATCCTCTCTTTCTCTCTTGTTCACGTCTGCAACAATCTAACATTCTCGTTTTTATTTTATTAGATGTTTGATTAATTATTTTGTATTTATTTCTAAACAACTGAGTGTGACTGTGACGCCTGTGTTTTCCTTAACGTGTGATTTAGTGATTTAATAACCAAAAGTGAAAATTAAAAAAAAAGTGATCTGGATAATTAAGACAGTTAAATACGTTGTTGTTTTATATTGTTTTGTCTTGGATTTTCGATCTAAATTTATGAAACTAGAGGAAAATGTGCTTAAGCCAGGAGAGGTTGTTGATGGTATTTATCTAGGTTGTTGAGTGAACAGTGATGTCGAGACAGTTTAGGGTCTTAAGGGATTGGTTAGATGAACCCTGGGCCCTAGTGAGCCCAAAGCCCTTTTGAGGCCCGAGAGAGACTTAAACCACCTAAACTCCCTTCCCTCTCATTTTGTTAGACCACCCATACATCCCTTTCCCATTCTCTCAATCTCTCTCAAACCCACCAAGTGAAAAGCAAGATTCCTAGACCATTCCATTCCATTTGGTGAGAAGAATTACCTTCCTTGAAGATTGGCTCAAAGGTTCACCTCCTTACATTCTCCTCTTCCACAAATCTGGATTTTGGAAGCTCCAAGAGGTAAGGGAAAGTTACATTCGTTGAATGCTTGTTGTATGATTGTAGTTGGGTGTGAATGTCACCTTGGTTGGTGCTGATAAACGAAATTGAATGAGTTTTATTGGAATTTTGTTGAAAATGGGTTTTATTGAGTTCGTGATGATTTGTTGTTGAAACACTGTATTGGTTGTGAAATCTGATGGGTATGATGCTATGAACTATTGTGTAAGGTCGTTCGACCTTAGTGGACTTAATTTGGAGTGTGAGTGAGAGAAAGTTTGGATTTTTGGGTTTCTCAACGAGCGTTTATGGTTCTATTACCTCGTAGTCGTTGAGCGATGAAGGCTCTCGCTGAGCTAGAATGCCCTTGGAAGTGAGGTGAGACTTTCAGGGTTGGAGTTCGCTTAGTAACCCTTTGTGCCGCTGAGCGAGTGCTTTTAAGTTGTAGTGGTGAGTAAGGAAAAGAAGGAAATCTACTAAGCGAGGTTTGATTTGCTGAGCGAGTGTTCATAGAAATTTGGAAATTTTCTAGAAAATAGCTCACTGAGCGAGCAGGAGAGTTACTGAGCGAGTATGGGCATTCCAAAATGTTTGGAGTGATTTGCTAAGCGAAGGCTAAGCTTGCTGAGCGAATTTAGGTCCTGGAGAGTTGGTGCTCTCTATTGTAAGTCTTCTGCTGAGCAAGCAACATGTTTGCTGGATGAGAGGCATGTTTTGGACTTAGCTGCTTTCTAGAGTGGCTAGTCGCTAAGCGAGTAGGTAACTCGCTGAGCGAATAGTGCTTGAAGGGAAGCTTTTAGAATTCCCAGGAACGGATTCGTTGAGTGATCCCAGTTATCGCTAAGCGAGAGACTTTAGAGACAAAATGGTGTTTTATGGAGTGGGTGTTCGCTTAGTAAGAGTTATGGCCGCTAAATGAGAACCTTTGTGGGGGAAAGTAGACCCTCTGTAAAGAAGGTCCTCATTGAGTAAGCATATGGACCGCTAAGTGAATGAGGTAGTTTGTTGTTGACTTAATTTAAAAGAGTAATTGTATTAAACTGAGGTTGAGAAGGACTCCTAGTGTGAGTTTAATGTGAGAATTGTCAATAGTGTGGGAGAAGTGGAAGGTTGCTTGGATAGGACCTCTACTTGTTGTAAACGTTGTTGTTTTTGAGTTTTCCTCATGGGGTATGGGCTGCTGGGATAGGGCCTTACTATTTACCATGTATGGTGCTAAATTGAGCCTGCATGGGGGTTGGTAGTGGTTGTTTGGCCATGTGTGGTGCTGAATCAAGCTCACGTGGTGCTATTGTTCAAATTCATTTAACTTGTTGACATTGATGTGATGCTATGGTGTTGTTTATGTAATCATGCATATGTTGGTGGCTGAGGTTGTTGATGATGGATCTCATGCCGAGTCGCGAGTAGGCACGTAAATTAGTTGGCTAACTAGAGTAAACAGCTCAAACAAGGCCTCTAACCTAGTGTTGGATGAGACATGGGGTCGCTATCATGGGCCTTTGGAGATGAGTGGATGAGCAATTTCGCAGGGGGCCAAGGTAGTGTAAACCTTGAGTCATGGTGAGCCACCACCCATATATACTATCCTGACAGTTCACATAATCTTATTCGTAGATCAGAGTTTGGCAATCCTTGAATGGCAAGAGGCACGTGACTAGGTGTTGTTAATGCCATGTTAAGGGGTGAGACCTAACTAATCGCTCGAATTGTTGAAAATATCTTGAGAGTCGTGTCTTCATGTGTTGACATGGTAGTGGTGAAATCGTTGTATCTTGTGGTTAAACATCATGTAAGCCATTTCGTAGGATGCTGTATTTTGTATAATATGCAGGTGATAACATGAATTGTTGATGACTCCTTTGATGATATGTCTTGATTTTTTTTTAAATAAGCTTACCCTTGCCTTACTTGCTTTTGTTGTGGTTGCGGCTGTTGCCTTCGTTGTTTTTATGACCGTGATGATCACGTCATTGGGCATGGGAGTAGGTGGTGAGCCCTCAGTGGATCCAGTTACTCAGAGCTAAAGGAGGAGTTGTTAGTAGGAGGTAGCGTGACATGATGAGTTATACTTGTGCTTTAGGATGCCTTGTTTTTGTTTTCATTCTTTTGACAAGATGTATAGTGTGACCAGTCATAGGGAGTGTGTTTTGTACCTCTCTCCCCTTTGTTGATGTACATATATATATATATATATATATATTGGCCTTGGTGTCATCCCTTACATTGTTTATTCCTTTTGTGTTGTAAAGATCGTACGGTGGTTTTTGTTCTTGACGATGAGATGAATGGGTCTCTTTTGATGTTTACACGCATATATATATGTATATATAAAAGGGAAAGATTAAAAAAAAGTAAGTGGACCTAACCCATTGAATCATACCTATATCTACTATTCTGATATTCAAATTTGATAAAGATGAAATTCGAACAATGATTTTTTTTATTTTCTTTTTAATACTTTTTTGGTTTGGACTCCCTAAGAATCTGTCGATATTTCTAATTAAATATTCTTGTTCCGAAGGTTCTATAGAAAAAAATGGCTATGCCCTTTCTTCATTCAGAAGAGACTTATTTCAAGTTCCACCAAACAAGTCATTTTTATTAATTTGAAACATCTTATATGTATATAGTGAGAGGGGGCATATCAAGTGAAAGGCTTATATTTATATGAGAGTGAGAGGAGTAAATATGGGTCGTACAACCATACATGGATGGTCATGATTTAATGTTACGTGACCACTTAAAAAGTCATGTGACTTTTTAAAAAACTCACATGACTTTAAATGTTTTTATCTTAACCATTCATGACAAGATCTAATGGTCAATATTCATTTCTCTCATTCTCATATAAAAAAATCCCTCTCACTAGATACGTTCCTATATATATATATATATATATATATGCTTACATGTGATGGTAGTGCATAGTGGTAGGATGTAGTAGCGATTGTGGGTTGTTACAGTGAATCTCAAAATTATGAGAGAGACACAATTCAACTCAAAATAGTGAGTGCTACTCAATTGTAATTTTTAATAATTTATCCAAAACAGGACCAAACAAAAGTAAAAATGTCCAAAACGTCCTAAAAGGACAGTATTAAGGTAAAATAATTAAAAGAGTGTAAAAAGAGAAAACTTTAAGCTTTGAATATTGATTAGAATAATAAAACATAATTTTGAAAATTTATTAAATTATAAATTCATTTGCAAAATAACTAAAATGTCCCTAATTAACTATAAAAGTTCAACTAGAGAAATTTTAACTCAAACAAATTATGTAAAAATTATCTATATAATAATTTTAAATATTAAAATTATTTTGGATTAAAAATTTTAAAAATTAAAAAATTTCATATTATTATTGAACAAAGTGATTTATTTAGTATTTTAAATAAAAATATGTGTATAAATAATTATAATTAATGAATATTTAATAAAAAATTATTTTTGATAAACATGTAATTCTGGACATTTATATTCAGCCCAAATCCATTTTGGTATTTTAAAATTAAAAAATGGATAAATGTAAACCTGTTTGAATTAATTTTAATTAATAAATAATTATATAATTAATAGATATTAATAAAACAATGTTTTTCTCAAGTAATATGGACTGGACGTATGTTATAGCCCAAAAGCCCTTTTTTGCAACACAAAAGTCAAAATTGGATAATTATTAAGATTTTTGAATAAAATTTAATTAAATTGCTAGTATAAATAAAATTTTAAAATTTTATTACAAAGTATTGAATGTGGCACGTCCCCTTATGCTGAGTATTCAGCCACAACCAAAGTCAAATAATGGATAAATATAACATTTTCAATTTAATTTTAATTACATCAATAATTAATGTTTGGAAAATTAATTAATTAAAAATTTAATTTTTTTTAAGGAAACTACAGTGGAATGTGGCTCGACCACATTGCCCACAATTCTCGCCACAATTGGTTTTACTATGGATAAATACAAACATTTTTTTAATTAAATTAATATGCACAATTAATTAATAATCAATTAAAGCAAAAATAAGTAGATAAAAATTTAAAAGTTATGAAAAATTACCTGGATAAAGATCGACCACCTTGCCAAAGATGATTAGCGGGAATTTAGTCAACAATAGCATAATCATAACCAATATTAAATTAATTTAAATCGTAAAAATCATCAATAATTAATTTAAATATTTTTTACATCAAATAATTTAATGAATTAGGCGAATTTACTCCAGCCACATCACACACTTGTTGCCAGTCAGAATTTTAGGATAACAACAAATAATAACCATTCAAAATTATTTCTTTTACATTAAAATTATAAATTTATTTTAACACATGTAATAATAAAAACACAAAACATTACTCTCACTTACTCTCAGCTGTTGAAACCAACAATAGCTCTTCTCCCTCTCTTCTTTTTATTTTTCTACACCTCTATCTCCCATAAATCAACTTACACTAACCAATAAAAATTATAATATAACCTTCTACTACTATAAACCATCAAAGAAGCAAGCAAGGAACAAGCCAATGCAAAGAAAATTCAATACTTCTTTGAAATAAACAAAGGAACACACAAGAAAGGGAGATTGAATTGTGTATTGTGTATTTTTGAAAACTTTTCACAAAATAGGGTTTTTGTTAAACTTTATAAAAGCATCTCACAAGGATTGTCCATAAAACAACGTAAAGGATAAAGAAGTAGGGAGAAAAGGTAATATACAAAGGTTATTATTAGTTCACTCTTATACAAGAGCTACATTCAATTCCTTCAACCTGAAGGCTTTTCACTAAGCAAACTATTTACAACAAATATTCTCTAAACCTCTTCAAGCTTTACAACAAAGCAATCTTAATTCAAAATTACTTTAACCAAAATATTCTTTAACACTAAGCATCTTCAAGCTTTCACAAAGATAAATCTTTGAAAAGATAACTTACAATAGTGAGTTTTACACGTTTAAGCGTAAATAAAATAACTTTGTGATTACAAAGAATACGAAAGTTTGAGAGCTTGTGTGTTAGATCATCCAAAGAGTGATAGAGCTTGCAAGTTGTGTAACTTCATAACTTTTAATCATGTTCTTCTTCATACTTAAGTCTTCTTATAGAAGCATGAGGAAATAGCCGTTGAGAGATAGAGCTTTTTCCCATTCTGATATATCGTATCACATGAAGTCGAGAAGAAAGATTTTGACATTACTAGTAACAGTGGCTGTTTATACCAAAAAGATGTTTCTCTTTCCTGACACACGTAAGGCATATTCTATCTTTTTCTCTTTGTTGAGCTACTTCAATACTTCTTCTAATAAGTTGACTTACTTTTCTGTTTAGCTTGTACCAAGTATCAAAGCTAAGGTTTGATCTAGACCTGCTTTACAACATTCAAAAAGACAAAGCGAAATATATACATATGTTGAAAGCACTTAGTTGATTTTCGAGAAAGCATTTTAAGGTTTTAGCTAGTAGGATAGCTTTGTCCACATGTATAAGTGAAAGGGCTTATAAGGTTTTTTTTATAAAAAGCATTATAAGATAAAATGCTTTTGGATGCTTTTTATAAGACAAATATAGACACATCAATTTTATGAACGTTTATGTAGAGAAATATTGGATAACTTGTTAAGCAAAATATTGGACACATACATAAAGCATATAATTTTTAATTTAAAATAGAGTGATGTGGGTATGTGTTTTATGGACACTTAAGGTCTCAAAACACTTATTTCCTACAAAAACAAGACTTGTTAGAGCTTCATAAATTTAATAGCCTTTATTATCATCAAAATATTTTAGGGGTTAGACGCTTCATATGTTTTTGGTTCCAACATTCTCATCTCTTCTATCACACTTTGATAAGGTAAGGGGGAGTGGAGTATTTAATTCAATTTATTATTGTTTAACATAAGGTTTATGGGATGGATTTGGCCCCCAAATCCATTAGTTTTTAATTTTATGTATGATAAATTGTTTTCTTTATTATATTGATTTTATTGTTATTGTGTTGAGATTATTTTGTGGTGATTGTAACATCCTCAAAATTTAAGGACATTACTCACTTTTATTCAAAACCATCACCACTAATTAAAAATAAAAAGTGAGAAAATTCATTTTAAAACTATAAATATAAAAAAGTTTCTTTGAATGTATATCACATCAAAATTTATATACCACTATATCATAAATAACACTAATCAAAATAAAGTATAGATAACCAAATATATTGTAATAAACAAAATAAGAATATAACACTTTAAAATACAAGACTCTTATATATACACAACTTAGATATTTAGGTGGACCCACTATGAGATCACGATCTGGTTTGACCTGACCGAAAGACCTTTCTTACTAGAAAAACTATCAAGCATCTTGAAAATGCTATCCAGCATCCAATGCTAACCTAGAATTGTCAAAAAACTCCAAAAATGAGTGAAACTCAATGACAATAAGAAATTTAATTAAAATAAATTAAATTATGACAATTCCAAGCCATACCTAGTGAGGTAGATACGGAAAATCTCTATTCTTAATTATTATATATATAAAACATAATATGTGCAATAAAATATCAAATAAACAAAATATTCACAACCAACAACCAATCAATATACTATAATGCAAGGGTTTCTAAGGTTTTACCTAAGTTATCATGCAACTCTCAAAACTCAATTCTTATATAGATCCATATCTCAACAGATGAACATCATTGTCATCAACCAATCTTTGGTCCTAAGAAATGATTGGGAATACATATCCCACGCCTAGTACAATCATCATCATATTCTCATGAAACCGACCCACTAGCCTAAATCTTAAGGGTATACTCTCGACTAATTCTGGTGATGTTGAGTAGATGTTAGGGTTATCAAGTTAGTTATGTGATTATCCCGATATCAAAGTGCGCTACCTTAGTCATTGGGATGTTCAGAACTCAATATCATGCCCTCTAAACCTTATTAATTGTCCTTATCTTCATCTAGCAGTACACCAAACTGTCATTCCCATCTCATTAGAACTCATGCCCTTAATGCATGGTTCACCAAACCATAATCACATTCTCAAACTCAAGGTTTTATGCATGATTCTCAACGAAACACATACCATCATTAAATGATTCCCATTAACATTTGTCAAGATTAACAAACAATATCATTTATTGCTCACACATTTCTTTTTCAACAATTTGATAGAATTCCATCCATTATCAATACCTACTCATAAATATTGTATCAAACTCACATAGATACTAAAATACTATTTATTTATTATAAATAGTAAAATAGATATAATTCAATTTTAATAAATAAAATATATACTAAAATAGATATTATAAATATAGTTTTAATAAACAATTAAATATAATTTGTTCAAAACTTAAAATAATACATAATCTAATAATTATTAAATTAGCAAATTAATCTACTTTAGTTCAAATAATATTTTAAAATTAGAAAGTATTATAAAACTATTAAATTGATTTACTTATACACAAAATATATTTATAAAATTTTAGGACATTATAGTGATTATGATTAATATGTTGTATTCTTATGATTTGATTGATTAGATTTAATTCTAATCATGGTTATAATTTTTAACCAGTTTATTTATTTAAATAATCGGTGAATTTCAGTAAAAAAATATTTTAGTCAGTTAACTTTGATTATACAATGATTTAATTGATATATTATGTTTATTTTTGTTGGGAAGTCTCGCATCACTTGCCTCAATTCTTAGGGTGCAACTTATATATTTGTTGGACAACTTTACTTAATGTCAATTGGTTTTAAGATGGAATCTAACATGGGAGCCTATAACCTATCTTTGTGAATCACCTATTCGGGTAGGCATCGCCTATTCTAACAAACATCTATAGAGGGGGTGTGGGAAGTCATTCTTGGGGTGTGGCTTATATATCTGTTGGCCAACTTCACTTAATGTATATTGGTTTTAAGCTAAAATCTAACATGGTATTAGAGCCTATAATCTATCTTTGTGAACCACCTATTCTGACAAGCATCTATGGAAGGGGTGTGGGAAGTCCCACATCACTTGCCTCAATTCTTGGGGTGCAACTTATATATATGTTGGACAACTTCACTTAATGCCAATTGGTTTTAAGATGGAATCTAACATGGTATCAGAGCCTATAGCTTATCTTTGTGAATGGCCTATTATGGCAAGCATCGCTTGTTTTAGCAGGCATCTGTAGAGGGGGTGTTGAGAATTCATTCTTGGGGTGTGGCTTATATATTTGTTGGGCAACTTTACCTAATGTTAATTGATTTTAAGTTGGAATCTAACGATTTTAATTAAAACATGATTTTAAATTATTAATCTTTCATTTAATTAGTTTATTTTAGTTTAAACAAAGAATTAATCAATTTATTTTCATTAACATAGTGATTTAATCAGTTAAATAGTGATTAATCCATTAAATCTAGCATTTTAATAAAAATATAAATGATTTAATTAAATAATATTTACTTATTTTTGATTTATTTAGTTGAATACTCATTCTTGTTTTTTGGTTAATAATCGTTTATTATTATTATATTCATTATTAATATTATCATTAATAGTATTATTATAAACTGTCAAGTTTATATTCTATTATTTTAAACATATTTATTTCACACACACATATATATTTATAAATTTGTAGAAGAAAAGCTTGTTTCAAATTATAAATATGTATAATTATTTAAAATTGGTTTTTATAGAAATATAAATATATATCTATGATAAATGTTTCTATAAATAAAATAGATATACTATTACAAATATGTATATTAAAGCTAACCTATAAAATTGTTAAACAGATATATATACCTAGTTATAATTTTGTATTAGCATACATAAGGAATTAGAATTCTGTTAAGTATTTTGTGTGTGTGTATGAAAATAGGTTATACATTGATAGTATAAAATGAAAGAGCAAAAATTGCATAAGAAGAGGGGTTGAATTGTGCGTTTTATAAACTTTTTATTTAAACAAAACGAGTTCAAAAAGCAGTTTAACGAAAGGATAAGGAAAGAATAAGAACACAAAGATTTTATACTGGTTCACTCAACCTTAAGCTACATCCAGTCCCTTCGACCTGAAGGTATCCACTAACCAACCTTAGGTTACACAAGTATTCTTCACGACCTCTTCAAGCTTTACAATCCAATCCACCACCCAAGTATTCTTTCTCACTAAGCATCTCCAGGCTTTCACAACAGAAAATAGTTGTTACAAGCAAATCAATTCACAGTGTGAGAGTATGAAAGTTTAAGTACAGTAGCAAGTTTCTTTTCAAAGGATTCTAAGGAATTTTTTAAAGTCGTCCAATAAGCTATTGTTCTTTTCAGTATTGTTCTCACACTACTTAATTTCTTTTCTCAAGCTGGTATATATAACCTTTTCAAAGTAGTCGTTGAGGATTCAGCTTTAGACTTGGCTTAGAGACAGACTGTGCATGTATCGAGCTTTCAAAAAAGTTAGAAAAGTGGCTTTTGTTCTTGCACTAAAATGGAAAATGTAGGACTGCGTTGGAGGTCTGCTTTTTCTTATTATTTTTTATCTGGCTTGGCAGCTTGATGAGTTGACTTCCTTTTTTTGTGACACTTGCGCTTATATACTAACTGTATCTATTTTTCAATTAATGCTTAGATATTTGAACATTAGATCACTTTAATAGGTAAAGCATTAGTCTCAAGATATATATGTGAGAAACGCATGGGCAAGATTTAAACACTTAGTCGTTTGGAGATAGACTTACGCTTGGACAACGTTCATATATGAGTCTATTAGATGCTTGTTAAAATTGGCGTTTTGGATGCTTTGACATAGGACATGCATTGGATGCTAAAAGACATTTTTCACAACAAAAACTTAAAACTTAATAAGTTTGTTATCTTCAAAATTTTAGGGACTAAACGCTTCATACATCTTTGATTCCAACATAAAACAGTTTTACACTGTCATTTAATCACAAACTATCATATATGATAAGTTTGTTGACTTTTATAATAACTACCTTAAAAATTACTAATGATAATTTTTGATTGGTTGACAGTGTAAAAGTTAAAACTAACAGTGCATAACCACTGAACTCTCTCTTTATATGTATATATATATATATATATATATATAAAGAAAGAGAGAGAGAGAATTTTATGAAACAATAGATGGTATATGGGTTTTTATAAAAAACAATAAATTTAAAAAATTGTAGAATATTATATATATAGATATTAAAGAAAAATATTATTATGATTTCAATAATAATTTTGATACAAACAAATATATATGTAAGTGCATATGATTTTATAGAACAAAATTATATATTGCTTTTATAAAAATAACTTTAGTAGTAGAGTAATTGCAATATATATATATATATATATATATATAGTTTTAAGATAAAAAGATAAAATTGTCTTATATACATAATTCGGACATTTGTTAGAATAAATAAAAATCGTTAAATAATTATATAGATAAATAATTATATAAGTAATTAAAAATGTATAATAATTTAAAGATGTAAGATTTTAAACAAAAAAATAAAAAAATAGCGTACACTTATATAAGTATAATTATTATTTTCATAAATTAATACAATATGTTTAAATAGGTATTCGTGCTTAGACTTGTCTCCATTAGAAAGATAGAGATAATAAAAAGTATTGTCTGTTAACCATAACATATAACGGGAACCATACAGTGAGGTATGCATTATATGAGTCGTGCATAAGCCTTGAGTGTGAGAAACATGATGGTGGGGAGAAAAAAACACGTAATGAATGCATAAGTTTTTGTGGAAATGGAAATGACAGTTTGGTATACTGTGAGATGAAGGCAATAAGTATTGTTAAAGTCTAAAAGGTATGGTATCAAGTTGTGAATGTCCTAATAGCTAGGGTAGCACCAATTACACCGAGATAATTACATAACCTATTTGATAACCTTGACATCTACTCAACATCAATAGAATTGGTAGTGTAAGTCCATAGATTTGGCTTGTGGGTCGTTTTCTTAAGAATATGATAATTATGATCATGATCATACCATGCAGGAGATATATACTTCCAATCATTTTCTAGGACCAGAGATTGGTCAATGATGTTATCTAACGAGAGATGGATCTATGAGTATTGAGTTCTCAGAGTTGCATGAAACTTAGGTTAAGACATTAGAAATCCCTGCATTCATTATTTTGTGATTAGTTAATTTTATGAGTGACTGTCGTAGGTAATCCTACAAACCTTATGTGAAAGTGATTTAAGAATTAAATCACTTCATTCTTTTCATTTTTTCTTTGTATATGTTTTTGGTATGACATTACTACAAACAATTGGTAGAGATGGAAGATGTTGACAATAAAGACACTGAGACTAAAAGAACACAAAGGATGATACTTCAGAGAGACAATCATTACTGTCTATCATAGTTAAATTTGTAGTGATGATAGGTGAGTTAGGTTTATAGATCATAGGTAGTACTACTACTCTGACTCAGGTCCTTTTATTTTGATAAAGTGGTAGTTAGGATCTTTTGATTATGAGTATATTTTATAATAATGGTTATGACATTTCATTATTCTAAATGACTATAATCATATCGACAATAGTGATGTATGTGTGTTTTCGATGTATGATATATGTATGATGTCATTTATATTTATTTGATTATGAGTCATTTTTAATTTTAGTAATCATGTTAAGAAAATAATTACGAATAACCTTTTTATAAATCTAACAAGTTTTAAATAATGTTTTATATATATAATAATTGAATCAAGCTTTAAATAGAAAAAATAAAAAAATACTCTCATTTTTAATAAATGAATAAAATAATTTCAAATAAAATAAGTTAAACTAAAATAAATGAAATTAACATTGGGAAAAAGTGTCCATGTGATTGAGTGTTACAAGCAACACACACACCATTCTAAAAAAAAATTCTTCTCCTTTAAAGATTCAAAGAAAAATTTGGTGCTTTTGGATGAAGTGGTGTTGGTAAATCATTGTTCTAGTAATCAAGCTTAGTGTGGACAAAGAGGAGCAAACTCAAGTTTTTCCCTTTTCTCTCTTATTGATCGTAGAGTTAAGGTAAGGAGGAAGAAGTGTTTTAATTCATTGTTGAATCTCAAATGGTTTAAGGGATAGGGTGGGTCCCCTAGATCCTAATACTTTATGTTTTAATTCATTTTTGAAGTAAATAAAGTGTTGGAATCTTGTGTTTATGGTATGATTATGTATGGATTATTTTAGTATTTTACTTTGAATCTTGAATGCTTAATATGTTGTATTTGGTGATAAATTTACTTGGATGGATTGATTATGATATATGTTGATTGGATGATGATATTTGATGATTGAAAGATGTTGTTTGTGCTGCCTAGTAATTTTCATCAAAAACATATGTTGGAAATTTTTGCAATAACTTTGGCTATGATGCATGAAATTTGACTTCATTTGTTGGAAATGAAAATAGATACGGTCTATGATTTGGCTCAAGAAACACTTAAAAACATTAAAAAATGA
Source organism: Spatholobus suberectus (assembly GCA_004329165.1). Taxonomy (NCBI): domain Eukaryota; kingdom Viridiplantae; phylum Streptophyta; class Magnoliopsida; order Fabales; family Fabaceae; genus Spatholobus; species Spatholobus suberectus. Next base: position 66,029,450 of record CM014729.1, read on the forward strand.
AAGAGTTTTGCTCGATCAAAGTTGGGTGTTGTTCTCTGTTAAGCATAATTGACAATGTGACTTTGTGTTGAAATTTGTATTATTGCAAAAATGATATTGAAAAACGAGTTTCATATTTGAAAATTAGGCATCTTGAGCATTCCAATGGTATATCATTTGTAATTTTATTTGTCCATTTGATATTTTAAATTTTTTTTCAAAATTGACGTATGTTTTAAAATATTTCACTCGGTTGATATGTTTTGGAAAAAAAATTTGGTTCTCTTTACACAAATTGAATTATGATATGTAATACAACTTTTCTGTAAACTAGATTTAAATGGCTATAGTATAGAGTCAAGTTTTTCTAAATTAGTTTTGAATTGATAGAGAAAATTGTGTTGGAAGTTGGCTATTTTACATGAGACCCAAATTGACTTTTGGATAATAAAATATTTTTAACAAATTTTGTAGATTTATGAGTACAATTTTAGATGATGTGTTTTAGACTAGATAATCTAAAACTTTTGTAGATTACAAAACAAATTGATGCAGAATATTTAGTACAAATAATTTAAAAATTTTGAAAAATATTTAAAGAGAATACAATTCAGTTTTGTAACCTATTATTTCCAATCTTGGCTAATTGACCAAGTGAGACAAAATTACAAAGAAATTACCAAAATGGGATTATGTTGAAACATATTACCTAAACATGACTATTTTTTAAAAACGTGGACTATGCCTAAAGGTGGCAAATTGAGTCCATTCATAAGGGCTAACCTGAATAACCCATAATTAAGGTTGGGTTAGGCTTGTAAATTTTGGCCCAGAAAAATGAGCTTATTTGGCCTGGTCTAATAAACTATTTTTATTTTATTTTATTATCTATTTATATATATTTCCTAGGATTGTGTATGTTAAATATGTCTAATTGTATTTTTTTTGTTTATTTTTAATTAAGGTTAGTTTGATCTAGTGGCCCTGTATAAGGTCATATTGGGCAATCAAATTTGTAGCTAAAAGAAATTTGACCCAACTCGAACCAACCTGGTTTCACACTTTGGCCAAATGGCCCTAAACCGTGCTGGGCTAGACAACTAGATTTGCCACTTCTAACAATGCCACGTGAGACATATTTCATTTTGTTTTAAAAAAGTGTCACGTGGATATTACTAGTCCATATGGCAGCTTATTCAATTCTTATTTTAAAAGATGACACTTCTACTCTAATGCTTTTGACCTTATTGATAAGATTAATATTTTGGAGGGTTTTTTTTTTTTCTTCAAGTTTTTAGTTTTTCTTTGCGTAATCTATGCTTCTGTAATCATAGTCATACGCTAGACCCAGAAACAAATGGGGAGTTTGCTTTTTCATTCATTTTATTGCCTATTTATAATTTTTTTTACATCTTTATAATTACTTAAGTGCCTATTGAGTCAACTCACGTTATAGAGATCACAAGTGGTCAGCTTTATCTCTTTCAATCTTTAAATAATGAATATAATATTTTATGATACCAAATCAATCAATTACAATGAACATTTAACCAAAAAATCTCAAACCTACCCCAAGAAAAATTAATGCATAGTTATTGAAGTAATTTTGCAAATGTACCAAGGTTATTAAAATATGGTTTTTTTTTCACATCTTATCACATTAATTGTTGCATTTATTATCTTTGACACATTCTCTTCCTTTTTTCATAAATTGATTCATAAACAGTTATGACATGTTTGAAGGTTGACTTAAAATCATTAAATTTATTCAATCAATAAAAAAGAATTTATCTTTTTCTATAAAATTTAATGTTTTAATTAATATTTCAATTTCCAAAATTATTACATTTTTTAACATTTTTTTATTTTTGAAGAAATCGCCACATAGACTAGCAACATTTGCGTGTTAGACTTTTTTTTTTTAAAGAAAAAATGGGTTGCGTCTTCTATGACAATGCCATGTGATAATTGTTAGTCTACCTGACAATTTGCAAATTATCATGAGGTTTAGAGATTTTTCAAATGATGTACCAAAAATTGTCACATTTAATTAATTTGTTTTACAATAAGTTTGTTTTAGTAATTTATTTGTAATTTTGCCTGACTTTAGTCAATCAACCCTCTAATCTCCCATCACCCTTCTTTGCAACCTAAGGGCAACTCCAATGGGAGTTTCTCTCCTTACTTCAATAGTAGATAACAATTCAAATAAGAATTTTACAACATGAGAGAGCAATTACGTAGGATCTACTTATTTATTTGATTGCTATATAAAGCAAATGGTTCTTTCTCTAAAATGTGAGGCCATCTTTTGTTTAATAATAATATTATTTTTAACTAGTCTTGTTTTTCATGTTCACTGCATTATACATGTACACAATTGTTTTTACTCTCTCAAATGCACGTTGTCATCTCTCTCTCATTTAATTGATTGTGGTCATTTTTCTCACACGTACACAATGAGTATATTTGTTTATTATTTAACAATTAGTATACGAACATATTAAATTAAAATTAAGATGAATAATTAGGTATAAAAGAGTAAGATATATTGTGAGGTCCATTAAGAAACTTTAGTAAGTTTCTTGGTTAGAGAAAAAATTTGGTTGAGTTGCTTAAAATAAGAAAGTTGATTTGACATTATAGGGTTATGTGAAATATTATAAAATATATAGTACAACAACTGTGAATTGTTTTATTAGAGACGTTCTAACAAGCAACAAGTTGAAAATTTAGTATGGAGAGTGGTGAAATAATTAAGTCAATAAAATTTAAAAGGAATTATACACTTCAAGCATTTCAAGTTGGTCCTTTTACTTTATATTTCAATGAAATTGTCCTAACTTGTTTGATGATGTTTGCTAAAAAAAAAAATACTATATAAATAGATTGTAATGTAGAATATATAGACACACACAGAAAGATAATTCAATTAGCTAAATTAAGTTAGGTTGTAGGAGGCTAAACCGCCAAGACCTTGTGACATGCTAAAAGAATAAACATGAAAGTTATCTAAGTCCAATTATAATTGTTGGTATGTAAGAAAAAACAAAAAAAATTAGGAGTTGAACATTATAAAAATATTATATTGCCTAATGTCCAAAAAGAAACAGAAAAACTATGTATGCAATTAAATACACGTTTCCATAGAATTTAACCTTTGATTAATTGTACAAGATAAGTATTGAGATGTAGATAAATCTTATCAAAGTATTTATTGAATTAAAAAAAAAACACTTTAACACACTCAAAAGGTAAGAATAAAAAAAAAAGAGACAAAGTTGTGACAAACTATTAGGATGACTGTAAATAATGCAAAATTTGTTTATTGTTGTTGTGAAGATCCAAATACTGAAAAAATATCATGTTTTTAAATGTATAAAAATATTATCTATCAAAACAAAATAAAATAATAAAATAAATAAAGTAGGTTTAAACATTTAAATATTTAGGATGAATAATGCAAACCATTTTTTTCCCTTTTAAAAAGCATTAGGCTTGTCTTTTTCATTTTCAAGATAACTTTTTAGTTGTGCATTTTTAACACCTTTTATTCGCTTAGTAGGAAGATTTTTCGATGGAGGTACTTCTTTATCACCAATGTCATTACCCCTCATTATAATTTGTATTATGATGTGAATATAACTTCGTTAATTCCTTTTCAACATCTGCGTAAATTTTTGAACCCATTTTCACATATTATTTATGTTTGTTGCCTCTTTGTTCTTTCAAAATCAAATTGTCCACATTGCAACATATGATTACAAAATAATGTCTCACTCTAATTTTGCTCACATGGCAAAAAAACTTCACATGATACTTCACAACTTCATGCATTTCACTTATCCTTCATCTTGTTTTGACTAATGAGGCAAGACGTTTTGGTTAAGAATTAATAATATATTATTAGGTGATGTTTATAGCTATGATAAAATGTGACTATTATAAAAAGGATGAATGAGAGCCCTCAACTATTTTGGTTATATCAAACAAAGTAACAAGTTTTTCAAAGTTAAAATAAACTACTCGGTCTAAAGATAAGACAATGCCTTCATATTATAAACAGACAATAGCAAAACGCATACTTTGTGCCATATTATAAGTTGCCTTTCAGTCTATATAAGTTTCAAGAATTAATTCACCAATCCTCTTGAAAAAGGTTAAAAAGCAATGTCAACGAGGTACTAGCTACCTACTTTGTGAAAAGATGCATTACTTGTCAAAAATAGAATAGTAGTGTACCTTTCTAAATAGGTTGATTGACTAAATTGGGTTACTTTTATAAAGTATTTATTGATTTAGGACTGTTTTGAAACATAACACCAAAGTGGGGTGGTCAACGATGAAAAATGCTAGTCAAACTGGAATATTCAATATCACATTAACTTTTTTATTTTTTAATTTTCAGTTGAAAATGCCAAGTGTTTATCACGTGAAATGGGGTATCCCACGTACTAGACACATGGTATTTTTTGATGGACACGTGTATAAGACATTATTGGTAATAGCGTTTCCACTCTTAATTTTTATTTTTTAATTAATGACAAAACCTAAATTGAGTGGACAGCATAGTGTAGAAAACGCTAGTATCAATAGCATTTCAATTTTATTTTTTTTAAATATTGACAAAAGCTAAATTGATTAGACGAACAAAATAGAAAATGCTAGTACAAATAGTGTTTTTATTTTTTTAAAATACTAACAAAAGTTGAATTGACTAGACAGAGATGAGACAATATACACCAATAATGTTGTCACTTTTAATTTTTTTAAAAAAATTTGCATGCCTATAAATATACATAGAACACTACTACATCTCACACCTCTAAAGACCACACTACATATATGAGTTCAACAATTATCGTTGTGTATTAAAATAGACAAATTACAACAAATTCTAAAGGGACCGCATTTAAGAGTGATGCCTCGGAGATGTTTAGGATAAATGAAAGTACCTTTAAGAAAAAAAATTCATGAGAACATTAGAGCTGAAAGTAGGCATAGGGTGGATGAGATTCATTATTGACACCTTATATGTATAAGTTATGATTGTGTTGAGTATGATGGTCTGAAACCTGACCAATATGATGATGTAGCATATATGTTTTTTGTGTTTGACAAATTTGATAGATTTGGGCCTATTGAGTTATATGCTACATTGATCAAATCCATTGACGAGATCATGGGGTGTTTGCGTCAACCATAATCTGCCGATGAGATTATTGCATGCTTAAGGCAACTAAAGTCATCAACATGCTCCAATGACCAAATCACCACTAACTTGAGTCAACCATGATCAGACATGACTAGAGCTACCACCAGCTTGAGAGAGAAAGAGAGAATTTGTATTTTTAATTGTGTAAAAGCTTCATGCTTATCAATATTATTAGAGTTTAATATGAACATTTTGTTAGTGTTAAGTTTTTTATATATTATTAAATAATTAAAAATTATTATATATATATGAATTATTGAAAATTATTATATATATAATTTTTATGTATTATTAAATAATTAGAATTATTTGTTATATATATATTTAGTAATTATTATAAGAAGTTAATAATTTTAATTATAATTAAAATTTAAGACTAAATGTGGTGCTTTATAATTTAAGATGAAAATTGTAACATGATCCTATCTTAATCTTAGCATGAATGGTCCTACATTTTTATCCATTAATGAATCAATGATGGTTCCTTTAATTTTGATTTTAGAGACGGAGAAATGTTCGGTTTAAATTTGAGGAATTTCCATGCAATCGAAAGCTTAACACACGGTGGAAGATAGTTAAACAATTCATTGTAATGTGGAAGTTAGTCAAAAATATATATATATATATATATATAAATGTTCCATTGTAACGTGGTGCCAAAATAGTAGACTACCAACTGTTGCTTTGGTGGGACATCTCACTACAAAAAGAAAACGCTATTTTTGCTAACATTTTTTAATGTGCCAAAATGCTAGTCTACCAATTGCTGCTATGATGTGACACTATACTGAAAAAGAAAATGCTACTGTTACTAGCATTTTTAGTCTACCACTAGTTGCAATTTTCTAGTTTGTAACTCATGTGATAGGACATGTCACTACAATTTTGAAAACGCTAGTATGACTGCAGTTTTCCACACCATTAAAAAAAAAACTTTTTGCCTATTATATATATATACACTTTTTCTTCTAGTGCCCATTCATGGTTTTCACATTGTAGTTTTGCAATATTGTGGGGCTTGATCTAGAGCAATAACACTAGTATAAGGATCATAAATGGTTAGTCTTTTTTTTTTTAATTTTAATCAATTGTTATTTATTTAATTTAATTAATATTTGAGTTACACAAAATTATTAGTGAACGGTTCTTCTCTTTCGTTGACGGTAGTTTATGTTTTATATTTTTATATTATGTTATTTATTTTATATTTTAGTGATTCAGATTTAATAAATAATTGTAGCATAGAAATTATAATAATATAGGGTTTAGTGTTATATCATAATTAATAAAATTAGTTAATTTGAATAATGATAATAATTAAATTAAATAATTATAGTAGAAATTAGAATTTACATTTTAAGTTAAAACACAATATTTTATATTAATATATTTTATACTTTATACTACAAACCAATATTATCATTCTATTTATTAAATACTATATAATATTCTTTCTATTTTACAAATATATTACAATCAAATCCTTCTATTACAATAAAAATTCGAAATTACAAATTATCAAATGCAAAAGTTTTAAAATGACATTAAAGTAACGTAAAATAACAAATAATTAAACTAAATTATCATTTCATATTCAACATAAAAAATTGTTTTTATTTTTGTAATAAAAAATTTACTAAAACTTAATCACATAAATTATTAATAAGATGGAACAAATTTAATTTTTTGTAAAAAATTAAAAGAATTAAATAATAAAAAATAAAATCATATTTTGTTGACTTAATTACCAATAATTCATTTGATTAAGTTTTTAGTAAAATTTTTATTACAATAATTTTGAATTAATCCTTGTTACTGATAATTTTGTTGTTAATAATTTACTTATTTTCTCTATTATTTAATATTATCTTAAATTTTTTATTATTTAATTATTGTAATTTCAAATTTCTACTATTATATAGATATTAAATTTTGATGTAGATAAAATAGAAGAGAGTTTATATAATGTTTAAGAAATAGATGAAATTCATGTAATCAGTCAAAATCTATAATGAGAGTATTTTCGTTAATTTATTTGAAAAAAGTTGAGTTTAAGTATATTAATTATATTTATTAAATATGAAAGATTTGGTATAGATTTTAGAAATAGAAGGGATTTTATTTAATAAATGAAAAATAAGAAAATTAGAGTAATTTACTCCATTTTATATTATATTAAAAATATTTATAATCACAGTTTAAATCCATCGTAAGAAACTAAGAATCATGGTATTATATTGAATATTTTTAATTATTTACAACTATAAATATTAACTAAATTTAATTTATAATTTTGATATGTAAATAATTTTTATTTTTATTTTTTAACCAGTATTATAAGAATATTTGTTGACAAAGGTAATATTCACAGAGTTTGATTTTTGTAATATTGATTAATTAGGTATATATTATTTTAAATAATGTTTATATATTAATAATTAAAATGTTGATAATCTTATTGTACCTTTGTTTACATGTAACACATTGCATGGCATATAATTTGTAAGAGCCTTTTTATTAGAAATTAAAATTTTAACATTATTTATTATTCAAAAAATAATTTTAGTTTTATTTATTATTTATATTTGTACTAAACTTTATCGTTAAACTAAAAAATTAGAATTACTTTTGTAGTTAATTTAATTCAAATATTATATTTATTTGAATTTCATTATTTCATTGTTAATATTTTTCTAAAATTATGAAAAGTATTATTTAAATAATTATTTTTATTTGGTAATTATTATTTTATCTATTTATTTATTTGCATATCAATTTTTATAGTTATTTATGCAATGTCGTTTGGCGATATTATTATAAATGGTGTCTTCATTATCTTTAGGCTTAAATAGCATATATTTTGGACGAGCAAAACCCAATTTGTTGTGGATGCAAAAGATGCATGTGTCTCAGCATATTTGGAATTGTAAGGTAGATCGTAAGTTGGTGATGAGACGAGCATGTCCAATTCATAATCGTATTGAAGGAGTTCTGCGATAGATTATACCATACCTAGAACAAGTAGATTTTGAATGAGTTGCTAAAATGAGTTTTATAAAGATTAGTGCTAGATTGATTAGTGCTATGGTGGAGAGATAGAGACCCAGGACTTGTACTTTTCACATGCGATTTGAAAAGTGCACAATCACCCTTCGAGATGTTGATGTATTATTGTGGATGGTACAATACTTATGGGGTTGACAACATGTGATTGAGGTGCTTTATGTGAAGTTGCTTGGTATTATACTTGTACAATTAAATGGGAGTGTCATTAAATTGAATTAGTTAGCAAAAAAATTTAACAATGCTCACGACCATGAACATGATAAAGAACAATTGATACGGTATGTTAGGGCGTGGATGTTGAGATTTATTGGTGGTGCCTTGTTGATAGGACCAACAATAAAGTGTCCTTGAGGTATTTATAATTTCTAAGGGACTTCGGAGTGACAAAGAGGTATGCATGGGGTGTTGTTATCCTTGGTTTTCTATATCACCAATTGTCTTATGCTATCAGTTACCATTGTAAATCAATTGAAGGTATGTGTGTACTATTACAATTGTAGGCGTGGGAGAGATTCAAAACTATAACTCTTGCTAGATCACCACTACTCCAAGACAATTCACCAATTGGAATGCAGTAACACATTTATTGTAAAAGTTTATCATTAATTTGATAGATTGAATTATATTATTAATCATTAAGTGATTTGTAATTAGCTTAGATGTGGGTATGTAAACATAGTATATGATGATTTGTCATATTACCATACCAAGTTTAACCAAATGAAGCGGCATTATGTAAGTCTAATACAAATTTTGGGTCCAAAGTAAGTAAAGTAATTGAATGTTATGTTATATAGTGATATTCAACAATTTATGTATACAGATTACATGAGAGCCATATCTGGAGAGGGTGGTATAAGACTTGCCACCAATATGCATTGAGGGGAGGAGTTTGTGGACATGTGTGGTGCCATTAGTATGTTTTAATGTTTTGAAGTGGCATCAACTTGATAAGGTTATACGATAATTTGGTCTTTAATAACCTATTCTACAACCCCTTTTTAGCCACCTCAATTACGGGTTGACATTACAAGAAAAAAAGCATAAAAATTAGCCTTTAATATTATAGCCAGCTTTAGAACAATGGGTAAATGGAGAAAACTTTCAATTTCATGTGTGGTGGCTATTAACAGCTTGCCCCAATATTTTCCATATAAATGTGTGCCATCAATTTGTATCAATGACTTACAATAACATAAAACATCGTAACACGACTTGAATGTCCAAAATAAATGATGGAATTGAGAAATTAGCTATTAACATGATTACCAACTACAAAATCATCATGACACAATTGGTAATAACAACCTGGTGTACAATCTTACATATAGTTTAGCCATCTAGGAAGTGTGGCACATGACTCATCTCAATCACCAAAAACATAAATTATTGCCTTTTGCTTTGCCTTCCATGCCTTCTGATATGTTACTTTGAAGTTTGTCATTACTATAATTCTCTCTTGAATCAAACTGATCATTACAGATGGTTCATTGACCACCAGTCCTAAACACAAATAACGACGATCAAATTCATTATTAGATTTGGGTTATAATATAAAAATTGAACTACAAAGTCAGTAAGCACATACCATGTATAAACGTGGAAATTAATTTGGAATCTAACTAACTATAGTTTTGTAACAATGACATGTTCAAACATGTATGTCATCCACCCTATTGAGTCACTGTCCAAGTATCAGATTTCTTTAACAAAACTGTCCTCATATATCATGGGTAGCCTTCCTTTATATTTGGGCATTTCACAACGAATTTATTTATTTTTTGATTCAACAACATAATAACTTTAATGCATCTTCATCATATATTGTTTCACTGCATTTTGTACCATACGTTTGCTATCAAACTCTAAACCTACGTATAATTCTTATCTAATGCACATCTATTTCTGTAATTTTTTCTCGATCAGGATGACTCTAATTAATGTTAGTATAATGGAATAAATCATTCCAAAACAGACGTTGACTTCCACCTAAAATAAAATAAAACAAATAAGATGATGTATGAAAACATGATAAGAAAAACACAAAATTAATATAAATATAAATAAAGACAGAATTCAAATGAAGTGTAATTATGCATCATAACATAACTTCATTTGGTTAGACAAATGTATCATCCTTAGATGGACATATTGAAAGCAGTTGGATCATGTGACTTGGTTCAATGGATGTTGATTCTTCATTTGTCTCAAATGACGAACTATCAACTATATTATTCTCGCATGATTTCTTATCACTTTAATATGACAATGACACATAATAGTCATCGTTGTTATTATTTGAATTTACAGCTCTTGGTATAATTGATGGTACCTTTGATTTATTGCAAGTCAAATCACGACCACTAGGCATTCGAGAAGTAGTTCTCAAATCTTCTAGTGGGATCACAAAACTGCCAACAATATCTTTTCAAACATACAATTCAATTATTGGCATGTCATTATGAAATGCTTTTATCATGCACTGTATGTCTTCATCATTGCTGATTTATAGTGCAATTAGTGTATTTATTGTAATACCTTTACTTTTATTCATTGAACTATTTTTCTATTTATTCTATAATTAATTCTGGAGAATTGGATGAGAATCTCAAGAATCTGACTCTGCGGTGCGTTTGTATTGATAAATGCTACTCAGTTTAGATTTTTAAAAATTTTTCCAAACTAGGACCAGAAATGTTAAAATGACCATTTTGTTTAGAAAAAGTCAAATATTGGGATAAATTAATAAAATAGCTAAAAATGTTTAAAATTTATTTTTAAGTCAGAAATATGCTTATAATAGTTAATGAAAATTTTGAGAATTTTTTGAGACAGCTTTTGCAAAAAGACCAAAATTTTCCTAGTTAACTACGGAGGCTAAATGGAGACTTTTTGATTTCGAAATATTTTGAAAAATTTATACTAAGTATATTTTAATTATAGAAATATTATTTTGATGGAAAAATAATTGAAAATATGAAAATCATAATTATTTAACGAAAACTTGATTTATTAGTTAATTAATTAGTTTTTTTTAGTAAAATAATTACTATAATTACTATATAAATGAAAGAAATTCTGAAAATCTTTTGTGAGACTCCCAAAAATATACCCTTTCACGTGGTATGTTGGTTTGGCCTAGATCCACACCAAAAGTCCCCTCCAATTTTCCCACAATAAACTAATATTAATTATTTTTAATATATAATAATTATATAAAATAAAAAAAATATTTTTTTGACCCCTTGGCTGCATTTTTGCATTCATCCATGGTGGGAGCACACAAAAATTGACTTGACCATGGTAAAAGCCCACCAAAGTTGATTGTTTAGTAATTAAATGCAAAAATTTAATTCTAAATTAAATTATTTTTTGCACTATAAATAGCTCATCACCCACCCCATTCTCTTCACTACTTTTCTTCACAACAATTCTCCTTCTTTCTCTTAGTTTAGATCCAAGATCTTCCTCCCCCTTCAATAGCCAAACTCTTGCAAAATTCTCCTGCAATAAATCCCCCATTACACCTAAGCTTACTTAGCTTCATACCTTGGCCTCTTCTTCTATCCTCAAGCTCTACTAACACCACCCACTTTGTCATTATTTGAGGTAAGGGGGAATGGGGTTAAGCTTCTATTTTCATTTCTTAATAGGTTATTGCTGTTGGATTGGCCCCTAATCCTTTTTATTTTAAGTTGATTCTTGTTATTTCATTATGTTATGTTATTTATTTTAGCATTATGTCATGTTACTTTAAATTTTATTAAATGGATTTATGATGCTAATTATTGCTATGTTTAATCTTGAATTTTGTCAATTAAATTAAGAAATGATCACATTTTAAGAGAATTTTTAGTATGCTCTGTGGTTATAGTATAATCTGATCTTCCAAATTAGAAAAGAATTACTCTTAATGTTTGGTTGGTTAGTTTGTAAAATAATTACACAATACCAACTATATTTACGGTTAGAAAGTTTTCTTTTAAAAGTAATTTAAATTGAGAAATTAGAAAAGGAGAAGAATAAATCAAATAATTTAAATACTATACTTGAATTGTGCATGTATGTCTGATTTCTTGAATCATGTGTATGGAATTCTATTGTTGAAACTTGTTATACTCATTAAGTCTTGTGACTGTTATGAATGATGAGTACATGAATGTGATTCTGAAACTCTGCTGGATTGTCTAGAGAATGTGTTATGAAGTTTAGAGAACAAATTGAACGAAACCCTTTGTTGAAATGGGACCATGCTGTGAAGCATGAGTGCCTGTGTTCTAGGAAGTTACAGTTTGGTACACTGTGAGGTGAAAGATAGGACCATTATTCGGGTCTTGAGGATAAATGTATCGAGTTGTGAACGTCCTAATGGCCAAGACAGCACTCTTGAGTTGGGATAGATCACGTAAATTGACTTGGTAACCCTAGCGCCTGCTCAATATCACCGAGATTGGTGGAATGTATACTCTTGATGGGCATGAAGCCCTTTCCTCGAGGATGATGATTACGACATGGTTGTACCTTATAGGGGGTTATATGAACTCCCAATCACTTCCCAGTGATTCCTGATGATTAAGGTAAATCATCAAAGATAGATATAGATCCATACGTTGGTAAAAGTTTGTGAGTGAATTATAATAATGTAGGTCAAATCCTAAGATTCCCTATGTATGATTGTTTAATAATTATGTATTTATGTTTTAAACCTGTTAAGAAAATGAATGAGGCTTTGTGAAACCTCACTCCTTTTCTATGTTTCTTTTTACATATATTTGTGGTTCGAGTAGATGCGGCCATTTCGCTGGATTCAGAAGACTTACTGTGAGGACCACTAAAGATGTAGCTGACTCGTAGACCTTAGGATATCTTGGGAAGGTATAGTGTAGATATAAATTGCTCTGATATAGATCATTTTGTTGTATATACCTGGATAGGTAACTAGGATGACTTCTAATGTATTTCTTTCGTTTGTTTTGCCTAAATGATTGTACTGTAATCATGTACCCAAATTTGACACATACATACATATAGATAATGCAATGATGTTTATTTTATGATCATGGTTCTTTATATGATATTTTTGCAATTTATTAAATGTTCACAAGAAGTGAACATGGGAAAGTTTTAGCCAAATTGATGTTATTACTTAACCTTTTAATTAATTGTAAAGACAATTCCCTAAAATTAGTAGGTGTTACATTTATTACCATCACTTGTTGAAACTAAAACCCTACATGTTATACAAGATATAACTTGGTTTGATATGAGCTTTAATTTAACATGAATCTTTCTCTTTAAAACATTCAAGCTTAAATCGCTTTTAATGTACATTACTTTCTTTGGCCCTTCAAAAATAACACCTTTGAGACCTTCATACTTCCTATGATTTACATACACAAATGCTACAATTTAACTCACAATTCCTGATTCTTGTCAATGTACTTGCACAACAAATAAATATCAAATTAAACAAATATACATAATTTTGTAATAAAAAATTATTAACATAAATATAAAATTATAATTGATATATTCCTATTTAATCTTATTTTCATTAATTATTATTAACTTCATGGTTATCAATAATATAATGAATAATTAATAAAAAAACAAATAGAAAAACCTACATACTTAATTTCATATACAAAATAATTACAAAGACAGTATATATAAAAATATCATAAATACACAAAAGAAAAAAGAAAGAAATTATAATATAAAACGGACAATTACAGAACAAAAATAACTAAACAAAAGACATAGAACACTTATATAGGTGATATACAACATTGTAAGAAATGAATTGATCTTCAAATATATCAAATGTGTGGCTTTGGATATATTAAATGTGGAAGAGTTATGCACCTATTTATTGGCATGCATTTTTTTTCCTTTAACGCTTTTTGCAATGTAGTATTCTAATAGAAATGTTATCGATAATAGCGTATTCATTAACATAAATCAATTGTCCAATTGCGCCAATGTTGTCAGTGTTTTTAAAGAAATTAAAAGTGAAAGCGCTATTCGTAATAGCATTTTGTATACTGTCCCGTCTAATAAGTTCAACTTTTGCCAGTATTAAAAAATAAAAATAAATATGCCATTTGTACTAGCGTTTTATATGTTGTCCTTCCAATCATTTTAGCTTTTGTCAATATTTTAAAAATAAAATAAATAGAAACACTATTCATATTAGCATTTTTTATGTTGTTTGTCTATTTGACTTGTGTCAGTATTTAGAAAAAAAAAAATAGAAACGTTATTTGTACTTGTGTTTTCTATACTATGTTGTCCCCTCAGTTCTGATTTTGTTAGTAATTAAAATAAAAATTAAAAGTGAAAAAGCTATTACTAATAGTGTCTTGTGTACATGTCCACCAAAAATGTCATGTGTCCTACCATGGCATTTTTGGTTGAAAATTAAAAACAAAAAAGCTAACATGTAATCAAATACTCCAATTTGACTAGCATTTTCACCATTGACCACCTCATTTTGGTGTTATGTTTCAAAATAGCTCCAAATCAGTAAATACTTTATAAAAGTGACCTAATTCGATCAATCAACCTTTCTGAACAAAAAACAAACACGCTCACTGCCACAAGATTTAGTATGAGAAAAGGAAGATTGCTTTATCATATGAAAGTGACCAGTTGATGAAATACATTTAATGCTGCATTTAATGTCCTAACAAACACTTTCTTTCCTAAAGGAGAACAGACAAAGGAAGATCTCTTTAAGTCACAATGACTATCTTTGAAGACTTCTTATAAATACTAGAAATCCCTTGTACAAGTCAAAGAATTGTTACAAGGTAACACTCTTAGTTGCTTTGTATTTCTTAGGCTCTAATTTCTAAGAAACCTTATAGAACTTGTAAAAATCTCTAAAAAGAAAAAGACTTATGCTTAGATTTGTACATCTGTCTAATAAGACGATAGAAGGTAGTGAGTCTTACCTTTACCAAATTTCTTTGTGATTTTGGTTGAAGCCTGAAAAGGTTTTGTTAAAAAAAATAGTTGGGTGATTGCTTGAAGAGACAAGTGAAATACTACTTGGATTTGAGCCTGAAGAGGCTTGTGGAAAGAATACTTTTAACTTGTTCAAGTTAGTGGAACTTGGTGTGCTAAGAACTGCACGTAGTCTCGAGGTGGGACGAACCAATATAAAACCTATTGCATGCTTTGCTCTCTTCTCTTCTTTTTTATCTTATCTGATTTAACATTGTGTTTCAAACATCTATTTGATCTTTGTTTTTGAATAGTGTTTAGATAATTTTTTTTAACAAAACTCATTTTAAAACTATCTTTATATCGTTTAACTTAACAAACCATATAGTCTTTTGAAAAGATTTGCGAAAAATGTTTAAAACACAACTCAACCTTCCTTTATTGTGTTTCCTTGTGCTTTATGGTGACCATAGTGGTCAAATGCCCTAAAACCTACAGTAGCCAATTGTACCTTTTTTTAAAATATATTTTTATGTTCTTCCCCTGAAGAAAATAAATTATATAATTCACCCAAACTCTTTTTGTAATCATCACACGTGGCTTTGTTCATTGCATTATTCCTCTTCCTACCTATGTTCTCAAATTCACTGAAATAAACGTGAACACACAAGAAGGAGGGTTGAATTGTGTGTTTTTGTAAACTTTTTCACAAACTTTTGTAAGCAGATAAAAGGCGCAAATAAAAGCTAACTAGGAAAGGATCAGGAAAGAAAAGCACACAAAGAATTTTTATACTAGTTCACTCAACTTGAGCTATGTCTAGTCCTTTCGTCCAAAAGGTTTTTCACTAACCAACCCTTGGTTACATATAAGTATTCTTACTACCTCTTCAGGCCTACAACATTGATCAACCCAGATCACTTAAACAACTCAAGTATTCCTTAATCACAAAGTCTCTCCAGGCTTTCATAGTACAAAATAGTGTTTTATAGAAATCTACTCACAAAGTAAGGATATGAAAGTTAACAGCAAGTTACAAAATCTTTGCTTTTGCAAATAGTATAAAAACTGAGAGAAAATGTGAGTTTGTCCACAAAGATTTTGAAATTGTTTTTTTTACTACTTCATTCTTCTTCATTTTTCTTGGTTCTCATGAAACTTTAGGCTCAATACATATATATGTGTGTGTGTGTTTGTGTCTGTGTGAATAAAGAGAGAGAGAAAGAGACTTGGAAAGATAGTTGTTGAAGTAGATAAGCTTCAAGCTTCAGAGACATGTTGTAAAACTTTGCCATGTAGGTAGAGCGTGTATTGAGCTTGTAGAAGGAACAGAAAAATGACTTTTGTATTTGCACCAAAAAGGGAGGTGCAATTCTGCGCTTCAGAGTTGCTTTTTTCTAAACATTCCTTATTCCGATTTGACAACTTGATAAATGACTTGCTTTCCTGCAAAGCTATACTTAGACAAAAATATATATCTACTTTTCATTTAATGCGAGATATATATGAACGTTAGGTCTCATAAAAGGAATAAAACATTTGTTTTCAAGCGTACAAGGATAAGCTTTTTGAGCTTTTAACACTTAGTAGAATTTAAAAAAAAGTCTTACATAAGGTATTGGACGGTTTTCAAAAGAGCACATATGTTTAAGTAAAGCAATTGGACGATTGGTTTAAATGGCACATTGGGCACCAGACTTTCTTAACACATATTGGATGCTTTCAAAAACTTTTTACTATAAAGCATTTGAACACTAATTTAAAAAACAAATATATACAAACTCTAAAATTTAATAATTTTTGTTATCTTTAAAATTTTAGGGATTAGATGCTTCATACGTCTTTGGTTACAATAATCTCCCCCTTTTTTATGATAACAAACTTTATTAGATTTTTGAGTTTTAACTAGAGAGATATATCATAGAAAGTGATCAAAGGAAATCTCGGGTATACTCCCCCTGAGTCTAACATTTCTATCAGAACAAAAGCAGAAACATATTAGAAAGTTGAAGAAGTGAAAAAAAGACATAAAGATTCAGAGCAGAACAGATATAATCAGATATATATGCTTGTATGTTGTGCATGAATGAAATAACTCTTAAGCATTAAGCATTACTGTAATCAGAGCAAAACAAATAAATACAGAAAAATAAAAAATTCTTCTAATCTCCCACTTTTGATATCAATAAAAAGAATGGAGAATTAGACATCACTGTCAATGCAGAGGTGGTGATGGTTGAGAAGTGTTTAGAATTTGTTGTTGATTCTGAAGGATTTGTTGGAGGAGGGTCATTATAGGTTGAATTTGGGTGTTGACGTAGGCTTAGACGGCGGGGTTTACATAAGGGGCTGGTTGAGGGATGATGACAGCAATAGGAATGCTTGCGAAGGCTTGGGAACTAGGAGTTGGTGGAGGTGGAGGTATGGGTGAAGGAGGGTGAGGTAGAGTGTTAGGTGTTTCATCAGATGGAGGAGGTGATGCTTCAAGAAATTTGTGAGTAGGGTAGTGTAGTTAGTATGGACGAGGGTGTTTGTATTGTGGGAAAAGAAATTTCCAAGGAAAAAGTGGTTGCATGTAGTGAGGGTTGGTCAGAGCGTCTTCAATGGCGTAAAGTATCTCCATTTCAGTGTCAATGGGTGAATGACTATCATCAGAGTGTAAGAAAGTAGCAGATGTATCAGAGAAGTTAATTACATGAACTGGACCCTATGTGTAGTTATCATTCTACATTGTTGTAGTTATTGCTTTGTCTTGTTCAAATAGTCCACTCTGGGATGCTTCTTATTTGTAGCTCCACATATGTTGGTGCTAGAATCTTTTTGCATCATTTGCATCCATATCTTGCACCAACCTTCTTGACATGTACCACTCTAGGGTGACTTGATCATGCTGTTTAAATTCGACCTTGGAGGTGGTTGGCAGAAAAGGTGGTTTTTTCAGTATCTTCACTTTCTTTTTATTCTCGTCCAGGCTAGGCAACCTTGGATAGATTCGATTTGGCTGGATGCGGACGATTGTGTGATGAGAGATATGTTGTGAAGGGGGAAAAACCATCTGGAATTTCAGCTTGGCAAAACTCTTCAAAGATGCATAGAACATTTGGTCAAAAAGGAGAAGGAAAGAAACCTTTTTCGGTATGATCCAGCGGCCTGAACTTCAGTTTAGCTGATCAAATGTGAATGGTGTTTTCTGCTATGCCTCTTTCCTTCTTCTTTTTTGCTGTCTCCAAATCATCTAAGGGAGGTACTCTATGTTGGAGTATCCTTGGATGATATACATCAAGGCGCCAAGCAGGTATGATCTCAGGATACAACTTTTTGATGAAACGCTTGAGAGGGAGATTTATGATGGCATCTGGTGGTAGAGCTAAGTACTCCTCGTAGGGCTGATGTGTGCACACATAGACGAAAGGATTTTTGGGAATTAGCGAATAGTTAAATCCAAATTCTAGTTCAAGATATGGCTTTGGACGCAAAATGATGGGATTTGTGTCCATAAGATTTTGCTTGTTTTGCTTTTTATACAACAATTTCCACTTCTTCTTGGGTACTGCCCAGTTTTTCACTCGTCCATCAAATGCAAAAGCTACATCTAGATTGATACCAGTTTTAGGTCTAGAAATGGTTACAAGAATGGGCTTTGGGGTACATCATTCAATGTAAGGGATCTTTTTTTGCTTTGATGGCTTGATAGATAGGCACTGTTTAACTAGGCCGGGTGTAGGAATATTACATACATAACCTTCATCACTAGGTAGAAGCATATCTGGTTCAGGTTCAACAAGGATTGGTGTATACTATAGAGGGTAGTCTGTTGGTATAGGTTTATGGGTTGGTGTTTGGGTTTATGTTTGGGCTAGTGTTTGGGTTTGTGGTTCAGTGATATGGAAAAACCCCAAGCGCACAATTGTCGTCAAGTAATAATTAAATATTGTCTCCACAGGGATTGCGTGTTTAGTGATTATTGCTAAATAAAAATTAAACAAAAGAATTTTGATTGGAAAGTTTAGGGTAGAGCAATTCAAAGAAAATGTAATTTAGAAATTCAATAAAGCTATAATTAAAAATCGTATGTAATTTAAATAGAAAGACTTCCAGGATTGGGGTTTCACACTGTGCGTTTAATGTCTCAATTTTGCTACCTATGTGTTTCACTTGTTCTCAATGAAGGTGAATTAACCTAAGGTACCCTTCGTTCTCTTTCAAGATACGAAGGGGTATCTAACCAAATTTACCACCTACTGGTTGTGATGGCTATATTCAATTAGACCCATTAAGTTCTTTGTTAATCCAATTGTTCCTCAAAGGCTTTAACCTACTTTTGTAGTTTAAACCTAAGTTCCTTTCCTATTGGTCCAGTGCTTTGGGTTCACCTCTCAGTACTTCCCCAAATCCATAAGATTGTGAAAAACGCTGGCCAATTCGTTTCGCATAAATAAATCAATAGGAAAAGAATCAAAGAAGAACAAGATTGCACATAGATAAACAGAAATCAATTCATTAACTCAATCATAGGGCTACACCCAATCCCAAAAAGAAAGGGCTCTACTCACACATAGTCATGAGAGAACGCCAAACAGAAAATAAAGGAAACATAAAACTAACTCGGAGATTGAAGAAGAAGAACAATTATACCAATTCTCCATGCTTAGAATAAAGTTCAAAAAGATGATAATAAAATCCTTAGAAAGGTCTATTTATATTTTATTTACAATTGGGCCTATACTAATCCTCTAAAGGAAATTAAAAACTTGTGAAATCCTTCAGGTAGTTCCGCCCACCACGCGGTGATATACACCACCAATTAGTGGTAGACGCGCAATAGTGATTTTTGCTCTAGGGGGGTGCGCCACCACGTGGTGGCAGGTATCACCACATGGTGGCAGATGTGTAGGGACTATTTCAGCATCAGGGAAAGGCGCCACCAGGTGGTGGCAAAGTGTCTAAGGCTTTTTCTCTAAGATTTTGCTTTCCAAATGCTTTGGGATGACTCCATTGCCTTCTAAAAGGACTTCTAAGTGCTCAAAGGTATTTAAATCATCTTGAGGACTTCCAATTGTAAGTCTTTTTGCTTTCCATGTCTAAGAAACCTACAAGATTTTCCTAAAAGCAACGACAAACAAAGAAAAAGGCGTAACATGATACAAGAAGGGAAAAACATGCAATTAGATACCTAACTAACCCTAAACCATAATAAAATGCAAGCACTATAGTGAAAATAACTATACTAAATGAGTTATAAAATGCATACATCATTCAGCAAGTTCAGTGAATATATAGTCAACAAAATCATGTTCAGTAGTCATCATTTCATCATAGTCAGCAACATATGACTTACTTCTTTTTCTTTTCTCAGTAGCATTCTTGACTCTAGGTGATCTTTTTCTGGTTGCTACTTATTCAGCAAGAGCTTCCACTGGTTGAGGAACTACTACTTTTTCAGTCCTTTGTTTCTTGAGTAAGACATCAATTGACTCACTATATTCATCATCAGAATCTTCTCGCAGCCTAAACTTCCTTTTGGCAGGTTAAGGAGGAGCAAGTAGATCAAATGGAGGAGGGACAACCATTGGTGCCAGTTCTTGGTGGGATTAAGATTTGGTCGCTCTAGGACACCGCAAGTTGTCTGGATGCCTTGCCCTTGGACGGTTGCCTCTTAGATGTTGCAGCTTTAGTCGCTACAGACATAGGTTGGACAAAAAGAGCTTCATCCTCTTATGGTTCTTCAGGCTGGACATGTTGTCCAACTCTTTCTTCTGTTGGTTGAGGAGGCAGTTCCACTAGTTCCTCCTTAGGCACATCACTAACCTTTGATCCTTTTTCAATGGGTTTCAGGACAAACCCAGCCTTCATCTGGCTAATGTTATTTCGCTTAAAAGGTAGTTGATTTATCCTTTAACCACTGCCTAGTTGCTTGATGTTAACTTGTTTAATGCTTGGCAAATTGAAGAATCCACAGTAGACTTGTTGCATCCAAAATATCCTATTCAGTAAAGCAAAATAAGTGATTTGATTAATCACTTCTTTACCCTTCATATTCCTAAAAATATTGCTCAGGATGAGACGTGGAAGGTTGAATTGCTGTCTAGTAATCATGTGGAAGAGGGCGAAGTAGTGAAGGAATGTGACACTATCCTTCGACCCAACTTTGTGTAGGATGCCCTTATTAAGAAATTGTTGGAAAACCTTCCCTTCTTTGGTCAGCTTGCTGTACTCAACATGTCCTTCAGCCTCAGGCCCTATCAGAGTAGCGTCCACAGTTTCATGTCGG
The DNA here is from genome assembly GCA_004329165.1 of Spatholobus suberectus. Classification (NCBI taxonomy): domain Eukaryota; kingdom Viridiplantae; phylum Streptophyta; class Magnoliopsida; order Fabales; family Fabaceae; genus Spatholobus; species Spatholobus suberectus. Next base: position 66,050,929 of record CM014729.1, read on the forward strand.
CTGTAGCTGTTCTCCTAGCCATTTTTGATGCAAAAGCCAGCACGTTCATACCCAATTGCGCTTACGATGCTTCTAAGGTCAACAGTAACCTTAATTCCCTGAACAACGCCAAACACACTGTTGTTAGTGAACTCAACAATCCTCCAAAAATGTTAGATGAGCTCTAGGTAGATAATCTCCTTCAAGCGAAAATAGTTGAGGATCCTGCATCGTGTGGGGTTATCCTTCACCTTTACACCCATGTCATCAAGGGAATTGATGTTGAACTTGTATTTTATGAGTACTGTGGCTTCTTCTCTGTTAGGGCCATCAATTCGAGCAACAGTATTCAGGTTGGTGTCAGCCTTAACGCTAGCCATAGTAATTGATTGAACCAGATAGTTTAGGGTTTGAGAGCAAAGAAGGAGAGCTCAGAGAGTGGTAGGCTTTTGTGTTAGTAAAAGACTGATATAGGGTTTTGAGTGTAGCGAAAGTAACTGAAGGGTTTTATGTTTTTGTGGTATTTTGAAATTTTGAGGAGAAAGAGGGAGCAATAAATGCAGGCTCAAGCAGTTGCACAATTTTGATATCAGTTACGCTGTAGATATGACTCAAATAAGGAATTAAGTATTTATTTCAAATCATTGTCAGTAAAAGCATGATTGTACATATATGATAATTTTTTTTTAATATTTGTTAAAAAGGATGCAAGTATAATGGACGTTGTTATGTTATTGGACGTTACATTTTATTAGACTCTCAGTCCTTTGGACGAATGAAATTATTCATTTCTTTATAAAATCCATACCAAGACTTTCTCTTATATGAATGAGTTTATCTTCAAGAAGAGTTTTTGTAATATATCTATTAGTTGATTTTCAGTGTTAATGAACTAAATATCAATAATCCCTTTCTGAACGCAATCCTTTATAACGTGATGTTTAATTTCAATTTGTTTAGCTCTAGAATGCAGTATGGGATTTTTTGAAAGATTAATGGCAATAGTATTATCACAAAGAATAGGAATTTTACTCTCGTATATACTGTAGTCTTCCAGTTGATGTTTGATCCACAATAGTTGTGAGCAATAGCACACTGTTGATATGTATTTTGCTTCTATTATGGATAAGGCAATTGTTCCTTGCATTTTGTTAATCCAGGAGACAAGATTGCCTCCAATGAGGTGACATCCCCCGCTGGTGCTTTTTCGTTCTATTTTGTCCTTAGCATAGTCAACATCACAAAAACCAAGTAACCTATATTCTTTACTTGGCTTAAAGCATAGACCAAGGTTAGTAGTTTTTTTTAAGTATTTGAAAATCCTTTTAACAATAGTGAGATGAACTTCTCTAGGATCAGATTGGAAACAAGCACGTATGCATACAATGAACATAATATTTGGTCTAGATGCAGTTAGATATAATAAAGTTCCAATCATACCTCGGTATGTCGTTTGGTCTACCTTTTTAGATGTATCGTCTAGTCCAAGTGCTGATGATGGATGCATGGAGTGCTCATCTCTTTGGAGTCATTCATCTTAAACTTCTCGAGCAATTCCTTAGCATATTTTGTTTGATATATATATATGCCATTGATTGTCTGCTTTATTTGCAATCCTAGGAAGAATTTTAATTCTCCCATCATGCTTATTTCAAATTCTATCATTATAAGCTCAGAAAAATCCTTGTATAAAGCTTCATTAGTAGCACCAAATATAATATCGTCCACGTATATTTGCACAATAATAAAGTATGAATTTACGTTTTGCAAAACAAAATGGTGTCTACTTTTCCTCTTGTGAAACCATTTTCTAAAAGAAACGAGCTTAGTTTCTCATACCAAGCTTGAGGAGCTTGTTTGAGTTCATGTAAAGCCTTTTTGAGTTTGAAAACATGTTAGGAAAAGTATCACTCTCAAAACCAAGAGGTTGTTTCACATAAACTTCTTTATTTATTATACCATTTAGAAATACACTTTTTACATCCATTTGATAAAGCTTCATATTACTATGAGTAGCAAATGAGAGTAAAATGCGAATGACTTCTAATCTTGCTACAGGTGCAAAAGTTTAGTGAAGTTGATACCTTCTTGTTGTGAGTAAGCTTGAGCTACCAGTCTAGCTTTATTTCTCACTCTTTTACCTTTCTTGTCCAGCTTGTTTCTGAATACCCATTTTGTTCCTATTATTGACTTGTCTTTGGGTAGAGGGACAAACTTCCACATGTCATTCTTCTTGAATTGGTTTAGCTCATCTCTTATAGCCTTAACCCATCCTTCGTTCAATAAAGTTTCATCTATCATCTTTGGTTCCATCTGAGAAATTAAGGTGGCATGAGCTTGCTCCTTGAAGGTTGATCTTGTTCTAACGCAATCTTGTATTTTTCCTAAATTTTGGATGATAATTCTTCATCTGCCAATTCTGCCCTACTAGCTCTCTAGGTTCATCCTTTGATGAGTTGTCCAAAGGTGACGCTAGTTCTTTGTCATCATTCGACTTTATATTTGCAAAAGATTCATCTAGCTCTGATAGTTCTCTATTAGGCTGATTGTCATTAAATCTTACATGAATGGCTTCTTCAAATGTTAAGGTTCTAGAGTTGTAAACTCTATATGCCTTGGATGTTTCAGAATAACCTAACAATATTCCATTATCACACTTAGAATCAACCTTTCTAAGATTGTCCCTAGTGTTCAGAATGAAACAGTGACATCCAAAAGGGTGAAAGTATGCTATGTTGGGTTCTTGTTTTTTCCACAATTCATAAAAAGTCTTTTTCATAATAGGTCTAATGTATGTTTTGTTTTGTAAATAAGATGCTGTGTTTATAGTTTCAACCCATAAGTGTTTAGGAGTTGAGTTATCATTAAGCATGGTTCTAGCCATTTCTTGCAATGACCTATTCTTTCTCTCTACCACACCATTTTGTGGAGGTGTGTGAGGTACAGAAAAGTTATGGAGAATTCCGTTCTTCTTACAGAATCCTTGAAAACTTTCGTTTTCAAATTATCGTCCATGATCACTTTTGATTGATGTTATGCAAACACCTTTTTCATTTTGAATTCTTTTACAGAATATAGAGAAGACTCTAAAAGACTTATCCTTGAGTTTTAAGAACATAATCCATGTCCATCTAGTATAGTCGTCCACTGTGACTAATCCATATTGTTTTCCACCAAGTGAAGTCGTTCTAGTTGGTTCAAACAAATCAATATAGGTCTAGAAGTGGAAACAATTTTTTTGAATCAAAAGAGTTTTCAACTTGTTTCCTTTCTGACATGCATCACAGAGAGTAGTGGATTTGAATATAAGATTTGGCAGTCCTTTTAAGAGGTTATGCTTATTCAGCTTTGAGACCAATCTCAAGCTAGCATGTCCAAGTTTCTTATGCCAAGTCCATTGATTCTCTTTGATGGACACTAAGCATGATACATTTTGATTTGTCAAATCACGCAAATCAATCTTATAAAGATTGCTTTGCCTCTTTGTAGAAAACAAAAGGGATCCATCCACTTTTTGACTATATACTCATCTTTATTGAAGGAGACATTATGTCCACTATCACATAATTGACTTATGCTTAGTAGATTATGTCTGAGTCCTTCAAAGTGTAATACATTATCAATAGAAGGTAAGGGATACTTACCAATTTTACCTATCCCCATTATCTTAACTTTCTAATTTTCTCTGAAAGTGACCCACTTACCATTCTTTTGTCGGAGGCTTTGGATCATAGACTTTTCTCCTGTCATGTACCGTGAGTAGCCACTGCCCAGGTACCATGACTTCTCCTGTCATGTACTATGAGTAGCCATTGTCCAGGTACCATGACTAAGGTTTCCTTTCTGCTGTCAAGCAGATCTACAAAATGAATAATCATAGATTTAGGTACCTAAATGAACTTGGGTCCTTTTTTATTAGTTCTGAAGGCATTAGACGCCTTCTTTGCTGGATGACAAACACATTTGGATGATTCATGTCCACTTTTTCCATAAAACTTATAGAAAATAACAGCTTTAACTGTTTCAGAGACTTCTTTCTTGAAACCAAAACCAGATTTGTCATGTGGACTTCTTTTATAAGACAAAATTTTGTCTAGGTTTTCAGTTTCATTGACTAATTTGGAGAGACTCTCTTCAAGTGATTTACCTCCTTCTGAAGTTCTAACACTTTCTCAAGTGGTTTCACTTTAGAGAAGTCTTTTGATTTTTCTACTTTTAATTTTTCATTCTCTCTTAAAAGATTTTCGTGACTCTTTTTAAGCAAGTCAAGTTCTTTTGATGTTCTTGAAAATTTTATTTTAAATCTTTGTATGCAGTAGAGAGAATAGAAGAGTTGAAAAGCAGTTCATTGTATGCTTCTTGAAGTGAAATTAAGTCGCTGAAGTTTACCTCATCTTCTTTTTGCTTGTTTTTTGAGCTTTCTAGACTTGTATTGCCATGAGCACAAGTTTGCTTCTTTCTCTTCTTCTTCCTTATAGAAAGACAGGTCTATATCTTTCTATGTTGCCATAAGTCCTTTCTTTTTCTTCTTAGAGAAGATCTTATGTTTCTCCTTTTGTAAGCTTGGACATTCAACTTTGAAGTGTCCAGGTTTTTTACATTCGAAGCAGACTGGTGGACTCTATTTTCTAGGTTACTTGTTGAACTTTTTGGTGAAGTTTCTAGCTTTGAAACCTCTTTTATTTTTCCACATTGCTTGGTGAAGAAGCAAGAAGAAGAATCATTCTTTCCCCTAAGAAGTATTAATAAATTTTTGATGATTTAGTCTCTTGATGGGTGCAAAATTGTAATGTATGTTTATATGTGTGTATGTGTGGTTGTGTGTCTTGCATGCTTTATCTTTATCCTTGATGATTTGATGGTGATGAGCTCAAAATTTAAGACTTAAAGGATTAACAAGTGATAACATGTTTTCATAAGTCTAAAATTGAGTTTAAGAAGACATAAATGGATAAAACATGATTTTAATTTGATAAGAAGTGATGGTTATATGTTAAAGCTTTTGAAGAATTCAATCTTATGGTTAAGAACAATTTAATCAGATAAATTAGCTTTGTAATCAGTTAAAATCGTTAAAATCACACAATAGAATGCTAGAAATAATCTGTTTTAACTAGTTACGGAGTTATGTAATTAGTTACACTTTTTCTGTTTTAACTAGTTACACAATTATGAAACTAGTTACATTTCATTGTAAGTAGTTACATAATTATGTAACCAGTTACATTTTAAAAGTTATTTTTTTCCTATACAAAAATAACTAGTTACAAGGTTATGTAACTAGTTATTCCAGTTAATAGGAAATAAAACAAAAGCGCAAATAACTAGTTACAAAGCAAAATAACTAGTTATTTCCATTCAAACTCCCATTTCTAGATTTTTAAGAATGAAATAACTAGTTACAAAAATAACTAGTTATTCCAAGGGACTCTCTACAAAATGTGAACCTTGATGGATCTTTTCACATAACTTCAATTCTCTAAACTTTTGTGAGATTTTTTATAGAGAGAAAACACATTAGTCTTCATCACTACAACAAGTTTTACATTAAAATCAAAAGCTCACTATGGATCATCATTGGAGACAAAGAAAAGTCATCTCTTGGGTAAATATGTCTTGTGCTTCATTGTTTTTCATCCATCACAAATTTAGGTGGGATCTAACCTTTTCTCTCTATATAATTTTCATTCTTAGATGAGTTGTCTCAAGTCTATCTTGTGGTAGTGTTCCACAAGATGAGGTTCAAGCTTTCTTGATAGATTTTCAAAAAACTTGATCTTGTGGTTGTGTTTGTTTGTAATTCTCTTGTTTATGCAGCGTGTTTGTAAACAATTGAATTGCACAATGATAATCCCAATCGGTTTGATTAGAAATTGGATGTAGATCACAGTGGTGGTGATCGAACCAGTATAAATCTTGTGTGTTCTTTTCTTTCCTCTACCCTTTCTCTCAATATATTGTATCTTGATCTTTTTGTTGGTTGCATATAAATTCATAAGGCTCTTATTCATGGTTGCATAGTAAAATCAAGATATTTGCTCTAATTCTACATCATTCATATAACCAAATCAAATTGATTCAAAGTTTTGTGAAAATCTAGTTCTTCATCATTAAAAAAGTTTTGGAGATTCTTGAAAATTTTTAAAGATCCAATTCATCCCCCCTCTTGGATCTAGCCCTTTTATTCAACACTTGGATCTTCCTTGATATGAAGGAGATTTCGTCCTCATCTGAATCTTCTTCTTCAGATCCTTCCTCAGAAGATTCTTCCACATTGAGAGCTTTGGACAACGACCTTTTACTTGGCGTTGGATGCTTAAGGTCAGGGATTTTCATATTCTAAGTCCTTTATCCTGCTTTAACTCCAATTCATGTACCTTGAGCTTTCCAAGAAGCTCTTCCATGGAGAGAGTAGTTAGATCTTTGGATGCTCTCAAGGCTGTAACTTGTCGTCTCCACTGTCTAGGCAAACTTCTTAAAATTTTGTCAATATGATCATAATTATTTTAAGTTTTACCTAGTGATCTTAAGTTATTTACAATAGTTTGAAATCTACCAAACATAAGTTCACTAGTTTCATTTTCTTCCATAGTAAATAACTCGTATTATCATACGAGTAAACTTAGCTTATATCTTTTTACTTGTAAGGTACCCTTATAAGCAAGTGCTAGAGTGTCTTACATCTTTTTGGCACTTTTTAAGCTATGTACTTTTTTATACTCAGATTTAGATAGAGTGCACATAATAGCATTTCTAGCTTTAGAGTTTAGTATATACCTTTGTTTATGTGCTTTTGTCCACTAGCCTCTTGGCAACTCGACTCCATTTTCATCAATGGGATGATAGTCAACTGTCTCTACGACATCCCACATATTGATGTGACATGTGTCAAAGAAGGCTATCATACGTTGTTTCCAGTAGTTGTAGTTTTGGCCTTTGAACAGAGGTAGTCTGTTGACATCTTGTCCTTCGTTATCCATAGATGCTTAGGATCTTTTACCCCTGCACTATTAAATGCTCAAACCCTAGAGGCTGACCTCTGATGCCAACTAAAATAAATGTGAACACACAAGAAGGGAGGTTGAATTATGTGTTTTTGTAAACTTTTTCACAAACTTTTGTAAGCAAATAAAAGGCATAAATAAAAGCTAACTAAGAAAGAATAAGGAAAGAAAAATACATAAAGAATTTTTATACTGGTTCACTCAACTTGAGCTATGTCCAGAAGGTCTTCCACTAACCAACCCTTGGTTACAGACAAGTATTCTTACTGCCTCTTCAGGCCTACAATCGTGATCAACCTAGATCACTTGAACAACCCAAGTATTCTTTGATCACAAAGTCTCTTTAAGCTTTCACAACACAAAAAAGTGTTTCACAGAAATCTACTCACAAAGTGAGGATATGAAACTTAAGAGCAAATTACAAAATCTTTGCTTTTGCAAAGAGTATGAAAACTGAGAGAGATTTTGAAATTGTTTTTTTTTTTACTACTTCGTTCTTCTTCGTTTTTCTTGGTTCTCTTGAAACTTTGGGATATATATATATATATATATATATATATATATATAGCCTTGAAAAGGTACCTGTTGAAGTAGGCAAGCTTCAAACTTCAGATACATGTTGTAAAACTTTGTCATATAGGTATCGCGTGTATCGAGCTTGCAGAAGGAACATAAAAACGACTTTTGTATTTGCACCAAAAAGGGAGGTGCAATTCTACGCTTTAGAGTTGCTTTTTCTAAACATTCCTTACCATGATTTGATAATTTGATAAGTGACTTGCTTTCCTGCACAGTTGTACTTATACAAAAATATATATCTGCTTTTCATTTAATGCGAGATATATATAAACGTTAGGTCTCATAAAAGGAATAAAACATTTGTTTTTAAGGCGTACAAGGATAAGCGTTTTGAGCTTTTAACACTTAGTAGAATCTTAAAAAAAAGTCTTAGATAAGGTATTGGACAGTTTTCAAAAGAGCGCATATGTTTGAGTAAAGCAATTGGACGCTTGGTTTAAAATGGCACGTTGGACGCCAGACTTTCTTAAAACATATTGGGCACTTTCAAAAACTTTTTATTGAAAAGCAATATCTGGAGTTGATTTAAAAAACAATTATATACAAACTCTAAAATTTAATAACTTTTGTTATCTACAAAATTTGAAGGGTTAGACGCTTCATACGTCTTTAGTTCCATCATTCACATCCCAAATAGAGTATGCTAGGTTTATTTCATTTTTTCTAGCTTGCTCTTTTGCTAGCTCAGCCCTATTTGTTTTCCTTTCATTAACTTTATTTATTTCATTACCACTTTTCATAAAAATTAGGTGGAATTGTTGAGCTTTTAGACTAGAGATCCCATGTTGAATATTTATTACTATTTTTTTATTTTTTCTAACATTTTGAAAAATAAAGAAATAAAAAAAATTCTAAAAAGTAATAATAATTGAAAGAAAAATGTTAATGATTATTTTAAAGATATTGGTTAAGAAATAAAAATATATATTTTAAAAAAAATATTTATCATCATTTTTAATAAATTTTATTTATTTTTTATTTTTAATAGATATCTTTAAATATTTTTTAACACTAATTAAAATGGAAAAAAAAGCCAAAATATTAATTGTGTTTGGTTTATTAATAGAATAAATAATACATCCACTGGAAGTGTAAAAGTCTTTTACATTGTTATTCAATCATAAATCGTCATAGATGATAAGTTTATTAACTTTTATAATAACTACCTTAAAAATTACACCAAAAATAATTTTTAATTAGATGATAGTATAATTTTTTTTACATAAACAATACATCCCTATTAAATTTCTATTAATAACACCAATTTTCAAGCCCAGCCTTGTTTCTCTCCCTTTCATTAACTTTATTTAAATACCATTTTTTGTGACAAATTAGGTGCAATTATTGAGCCTTTTTGTAAAAAAGAAACACTTCAAAATAAAGACAAATCATGTCATTGCAAACAAAACTAAAATTGGTGTTATTAATAAGCGTTTTCATAATGAAACTATTGCAAAATGAATGTTGTTAATAACTAATGTAGAGCGATAGCCAATGCCCACATTCTTGTCCAGTGCACACACATACACACAAAAGTTCAAATACCTACAAATATATTTTCTTTTCTTTTTAAATAATATTATTCATTTTTTCTTTATGATGAAAACATACTTTTTTAAAAGAAAAATCAATAATTACAAAAAATAATTTAAAATATTTTTCTTCATTAATATCTCTTATATACAAATGTGAATATATTTATAAAGGTAACATTTTTTTAAAAAACACATTTATATAAATTTGAGTGATCAAGACGTTTCCAAATATAAAAATATTTAAAAATATATAACAATATCCATTATTGTTTACACACACACACACATATTTATAAAATTAAAATTTAAAAATAATTAAAAAAGATATTCAAAATTAGAATAATTAACAAAATTTAGATTTCATAGTTAATAAATGTGGGAAGACACAAATTATTATACTAATTAAGTTTAATGACATTAATTCAACTAATGACTAATCAATTAAAATATAAAAAAAAATTGATCAAATATGATAATATTGATAATGAAACATGCATCACATTTTGTTTGAAGGTTTATTTGCAGTAATTTACATAATCTTTTAGTACAAATTTTTATTATGTGGATTATTGAGGTGAAACTTCAATTTTGATTGAAAAATAACATAAACAATACCTAAAGAATTGGATGTAAATTTTCTCCTTTTTATCTTTCTCAAACATCATTTTGTTATTATTATTATTTTTTAATTTTCTATATATTTTTTTTGGCGTGGACACCTAAAAAAGAACATGGGCCAATGATCTATGTCATGTGCTGGTGTTGATGGGCCTTTGGCCGTAAGGTTTAGCGGGCAATAGTGGGTGATCCAATTCAATCACCCGTAACTCAATTGCTAATTCGGGTTAGAGTTTTAATTCTAAGCCAACAAATTGAGACATACTTTCTCTCACTCTCACCCTCTCCGTTTCTCGCAACCTTCGTTTGCATCTCTTGCACTGGTAATCAAGTTTCTTCAATCCATGATCTCTTCCTTTGTAATCTGTATTCCCTAAACCTATGCCAATTGCAGCACTTTTCTCTCTTAATTGCTAAACTCTCTTCACGAATTTATAAATTTTGGGGTTTTTTCATGATCTTGTTAGTTAACTTCGCAGTTTTAAACATTCTGTTAATGGGTTTTATTCAAAGATTCGGTTTTATTTTTAATTTCTTTTTCAAGTTCTTATTGCTGCTATTGTTATACATGTTAATGTTACGCATATTCTGCAGAAGAATTAGCAGATATATTGCAAGCATGGCAGTTACATTCTACGACCTTAGCTCTGCCTCTGGTTGAACAAGCTCGATGAGTACCTTCTCCCACGCAGTTATATCACTGGGTATGTCACTGCTTTTATGCTTCTTCGTTTGTCTATTTTCTTTCTTTTTTAAAATCCTTGTTTCTTATGCATTGCCGTTTTGCATGTGCTTTTTAGGTACCAAGCTTCAAAGGATTATCTCACTGTCTATGCAGCTTTGCCAACTGCTCCATCAGATGAATACGTGAATGTGTCCAGGTGGTACAAGCACATTGATGCTTTGTTGAGAATCTCGTAAGTTCGCTTCCCATGACATCCATGCCAATTATATGTAATATGGAACGTGCTATTTTTTTATTTTTATTTTATAGTGTGGCAATGCTTATTCTGTGTTTGGGTAGTATGATGATTTGGTGGCTTGGCTATATTTTTCATGCATTCACACTTGGTGTTTTTCAACTTGTTATTTTTTATGCCAATTGTGTGTCTACAGTGGTGTTTCTGGCGAGGGATGTGGTGTTACAGTTGAGGGGTGTCTTGTTGCGGAGGCTATTGCAACTCCCCAGCTGCTGACACGAAGGCTAGTATTTTCCTTATGATAGATATTTGAACTGTGGTTGATTTCATGTTCTTTTTATTTTTACAGTGTGTCAGTTCCTTAATTCCAATGGTTGGTTGACCTTTGACTGAATGTAACCTGTTTTTCAGGCTGCTGAGGATGATGATGTGGATTTGTTTGGTGAAGAGACAGAAAAAGAGAAGAAGGCAGCGAAGGAACGGGCAGCTGTGGTGAAGGCATCTACAAAAAAGAAAGAGTGTAAGTTTCTCTCTTGTCACTAACTCGTTATCTTTGAACTTTATCCTGCCCCTCCCTTATTTATACCACTTTGTGAGGGCATTGATTTTTTGCTGATTCCATTCTCAGCTGGGAAATCATCTGTTCTGTTGGATGTGAAACCATGGGACGATGAAACCGACATGAAGAAGCTTGAAGAATCAGTGAGATCTGTTCAGATGGATGGGTTGCTTTGGTGTGCATGTATGTTATTTTTATTTAATTTTTTTTTTTGGCTTTGGTTTTTTATATTTGTACATGTCTTGAACTTTGTTAACCGTTTTCATTTTGATCTACTTCATAAAATAGTTGACTTATAAGATTCAATTTACTGTATTTGTAAATGTTAAGAATGTTTCACTAGTCCTTGATTTAGAGAGAAGTCGTACTTTCCTTAACCTATGTTTGCATTGCATACTTTTATTTTCTGCTTATCATGGCTGTTCCATTTCTGTAATTCTAAGCCAAACTTGTTCCTGTTGCGTACGGTATCAAGAAAATGCAAATTAAGCTTACTATTGTGGATGACCTTGTTTCTGTCGACAATCTTATTGAGGAACATCTCACAGTTGAGCCTATCAATGAGTATGTCCAGAGTTGTGACATTGTGGCCTTCAACAAAATATGTAAGTATTTTTAGATGGTTTTTTTTTACCCTAGTAATTCCAAAGGTTGGTTTTGTATTTGGTGATAAGATTCATATCTCTGTTATATGGTTTTGTATCTTGTTATAATGCTATTTCATAACTTTTGTTACAGAATCTACAATCGTGGGACTTAGAGATCATGGCAACGGGAGGAATTGCAAGTTTTAGAAATTATATTCTAGGGAAACTATCCTGAATTGAGAAATTTTGGTTTTAGAAACCTGTTTGTTATTGTTTTTATATATCGGTCTGTCTTTGTGATCTCATCGAATTATTTGGATAGTAAACATTTTAGGCTTTAAGCCTTTGATGTGTGGTGTGTTCTATATTTTTCAAAATTTAGTTGCAGATGATCGTGTTTGTTTTGTTGATTTAAGAAAGTATTCTCTTGAGAACACACATGATACACACACTGCAACTATGGCTAAATTGTTGGAATATATTATAGTGAATAAACTCTAGTTTTAAATTTTATAATTTCATACAAGCTACTTTAAAGTTTAATCCGGCACGATATCATTCTCCTAGTGGCATCTTGTCATTAAGGTATATTATTGAACAGATTAAAGGTACATTATTGAACAAATTAATCCTAAAAGTGAAATTGTTTCCTTGACTAGGTAAGTTGACCCTGCCCCAGAACACGACATCTGCACAGAAAAACAAGTGGTTGACTTAATTAAGCTATGTAGTGGAGAGGAGAAGAAAAACTTAATTAGGAAAAGGAAGGTGGAAATAGGAGAAGCCTTTGGTAGATCATGATTTACTACCTATGGCGTAGCCCTTATATAATATTTGATTTTTGATATGCTTTAGCCCTCTTTATACATAGCAAGCATTTGCAGATAATTTGCTGACTTAATTTATGCTCTGCCTCACAGCAAGTGGGATATTTGCTCTTTTAAGAAAGAAAAAAAAGTTGAATGTGCCTTTGCACTTCAGGTATTGATGAGTGAATGAATGAATGAGAAAGGTGATGCTTCAATTGCATAATAAAAAATGTTGAATGTGCCCTTGCATTTTAGTTGTTGATGAGCGAATGAATGAATGAGAAAGATGATGCTTCAATTGCACAATAAAAAGTAGACCCTGACTTCACTTGCATTCGTAAAAGTGCGGGGGACAAAATGAGTGATTCAGGTGGTTGGGCTGATCTCTCGTGAACCTAATGTAATTCTTTAGGTTAAGTTTAATTGAGCAAGTAAAAAACAAAAATATATTCTTCATCGGGTACCTTCTCTAGGCATATGTGAAAAAGCCATTCTAGTAGCATTTGTACTTTTCTTTCTTTTCATTTATTGTCTTTATTGCTTTGTGGCAACCTGGTCACATACTTGTAAAATTATAATAAACAATGCTGCATAGTTAAAAGATATTCGAGTGAAAAGTGGTAAGAATTATTCATTCATCTGAATGTCTTTAACAACGCGTTCATCTAAAAGTCTATCTAATATTTTGCAATTGTAATTTAGTTTATAATAAAATGAAAAGGTATGGATGGAACCTCCAAACAAGCAATTCCAAGCAAGATTTGGATTTTAGCCTTGTTTAACAGTTATAATCCTCTCATCTGATAAATAACCTCCAATCAAACTCTTGTATTCTCAAGTGGTGGCATCAAACAAGGAAAAAACTATGCGGTGGCAGTATCTTCAAATAATCTAGCTTTAGACAATGATTTAACAACCCTTCAATCATTCCATTTGATTTTACCCCCATAAACTGCCACTGTTCTATACCCATTGTTCCATTTCTAGAGTTCCTGTATATTTTCTTCGAGCCTTGATGACAAGGTTGTTTATAGTACGAGCATTGGCATCAAGAAAGTTCTCAAATGACATGTCTGATTCGAACCCTGCCTGTTCCTTCAACAACTCGTCCAACCTTCTTTACCTTCTCATTATCGAAATCATATAACTCAGCAGCTAGAAAAAGAAAGTATCACTGTATCAGTATTAGTAATTTTAAACTACAAACAGTCCAACAACATAAAGCATATAAAACTTGAAAAGATGAAGCAAGTGTTGTTTTTAAAGCTAGAACAGGTAGTCATAGGTTACGTACTGTCATCCATCTTAAATTTGATGGCATCTCAGTAAATTTCTTCATCTTGGCATCAAGCTCAATAGTTGCCTTGCCTCTTCTCCTTTAACAATAATTCTATTAATATCCTCATCGGAACTGAAAACTATTTCAGCCCCAAATCTAACCATTTGAAGCAACTCATTTATTTACTGCTATAAGCCAATTATGGAACCATATTAGACAATCCATACATCTTGCAGCAAAGAAACAAGAAAAATCATCCATCCAATCCTTACTCTTCTACTCAGCCAATCACCCTTGTTTAATCACCAGAGCATATCCGAAAAGTAACCATATTTGTTGCTTTTTGTTGGCCCTTTCAATCACTTTCTCCTCAACTGGTTAATCACATACCACAACCGTTTATTTTATGAATATATGTAACGGTGAAAAATGGTGCAATGCATCACCGTTGTGTCATATTATTAAGACTTCACCGTAGCCTCACCCGACAATGAGTGGCCCGTTGATGACCACACATGCACAGACAAACGTATCCCATTTTTCATGTGTCCATCATTGGAAACCGTATAGCTCAAAAAAGTCGGGAGAAAATTAGAAAACAGTTTTGATTTGTACACTTCCGGTCCCTCATTACATTGCACTAGCTACACTTCGGGGGAAAAAAAAAGAAGAAAAAAAGGGGAAGATAAAAAAGTTTTCAGGTGAAGGAGACATTGGCCACAGAAGGTTTGATGTGATTGTCCTAATATGATTGTCCTAAATTAGACATTGTTTCTGATGTCAACAACTATACCAACGGAAAGATTCACTTATTAGTTCGTACTTGTCCTACATTAGATATTGTGTTTGATGTCAATAACTATAATGTGTTTGGATTGACCTTAAAAAGTCATGGTGAATGTAGAATTATGGTAAAATCAACATAAAAGTAACTATTTATTGCTTCAAAAAATTATAGTAAGTGCAACTCACCTACCGTGTTACCAAACATGTATTATATCAATGTATAAACTAAATCGACTTGAATTATGAAATTCAACCCAACCAAATTAGTAGAAAGAAGTATGGTTTTACTCAATTTCTTTAATATAATATAAATAGCCCATTGGTTACTTGTTATTTCAGATAATTTTATAATTGATTTTTTACTTAATAATTTTATCAAACACATTTTAAGGTGTTTGGTTATGATTAGTAATTAAGTAAATTTAAACATTTATTATTATTAATTTAATCAACTTTTATTCAAAATTTACTTTTTTATATTTTATTAGCAAAATTATCTTGTCGTCTAATAAAATACTTCAACCTTTATTCAAAATTTAAAAATAAATTTTATCTCGTCATAACTAATTAAACTTTACATTTAAAGTTTTATCTTATATCTATATATAGAGAGAGAGAGAGAGAGAATTTAAAAGCATACTGAATAAGTACAAAATTATTAAATTAAATAAATATTATTTTAATCTCTATCTCTATCTATATTTATATCTATATATATAAGAAAAATAGACTTGAGAAAGTCTATTAATATAAGTACTTAATGATATAAATGAAGTATTATATAAATATATAAACAAATATTTTTCCTTATAAAATATTATTATTGTATTTATTAAATATAATATATCATTATATTTAATAATATTATTACATATTATATTTATAAATACAATATTTTTATTACATTTAATAAATGTGATATAAACTTATTAAATGTATGACTTTTCATATGACGTATATATATATATATATATTATATCGAATAAAAAAATCATCATTTCAAAATATAATGCCTAAATACACACACACACACACACACACACACACACACACATATATATATATATATATATATATATATAAATATAGATGAAAATTTTTATTATTTGCTTATTGTTTAAAAAATAATTTATAATACATATTGTAAAATAAAAATTCAAACTATATTAATATATAAATTGAGATATATATCTGAACTTTTATTCAAAAATATTATTTTAAATAAATTATTATGAATTGTTTTAAATTTACCTAAATATAAAAAAATTCCCTTTTTCTTTAAATTATTATTGTTTATAAAACATATTTTAAAGTAATTCAAGTGAAAAAGTAAATATACTTGAGTATTTACATAAACTACACTTGACCAAGTGTTTTAATATAAGTATTTAATGTATTAATGTAGTATTTATATAAATATAAATAAATAAATTTTTATATAGTATTTTTATAATTATTAAATAAATGTATAGTCATCTTTAATAATAATAAGCAATATGATATTTATGAAATGTAATATATTTATTAAATTTAATAATATAATACATGCTCATTAAAATATGACTTTTCATATAAAATTATATAATAAAATTTCTTATTAATTAAAACAATTATTACAAAAGTTAATACTTATATATATATATATATATATATATATATATATATATATTAAAATGTTTATTATAAATTTTATTACTTTTATTCTTAAATAAAAAATCCATTTACAAAACAGATTTAAAGTATTAAACTTCAAATATACATTCATATAATATATATAAATTGAAACATAAACATACATATATATATATATATATATATATATATATATATATTAAATAATATTTATATCTTAATTTCTATCATTAATTATTATTTTTAATAAATTATTAGTAATTATTTTAAAATTTACTAATTTAATTATTATAGTCCATAAAACATATTTTAAAGTAATCATATTAAAATGCAAATTAATGTTTTAAAACTTTGTTAAATGTTAATAATTAATTTAATTTTTTTTTTTTAAATTTTTGTAATGTTATTTTATGTAAATAATATAGTAACTTGAATTTTTTTAACTAAAAATTAACAATTAAATGAACAAATTAAATTATAGATATTATGCAATTTTTATATAACAGATAAATCAAGTTACGTTTTTTTATATAGAATGAATGAAATAGTGGATATGAAAATTTCAATTAGCAAAGCTTGCATGTATTATTGAAAAAATAATAAATATAAAATTCAAATGCAATTATTATAAAATTAATTTTCATGTGAGAGTAAAAAATATTAAACTAAATTTAAAAAGTAGTTTTGTAGCACATTTTTTACTATTTAATTAAGATAATATATGTGTTTCTACTTTATGTTTATTATCTTTTACTTTTTTTTTTTTTGTAACTCTATGATTTGCATCGTTACTAATTTGAATAGGTGGAATGACTAATAATAGATTGTATATATTGTTAAATATTTTTAAAGGAAACACAAGCTTATATAAATATATGCGTATTTAATTTATTTTTAAAAAATAATTACTTTTTATCAGCCATTTTAAAAGGAAGTTTTGTTAAAAGAAAATGATTTCTTTTTAAAATTTAAGTTGAAATATACATGAGTTAAACGTGTTCAATTAATATAGAGATTGACCTTGAAACTCTTAAAAGGTCATTTAAAGACATTGTTTTTGTGTTAGATGTTTAGCTGAAATAATAAATAAATATTAACATATTGATAATCATTGACAGAGGTAAAGTAGTTTATTTGACATGTAAATTTACTAAATGATTTATACAAGTTGTAAATTGAAAAATACTAACATTATAAGGAGAAATTATTTTAAGATAGACAAAAATATCAAATTAATATTTATTTAAGTCAATGAGTGATCAACTCAAAATACATATCTAACTTTCAAATAATATATGTAAAATGAAAAATATTAGAGAGACAAAATAATGATTACTCTTTTATAAATAACAATATTGATGAGACCAATAATTAATTCTTGGCACAATTAGAGGAATTAAAAATAGTACCGAAGTTTAAATAAGATCGACAAAAATAATTAATATCATTACCTTTGATTTGTCATGTATAATTAATAATTAATTATATATTATATTGTAAATAATTATATCATCAAAAAGTTATAATTTTTTTATTGTTATGCAGAATGAGAAATATAAAAAGTATATTAAACATGTAGTCTATAATAAAGTATTTAATAAATTATTTCAATAAATTACAATATTTAATATGTTTTATGTTTTTATCATATTCACATTAAAAAATTTCATAATTAATATTGTTAATCTTACAAAATATGCTCATATTGTCTCAAAATATTATTTACATTAAATTATTATAAGCTATAAATCAAGAAAAACTTTATTTTTCAACATATATTTTAATATTTCAATTATAACTTTTTCATAATCGATCACACAACCCGTGTACCACACGTATATTATATCTCGGTTTTTATTAAAACTTAACAATAAATTTGAAAGAGCATAGAATTTATAAACAAATAAAAAGTATTTAAAGGGTATTAAATTAATATTTTTTTCTCTATTTATGTTAATATGTGTATTCAAGAATATATTCTTTTTATAAATTATGAAAAATTAACACACTTTAATTTATACATTCAAACATGTTGGTATATGAATTTTTTTAAAATAATGTATTTAATAGGTTAAGCACAAAATTTAGTCCCTATTATTGTGAATTCATAATTTGGTCTCGGTAAAAACTAAACTTATTAAATCGGTCCTATATGTACAAATGTTAATTGTTTGGTCCCTTTCTTCATGACATCATTTAAGCATTCTTAATTTGATGCTTATACTATAACACATTCTTAATTTGGTCCCTATACGTGTAACACATTCTTAATTTGGTCCCTATAAGAATGCGCTACACGTATAGAGACCATATTAATAATGCACTATATGTACATGGATCAAATTAATAATGCCTAAAGGATATTATGATGGCAAGGACCAAATAGGTGATGTTTGTACTATAGGGACTGCTAAATTATGTGTTTAACCTATTTAATATTTAAAGATTAACCACAAGGGTTGGTCAAGTAGAGTAAGACAAAGTTTTGCATTTGATAGGTCGTAAGTTTGAGCTTTCATTGGTCTCTTTGGAATGAGATAAATGTAAACAATTTTGTAAGCACTTTTTGAGTCTAAAGACTTTTTATGCCTTGGACTGAGACACCATTCCCTTCCCCTAAATTTTATCATATAAAAAAACATTTAAAGATTAAAATAATGGATATCACTAATTCTTAAAATTAAGAATGATAAGATTTATATTTTTTAGATTCATGGCTCATTTGTTTCGAAATAATTTTCAAAAAATAATCACATTTTTGAAAATTTTCTTAAAAATTGATAACTACATTTGTTTAAAATAAAGGTTAAATTAATCTAAAGATCCCTATAATTTTATAGAGTTTTTAATGAAGTTCTTACAGTTAAAAACACTTCAAAAAAGTCTTTATAGTTTAAAAAGTTTGTAATTAAATCCCTACACACTAACAGTGTCATAACTCTGTTGATTTATATTTAACTTAATTGCATTTTAGTCTCCCAACTTTTTTTTTATTTACAATCAAGTCCGAGTGTAGGTGATATGCAAAAATGAAAAAAGAATTAACAAATAAAAATGTTGAAGGTGAGAATCAAACTCCCACCTTTGAAGTCTACCAATAACCCTAAAACCACAATATTAATGACTTTATTTGATATACAAATGAAATTTATATTATATATAACTTAAACAGGAGACCAAAATTGTACATATATTTACTACTACTAAATTAAATAATATTAACATCATATAAACTAATAATATTAAAATTAGTATTAATAAATATAAATTAATAATATATATTTGTCAGCATAAATAGAGTTTGAATCCCCATCGTGAGAGTTCACTAATATATATAAATTAGTATATATTAATAAACTTCTAGAAAAATTTAAATATATTAGATATGATATAAATATATCAGGAGAAGGTTAATTGAAAATATATGATATAAATATATTTTTTAGTGAAATATATATAAAAAATTATTTCATCGATAATAATATCTTGTTTCAATCACTAAAATATGCAAAGAAAAAATAAAAAATAAAACAACACAATTTTATAAAAAAGAAAATTATTTAAAACAGAGTGATTAAGTTATAATTTATATATATAATATTAAAAAAGTATAAGTTATTATCTGTTTTGTTTTATAATATTATATTATTTATTTACTAGTAGTAAATATATGTGTAATTTTTATCCTTAGTATATAGTATTAATTTATTTTTCTTAATATTAATTTTAATATTATTAATTAATATAATGTTAATATTAATTAATTTAATAATAGTAAATATATATGCAATTTTAATCTCCCATTTAAGTTATATATAATACAAATTTTATTTGTATATTAAATAAAATCATTAGTTTCGTGGTTTTAATATTATTGATGGATTGTAAAGGTAGGAGTTTGATTCTCACCTTCAATATTTTTATTAATTCTTTTTCCATTTTTACATACTACCTATACTTGGACTTGATTGTAAATAAGAGAAAAGTTAAGAGATTAAAAATGTAATTAAGTTAAATATAAATTAACGGAGTTATAACACTGTTACAGTGTAGGGATTTAATTACAATTTTTTTAAATTATAAGGACTTTTTAAAAATGTTTTAATTGTAAAAACTTAATTAAAAACTCTATAAAACTATAAAGACCTTCAGATTAATTTAATCTAAAATAAATTACTTCAAGCCCGTTAACTAACATTTGTGGGAAGGAATTTGAGGTTTATTGTAATAATGGCAAGATAGTAATAAAGGTCATTTTCACATGAGATTGATAAGAATAAATTTAGCTGATATAATTATACTTATATAATTAACATTTAATATAATGTCATTGTATAAAAGTTATGAGTAATTTAAAAAAAATTAAATAATTCATGTGTTTTAATTTCGGTATTTGTCATAAGATGTAATGATTTTTTTTTTTATGCAGAATAATTTAGGGTAGGAGATGACACCTAATCCAAAAAGATGTAATGATACATGTATGTTTTTCTTTCCCTCACATACAAAAGACACTGTGTTTATCAAAAAAAAAAAAAAGAAGACACTGTGACGTGTAACATGTGCGCTATTGCACTAAAATAAAATAAATAAATTCAAACCACAACGTTAATTTTTAAAAGCTGAGGGAATTTTTTGGATATAAAAGATGAAAAACGAGAACGGAAACTGAGCATGCAATCGAGCATTGATTCATTCATACAATTTCCGAGACTCCAAACCCGACACCATCAGTAAGAATCTCCTCTTCCTCTTCTCTGTTTTCCTTTGTCTTTTTGTTCTGCAAAAACTATAAATTATTCGTTCCTTAAGTTTGATGATCCCGAATTCAATTCTGGCCGGTTTCGGTTCCAATTCGTGCATCTTTGTCACATGCATTGTATTTTCGTGGTTAGGGTTTTCGTTCTTTAAATTTTCTCAATGTTGTTCACATAAAAAATCGTTCTCTTTTCAGAACTCAGGGTCCCCAGAGAGTCTCATTTTTATCTTGTGATAAATGTTTTTCTGATTATTTTTTTTTAATTTTATAAAATTTAATTTCAGTTTCTCCGAATTTGCGGGTGATTAAGATTCTGGTTTAGATCTTAGAAGCAGCAATAGCAATGAATAATCAAGCAAAGAATGTTGCTGCATCGTCTTTGTTTGGTCATTCTGGAATGGTCCCACAACCACACCACCCTAACCCCATTCAGCAGTGGAACCATCCAACCTCTTTACTCTCTCAGTCACAGTCACACCCTCAAACCCAATTCCCTGGTCTCTTTCAGTTTTCAGAGCCTCAATCCCAGGTCTTCGCACAAGCTCAGTATGCACAGGCACAATTGCAGTCACAGGCTGCACGTGCTCATCCACAGCCTCAAACTCAGCCTTTTGCTCACTTGCATAGTGTAAATACTAATACTGTTAGTGGTACATCATCTCCGGCAACTGGAAGTGCCAAGCGAGCAACACCGAAACCCCCAATGAGGCATCCTGGTTCGTCGAATACTAACCAATCCACGCCGATTAAGACCATGGAATTAACCCCGCCTGCTCGCCAAAAGAAGCAAACGCCAGAAAAGGTGGCTGCACTTTTGCCTGAGTCTGCTCTTTATACTCAATTGCTTGATTTTGAGGCTCAGGTGGATGCTGCCTTGGCCAGGAGAAAGATTGATATACAGGAGGCTAGGCTCCCTCCCCATGTTCAGAAAACTCTTCGTGTTTATGTGTTTAATACCTTCTCAAATCATGCAAAAATGGATTTGGAGAATAAAAAGGCTGATGAATCTTCGTGGTCTCTCAAGATAACTGGAAGGATATTGGAAGATGGTATAGATTCTGTGACTGGAATTTCGCAGAGATCAAGTCCTTCATACCCGAAGTTCTCTGCATTTTTCAAGAAAATTACCATACACTTGGATCAAAGCCTTTATCCTGATAATCATGTCATTGTATGGGACAGTGCCCGTTCACCTATACAACAGGATGGTTTTGAGGTGAAGAGAAAAGGAAACAAAGAATTCACTGCAGTGATTGCAATAGAAATGAATTATACACCTGAGAAGTTTATGGTTTCATCACAACTGTCTAAACTTTTAGGGATTGAGGTTGAGACTCGTCCAAGGATAATAGCTTCTCTTTTTAACTATGTGAAGTCCAGGAAGCTACAGAGCCCAAATGACCCTTCATTCTTCATATGTGATCCTTCTCTACAGAGGGTGTTTGGGGAAGAGAAGATGGATTTCACCATGGTTTCTCAGAAGTTATCACAGCATTTGTCACAACCACAGCCTTTACGTCTGGAGCATAACATCAAGCTTTCTGGATATTCTCCAGCTGTATCTGCATGTTACGATATACAGGTTGATGTGCCTTTTCCACTGGAAAAGGATAAGTCTACATTCTTGGTAAGTCTTGAGAGTCAAAAAGAGATTGAAGCTTATGATGAAGCGATTTGCGCTTCCTTAAAGAAGATCCAGGAACATCGTAGAAGATGGGCTTTCTTTCTTAGCTTTAGTCAGTCTCCAGCAGAGTTTATTGATACTTTGATTGCTTCTCAGAGCAAGGATCTAAAACTTGTTGCTCGAGATGCCAGCCATAATGTTGAAAGGGAGCTGCGTTCTGAATTCTACAATCAACCATGGTAAGCATTATGATGGCGCTTTACCTTTTCTCTTTTTGTTGTGAGACATGTATGCATAATACAATTGTTTGGTACGGTTTATGACCTGAGTCATGAGTGAGTATTCGCTTGCTAAAGTTGGGAGTTGAATATATTGGCAATCATACCCATAAAAAATGAAGCTGCATCTATATCAGACACTTATGTTAGATACAACATCACCCTTCATAAAAAACCTAGACATTTCAGATTTTGATGTTTCATGTCCATTCTTAGGTGGAAACTGATAGGAAATTGTAATGCAATACAATAGGGCGGCTTCACTCTGAAAATGGTGCATAGATTGTTTATCATACAGAGAAAATAGAAGTTATGACATGGATGCCCTGTAGGCTGTATCCTCCCACCCCAAAATCCTTAATTGATATATGTATAATATAGGGCCAACAATATTCTATAATATTTTTTGTTAAAGTATTTTTTAATTTGTTTGAGGGCGGTGACTGGTTGGTCATGGGCTTGAATCTGGAAACAGCCTCTTTGTATATGAAAGGGGAAGTCTGTGTACAATAACCCTCCCCCATACTTTTGCAAAACGAGGAACTTCTGACAGTGGGTATGTTAGTTTATTTTTTAATTTGTTTGTGTTCTTTTTTATATTGTCTTCAGGGTTGAGGATGCTGTCATTCGTTACTTGAACCGCAAAACTGCTGGAAGTGATGCTCCTGGACGCAACTAAGAAAACATTGTAGAGGTGGAGTTTCTACTTTTATTTTCTAACAACTCTATATACTTTTTCATATTTTGTTAGGGAAGAGAGTTTGAGTACCCAAGATGAGTAAAAGAAAGGAAAGAATGTAGGAACAAAGAAAATGTTTTTTAGATAGTGAAAATCAAGGTGAGTGTGATCAGAAATTCTGTACAGAATTTCAGAATATATATATATATTGATCCATGGATTTTGGTTGCCCCTAGCTCATTTCGAGTTCCTCAACTCATGTTCTAACTTTTTAGACTGAATATGTTTGAGAAGATTGGATTAACATTTTAAAAAATATATACAAAAAACTAACCTAAGATTTGGTGGTGGGAGGAAAGACTCTAATAAGAAATGTTTATCAAATGAAGGATAATTTAATTAAAATGATAAATACTGAAGAAAATGTTTGAAAGTCATTAAAATTAGTTTACTCTATTTGGAATTTTATTTTTTAGTTTTTGATCGAGTTCAATAGTGACATTTTATAAACACCTCTACAGAATGGTGTGTCGAAGTGTCGAATGCTTTTCAGATACGCTTTGGACACATGTTAGACACCTCTCCACCATGTCGCAATTAAATTTTTTTTTTTTTTTGCTGGGACACCTCTCCTTAGATCAAAATAAATTATCCATATGTAATTTTTTTTTCCTAAAACTGTACGTGCTTTGGTTTTTCTCCTCCACTGGCTCCACGCCCACTCATCTCCCTGCTCGGAACTATTTCTCTCCTTGGCTAATACTTCCAACTTCTTCAGTGCTACGACGTTGGAATGACTCACCCAATGTTCCTTTAAATAGAACCAAACTCCCTTTTCCCAATTTTCGAGAGAAATTCTTGGTTGCATTTTGCAAATCTTTGTACCCAAATGCCACCAATGAACTCTCCATTGGCTTTCCTGCTCTAACCATTCTCTTTCTTCGCCTAATCATGACAAAAAGAAGGACCAAGAGAATCCTAATGCCAACAACCACACCAATAATCGTCCTGTTACTGTTTCATCATCATGAAACTCAGATGCTGCAAGTTTGAGATACAAAGTTTCTCCGCTACTATCATCTGAAGATAGCTTTTGCAGATTCAGAAGGTTGCCAATCCAAATTAAACATTTGTTACTGTCATATGCATAAGTTGTGCCGGAGCAGTTGTTCAAGAAGGTTGATTCACACTCCCCTATCATATCCGTGTACTTGAAAGAGGATGGCTACAGGACCCTTTTTTATTTTTTTTTTTGATGTATAGGAAAATAAAATACCAAAAAGCAAGAAAAACTAGAGTCTCAACTTGGTGACACCCAAGGCATCAGCTAAGGAAACAATAAAGAGATGGGGGACAAGAATTCCAAATCTTCATTTCTTCTTGAGTGAGCCTTCATGCTTAGCTAGCCGATCCGCACACATGTTCCCTTCTTGTGATATCCCAAGCATAGTGAGTGGAGTCTTGAATCTTCTAAATGAGAGACCTATATGGATGAAATAAGTTCCCACTATCTAGTATGAGAGCGATTGTCATTTGAGAGTTGGACTTGCAGACCAGCTTCTAAAAGCCTTTAGCAAATAGTTCTGCATGCAAAACACGTAGTGCTGCCACAAAAACCTGAGAATCTAATAATCCACCGGCCAAGACAATCCCAAATGACACCCCTGAAACTAGAGGGCCCAGGATTTCTGAGAGAGCTAGATGGCTAAAGGACTTTAAGTCCAAACTATGTACAACCTTTCTATCGATTAAAAAAAGAAAAGAAAAACAAAAGTGCTTCCAATCGCTGTGAAAAATAGAGACGATTTGAAGGAAGAGAATGGGTGTGTGTGGAAGAGAGGGGGCTTAATAAAAAGCACATGAAAAAAAAGAGAAATCGAATTAGGCTGTGGGCACAAGAGAAAGGAAAGAACGAAACTATTGTATGTGTGGGAGAAAAAAATAGAGCACATACAGTTTTAGGAAAAAAAATTATATCTAAACCATTTACGTTTAATCAATATAATCAATTCCATTAGGTGAAATAAAGCTTGGTTGTTGCTATTGTCATCGTAATTTTTTTTTAAAATGTATTATATAAGACAAGACTCAAGTTGATAGTCAAACTCTTCTTATGTAGTGGAAGCTATCTCTGTATAGTAGAGCATGCAACCGACATGTGCAAGAGTGAGTACATGTAAAGACACTTCACGCTTTTAGAATATCTATAGTAGTAGTTTTTATCAGGTTCTTAAGCATAAGAATGAGTTCTTATCTAGGTTCACGGTTGGAGGAGGCTGAGTTGGAAGTCATGGTGTAAGAACGATTTTTATATAAGAACCACTTCTTAATATTAAAATATTATTTTTAGTACAAAGTGTAAAGATATGTGATAATATGCGAGACTCATTCTAAGTTCTTAAGTGGTTTTCACCATTGAAGTAAAATGTAGTTGAAATTCTAAAATCTAATGTGGCATAATAGGACTTATCAAAAGTGAGTTAATAACCAAAAAGAGGATACACCATTAGAGATATTCTTAATATTAACTTTAGCAAAGTAACATGATGCTAAATATGCGTTCTTGGAGCCATGTTGGGTGTCTTCTTATATAATAAGATATAGGAGGGGGTGAGTCACAACAATGTGACTTACGTTGACCTTTGATTTAGAGCTAACAAGTTGGGAATTAAAGGAGAACCATTGTCACTTGGGTTTGGGTTGTGGTTGTGGATCATGACTCCCCATGTTGATTGGACCTGGACCGTGGGCTAAGTCCAAAATAGGTATTAAAGTGAATTATGTTTAGGGAATTTCTTTTTGCATCCCTTTTTTTAAGGACACTCCTCAATTTTTTATAACTTTTATATTTTGAAACTACCCTTATATCGCAAACGATGTAACCTACTGAAAACATATTTTGGATATGACCCCAAAGTTTCGAAAATATGTGTTCGAAATTGTGGGGATTATCTTCCAAAAATTTGTTTTTGGATGGATATTGTGGGTGAGTTGATTAACATTTTGGAAATAAGTTTTCGGAATTGTTGTTGTGTAATTTTGAAAACTTATTTTTGGAACACATATTGTAACGTGTACCGAAATAAATTTCTAGAATTACATAACAACAATTCCATAAATTTATTTTTGGGACATTAAAATGTCATGTAGCATGTGCGCTATGCATTGAATCAATTAATTATGTGCTTCATATTAATTCAACAGTGTTAATAATAATGACATATATTAATGCAATCATTATAACTAATATGATGACACATTAATAAAGCCTTTATAAGAACTATAATTGAAGCAATGTCATTACAATCAGTCCACAATAATATTAACATATTCTTGTTCTTTATGTACTAATAATGAGTTGAAGTGTTATATGCAAGTCAAATTCAACTTTGAAGTTGGGTAGAGGTCTTATTGTGCATACCAAGACCTACCTTCACTTAATTGGACATATCTCACCATTTTAAGCTCAATTAAGTCATATGAGCACTCCTTCGAAAACTTATTTTGTGGGCTATCTATTGGGCTAGAGGTATATTAGGAATTCTAAAAGAATTGGTAGTAGTAAATAAGCCAATTCAAAGTGCGATTTTGTACACTTTCTCATTTGTTTAGTTTGTCTTTTTGGATCTAAAGGGATTTTCTCTTCTCTTATCTTCTATTCTCTTCATTTTTTGCACTCTTGTTGAAGCTTTTCTAATGGTGATCGCTATGGAAGGCTAAAAATGTTGTCAATCCAAGAGATTCAAGAGTGTGGTTTAGATTTTAATTTCTTTATGCTTAATTGTTATTTTGTGTCCGTTCTTTCCTCTTTTTAATTATGAATCTCTATGCAAATCATAATTGTGTTTTGATTTAATTCTTATTAGATTAGATTTTTTCCCCTCATAATTATGAAGTGATTAAGTGAAGGATTGAGTAATATTAAATCAATTGAGCCTATGTTAATCGATTGATAATCTAAATTAATTGAATTGATTTGAAATCCATTAATTTTAAATCATGATTGTGATTCCATTTTTACTGATTGAATTCTAGGCAATTACCTAGTTTACTTTGAATTAATAGAGGTGTATATAAGCATAATTACCTTGGTTTTGAACAATGGATAAATTCTACCACAAAAATTGAATGTCTTAAATTGATGCTTGATTGATTTAAATTTCCTAAAACAGTTGATTTAGATTTTTAATTCAATTGATGAACAAACCCCTACCTTTTCTCCCTAATTAGGTTAGAAACATTAATTTGTATCCTTAGAAAAATGACTTAGGTTGTGCCTTGTAATACATTCAATTGGAGAACCTTGTTGTATTTTGACTTGAATGCGACGCACATGCCACTTTACACATATGAACTTGTCAATATCATTTAGTGATTGAGGTTTATATTAGGGGTGTTCATAACTCATCCTGACCCACCAACTCGGCCCAGCCTGAAGGGACTTTTGACGAGTTTGGGTCTAAAAATATTAGACTTAGTGCATTTTAAGGATGGGTTCGAATTATACCTTTGGTCGTCCCAACCTGATCTAATGTCATATATTCTTTTAAAAAGTATAATTTTTTTAAACAAGTATGTATTGATAACGCAATTTCTTAACTTAATAAATAATGTTTTGTTTAACATAATATTATATTTATATTGATATCATTTATCTTAAAATATATATTGTAAAATATACCTTAATTGTAGTTGTATACTTCTTTTGCTAACAAGTTAGGTTGACTAGTCTTGTCTCAAATGTTATCTGGTCTTCATCGAGTCGGGTTTAGGTTCACAAAATTTACCCCATCAAAATTTTGGGTCAAGTAAGGACATAAGTAAAGCTGTCCTAACCTGTCTCATGAATACCCCTAGTTTATATAAAAGATCATGAAGAACAAGATATACACATGTGATAAACCACACTTTTGAAATTTCATTGTAGAAGCATATGCAATTGTAAAACACAAAGATAACACAAGAAGGGGGGTTGAATTGTGTTATAGAAAATTTTCTCCAAACCTTTGTTAAAGACGTATTGTCTGAAAGATATGATCAAAGAGTTTTTCAAAAACGTTTTATAAGACAGATGAAAGCTGAACAACAAACTGGAATGCACAAAAGATTTATACTAGTTCGTCTCACCTCAAAGACTATGTCCAGTTCTTGGCAACGACCAAGTTCCACTAACTTTTTCAAGTTACAAGTATTCTTTCCACAAGTCTCTTCAGGCTCATCCCAAGTAGTCTTTTACTTGCCACTTCAAGCAATAACCCAAGTATTCTTTGAATTAAAGCCTCTTTAGGCTTTCACCAATTTCTTTTGAAAAAGGTTTACTTGAGAGTTACCTCACTGGGTTTAATGTCTTATAAGATGAATATACAAGTAAGTACACAAGAAGATTTTTACAAACAAAGTCTACAAGAGAAGAGCTTTTTCGTTTCTAAAAGATGTTATGATTTTCCAGCAACAACAACTACACGAAAGAGGTCTCTTCTTTTATTTATAGGCTTCTCCAAAAGTATTTGTTGAGTTCTTTGCAGGAGACGGCCTTCGTTTGATGAAGAGAGTCGTTGGAGCATTAAATGCAACATTTAATGCCTTTCACCAACTTGTCATATGATAAGATAAAGCAGTTGCTTATCTTTTCTATTCTTATACTCAATCTTGTAGCAGTTGTCATGTCTGCTTTCCCGTTCTGACATCCGCACACACACATTCCTTTTTTTTCGCTTAAAAGAGCTGACTCTCCTTGAAAGTAGGTATGTAGGCTTTATACGTTTCGAGGTAGCTTACGTTTTGATTGATGTGCAGATCATTTTAGAACGTTGTCATCGTTTGTAAGATCTGTTAGTTACTAATTTAATTTAATCAAAGGATAAAAACGATATATATATATTTTTAAAGATATCAGATGGTTGCTTTTGAACCTCTTACGGATGAACAGACGATTGTGTAAAAACATATATTTTAATTGTTTGTTATTATCAAAATATTTAAGGGTTATAAATTTGTCCTTTGTCTAAACAGCAATGTTATACATGAATATTTATATTTATTCATAAAAAAATAAAAAAGAAAAATTAACATTTAAGTAATAAATATATTTCATTTAAAAACTGCTGATAAAAAGATTAGGGGAATGCTTTGCACATGATAAAGTCTGTTTCTCCTTGTGCTCCTAATGAGCCATTGTGTCATTGTATGCCCCCAGGTTTATAAGGAAAAACAATTCTTTTATATTGAATGTTTATAATTCTTTCAATGAAAGGGTGGAGGCACCCTATAGTGCAAAGCCTTTCACCCTTGTCTTTATGCTTAGAGTTTCTTGAGGAGGGAGGCAGTGGCCTTGTAGTGCTTTGGGTTTTCTTCTATGTCATTCTTGTCTTGCTTATTGTCTTCTAACTCCTTTTGCATTTGTTTGATGAATTGGGTTTGCCTTGCAACCAATTTTTTTTTTTTCCAATTCTTTAGTAGCTAGTTCCTTATCATTGAGTTTCTCCTTTTCTTTGCCTTGCTCTACATTGACATTCCTTCCTTTACTCTTATAAGGGTGATTGACTTTGGGTCTCAGCCTCCTATTTGTTGCATGGTTGTTCTTTGTGTGTTAACCATGTTAAGTGGGAAAAGTTTTATCTTTTCCCATAAATAAGGCCAATGTTGTTACTTGAATCTTAATGAGTTTAGGGATTAAATCTCGATTTTTCTCATTGACTTTGCTCCTTCACAACATTGTAGATGGGAGAGAGTACTTGCAAAGACATTCTAATGCCTAAGTTAATGAAGGGGGTGTAGGTATGAGAAAGGGAGAATAGCATGATCCTACTGAGGGGCTTGCCCCCAACATATAGAGTGAGACTCTTGTAGTCTAAAGGAAAGTTATCTTTTTGGTGAAATAAGGAAAATGAGAATGTAGAATCTTTGCAATTTTATCCCTTAATTATGGATAAATTTGTTCAATTAAAATCCTTGCATAGTGTTTGGTTGGGAAAAAATGGAAAGGAAGGAAGGGGAATGGAGGGGAGCAAAATCCTTCTTCATCCAATTTTTGTTCCCCTCCAATATTGGGGGATTTGGAGGAGAGGGGAGGGGATTTAAAATATTTCAATTGTATTGACTAAAATATCCTAGCCTTATCCTTCTTTATAGTCTAGAGCAGTGTTATCATAATCGAACTAATCATTGACTCGATTATGGTACTAGATTAATTGATTTCTGGTTGAACTAGTGAGTTAATGGTTGAATTGCATAAAGCGATATAATATTTAATGTACATATAATATTTATTATAAAAATGTATTATATATATCTATAATTTTTTTTGTATACATTTTATTTTATAGATATAGTCGTTACTTAAGTGGAACTTGGAAAAATAAGAAAAATTATAGGAATAATGTACTGGATTGGAATATATTTAAAATTGTTAGTCAGTGTGGTAGTACACTTTACTTCATTGATTGATAAAAATCCTTGAGCAATGTATGGTGCATTACTAGCATTTACTCAATTTCCTTACCCTATGTGTGCTTAGGCAGAGAGCTTACTTTTTTATGATTTTTAAATTTTAAAATCTAAATTAAATGAGGTTTAGTACATTATCGAAGAGGAATGACATTCAAATCTAGCCAGAATCTAAATTAAACTTGTAGCCATTTTATCTTCTTAAAACGAAAACTTGCCTAAGCTCTTATAAAATGATGATGAAAAAAATTAAAGCTCATTTCTCTCTGACCTCCTCCTTCTCATTACCATTCTTATATCGTCTCTTCCTCCTCCATCTTGATTAACGAGTGGTTTCATGAGGAGCTTTAGGGATCATTGACTGTTGAAATATGTCATTGTTGTAAAGGAGTTGTTCATCTGCATAACTCAATCAATTTACTACTACAATTCTCTCTATTCAGACCTAAGTTGTCTAAACCATTCTCTCTATTTCTTTAGTTCTAAACTTTGTTCTTTTGTTGTGTTGACCTCATGTAATGTCCATTCATGGTGATGGTTGATGTTTGATCTTGCCAAAGTTGAAGGAGAAACCCATCTTTTTCCCTACTCTCTTCAATACCCTTTGAAGGACTTTGCTTGAAAGTAAGGAAAAGCTAACCTTTTTTGTATGTTATGGTTGTGATGCTACTATTTTTGGTGTGTTTGATGTCTTATAAATTTCGTTGGTATTTTTAAAAGTTGTTAACTTGATGAAAGAAAGCATTTTTGTGAAGGTATGCTTGATGTTCATGTTTCTGTTTTTGTTTTTTGTCTTGACATTTCTCACTATTTTTGCTATAACTTGATTTGTGGTTAATATTTTTGAGTGCTTGTTGTTTTGTTGTAAACTAGAATTTTTCTTCTTCTCTAAAATAGACTTAAGAAACACATAAAAAAGTTAAGAAATGAAAAAAGTTATGCCTTTTGAAAGTTGTGCTTACTTTTTAAAAAGCTAGACTAACAGTATGTACAAAAATGTGATTTTGGAAAACTCTTAAAACAACTAGAAACTAGATTCAATAAGCTTTCTAAAAATATATGGTTTGCCTATATTTATTGTAGTTTTCTATTTTTAATGATTTTTAGAATTTGATGGTTGTACTTTTTTTTTGATTGGAAGTATCTTTGAAAACTGTGAAATTTTGAAAATCATAGTAAATTGTGTAGACCTTTGTTTTTAATGATTTTGGTCTTTTTGAAATATTTTTAAGTGTAATTTCAGAAAATAAATGGTTTGGCTATTGAAAACTTTAAGTTGGATGGGAAAATGGCAAAGTAGATTCGCTGGTCTTCCAGTAGGGTGTTTTGACCTTATTGTTTTGTTATTTTTGTAATTTTTTTTGTAGATTTTTGCTTGAGGTGATTTTGGATGATTTAAAAAATAGACAAAATTTTCTTTTTAACAAGCTATGGATCATGTCTAGCAAAAATATTTACCTATTCAAAATAAATTTCAAAATCAAGGCTTGAAACTGGTTATCACTAGAATCTATTTTGAATAAAAGTTTTATAACTCTTTTATTATTTTTATAAAATGTTGTAATTTGATACTTAAAACTGAATTGTGGATCTTTTTATATAAAAGTAAAACATGATTTTCAAAGAAAAACATCTTTTTTTAAAATTATAAATGTATTTTAATGATTTAATTATAAAGAATAGTTTTATAACTTATGAAATTAAGTTTTTATGAGAACCTATGACCTAAGTTTTAGAATTATGATTTCAAATTAAAAATCTTTACCTAAATTTAATATTTTAACCTTTAAAAACAAAATTTATAATTTTGTAAGATTTAGCAAAAATTTATTAAATGGTGAATTATAAGAGTTTCATGATTCATTCTTGTGAAAGGCATGACATGGTGAATATATGGGACTCGATGGCATGTTGAAATATTGTAAATTGGTGATTAAAACTTATTAGGGTGTGAATGATAAGTGATTGTTGATATGAAATCCCATCATTGTCTGTTTATAAGAATTAAGTGTCATGCATGCATGCATTGTTGTGAGCAATTTGACAATGAAGGTGTTAATGTCAATGGAATAGATGGGTGCTTGTTGGGTGTGAAAGCTTAAGGACTACGGATGGTGCAATTCCATAAAAGACTGGGACTTTGCAACTCCATGTCATGGTGTGCGATTCCCTTGTACGAAAATCTTAATTGAAGCATTGGTTCCAATGATAAGTGGTCGATATTCCCCAAATGGTTTTGGCATATGCCACTTTTTTAATCCTTGGTAGGGTACCTGTGTTGATTATACCATGATTAAGTAATATCCAGGACTATGGAGAGTCTAGGATCATGGTCTGCATTGGTATGATTAGTCATAATATAATTAAGAATAACAAATATGAATGAATCTTTGTATTATGCTTATGTGTTGTGATTGAATGTATGCCAAAATGTATGTTTAGTAGATTGTGTGATTTATTTTGTTATGATTTTTTTTTTGGTAACTTATCCTTGCTTGTGTATTTTGTGTGTGTGTGACTGTGATGATCATGATTGTCGTTGATCGCGAGAGTAAACAGCGTTTCCCCTCCTAGCGATGCCTTTAGTGTAAAGTTGGCTCCTACTGCCCATGATGGGCATGCCAGTTAGGTGATCGATGCCAAGTCTCATTAGGCACGTTTTGACAGACTGCTACTTACTCGTTACACACCGCATAATGCTTTTATCTCTACGATTTTGGTCACTATATGGGTGGATTTTGTCAGAGTTTGCTCAGGAGGTTCTGCATCCCCTGCTTGCTATATCTGCATGTATGCCCCCACCTCGTCGTGTGGGCAATGATCGTGAGTACCGGAGGCTCTTTAGTACTTGTGCTTCGCATGGACAAGGATGTGGATGTGGCTTAGGCCGTGTTTTCTTTGTAGGAGATGACGACGATGATGATGACGCACCCTTACCTCACCTCATTGTCCCTAGAGGGCAATGTAGTTAGTGTTTGTCTTTTGAGTAGAGGTGACTAGTTGTAGGGAGTGAGTTTTGTATCCCTTCCCCCTTTTGTGATGTATTTTGGGATCATTATCACACACTTCTCCCACCGTCTTTTGAATATTTATTTGATATATTTATGTTTATTGTGCATAAGACACCTGTTATGTTTCCTGTACGATGTACTATATTTATCTTTATGCTTATGTATGATGTTATTATCTCCACGTCTACTTCTCTTCTTATGTTGTGTTGATGATAAGTCAAGTTATTTTAAAGAAAAGAAAAAAAATTATTCACATTTTCACAAGCAAGTTAATAAAGAGTTTTCCTAATTAAACTTAAAACTAACAAAGAACGAGTAGTAAGCAGTCTTTTCTTTTTTCTTATGGCAATTTGTGGTGGAAATATTGCGGGTCGTCACAACTACAAATTGTCGTGTCACCAGTTTTTTCAAAAATCAGTAGAGTCATTTGTAGATCCGATCAAATAAGTTGCTTGGATAGACCATGTGATTGGTTTTCGATCTGACTGAGCTAGGTCTAATAACATTGGTCTTGAGGGATAAAATGTTTTATAACCATGATGCAACTTGAATTAATCAAAACTGGAAAAAGATATCCTAACTAGAATGAAAAGTAGTGGAACATTCATTACCTTTAAGAATCTGACCCTACACTTTTTGATTAAAAAGAAGAGGATCATCTATGAAAATAGTTAAGGCCTTGATTTTTACACTTTTTTTTTTTAATCTTTCCACCCCCAATTTTTTTTTGTATTTTTAAAATTCCCAAAATACCCCTGTCCTTTCACACCCCTTTTACTCTTGCCCTTTTAAACCTTTTCCCTCCCACCCCTTTCCCTTCATTTCCGTTGCACTCTTTTCTCCTTTTTTGAGTTCTTCCTCTTCTCACCTCCTACCGTCTTCTTTTTCCTCTTCGCACCCATTCTTACCTAGGTGGTCCCCATCATCTTTGCACCTAGGTGAGCTCATCTTTTCCTCTGCTTGTATTGTTCTTTTATTTTTGCTCTTGCTAATGCTATGAAAACATGTTTTTGTTATGTGTTTGTACTGCTTATTTAATTTTTTATTGATTTTATTGAACTTTTTTTTTTTTATTTTTCTTAAACTTTTATTCATTTTTACTAGTGCAGGTATAATATGCCACACACACAATATGTTAAATATAGAAGCATGGTTCCTAGGACAGATGTGGTTTAGCAAGTGCTGATACAGGTAGAGCTAATCATGCCCACGACTTATTGCTTTAGCTCATAGAGATAGAGCTGCAGCATGAGGCGTTGTACAACATGATGTAAAGGAGGTGGTGCTTGTTAATGCACCATAGGAGTAGTTACCCATTCTTGAGCCCCAAGTACCTATTGCTAAGCCTTAAGTACTCGTTGTTGAGCCCCAAGCACCCCTTCTTGAGCCATGGTTGTCGACCTCCCTTATCTAAGAGGTCTTACAGATTGTTATGTCTTGAGGTCCTATGTGAACCATATTGGCCCAAAATTATGGGAAGAAATGAACTGCTTGGAGTTGAAGGTGGTTAGTCATAAAAGCAAGATTTTATCCTTGCTTAAGGATGAGAAAGTGAGGAGATATGTCAAGGAGTCAAAGTTGGTGCCTTTTATACAGGCACATTATTGTAAAGTGGACAAGGCATTTTGTCTGCTTTTGTTGAGTGGTGGTACAAGGACACCAACTCCTTCCACTTTCTACTAAGGTAGATGACCATTACTCTAAATGATGTGTCATCTCTCCTAATTTTTTTTGTAGCTAGGACCCCATGTTCTTATTGAGTGTTGAGCTGTGATTAGGCACCTCACTACCTGATGGCCATACTCAGGATCAGCTTAGAGGAGGCATTTGATGGGACTACGCGAGGAGCATGCATGCCACTTGAGTGGCTGGTGTAGATATATCGTGCACATGTCTAGGTTGGGCACGCTGTCCTTCCTGCTAGAGCTTATCTGTTACATTTGCTTGACTACATGATATTTGCTAACAAGAGTTCCATGTGTGTGAACGTGGGCCACTTGAACCTTTTTGATGATCTTCACAGTTGCAACAAGTATGCATTGGATGTCGTTGCCTTGTGTTGCTTGTACGATTAGTTCAACATGGCCAGAATGCATGAGACGTGACAGCTCGGAGGATATATAACTCTAATACAGGTACCAAATTTGTTTTTTTTTTTTTTTGCTTTTGTGTTTTTTGTTTTACAATAATTAATTATGTTAATGATTTTATAAGCATGAATATATAAGCTTTTTTCAGTAATTGGCTCTCACATTAAGGACATTGCATATATTAAGCAGTCCCCCTATGCTTACAGATGGATTTGGTTGAAGGGCTCCAGTGAAATATTCACTACAAGGTCAATGCTCATCTAGATGCCTTATCAAACACACAAAGAGGTGTATGCCTTCCACAACATCTCGTACTTCTTTGGATTCCTCAGATTAAGCCTCCTGATATGTGCCCATCTACCTGAGAGGGTGCTACGACAGTTTGGGCACGTATAGGGGATTCCTTGCTCAACACACTATATTATGGAGCATGTACCTTCCGTCAAGGTATGTGATGCAAGGTTTATTTAATATCCCGATCACATCCTTGACATCAAGACTAAAGGACTACTTGTGCTTGAGGCTTATCCATCGACCTGCATGGATGGATACTTGTACTTGTAGTGGTTCCACCACATTTCTAATCCATACATCAAGCACCAACATAGGGACATTTTTTGAAAGGCCCTCTGAGAGTACTTGTGCATCTCTGTAAAGGCAGCCAACCAGAGTCTAGATCAAGCAAGTCTCATGATTGTCCTATAAGTATATATACTCTCCTATGTATTGAAAGACATTAAAGTTTCATAGTACTTATTTATATTCCTTTTTTGGAGGCTTTATTTGAGAGGATTGCTCAAGAAGCTCAGGCCATGCTCAATCTGAGGACAATTACTAAGGGCACTAACGCCTATGCCTCCATGCAACGCATATTGACACTCACACAATCAGGCGCTATAGCCGAATGTACATATCAATGGAGGAGGAATACCTACTAGTGATGTTTAGATGTAATTATTTTGACTTTATTGTATTATTTTGTATCTCATGTTCACTTATTTTGTCATATTTCATCTTCACTATTTTTAATTATTTCATCTTATGTTGACTTATTTTGTATGAGTATGTTGACTTATTTTTATTTGTTCCATATTTTTGTCTCTTTTTTATTTACTAAGTTATTCAACTATTAAGCTCCAAAATTAAGGTTATTTAAGTTAACTAAAATAATTAACATTTTATTTAGTGAGTTAACTCATTGAAGTTATTAACTATTTAATAAAAAAATACACACGAATAAAAAAATTAATTACACAACGAAAACTAGTTTCTATTGTGCATTTTAGTTAAAATATTTTTGTGTATTTAGTTGAAATACACAACGAAAATTAGTTTTTGATGTATAGTCATATACATTAGGAACTAGTTTTCGTCGAAGGTATTTTTGTAAAAAGAAAAAGGTGGAGGTGTAAAGTTCAAACGGAGGGTGTGAATATCATGGGTCAAATAGCTACACTAATTTATTTTTTTGGGCCAACTTTAAATTCAAAATCGAACCGTCACATTTTGATTGATTTAATTCATATTTTGCACAAACAAATTAATTTATTATACGAAAAGATTTCTTTTAGATCTACTTCAACTCAAATATTAGCGAACAAATAAATTTAACAAGATGTATCATAAAAACCTTTAAAAAATGAAAATAAGGACAAAAGTAAAGGTTCGAAAGAAAATGAGAAAAAAATTTCCATAAACTAAACTAATAAGTTATGAATAACAATAACAATATCTTCAATTGTAGAAGTCAAGAGGAAGAGGACAAGAATAATATATTCTCGAATCAGCTTAGTGAATAGTGAATATCCGACTCATTTGTCCTCTTCTCGAATCAGCTTAGTGAATAGTGAATATCCGATTCGTTAAGCTTTGTTTAGAGAGTAAAGAATGAAAAGGAAAAGGAAAATAAAAGTAGTTTGTAAATAAAAATCAATCATTACTCTACGAGTACATTAAAATTGTATAAATAATTATGTAATTATGAGAGAGATAAATGTGAAAGTACCTATCGGCGCATGTTAGCACGGCCCACCAAGTTATTGTCCATAGTAATGTCGGATGAGGATGTGTCACGAAAAATAATGCAGCTTATGGATAAGCATGGGAACTAGCCTCTCTCTAAAGTAGGACAAGGCATTACGTGGACAGTAAGCAGTTCATCACACACAATGTGTACTCTCATCACATTCGTCCACGTTTCCTCATGTTCGAAAGTCAACGAATTGTGTTCAAAGTTTTCAAATCAAACGGTGATGATCCTAGGTGTAGCAAGTAGCTTGTGAAGTGTTAAGTAACCTAGTGTGTCCTTCTCTTCAGTTATTTATGAGAGTGTGTAAAGAAAGAAGAGATCCCAACTTGTCAGCATTGCCGTTAGAGAGAGAGAGTTATGGAGACAATGGAAGAGAGTCCACGGAGCCCAGAAGCGAAGCTGGGGTCGCGAGTGGAGGATCTATGGGATGTTCAGGAACCACAGCTAAGTCCTGATGAGAAGCTCAATGCTTGCTTTGAAAGCATCCCTGTCTCTGCCTTCCCGCCACCTCCTTCAAATCAAGGTAGTGATTCGTTCTGCATCATACTCACATCACATATCAATTCTGAGGGATGACCACCTCCCCCCCAAAAATAGAAGATTTTGATTATACCCACATGAAAATTAATCTCTAGTGTTTGTTGACACACCATACAAATATTTTGGGCTGCTGATGTTGACGTAATAAAGTATCTCGGTGTCTGTTATGATATGCCCCCTTTATGTTTCAGTTTCAGACCCAGAATGTAACTTTTTTTGGTTATAATTTTGTGTGTTCAGAGATTGAGATAAAATCAGATGCCACCCTTGCGGAGGCAGTAAAATTACTTGCACAACACAACATTCTCAGCGCACCTGTGGTGGATGTAGATGCACCCGAAGATGCTAGTTGGATTGACAGATATATAGGAATAGTTGAGTTTGCTGGAATTGTTGTATGGATTCTGCATCAGGTTGGCATATCGAGTTGATTATTTACCTACTTCGATGTCAAGCTTCCTCCTCTCCCCTCTCCCACAGAAAAACTCGTTATATGAAAAATAAAGTGGGTTTAGCAAAGCTCAGAAGTGAGAAATTTCGTAGAGGATGTAAAAACATGCTAAAAGGACTATTTTTGTATTCTCTCTCTCTCTAATTTAAAAACATGCTAAAAAGATTGTCTAATTGAATCTAGTACAATTATCATGTTTAACATTATTGTCCTATTTGGATAAACTTGTCCACAAGTACTTATAGGAAAATAAATTAAGAAGAAAAAATGAATTGAGCTTCTCTCCTAACCTAAATTCAATTTATGCACTTTAGCTTTTGGAAAAATTGAAATGAAAGAGTTTATATAAAAGTTATGTGCATAAGTTAATTTTAGCTTATGGGAGAAGTGGAATTTATTTTACCTTCTTATTTTCTTTTTCAATAAGTGTTTAAGGACAAGTTTTTCCGAACAGGATCTAATTCAATATTCTGGTGGGGTGATGTAAATTTTGTTTCTGGTTCTGGGTAGAAGGTTGATTTCATTTTTTCTTGCATGATAAATGTTTCCAATTTAATCATGAACTATTTGAAAAATGATATGATACCTGGTTGATCTTGAAGTGATAATTTCGTGAGTGCTTTTTTCTCACTATTTCAACATGACAATCAATGCTGTTGACAGTCTGAACCCACATCTCCTAGGAGTCCATCCAGTGGAGCTGCTATTGCGGCTGCAGTTAATGGAATAACTTCTACTCTAGAACATGAAGCCTTAGGCCTTGAATCTGCTGCACCAACTTCAGGCAATTTTTTTGAGGATCTGACTTCTTCTCAACTTTATAAGAATACCAAGGTTGTATCTTGACCTTTTCGATGTAAACTAAAAAGAGATTATGTTTTAATTGGTTCTTGTTGCAGCTGTTCACCTAGTTTGATTTGATCTTATTTATTCATGTCACTAGCTAATTCTTCAGCAAACAGGTTCGTGACATTTCAGGGTCATTCCGCTGGGCCCCATTTCTCGCTTTGGAGAGATCAAACTCATTTTTGACCATGCTTTTGCTGCTTTCCAAGTACAGGATGAAGAGTGTCCCTGTGGTGGACTTAGGTGCAGGTCGAATTGACAACATTATTACACAGTCTTCTGTAATTCACATGTTGGCAGAATGTGCTGGTCTTCAGTGGTTTGAGAGTTGGGGAACCAAGAAACTGTCTGAAGTTGGTCTTCCAACGGTGACACCAAATCATATTATCAAGGTGGCTAACTGTCTTATGTTGAATTTCTGCATCATGGCGGAAAATTATGAACGTCAGCTTGTACCTCACCTTGACTAATAATAAAGCCCCTCCATATTGCAATACGTCTGATACAACACAAAAGATTATTGGCATAACTCTATGATATACTGTACACAATATTTTACAATTATACTAACATTAAGCCTTCTTACAATATGCCAATTGCCACAGCATACCAACTATAATCCATTATGCCTTCAACCCTCACAAGACACCTCCTTACCCTGCATGTGTTGCATAGGCATAAGTGCATATATTCATCTACTTTGTTATGATATGGTATACATCAAGCTTCTCAATGCATTGAAATGTGTCAAGTATGACTATGGATTCTCATAATTCTAAAGCAAAAGCTTCCCCAGATGTCTTATTAAGCTTATGACTAGTGCACTTAAAAATATATGGCTAATGCTATGAGTTATTTCCTTTTCCCCATTCATTGATCTTCATCAACTTCGTACTAGATGGGTTTCCTTGTTTTCAGGTTTATGAAGATGAACCAGTGCTTCAAGCATTTAAACTGATGAGGAAAGAGAGGATTGGAGGGTTGCCAGTGATGGAAAGGGGTGGCAGCAGGGCAATTGGTAACATAAGCCTGCAAGATGCTCAATTCCTCCTAACTGCTCCTGAAATCTACCATGATTATAGGTTTGTCATCCCATTTGATCTAATAAACAGGAACTTCTTTATTACCCATCTTTGCTGTTCTATCCGTTACATACTAATTATATTTTCACACTATGACAGAGCTATTACAGCAAAAGACTTCCTGACAGCCGTTAGAAGCTACTTAGAGAAGCATGAAGGGGCCTTTCCAATGTCAGGTGACCTGATTACATGCAACAAGGATTGCACAATCAAAGAGTTGATTCAACTGCTTGACCATGAGAAGATTCATCGGGTCTACGTTGCTGACAATGATGGGAATCTTGAAGGACTGATCACGCTCAGAGATATCATCTCAAGGCTAGTACATGAGCCCCGAGGCTATTTTGGTGATTTCTTTGATGGGGTTCTCCCCATGCCTCCAAACAGCAGGGTTTGACAGGCATCCAGGAAGAATAACTTCTATTCCATCAGTAACAAATTGATGTGTGTTTCTCATCAGAACTGACAAGATTTTAGGGTCTTTGTAACATAAGCAGTTTGCACTTTGCAAGTTACTTGCTCTCGTTTTAACCTATGTGAAACTGTGAAAAGTGAAATTTTGTGAAAATTCTGATGTAATAATCGGGTGTTTTGATCACATTTCTCTTTTGAACAAGTTGATCCTTAATCACACTATGTTTTGAGGAAAAATTATTAGGTAGTTCAAGACTATCAAGTATTTACAGTCTCAACCAATGTGTATATAACACATTCAAATTTTATAATTTACGAAAAAAATTAATAACATTTGATTACATGATTAATGGAGACCACAGTGGTCTAGAACCACTTAATAATTTTTCATGTTTTGAGATACTCCTTAGCAATTAAGACCCAGGGAGCTTAAGGAACCGCAATTAACGGGTGCCCCGGAATACCAACAATTGGTACTCTATCACAATTCTTCTTGAGTGTTCGTTTGGAACAACCGTAATTAAAGGCGAAAACTATATCAACGTGTTATGTTACACGTGGGGAATTCATACTCGAAAGCTTGTTTTAAACATTTGTAACTTACATTCGAAGTTTCAAACCAGTAATCCAACCGATTGGTACATTATGTTTTGCACCTGCAAAGTAATCCATAAAGGGTGCGCAAGCATCGTGCTTATGTTTGCACCAGTTCACTTGAGAAAACAAAGGGTAAACGAGAAAAACAGATTCGCAAGAAGTCATGTATAGGATTGTCACATCCACGACCAAAGGAATTTTTAATTTGTAAAAGGAAACCGACTCATCCATTAAAATTTAAATTTAACTAAATTGGATTGGAATTTTCTGGTCCAAAAAGCGTGACTATTAACAGTTTTTTTTATTTTTTGTTTTAAAGAATACCAAACTACGAAAATGATCCGGTCAGTTGAGACTATAGCCCAAATGATACCGCAACTCCCCACCAAAGGTCGATCCAGTTTTGAATCCCCCTGTCTGGGTCTGTCATCTATGTCCTCCTGCTATATTAGAAAAAAGCAAAAGAAATTTCCAAAATCAGATCAAACTGAAATCACCATCAGCTTTATGCATCGGACATAACATAACATAAACATCAACCAAAATATTTGACTGGCATTACATTGTGTTATGAGTTATAAAATATGCAAGAGTGACAAATTAGAGAATTTTGAACCCAAAATGGGTCGTCCAGGGCTTGAGGTTTCCATATGGTGGAAAGGGTGGTAGCATATTCCCCAAAGCGGAGAGGCTGTTTCTAGGATTTAAACATGACCTCCATGTCACAAGGCAACAAACCTTACTCACCCTCTCAAAACTGTGAACCTAAATTACATAAAAATTATGTATACTCAAAATCTTATATATGTTTTCAGTTGAGCTCCAAGCTGGAGCCAATTCCATTCAGTAAGAAGAAAAGGAAACAAAAATTTCAGAGTAACTCAATTACAAAAAAAAAACAGAAATCTGTGCTGAAATTGAATTCAGATTATTTTAATTTTTATTAATCAGTTTACAAACTGAATTAAAAACTGCACTGTGCAAAAAGGAATAACAGGGATTTTTATAGTTAATTTTAAATGATTTTCTCATCTCCTTTCAATTCTAGTAAATATAAAACACAGATTTTAGGAGAAAGCCTTGTAATATAAGAGTTAGTAAGTGCAAATTTGTCTCTATTGTAAACAAACAACATCAACACAGCAAGCATCCATTTCATTTGCTCCTCTATTTTCTTAGTTAACATATCCCAATATGGTCCTCTCCCCACAAAAAATAAAAACCCACCCAGATTGAAAGGAAAGTTCAAATATGAAATTGTAACTCCAGATTAATGATAGAAACTGAGACTTTGTTGGGTTAGAGAGAGGAGGACCAATTACTGGATCCAACTTCAAGTCCTAGAAAACTAGCCATCTGGAAGGCTTACTCCAGAAAGACCCATAAGGTCTATGGAACTGCTGTGTAGATCAGTTATTCCATAGAAAGAAACTGCTGTGTAAGAGTGTAAGACAGTTATTGTGAGAGGGGAGAGTTGTGTTCCTATCTAGTTATATTCTGTAATATAGGAAATAGTAATTATGTCAAATATATTTTAGTTCTTAGAGCAGAGAAGAACTCTCTGTAGGTGCCTGGCCTTCGTTGAATTCAATAAAATTCCCCTTTCAATTAATGCAACAAAAGAGACCCATTGCATTTTTTAGCAAAGCTCTTTCAGGCAGCAATCTTTCCAAATATATTTATGAAAAGGAGTTAATGACATTGGTGTTAACAATTAATCATTGGAGGCAGTATCTATTGGGAAGGAAATTTCTGGTTCACACTGATCAAAAGATCTTCAAACACTTGTTGAAACAACAAATTACCAGTGCTGACGAGCAGCGTTGGGTGGCCAAATTGTTGTGTACAAACCAGGGAAAGAAAACAGAGCAACAGATGCCCTATCTAGAGTGCATGAAGAAGGAGAACTAAAGGCGGTAATATCTTCTCTAGTGTGGCTGCAAGGAAGGGAAATTTATGAAGTTCATAAAAGTCCAGCCTTGAAGAAACTTAATGAGGAGCTGCAACAAAATCCTAATGTGAGACCAGGTTATTCCTTGAATAAGGTTCCATTTGTTGCAAGAATGCCACTCTTCATCTACTGGTGGTCATTTGGGATATCTTAGAACTTATAGATGATTGGCTGGTAACCTGTACTGGATAGGTGTGAAAAGGGCTGAAAAAGAATTTAAGAGAGCTTATAGCCTTTGCCAAAGGCAAAAATCTTTGGCAACATCCCCTTTATGGTTTGCTGCAACCATTGTCTATTCCAGAACAAATATATGACGATATTTCTTTACTTTGTCACAGGTCTTCCAAAGGGTATAAAATTGTACTGGTGATGGGGGATCATTTGTCCAAGTATGGCCATTTTATCCCTCTGGAACATCCCTATACAGCAAGATCGATTGCAGCTTTATTTGCTAAAGAGGTGGTGAACTTCCCAGAATTCCAAAATCTATTCTACGTGATCATGGCCCCTTATTTGTAAGTTTATTTTTGCAAGAGTTGTTCAAGCTGCAAGGAATGGTTTTAAAGATGTCTTTATCCTATCACCCAGAAACTGATAGCCAAACAGAAGTGGTGAATCACTGCTTGGAGTCATACTTATGATGTTTTGCATCT
Source organism: Spatholobus suberectus (assembly GCA_004329165.1). NCBI lineage: Eukaryota > Viridiplantae > Streptophyta > Magnoliopsida > Fabales > Fabaceae > Spatholobus > Spatholobus suberectus. The sequence continues at coordinate 66,095,666 of CM014729.1, forward strand.
GAACAGCCAAAAACTTGGTCTCTTTGGCTGCCTTGGGCAGAATTGATGTATGACACCACTTTTCATGTATCCACAGGTACTACTCCATTTCAGGTGGTCTATGGAAGAAATTCTCCTATTGTAATCCAGTTTGTAGAGGGAGAAACTAGAGTAGAAGCAGTGACTTGTGAGTTAAAGGAACAAGATGAGGCACTAAAACAGCTCAAACATCATTTATCCAAGGCTCGAACAAATGAAACATTATGCTGATAAGAAGCGGGAGGAACAACAATTTTCTATTGGAGAGTGGGTTTTCCTCAAGCTTGGGCAACATAGACAGCAATGGTTGCACAGCATATCAACCAGAAGCTTGCTCCACACTTTTACGGAGCTTTTCAGATATTGGAAAAGTATGGAGAAGTGTCTCACGAATGAAGCTACCCCTACTTCTAAAGTACATCCTGTATTCCATGTTTCCCAACTCAAAAAACCTACTGACTCGTATGCAACAGAACCTGAACTTTCAGCCGAACTTGAAGTGCAAGATGAAGACTCTGCACAGCCTCTGTAGGTTTTGAGTACTAGACGATATATGCATGCAGGAAAGAAAATGATGCAATTTTTAATTCAATGGAAGGGCCTGCCAGCTGAAGATGCAACATGGGAGGAAGAGTTACTACTGAGAAATCAATTCCCAATTTCAGCTTTGAGGAAAAGGCTGCATTTACAGCAGGTATAATGATAGAAACCAAGACTTAGTTGGATTGGAGGAGAACCAATTATTGGATCCAGGTCCTAGTAAACCAACCATTTGGAAGGTTTACTCCAGAAAGACCATAAGGTCTGAGGAACTGCTATGTAGAGCAGTTATTTTGTAGAAAAAAAAAATGCTAGAGCAGTTATTGTAGAAAGAAATTGCTTCGCAAGGCAGTTATTGTGAGAGGGGAGAGTTGTGTTCCTATCTAGTTATATTCTGTAATATAAGAAATAGTAATTTTGTAAGATATAAGTTAGTTCTTTGAGTAGGGAAGAACTCTTTGTAGGAGCCTTGGCTCTGGATTTGTATGATGTATCCACAACAGTGTGCGGTTGAATTCAATAAAATTCCCCTTTTAAATTCAGAATTAGTGTTCTATTAATTATTTTAATGCCTTCTCCATCTAGTAAGATAAGGCTTTGTTGATACTAGACCAATTAATTGAACCATAATTAGCTCAACTGTCCTATTCAAACCAACAAGCAAAATCAATATCCTCTCATTCTCTTATAATTGCAGGCAGACCAAGCTCAAGTTAAAATCTCAAACACAGGTTACTTCTACCTGTTAAATTTGGCCAACTTTGTTCACTAAGAAGTATACAGGGTAAATCTAAAAGCAACAGGCAACAGTTTAGTCAAGCATACCATTTGTTGTAAGACATCTTGTAAGAAACTCCATTGGCTTGCTGGTACTAATGCCCATTCAGTGTCTCATCCTTACAATATATAATGAGCTCATTAGAAAACATACACAGCCAATAGTAAGTATAAAAATTCAATATGGATAAGAGAACAAACTTCAGCATAATGTTTACCATGGTAGAGAACTGGTCTCTAATACAGTGCATGGCTTTCAGCATCATCTCTAGAGAATCAGTAGCCAACTGGAACTTTGCGTCTTGCTCTCCCGAGTGAAATTGAGTATCATTTTGAAGCTGAAAAGCATGCAGGTAAACTATAGAATCACATAAAACCACATTTGACCGTTTTACATGCAATACATATATACGCATAATAATAAAGTCAGGACACTTAATTGATATGAACATCTGTCACTTGTTATTTGTTTTTAAAACGGCAAGTGCAGCATAAAATGGGCATTGAAGGAAATTCCCTCCTCTACTAAAGTTCAAGAGGTGGTAGTATTTACCTTCAAATTAATAACAGCTGCAGGGTCTGCTGATTCTTTATCCAGATTTGCCATATTCCATGTCATTGCCTTTAATCGAGGCACGATATTCTGAATATAATACAGTTTAAATACTTAATCTCAGATTAAAGTACCCAATCGAGCTCACAAACAAAATACTCAGTAAAATAGCTGACCTGATCTTTGAGCACATCTTCTTGCCACTCTCGCTGAAACTTCTGCAACAAAAGTGTCAACAGTTTTTGCAATTCAGGCAGAACTTCAGTGGGAAACAGCTTTGGAATATCCTCCTTGCTAGTATTCTCATAAACACACCTCCTGATTAACATTCGGAGGCAAACCAGAAGCTGCAGCAGGTAGTGTTTAAATGATAAACTGTTTCAGAATAAATCATCTAAGGAAAACTCTACCACTGGGTCTAGAATAACACAAGGTGAAGCAAGTGTTCCACAAATCCAATTTAACAGATTATGCATCCATAAACATTTTCCCTATACGAAAGAGAGAGACAGTACCGGGTCGAGATCAGATTCATTCTGGAGCTGAAGCATGTCTTGGATGATGCATCGGTCAGCAGTGCCAAGACCACTCTTTCGAGTTCTCCAAAGGGCTTGAAGAATGAATTCAATAGATTCTTTCGAGTTCGCCCTTACCAGCACCGGCAAATGACCCCATACCGTTTGCTCCATTAAACACCACCACCTTCCCCAACTATAGTTATAAACTTATAATCCATTGCAATTATCATTTATCAGTGTTCATTCCGTCATTGTCATTGAAGTTAGTTCACCGTATCGAAATATGATAAAGAATTTAAGGAATATTGTAAAGTTTAGAGATGTCAAAATGGGACACCCGGCCGGCCATATACTTAATGGGTTGTACTTTCTTTAGTTTTGCCTATTCATTGGCCTGTTAGGCTGGGCCAAAATTGACCCCTTTTTTTGCCCTAATTTTATTTAATTTTTATAAAGAGAAAAATAATACTAGGCCAAAATAGGCCAAGTACTTTTTGAGTCCAAATTTTGTCGGACCGCTACTTTTTGTGCCTAAATTCTATCGGCCTAGCCTGGCCTGTTTGATCCGGTTCTTTTTAGGCTTCACCTTTTTTTTTTTTTACTTTTTTCACCCTCAACCCTCTACAAAAACATATAAAAAGACTATTTTACCCTTGTCAATTTAAAACCTTTCACCCCCTTCCATCTTCCCTCTCTTGTTTTGTTTTCACCCATTTTCACCCTATGCCTCTCCTTTTTCTTTGTTCACCCCTCTTCCATTCTCCTTCGCGCCACTAGTCACCATTGTCACCATCAACGCACAACTGGAGACGCCTCCTTCATTGATCTCTCTCTCAGGTTAGTTGTAGGTTTTCCCTTTTTTCATGTGCATGTTCGATTCAATGAAATCACATTTTCTTTGTGTTCTAACACAACAAAAACGCAATTCTATTGTGTATTTAGGTTGGATACACAACGAAAAACCCAAATACAAAATAGAATCGTGATTTTGTTTTGTATCTGGGTAAGATACATAATAAAGTCGTGATTCCATTATGTGTTGTATTCGGGAGATCTACCTAATGTAGCGTATAAGTCAGTTGGTGCAAGTCTAGGAAATTGGGCAAAGATGGACAACATCTTTGCCATATCCTTGTCGTGTTTTATCTCCATAGACCCGTATCGAACATAGTCATTTCCTAAAGATATAGGTTATCGATAATGAATATTGAGTAATTTTTTGGTACCTTTGGTCTCATCACGAATTTTTTTCCTCGGAGTAGCAACCATCATGTCCTCACTTATCGTAAGAAATTTTGGACCATGAAGACATGAAATAAGACCCCTTCAAATGTTGTTATCATATGACCATCATAATACACAACACCAAGGAATTCGTCCATCTTCTAAGGAGAATAAAACATATGGAATGAAGATGGCTGAAAACTTAGACAAATAGACAATTGTGAATGTGAAGAAAGGCAATGTAGTGCTATAGAGCACATCTCTCTTATACTAGTGCAAATATTATTCATGTGTCAGTGAATCATTAAAAGCTTTGTCCCCTGTGTCAGAAAAAGAAATAGTTGAGATTGCACTAACTAAATCAAAGGTCCAAATTGCACCAATTCAAATGTGTGCCTTGTCCATGCGTCAGTAAATCATTAAAAGCTTTGTCCTGTACGTCAGAAAAAGAAATGATTGAGATTGCACATAGCAGATCAAGGGTCTAGATCGCACTGATTCAAACATATGCCTTGTTCAAACGTCAATCAGTGGTGTCTTATGCACTAGAAAAACTAATGGTCGATATAGGAAATCAAGGGTTTCAATCACATTGATTCAAACGCGTGCCTTACTCACGTCAGTGAATCAATAAAAGCTATAAGTAAAAAAAAATTGAATTTTAAAAATATAAACAGTTAATTTCAAAATATACAGTGAAAACATGTTTTCATTGTGTATGAATCAGAAATACACAATGAAAATATGTTTCCGTTATGTAAAGGGGGTGCGGCCTCCATATACAGTAAAAAGGTATTTCTGTCAAGGAGTATTTTTGAAAAAATAATTAACAAACAAAGCATAAGGTGAAATGAACGAAAATTGGAATAGGAATAGCAGCCTGGGATAAAACTCTAGGTCCATAATTATCGGGGCAAAATGGTTGCCCGGCCCATTATTGAGTCCGTCTTCGATTTTTCATCCTTATTTATCTGTGCCTCCCTACCGAAAGTTCGGAAACAACTCTCGTCTTCGAAACATTCAAAACAAACGATGCGCTGAACTGTGTCGTGATTTCTGATTCTTTCGGAAGGAACAGCTCAGACTGAGGCAGCGACTGTGCCATGGCACCGCACGATCTCCGGCGTCCGTTCAAGCGACCAGCAATCTCCGATCAAGAGAGGCGCAGGGAACAGTCTCTGCTCCGCCAAGCACAGAATCGCCAAGACGCTCAGCGCCACGCGCGCTGCTTGGCCTCCGCCGCCCTCTCTCTCCCATCCCAAACCGCCGAACCCGAACCCGACTCCGAACCCAAACCCGAACTCGAACTCGAACTCGCGGAAATCCCGGAGTCTTCGCACGAGAACATCGACGTCCTCGGAGCCTCGAAGCTGAAAGCCGCGGAAGCCCGCAAGTGGTTCGCGAAACAGCTCATGCTCCCCGAGTGGATGATCGACATCCCCAACAACCTCTCCCAAGACTGGTCCTTCTCCTAACCTCAATTTCCTACAAACCTCTCCGCTTCGCAACTTCCACATTAACCGAAACTCAGTTTTCATCCTTTTCAGGTTCGTCTTCGCTCGCCCTTCCGGGAAACGGTGTTTCGTCGTTTCGTGTAACGGAACGACGATAAGCCGTTTGCGGAACGGTTCCATTCTGCATCGTTTTCCCTCCGCGTTGCCGGGCGGGGCAAGGAAAAAGGATTCCGGTTCTTCTCAGTCTTACTCTATATTGGACTGCATCTTTCACGAGGTTACTACTTGCTAATACTACTTTCCTAGGTGAATGAATCGTAAATGAATGTCGTGTTTTTTTTTTTTTTTGGTGTTGGATGTTGACTTGTGTTGTGTGTGGTTTTTGTTGTGGCAGGTGGATCAGACTTATTACGTTATTGACATGGTTTGTTGGCGGGGCTACTCTCTGTCCGATTGCACTGCGGAGTTTAGGTTCTTCTGGTTGAACTCGAAGCTTGCGGAGACTGGTGCTTGTGAGCCTCCATCGCGTTATCACAAGTATAGGTTCAGTCTGGTTCCGGTGTATGCTTGTGACTCGAACGGCCTCTATGCTGCTTATACGGCACCAGTGCCTTATGTTAAAGATGGTCTTCTGTTTTCTAACAAGTAATTGATGACCCTTTCTTTTATTTCGTGGTTTGTCTTAGGACTCTTATTTTGGGTTGAACTTTTTGATTTGGTGTGTTTTTTAGGCATGCTCACTACCAGGCAGGAATTACGCCGTTAGCATTGGTTTGGAAGGATGAGAACTGTAGTCAATATGTTTTGGACACAGACAGTAAAGGACAGGTTCCGAACCAACAGCAGGTTTTTCCCTTGCTTCCTTTGCGTCTTATTTGCCCTTTTTATTAATGAAATATGTATTTTCTTCATCTGCGTCTCTAGAGGTTTTGGCAAGGCATAGTTTTGGAGATTATAACAAAAGTAAGAAATATTAGTTAAGAAACATTACCCTTTTTACTTAAATTCAACTATTAAATTATGTGATATTATCTTGGTGATTATGTATATCAAATTTTAGATATTTTCAACGTTAGTAAATATGTAATTTAACAATAAATATTTACTTATATTTTGAATAACATATTTTGTTAAACAAAGTGGTGTGATGAAATATTATTTAGTTTTTAAATTGTATGATAGTTTATAGACTTGATCTATTTTATGAGAATTTTAAAGGACAAAACTTAGGTGCAGTTCTTTAGGTACTTCTAATGCTATTCTCCAATTAAAATTAGAGTTTTATCTTGGTAATCTGCATTTATCTTTAATGCATGCAGATTACTAAGGTAAAACTCTAATTTTAATTAGAGAACAGTACCAAAAGCACTCAAAGAACTACACTTAAGTTTTGTTTAATTTTAAATCTCCCAGTTGGATTGATTTTTGTTATAGCCAATAAGTTATTTAGGGTCTTATTTTACAAAATTTGACATATGAAGTTATATATATATATATATATATATGAGATTTGTTAATGTATACACACTTGTTTTTTAGTTAGAGTACGTTAGCAAGTTATAACTACAATGTATCTTAAAATATACCATGGTGTAACTTGCTAATGTGCTTCAACTAAAAAATAAGTGTGTGTACATTAGCAAATACTTGTGAGGTTTGTTAACGTACACGTATTTTTTTTAATTGGAGTATGTTTGCAAGCTATAACTACAATATATCTTAAAATACATCAATAGTGTAGCTTGCTAATATACTCCAACTAAAAAACAAGTGCGTGTACGTTAGCAAACTCCTATACATACATACATATATATATATATATATATATATATTTACTTGGGAATAAAAGATACACTTGTAGTCTACATATGTGATATTGCTTAATCAGTTTCCCTGGCTTTCCAAACAGGTGGTTTTGGAGCTCCAAGAAGATGGAAAACTGACTACATCAGATGATCCTCCAGTGGTATTTGGCTTTTTAGATGGAAGCTTTATACAACAGGTTTGTTTGGAAGAGGTCTCTATATAATTGTAAATTGGCATCCGTGCTTAATCTAGTTATGACTTATGAGGCTCAACCAATTGAAACTTTCTGCCACTATATATAATCTTACATTGTTTCTAGGAAATTGATGTATTTTTACACGACTGGACTGATAAAAATGGTTGGCTGAGAAATATTAATTCTGGATGGGTTAGTATGTTAGAGTTCCAGTCATGAAATTTAGCAATAAACAAGCTTGCATTTTAGGCATCAAACTCACTTTTCTTTGTTATTGTTTACCAAATAATTCTTATGTAACTCTCTTCAATTTTGCAGTCAGGGCTGCATTCAGGATGTCTTCTACGGTTTTCAATTGGAGAGGGAGGATTAGTTTTGATGGATGGGAAGCTTGAGAAAGCTGATCTACATTATCTTAGCAAGGCCAACCGAGCTCGTGCCTCTGCTGATAGTTTCTCTAAGGTTGTAAGGGAATATTTCAGCAAAGCTTTAAAGTTTTTGTAACTTTTCCTTTCATTTAAAGACTGACATTTTACTCTGGATGGATTGTAAATGAATGTGGAAGATGTAACAATGTTAATGGAAACAATTTTAAGGGAATATAATTTACTGAACTACCAATTGAGTTGTCCAAAGATTTACTTGACATCAATTGAATGATTTTGACATTGAATTTGTCTTCAAAAGATTAAAAGTCATATCAAATTGATCTTTATTATGATGTACGGTAGTTTACTTGACAGAAGAACTATTCTGATGTTATTTTTAATCTTTGGAAGACTTATTTGATGTCACTATCTTTGGAGGACCAAATTGGTAGTTTGGTCTGATATAATTGTAGTAGGATTAGATGTACCATTTGATTTTAGGGTAGATTCTACTCAGTACCTTCACTATAATAATTAGTGCTTAATGATGACCATTGATGCAAGGATTTGGGGTTTTGGTAATTTGGGGAATTTTTTAATTTAAGGTTTCAGTTTAAGTTTCATATCTTTATTCCTTTAGTATTGTTAGGGGTTTCCCTTATTAAAAATAATTAACATGTATCTAGGTTAGAAGATGCTTTAAGAGTGGTGAATTATTCAGAAGTTTAGTTCATATTTGGTTTTACCCTCTCAGGGATTTCCCTTATAAAAAATAATTAACATGTATCTAGTTTAGATGCTTTATGAGTAGTGAATTATTCAGAAGTTTAGTTTATATTTGGTTTTACCCTTTATTATTTCATCATTATCATTATTCTATTTCACAAGTGCCTTGTGATTTTTCTGTTATTGCTAATTTGCTATGATCTTTCAAAAGATAATCATTTCTTCAATCTCTTGACATGACTTGTGATGATTCCTTTAATTTTCTTTTTTGATAATCAAAGAATTTATTAAGAAAGAAATGAGATACAAATGCAAGAGGATTAAGGTATCTTCAAAAACTAATCCAAACTGAAAGGAGAAAAACAAACAGCATGAAACATGCAATACTGCATGTCAATCTCTCCGCTGATCAACTAAATACATCCCTCCTGAAAAGACCTTTAGCAGAATACCACAAGAAAGGTAAGCAAACAACTCTATCCCAAATGAACTCTAAAAGCATCACTCGACTGGTGAAAGTTCTAGCATTTCTTTCCAACCATATACACTAAACATGATTCCTTCAATTTATGTTATGGATTATGGAAACTGCTTTGTTCTACAGAATGGTAATTTAGCTAGAAGTTTTGGTAGGCTTTCTCTATTCTCTGCAAAAGAAAATAACAGATTCCTCAGAAGAATTAATGCTATTGATTTTCGTTATTGCTTCCTAGTGCTTCTTTTTTTTTTTTTTTTTTTTAAATTCTAATATTCATGTGGGACTGACCCTGTAAATGCTCAGATTGGAAATGCAGGAGAGAGTAGGATAATTTTATCAAATTGGTTTGCTTATTTTGCTTGTTAATCTGATTTACTGTTTGTCCGAAGAAGACTTTCTCGAACCATAGATAATAGATTCACAATCTGTGTGTTCATCATTCATTGTTTTTGGAGGTTTTGTTTACAGGAATGCTGCAATTTTACACTTTCAGGTTATGTTCCAACACAGTGTTCGACACTCTCCCCTCAAAATTGATGGTCTGTTGGAATCTGTCAGCTTACCGGTTGATCAGGAAAGCAAAACTTGTGATGTTGAGATGGATGGTTGATAGGGAATGCACTACGGATTGCATCAGTTTTTTATCCTGAGTGCAATGTTATTAGTTTTCACCTTAAAATTTTGGCTCACTAGGACGCTTATTTCTGCGAAGGCTTCCATGATTTATATTGAGGATTCAGAAGATTGATAGCTACTACACATGCTGAGACGGGGAGTTGTAATAATCATACCTAAATTGTGATTTGGAAACGAAATTTCTTCAACCCAGATGGGATCAGGTGCACGCACATATGCATGGTTCATTTGATGCTGTAGTCTGATCATTGTATTTGATCGAGTTTTTACAATTTCGAGTCATGTAGTGTACGGTGTAGCATATGAATTGTATAGTCTATTATAATTTTAAAGTTGAATTGAATTCACGAGATAAGTATTGCCAGACTTCCTCTATCTTACATTTCAAAGCACCGATACGTGAAATTGATCGTCATACTGGTATTTGGTATCTACCTTATTTAATTTCATTGAGACATATCCGATACCTCTCAAATTCTCTGGAGTACTTCTAACTTTTGCCTTTACAATTATTTTTTGAATTTTTTTTACTAAAAAACTACTCTGATTAGATAAATAACAACATTTTATTATTTTCGCTATAATTAATGTTGAATTATGAAACATTGATGTGTTTATTCTAATTAAAAATGTGAGTTCATGTTAATATTATATTTTACAATCTCAGCCATATCGAGTCGTAGTTTTAGAATTCGCGTTGTTCACATAATCAGAATCATGTCATCTTTGGTATGCAATCTTGCCTGGAAAGTAAATAAACTAACCGTTATTTATTTGGGCAATATTTTATTTCATTACAAGACCATCTCAGGTCTACCCATAGACTTAACTCAGGTTGCTAGAGTAGTTTTCTCACAACCATCGTGCACACAGGCCAGAACATCTCTGTAGTCTCTTGAAATGGTAAAGGAGTCGTAGACCTTTCCATCACTACTTTTCTTGTACTCAAACAAGAGATATGAATGATTGAATGCTGTCAGTTTGCCAAATCCGTAGTCACGGTCCCTGTAGAGACTCCAAACAGGGGGTGCAGAGGTGAAGTCTGACAAGTGACTTCCCCCTCCACCAACTACAACATGAATTGTTCCATTCACGGTGCCAGAGTAGTGATGTTTTTCTGAATTCACACATTGATTCTGCATCACATGCATTTAGATAATTAGAAAAACAATGTTGCTAAATTGAAATGAGAAAAGTATATCTAGCCATCATTATACATACCTGATAAATGGGGCATATTCTTTCATAGTTATGGACGTGACCATAAAATGCAATGTCTACTTTGTACTTTTGCCAAAGCTTCTGCAAAGTTTCCCTTCCCATGGGCTCTTCAAATGAGCCCTCCATGCCATACCAAAGATTAGAGGAATACCCAAGGGGACGATGAGCTGAAAAGATTAACCATGGTTGATGCTTTCTATCTACTGTTGCAAGACAATGCTCAATGAATTTGTACTGTTCTGATCCTTCTCTCCAGTCATGCTCACTATCTGCTATACAGAAACGAAACATGCCATAATCTGCTGCATACCTGCATATTCCCGATTTTCATCATTTATTGGAAATTAAAAAAATTAAAAGAAAAAGTGTGTCCTAATTGTTACAATTGAAATTAGTAGTAGAAAAATAATGTTTTATTTTTTAAGTTTAATGGTCATGTACTGTAGGTATAAAAAGTTTTACACGGTTAACTAATCAGAAATCATCATTGATATGATTTTTAAAGTATTTATTATAAAAGTCAACAAACTTATGATAAATGGTAGTTTGTGATTGGATGATAGTGTAAAACTACTTTATACTGTTAATGCATGACCTGTTTTCTCTTATTTTTTTGGTTGCAAAAACTAAAAATTGCATTATGAACTAAATGGATGAAGAGGTGTCTTTTGAAGTTAAGATGAGGTTACAAAAATACTGAATAGGTAACAATTGGTGAAGGTAATATTCACAATGTTGGACAAAGTGGAATGACAAATTTAAATTAGAGAAGAAAATTTGATCTACTAAAGTCAAACGTATCATAGTTTGCATTTAGATTAATGTAACATACCAGAATTTGGCTCTATTCTCAGCAGGAAAATAATACATGGTTTCTGCAGGAACTCCACATTCTCCACCAGAATCTGGAGTATCGTAAAAAGATCCAGTGTTTGGCCAGTCGCGTTCATGATTTCCACTGCAGTATGAATGAACCGGATATTTTCAGTCTAATAAGATGCATATTTTGACTCAGCTGTCAACGGAATAAAATAATGACTGCAATTAAACGAACCTTGCAATCATGTACGGTACTGTAGACGAAATTTCTTGCACTTGAGCTGTGAATTGGTCCCACTGTGAGATGTATCCATTTGCATAAGGCATATCTCCTATGTGGAAAACAATGTCATAATTGTCCAAATCCTTGATGAGTTGGTCTGTGGTGTTGAGTGAACCAGGTTGATAATCGGCATATTCATTTGAACCATCACGCTCAGCCTAAAAGACATGCAAACAAACAAAAACAATTTTTTCACCATTTTATACTTTATTAATCATGCTTAAAATTAGAGTTCTCATTCAACATTTTCTTTGTCAATACTACCTTTCCCATGTCACCAAATATGATAACACGTTGCAAAGAGTTCTGTCCAGGATATGGGGATGCCTTGAACGAATACTTCTTACTCCATACGTAAGAACCGTTAGACAGCATATGCCCCACCCTGTAAGTGTACCTGAGAAGGGGAGCAAAACAGTACCCTTAAGAACAAAATACAGTAACTCATCATAGTGTCATAAACATAAAAGGATAGTCATTACATGCGTACCTAAAATTTGGCCACAGTTCTTTTAGGAAACTTGTGTGTACAAAACCAGGGTCACGCCAGCCAACAGTTCGTGCAGGCTCACCTGTAGAAAAACAAAATATCCTCATTACGCTGCACATCTAAATTAATAGCCTACCATCAATGTCTGGTGTATTGATATCTATCTTAAATAAAGCAAGTAGTAATCCTATTACACTGAGTTACTGCGCTTCTTAATCAAACTCCTTTTTCCATGACATAGTTAAATTTCCAATAAAAACTTGGCTTTGTAACAAACAAGTCAATCTGCTTCAATCCTATGCACATAGAAATATTTCATACCACACATGCTGTTACGATTAAATGTCAATGTTCCAGCAGGAGATCGTGTTTGCTTTCCTCCCTTGGGACCCCATTCAACAAAAGGCACAGCTTCATCTAGGTCATATCCACTTGTCCATGTAACTGTCATCTGTATTAGATAAAAATTCTATTAAAATTATTCTATGTTTATAAAGTTAGACAATTCATGCAGCAATTTCCATGACAACAATTTCAGAATAGTGGTTAAAAGATAAAACCATGGAGTCATTTCCCATAACAACAATTTCAGAATGGTTAGTAAAAGTTAAAACCTTAGCATCAATTCCAATTATGTAATGTCAGCAAATCCAAAAGTAGTCTTTCCAAAATTCAAATTTTGTTTGTTCCCTGTATCTTGGGCTGCTTATCAATTTAAACTTCCTAAGTGGTCTGAATATTAGGATAATTAAACTTGTGGTGAATACAATTAATTGGACAAACATGAAACATGGGTCTCTAGCAAGTAGATAAACTTACTTCATCCCAAGACTTTCCAAGAGCTAGGCGCGGATAGACAGGTGCTTTAGGATTTGCAAATGATATGGAATTGGAAACTGCCACAAGTCTAGGCTGCAATGCTCAATCAGATAAATACTAGTCAGCATATGATTGAATAATGGATAGATATTGAATAATTTGTTCTGAATGAAAATTGGCGCTTTTCATTCTAAGAACAGTAGGTATGATGCTATTTTTTATAAAATGTCAAAGTAAAAGAACATTGGCATGCTTTAGTAGTTTAGATTAAAAAAAAAAAAAAAGTTGGAGATATCCAACTTAAGATTAGAAAATATAACTTACTTCTGATAATCCACCTGAAAATAGTGCGAAGGAGAAATCTGCACGTTGATTGATCAACTGGAACTTCAAAGTAGCTTTCCCGGTCTTTGCATAGTTTGGATTAGAGTGGTTCGCATACTTGTACTGAAACATAGATTCCAATAATTAACATTATAAATTCACCATTTTTGAATTGTTAGTCCATCTACAAGTTAAGCCCCTGCGGTTGCATTTACCTTTATTGGGGCTGAGCATATGTATGGTTCCTCTACCCAGCCAATGCCGCCGGTGTATGGACATGTTGATGAACTGTGATGTAAAAAAAAAAAAAACGATTTCCTTTAGTTTGTTTCAACAATAATTTCGAGATGTTCCTAGTTTATTCCCATGACAAAAAATTGTACTCTAAACCATCATGAAAAGGATAGATATTGCCGGGAAAATTTGATTGTTGGGATGAGTATATATTCACATTTTACAAAGTATTTTAGTTAACTTCATATAACTAAAAGTGCTAGCAAATGTACTTTTCTTTTATACATTCTCCTTTGTTGTACAAATTTTATGTGAGTCTTGATTAAGGGTGTTCTTAGATAAATAGTTTTGCAATGTGTTTAATCAATAAATTCTTATCTCGTGAGAATTTATGTTATAGATTTGATTAGGAAATTTATTAAAATAAATTGAAACGTAACTTATATTGATAAGCTTCACTAATAAACTAAAAAGTGTTTATTGGAGAAGTAAGTTAGTTTCATAAACTCAACTAAACTTCACATAAAAACTCTTCCAAATGCCCTTAAACATAGAACGGAACTTATATGATTTAGCATGGTCTACAAGAAATTTACTTTATAGAAAAAATATATTTTCAAGAGTATCAACGTGTTGTTAATATTTTTCATATATGGTTGATATTAAACATTTATTCCTTGTAACAAAGATAGCTGTACATTACTCGAAGTTTGCTGGAGAAAAAACTCCCACCCAGTCATCTACAGACGGTTCTGGGGACTCTAGCTCTACAGTCACCCATTCGGTATCCTCGCCCTGCAACCATAAATATTCAAGCACAACTGTAAGCATACATACAGCTTGGCACGTGGTTCCAAATCAATATTTCTAAGTTTAAAAAATAATTTTTAAAGTTTTTAACATAATATACTAATTAAGTAATGTTACAATAACATTATATTTATAATTTAAAAAACGTAAAACATAAAAATAATTTACAAGTTTCACTACGTCAAACATTTGATCTATCATCAAATGTTGAGCTTTGTTTCCAAAGTTTTCTACACTAGGGTTTTGTATGAGTTAGAGCCCACACTTATGTTGGGCATACGAGAAAAGAGTATGGTGGTGAGTTTTGGACTCTAAATAAAAATTTAAGAGTTAAATATATCTTTGGTCCTCCAAAAGTTGATCTGTTTTGGTTTTAGTCCTCATAAATTTTTTTCCTTAAATAAAGTCTCTTAAATATTAAAAATACCTTAATTAGATTCTGTACTAAATTTTATTTAACTTTTCTGTTAAATGATGGTCACATCAACATCATAGTCACAATTAATTTGCTGATGTAGTCGTCATGTCAATTGTTATATCTAGGTCAAATTAGTAACATATTTTTTAATAAAATTATTACATGATTAATCTAAATCACATATTTTTTTAACCCTAAAGCAAAAGTAATTACTTGATTTTTATTAAAAATTATTACTGAGCACTTCAGGTAATAAAATACTTTACTTGGAAACTGATATAATCGTCATTTAATAAAAAAGTTTAACAGAATTTAACACAAGATCTAATTAGGGTATTTTTAATATTTGAGAGACTTTATTCAATTTTTTTTTCTACGGACTAAAACTAAAACAGATTAATTTTTAGAAAACTAAAAACATATTTAACCCAAAATTTTATTTTGGTTAAATCTTCAATCGAGAAAGAAGTTTTTCACGAATCATGAGTATGCATCTCCTGCCCCTTCCTATTAGTCAGTAGTGCATATGAAAACTCCATCTTACTGTGCCCATTCGTGTTCAAGATAAAAATGCACATTTTGAGATATTGTTCGACATTAATTGTAGCTAGCTGCAAGCCAGGATGAGAAGAAGAGGCTAAAAGGATGTAGACAAAGCAAAGAAGAAGAAGCAAAGAGGACGTGATCAGAATTAAAAAAGGAGCAACTCACAGAAGTTTTGCAATTTTTTTTAAAAGAAAATTCTACGGGAATCCAAACACTTGGTTAGTAGGCAAGGTAACCAGCTGTAATCATATGATAAAAACTAGAATAAACCCTCAGTTTACAAAATTTAATTATCAAATTAGTCTCATAAATATTTTTTTGTCACACTTTAATCTTCAAAATATTTTATCACTTAATTAGTCACCAAAAGTTTAAAGACAATCTTTTTGATGACTAAAGTAGAGACCAGATCAATTCCTCAAAAATAAAAAAATGGAGAACTAAAGTAGCTACAGAAAAATTTCTCGAAACACTAATTTGATGGCAAAATTCAATTTTTAAGAAATTAATTTAAAGGCAATCTTTTTGAGAGTTAAAGCAACAACAAAAAAGAATCTTCAAAAAATTAATTCAGTGACTAAATTTTTTAGAAAACATCTTGGTGAAATGTAATTTTAAAGGACTTATTTGAAATATATATAAATGTGAGATGACATATGTAACTGTGTGTAAAAATAAAATTTTCAACTTCCGTTAGTTATACTTGATTCCAAACATTTTATTGAGAAACGAAACAAGCATCCAATAAACATTTGAGTAAATCTCCAATTGGGTCTTGCTGAATTTGTATGGCACTTTCACTATAGTTTCTGAATAGGAGGGGAAAAAATAAAAAAAGTCCACCTAGAAACTACTATAAAAGATAGAATGCAGTTTCAGGAACTTTTTTTTAATTTTCATTCATTCGGGACTAAAATGAAAGCTTATACAAGTTCAGGAATCCGAATGGTGATTTACTCATAAAAATTTCATTCACTTGCAGCCTACACTCAATTGTTCATTGAACAATTGAGATCAGAGGACTTAGTTAATGCAACATGTAGAGAAGAAGTAGCGTGCTACCTTAATGCCCAGCACAAAGGGGACTGCTGTAATGGAAGCGGAACTGTGGAGCGCCAAAATGGTCTTGTGAATGGCTATCTTGGCCAGTGGCTGCTCTCCAAAGTTGATGTGATTATGAGCAAAAGCGATGCTCAAGTTGGTGAAGCACACAATCACCAAAATCATATTGAAGCGCTTTTTTCCAATAATCTCTTCCATTTTAATCTTTGTAGATGGAAAATGATGAGGGAGAAATTAAAAACAAGTTATCTCAGTCAGTGTGCAGTTTGGATGCTAAGAAGCATTGGAATTCTAGTTTTTCGCCCCCTTTAAGACTAAGACATTTAGTAAACTTAGTAGTATTATTCCCTGGGTCTACTTCACTCGCCGAGAGAGATGGAGTCCTGGTTTCAATATTTATAGGTGTAAGGCATGTTGGGACAGAAGAATCAACATGCTTATTCTGTGAGCAGATCCTGATTCGAATAATTTAATCAAATGTGCAAGTTGGACCAATTAAATTGAACAAAAGGACAAAAAAAGATAAAATAATCACCTGCACGCACTTGGGAGGAAGATAGATAGGGAAAAATAAAAAAAGATTTGGTGAGTAATAAAATAGGGAAGAAAAAGAAAAATAAAGAAAGATGTAAAGGATACAGAAATTAAACGTCGTAAAAAAATCATAATGAAAAGAAAGAATTTTATTTATGTCTACTTTAATATTATTCCAAAACAGATATTTATCTGTTGTAAGTAAGAATTGATTTCAAATTTAATATAGGTAAATATAATTTTTTATAGAATATAATTAAATAAAGAGTAAATACTGTATACCAACATTACAATTAGGGAAGTTTACGAGTTGGATTGGGTAGAGTTTAAGCTAAAATCAAATTTGAACTAATCATATTTAATTTGGTTGAGTTGATTTGGGTTTTAAAAATTTTTCCAATCAATCCGAACTAAATCAATCTAATTAAGATTGGATTGGTTTGGTTTGGGTCATCAGGTTATAATAGATATTTAATTTTATGTTAGTGCAAGGTAACTTTATTTATTTATTACTTTCATTAAAATAGATAAAATGAATAAACTGATAAAAAAAATTAATTCAAATAATTAAATTAAAATTAAACTGAATGAAATTAAAATTAAGAACGCTTCTTTCACCGATTTCATTTAGGTCGAATAAGATTTTATATAAATATAATAAAAATTACAAGTATTTCAATACCAGGTCATTTGGATACTAGACGGAGTTAAATTCAAAAATTAATATATATACATATAATATATATATATAGTGTTTCGGCCTTTTTTTTTTTTTTTTTCCTTTTTCTTCTCATTAATAAAAAAAGTTACGCCAAATACATTTTGAGAAAAATTCTAAGAGTGTGTTTGACAAATATTTTAAGTTAGTTTCTAACTTTTTTGACTAGTTGTAGTGTCTTATGAGACTGCTAGCGTTTTAGCTTCTTCTTATATTTTATTCATTTTTTATATTTAAAATATTTATTAAATTTAATTTTTACCCTTTTCACATAAGGTAGGTTTTATTACTCTTTTTTTTTATTTTTTTTATTTTTTACTTTCACTCATCTCCAAGCCCGATGCTAGACCCACTGGTTGGTTGTCACATTTCTTTTCTCTCATCCTTTTCTTTGGTTGCTCTAGGTAATGCTATATTTTTATTCTACCTCATTTGATTTCTTATTCTCTCTCACACATTCCGAACACAATGCTCTTGAGATTAACACAACATTGTGTTGAACCAATTTTTTGCTTTGTCTCTCACATTTCTTTTTATCCAACATAAGTTTGATGCTTTTCATTGTGTGCCTAACATAGTTTGATAAGTCTTTTTCTAGAAACTTTATTCCATACAATTTATTCGACTGCCCTTATTTAGTAATGATAAGATAGTGATGTACAGTACTTATAAATTAGGATCACACAATTTTTCTAACCCAAAACATAAAAATAAATAAATAAATAACAACATCACATACAATGAAGAAAAAGTAATTTAATTTATTAAACTAATTAAAGCCTCTGTATAATTGGAGCATATAAAAAATATTTATCCATAAGAATACACATTCACCAAAATTAAATAATTGAAACTAAAATGTAATTAAAATAATTGATCTTTAAATAAAAAATTATCAAAGTTCAAAATTAATTAAAAAACAGATTATAATTACCAAAAATATATTTTATGTATAAAATAAAATTAAAAACTATATAAAAATATCATATAAAATGTTTATTTATATTTATTAGTTACTTTAACAGATAATTTTACGAAATACTTATAATTCAATAAGTTAACTGAACAACTTTCAACTAACAACTTTAGGGTATTAGCTAACTTTTCACCATTCAACTAGCTTATCAACTACTTTTGCCAAACATAGCCAAAAGTTGGTTGGTAGTTTTACCTTAAAAGCTCCTTTAAAACTAAAATCTTTGTTTCATTGTCCCAAACCGATTAATTTAGAATGAGAAGGAGAATGAGGCTAAGATATGGAACTTATTTTTAAAATGTATGTTAGCTCTTTTCTTAAAGTTAATTTTCCCTTTTTTTCTTTTATAAAAACTAGTCTTTCTACATGTGCGATGCACGTGTCTTTTTATGTTAGTGTAGATTATAATAGTTGGTTAAATTAGAATTTATGGGTGCATTTGATAAACTAAGGTATACAACACAAGGAGAACAACACAAGATAAATGCTTAAGTTACAGGATAACTTTTTATCCTATGTATTGTTTGGTGAACAATCAGCAGCATAAACAAAATAATGTAAAATTTATTGCATTACCCTTCTTGATATTAATTATTTTAATACAATACATATTAATATTTTAATATGACGATGATGGCGGTGGTCGCGATGATAATGGGTGACAGTGACGATGGTGTGTGGTGGTGGGGGTGGCGACGACGACAATAGTCATGATGTTGGTGGCAACAACAATATTGGTGGCAGTGACGATAGTGACAGTAGTGGTGGTGGTCGATGGTGGTAGTGGCGATGGCAACAGTAATTATGGCATTTGGTGGTCAAGGGTGGTGGCATTAACGGTGACATGGTGGTGGTGGCAATAGCGATGATGGCAGTGGTGGAGAGAAACAAGAAAAAGAAAATATAGTTATTAAATGAGAAATAAGTTTGGGTATTTTTGTCTTTTGAGTATTTTGTACTTGGGACAAAATGTTGTCCCATAATTTATTGAGTAACAAAAAATTGAGTTTTGTTCTTGTCTATCTTCTCTTGATTTGTATTTTCCCATGATCTTTTCTTTAATCAAACATGGAACAATTATATTTATGTTGTCCAGTACCATAAACAAACCCTATATCTGATAGGCATAACAAAAAGTATAAAACATCTTATAAAAAGAATGTGTAGTGAATAAAGAAGCTGTAAAAGAATCTTACAACAAGTTTTAATGAAAGATATACACATGAAATGATGTAGACAATATTGTACTAAATTTTTTTGTAGAAATTAGTGAAGTATATTAATAACTATAAAACTAAAATACAAAATATATTGTTTCAAGTTCCTGCGAAAAAATAGAAACGAAAATAGTGAGTATAAGAAATATGTAAAAATTGTTAATATTTATTAGACATAAAACTAAAGAGCAAAAAGCATAATTTATCAAACATGTTACGAAAGTAATTAGATGAAAACACAAGAAAGAGGTTGAATTGTGTTTTCTAAACATTTTGAAAACTTTTCGAAAATGTTGATAAAAACAAGTACTGGACATAGATGTAAAATGGTTTAAGGATAGTCTTTCAAATAAATGTTATAAAAACAGATTTTTTTTTCTTAAATAGATGTTAAGAAAAAGAAATTTCAATCCCCAGTTGGTAGATATATAAACTTAAAAGTACGAAGAGTAAGGATAAGAGAATTACATAGAGCAATTTTATCCAGGTTCACTCTTAACACAAGAGCTACATCCAGTTCCTTCACTCTTGAAGGATTTTTCACTATAACTCCACTAAGTTACAAAAACTTCGTTTTCCTCCTCAAGCTATAACTTTAGTAACCTAGTCCAGTCAGGTTACAACCCACCAAGTATTCTTTTTCAGCAAAGCCTCTCTAGGTTTTTTCACCCAGAAAAGAAAAGGAAAAACTTACAATAACTCACACAGGTGAGGATTTGAAAATGATACACACAAAGATTAACTCCTTACAAGCGAATATGAAAGTGTAAGCTCACTCAGAATATCTTTTAAGAAAATAGTAGAATGAACATTAAAGACCAAAAGAGTGCTTGAGAATAATTGAAGTTTTTGGCTTGATTCACTCTACTTTCTTCCTAAAGTCTTTTGACTTATATAGCTTCTTAGTGTTTTGGGACCTTCTTCCCATAATCTTTTAGCAACAGTAAGAAATATTTTCATTCTAACTTTGCATTAAATGCTAATCCCATTAAGTCACGCTTTGTAGAAGATCGGTTATCAGCCATTACTTAAGGATGTTTGACAGAGCTTGACACATGTGAAAGTTCCTTTTACGTTTGCCTTCTTCATACAACCAAAAGTTATCTAGTGTAACACCCATTTAATTTTAAATATAATTCATATTAATTTAGTTATTAAGTTTAAGTAAATAAAAATGTGTGTAAAATTTTTCCAGTTTAAAAAAAAATTCCAAACTTAACAGAATTTGGAAATGGTAATAAAATATGAAAGATATATACATATATTTCATAAAACTGTACATCATGGTTTGAGTAATACATAACAGTCAGAAAACAAAAATACATCGAAATACATATACTACCTAGCCCACTATATACATCAAAAGAGATTCTATACAGAGCAGTATTTATCTACCCTATCCCTTATACAAAAAGAAAATACTATAGGTCTTCAGGTTCTCCCCCGTTGAGATGTTCTTTATCTTGTACTCAGCATCACAGAGCATTAATGTCGTCTTCAATAATCACGACCAATCATACACAAAAGAAAATAATGGAGTGAGGCGTTTTGTTCTAAAATCACTTTTACATGTGCGGTAGGAAATCTACCATAAAACAAAGATAAAACACAACTGATAACACAAGAGATCCTAAGGTTCATTCTAAGTTGTATTCGACTACCCTTGACTAGGTATGGATCCATACTTCCCATTAGTGGGTAATAGTTCTCAACAAAACCTGGGAAGTGACTGGGAGTACATATACCTCTCTCAACACCATCACATGGTACAGTCCTCGTCATCATTGAGGAACAAAATAACAATTTAGGATATCCATTTATAAAGATATACTCTCAAACCAATCCTGGAATGCTGAGCAGTTTTTGGGGTTATCGAGTTTGGTCAGGCGAATATCCCGGCTCAAGGGCGCTACCCTGGCCATTGGGACTTTCACCACTCGATGCCTACCCCCAAGACCTCCGCAAGTGGGTCCTTGCCTTTCATTCCTCAGCGTACCAAACTATGGCCTCCCTAGCAGGGTGCCATGCCACTGCATGTCACTTGCTTTACATTACTCACTAATTTATCACTTCCTAATTTCTCAAACAGAGGTTTCCCTGGTCTCATTTAATTTGAGCACCAGTATAATCAACATTTCTGCCTTATTTTGCAGAAATTGCGTTATACCAAAATTTTAACAGAATAAAGATATAACAATTATAGTATAATTACTAAAATTTTGGCAAAATAACAACTAAATAAATGCATTTTGATTTTCTAAATTTGAGCAAAGTAACAGCTTAGTAAATGTATTTTTATTTTCTAAAATTGAACAGAGTAATAGCTTAGCAAGTAAAATTTAATAATTTAAATTTGAGCAAAGTAACAACTTAGTAAAAATTAAAGTTTAACTTTAAACAATAATAACAATACTAAAATTTAAGTCTAAACGGGTTTAGGGGAAAACCCTTCCTATCAACATGTAAAGTGACAGTAATTTAGAACCAACCCCACTCCCCCCATTACCTCTAAGATAGTTGATGAAGAGGATGGAATTGTTGGTGCAAAGCTTCTAGGAAGAGAAATTCTAC
The DNA here is from genome assembly GCA_004329165.1 of Spatholobus suberectus. Classification (NCBI taxonomy): domain Eukaryota; kingdom Viridiplantae; phylum Streptophyta; class Magnoliopsida; order Fabales; family Fabaceae; genus Spatholobus; species Spatholobus suberectus. The sequence goes on from CM014729.1 coordinate 66,118,002, forward strand.
TAGTTGAAAACTAGCAAAATTTTAACATAAAAACTAGATAAAAAAATATTTTAGAGAGAGAAAACTTTAGAAAGAAAAGCTCTCTAGCTTGGGAGAGGAAAGGATGAGTGAAAATCTGAAAACTTTGAGGCCTATTTATAGAAGAAGGAGGGGGGTTAGGTGTCCAAAGATTTACATCATCCATTATGTCATAAATCCAATTTTTATTTATTTTTAATCCAATTTAGGGACACATATCTCAAATAGGTGGTGAATCACCTATTTTAGGGTTGGGGACGTGCTCCACCAGCTTTCCCAAGCCTCCATGTGTCAAATTTTATCTGTAGGTGAATTAACCGGTACCGACAAAAACGACTAAACTTGAAAAATTAGCTTTTAATATCAAAATAATGTATTTTAATTCAAAAATGGACAAATACATTAATTTCCATCAAAAATAAATTTCTAATAATAAATTTTAATTTTTATTAATTTATTTTAAATTATATGTATTTATTTTGTATTTTTAAGCTAGAAAATTAATAGAAAATCCATTTTAATTCAATAAATACCAAAATTTTATCAAAATTCTAAAATTAAATATTTTACCCATAATTAAACTAAAATTACCATTTTCACCCTTTTTGAATGTCAAACTAGTACTGACTGGCTTATTAGACACATAGGGGCATTTTGGTCATTTTACACAGAAATTCCAGAAAATTTCCAAAAATTCCCAAAATTATATTTTAATATATATGACATAGTTCCAAGTTCAAATTGACATTTTAATATCAATTGAATCTTTTCCTCATGTCAGTTCTTAATGTTGAGAAATAGGGACAAAATTGTCATTTTCTAATTTCTCCGGGCTCTGGCTCGGAAAAATTATTAAAAATCACGATTAAATAGATCTTGAAATTTTGAGCAAAATGGTGGGATTCGGAATTTCAAAATTCCTTTCCGATTTTTCAGAATTGTATTGCCAAATATATATAAAAAACAGTAGAAGAATTGAAATAGGATTATTATATTTTTCACTAATTTTCTCTCAAAATGAAGTTTTTATAATGAGAGATACTTAATATAAAATTTTCAAAATATTTTGAGGTCAAAAAGTCTCCAGTTGGTTCCCACAGTCAACTAGAGGTATTTTTGTCATTTTACAAAAATTATCTCAATAAATTCTAGAAAAATTTCTAAAATTATTATTAATTGTTATAAATACATTGATGACTTAAAAACAATTTTTAAACATACAGAATAATTTAATATACAAAAGTAGGGGTGTTACATCTAGCGTATCCTTGTAAATAGGTTGACTTGCTTTTTGATGTTCTTGATACATACTATGAATCAGACTTTTGTTCGTATGAATGGAATGCCTTGCTATATAAAAAAGATTTAAATAACTTTGATATTTTCAAAAGCACTTGAACTCAAAAACATAAGCATAGAGTCCAATAAAACTTTTGAAACATAAAGTCCATGTTGGGAGAACAATTCAACTTTCCAATTTCAAATTTTTATGATGTTGTTTAGATTTAAAAACATTATCTAATCTTTAAAATGTTGATTAGATTTAAAGATATTATCTTTATTTTAGGTATTTGTTTTCTCTTTTAAAATTAGGATGCAAGGTCTATAAATAGAGGTTCTTGAGATGAAAAGAACTACATAACCAAAAGAAGAGTCACCACCTTAAGTGAAAAAGGGGGGCACCATGTGAAGGGAGGGTTTTTCAAGTTTGTCTAAAAAATTTATAATGGGGTGAATATTTGAGATAATAAATATTTATTAAGATGTTCTCGTAGACATAGGCACGAGATGTCAAACCACGTTAAAGTTGTATTATTCTACTATTTCTATTTATGATGTTTGTTGTTTCTGTGCGTGTTCCTTTAATCCTCATTGTTATGTGTGAAGGGGTTTGTTTCCCTAATAGTGGTATCAGAGCTTATGGTTGTGTGCCCTAGTGATGTAACACCCCTATTTTTACATATCAAATTATTTTCCTGATTATTCTATATCTATTTTTGAAGAACCAGATGGGAATCTCAAAAATTTGATCCCTATGGTTACGCTCATATCAATGATTAATACTTAGTTTATATTTTTAATAATTTTTGGGAAACGAAGTTCGAAAAAAAGGAAAAATGACTATTTTGCCCTAGAAGGACTAGATAATTGAGAAAATAGATAAAAATAATTAGAAGTGTCTAAAATTTATTTTTTAAGTTATTTATGTGCTTAGAATAATTAATAATAATTTTAGAAATTTTTCAGGAATTTATTAAGACCATTTTTGTAAAATGACCAAAATACCCTTGGTTAACTGCGAGAGCAGACCAGAGACTTTTTGACTTCAAAGTATTTTGAAAATTTCATACTAGGTATATTTTAATTATAAAAATTTTATTTTGAAATAAAAATAGTGAAAAATGTAACACTCTTATTATAGTTTTTCAACTAATTTCTAATATTTGACTATTTAATTTTGAAAAATCAGGCAGGAATTTCAAAATTATGATTCCACCATTATGCTCAAAATTTTAAGAGCTATCTAATCGTGATTTTTAATAATTTTTCCAAGTCGGAGCCGGAGAAATTAGAAAATGACAATTTTGTCCCTATTTCTCAATATTAAGGGCTGATATGAGAAAAAGATTCAATTGACATTAAAATGTCAATTTGAGCTTGTAATCATGTCATATATATTAAAATATAATTTTGGAATTTCTAGAAATTTTCGGGAATTCCTGTGTAAAATGACCAAAATGCCCTAGGTGTTGATAGGCCAGCCAGTATTGGTTTGATATCCAAAAATGGTGAAAATGGTAATTTAACGTTATTTATAGGTGAAATATTTAATTTTATAATTTCCATAAAAATTTTGGTATTTATTGAATTAAAATGGATTTATAATGAATTTTTTAGCTTAAAATTACAAAATAAATAGATCAAATTTGAAATAAATTGATAAAAATTAAAATTAAGCATTAGAAATTTATTTTTGATGAAAAATAATGTATTTGTCCAGTTTTACATTTAATTGCATTTTTTTGATATTAAAAGTCAATTTTTTCAAGTTTAGGGTATTTTATCGGTACCGGTTAATTTACCTGTAGATAAAATTGACATCTAGAAGCTGGACGACTAAGGGAGCACATCCCCAACCTAGTAATATCTGATTCATCACTCTAATTTTGATATGTGTCCCTAAATAAATTAAAAATAAATCAAAAATGAATTTATGACATAATAGCTTATGTCATCAAAGTGGACACCTCACCCCCTTCCTTTCTCTATAAATAGGCATCCAAAATTCTGATTTTTCACCATTCTTCTCCTCCATAAGCTAGAGAGCCTCTCTCTAATCCTAGAAATATTTCTTATTTAGTTTTTACGTTAAAATTTGACTAGTTTTCAACTAATAGAATTTCTCCTCCTAGGAGCTTTACATCGACAATTCCATCCTTTTCATCAACCACCTTAGAGGTAATGGGAGGAGTGAGGTTGGTTCTAAATTATTGTCACTTTGCATGTTGGTAGGAAGGGTTTTGCCCTAAACCCGTTTAGGCTTAAGTTTTATTATTATTATTATTGTTATATTGTTTGATGTTAAACTTGAATTTTTGCTAAGTTGTTACTCTGCCCAAATTTATATTATTAAATTATAATTGCTAAGTTGTTACTCTGCTCAATTTTAGAAAATTAAAATGCGCTTGCTAAGCTGTTACTCTGCCCAATTTTAGAAAATTTAAATGTAACTATTTAGTTGTTATTCTGCCAAAATTTTAGCAATTAAACTATAATTACTATGTCGTTATTCTGTTAAAATTTTAGGTTTTATGCAATTTCTGCAATAAAAGGCAGAAATATTGATTGTACTGGTGCTCAAATTAAATAAGACCAGGAAAACCTCTGTTTGAGAAATTAGGAAGTGATAAATTAGTGAGTAATATAAAGCAAGTGACATATAGTGGCATGACACCTTGCTAGAAAAGTTACGATTTAGTACACTGCGGGATGAAAGGCAGGACCCATGGTTAGGTCTAGAAGATATGGTATCGAGTGGTGAGTGTCCTAATGGCCAAGGTCTTGAGCCAAGACAATCACTTAACCAACTTGATAACCCTGACAACTACTCAGCATCACCAGGATTGGTGAGAGTATACCTCTATAAATGGATATCCTAAATTGTTATTTTGTTCCTCAATGATGATGAGGATTGTATCACGAGATGATGTTGAGAGAGGTATATGTACTCCCAGTCACTTCTTAGGTTCTATTAAGAACTATTACCCACTAATGGAAAGTATGAATTCATATCGAGTCAAGAATTGTATAACATAGAATAAACTTTAGGTTCCCCTTTTATTGTCAACTGTGTTTTATCTGTATTGTGTGGTAGAATTCTTACCATACATGTAAAAGTGTTATTAGAACAAATCACCTCACTCCATTACTTTTTCTTTTATGCATGATTGATCGCGGTTAATGAAGAACCGACTGTTGATGAGAACCTAGAGGCTAGTATGATAGTTTATTATTTTATGGGATAGGATAGACGGACACTGCTCTGACTAGGATCTTTTTAATGTACTGGAATAAGTAGTAACTATTTTTGTGTATATTTTAATCTCCCTGTATTTCAATAATTTTTCTGATTATGAAATCATGATGTACAGTTCTACGATGAATACATATAGATTTTATTATTTTTATTATTATTGTGAACACCCAATTTTGTCCGGGTAAATGAAAATAAAATTTAAAAGAAAGAAAAACTCTTTTTTTTATGATGAATACCATGGAAAGACAATGTCGTATCTTGAGTTATACTTGTTCATTTGAGGTGTTCTTTGCACCATTGAAAAGCTTGTAGAAAGATCTACAACTCATATCTTTACCTCAAAAATCAAAATCAACTTTTATCTTGATGAAAATCAACCCTGAAGTGGGCCATTTAATCATGAAAAAACTCAAGTCCCACATTTCCTTCCTTTCACCTTCCCTTCACTTAGAAGTCCCACATTAGACAATCTACACCCATACATCTTCTTCTTTCCCTATATAAAGAGGTGTCTATCAAGCAATGGGAAAAGGCCAAAAATTCATTAATCATAGGCTTAATGCAAAGCATGGAACTTATCAAAGTTTAATTATTTTTTTTATCTTTTTTCTCTCTTGGAGCTTCTACTATAAGCTTGTGGTGGATTGTTTTGTGCTCACCACAAATTGTCCTCTAGAGATAAATTTTTCTATCTTATCTTATATATATATTGTAGTGTGTGTGTTTATTATCTTTTTTTATCATTGTTATTGTTGTTAAATCTTATTATTTGTATGTCCTTTTCAAATTAGAAATATTTTATTTTAATTAATTTTTTTTAGAGAAAGGATTAATTAGATGTGACATCTTTTTAATCCTAAGGTTTTGAGACACAAGTTGTGACAACTTGATGTCTTTAAACTCCTCTCTAAAATTAAAAATGTTAAATCAAAATTAAATTGCTACAAAAATAAAAAACGTTATTGTTATGATTACTTTTTCTCTATGTTTTTATTTTTATTTTAATTAGGAATATTCTATTTTTAAAAAATATCTTAAATAGAGAAAATGATTAATTGGATGTGACATCTTCTTAATCCCGATATGTTAAGGCACAAGTTGCAATAACTTGGTGTCTTAAGATTCCTCTATAAAGTGAAACAAAATAAAATAAAAAAATAAAAATGTTAAGCTAAAATTAACTTGCTTCAAAGGATTGACTTGCGTGTACACATTTGTTGATTCTATTTTTAGGACGTATGAGCCGTGACGGTTCAAAAATCTTAAAATTTAATAAACAAAATAAAAAAAATGACAACACACAAATATTTTCTACAAAAGAATTGCGTGAGTTTGATTCTCCATTGCACCGGGAGATACGTAGGAGCAAGGGCCTACTCCTGTTGATCTCAAAAATAATAAAATTTAAGATACAATAAAAATCTTTTTTATAATAAATAAAATTCTTTTTAAATTATTTTTAGGATGAGATAAATATTTTAAAAGTCATTTATAATTTGCTTAATTAATTAGAAGTAACCGTCTTTATGACGAACGTCGTAGGATGCTAATACCTTCCCTACACGTAATTGACTCCCGAACCAAAATTTGATTTCGTAGACCATTTTCTTTTTAGGTTTTTCCAATGTTTTTCCTTAATAAATATTGGTGCGACTCCCTGTTTTTAAAACTCTTTTTCATTGTCTGGCCGCAACCCTAGTTGCGACAATTATCATTTTCAAAGTCTGATAAATTTACAAATTTTCTATTATTAAAAGCGAAAAAAAAAATTTACTTGTATTTTTAAATAAGTATGGGTTATGTTCAATGTGAATGAGTGTCACAGGTGACCTATCAGATGATTATTGTAGCAAGATGAAGCTGATGGTAGATTTATGTAGGATCCTTATGTCGAAAGTCTTCTTGACGATATGAAAGTCAAGAGCTAATAATGATATAAGTACAAGAAGTGTCATCATCCAATACTTGAGGAGCGAAATACACCAAAGTTTATGGAGCGGAAGCGTGATTGAAGATGATTGTGATGATCATCCATGACGGCAAGACTTGAAGAAGAACTTTTGAAATTTTAATTGAGCAAGGAATTATTGGAAGAACAATTCAAATTTTCAATTTCAAATTCTTAGGACGTTGTTTAGGTTTAAAGATATTATCTAATCTTTAGGATGTTGTTTAGATTTAAAGATATTATCTTTATTTTAGGGATTTATTTTTTCTTTTAAAATTAAGATGTAAGGTCTATAAATAAAAGTTCTTGATATGAGAAGAATCACACAACTTGAAAAGGAGGGTCACTACCCTAAGTGAGAAAGGGGGGTCATGTGAATGGAGAGTTTTTTAAGTTTGTCCAAAAAAATTTTAATGGGGTGAATATTTGCGATTAAAAGAATATTTATTAAAATGTTCTCATAGACGTAGGCAAGAGGTGTCAAACTATGTTAAAGTTGTGTTCTTCTGTTATTTCTATTTATGATGTTTGTTGTCATTGTGTGTATCCTATTCTTTGATCGTTATTATTGTGTGTGAAGGGATTTGTTTCCCCAACAATCCAACGATTTAAAAAAAAATAAAAAACATTAGATGTGTGAAAAGCACATAGGTAAAACATGTTGGACTCAAATACTTTGGATGCTTGTAAAATTTATCTCAAAAACATTTTAAGTTCACAAAAGCATATACATTCATATAAAAGCTTATCGTACATAAAGACAAGAATCGTTTGATTGAACACACTCATTAAAAGAAAATAGATAGTTCTTATATTTTAATAATTTTGTTAATATCAAAACTTGAGGGATTAGAGGCTTCATACATTTTTGGTTCCAACATGTTATAAAATAAAAAATAAACCATAAATAGATTAAGAAATATTACATTACAACAACATATTTAAAATATAAGTATAAATATTTTTATTAGTATTGTAATATTTAAAATATTGCAATAGCTATGGTCACACATTTTTTATGAAAGATTATATACAACTTTTTAAAGACTTCTCAATAACTAAAATTCATTAACATTAAACAATTTAAAGTTGGAAATGAAATGCATTAATTATAATGATGAAGGCCTTTCAATAACCATTAAATAATAAAATGTAAATTATAAAAAAAATCTCTTATTTAAAAAACAAATTAAATAATTAAATATTAGAAATAAATATATTAATTACGATATTGAAAACTTTTCAATAATCTACTCAATAATAAAATATGATTTACAAAAATGTCTCTCTATTGCACAGATCCAAAAAACAACCAGATGCTTTATTACTTTCATATATATGAAAATAGGATGATACTCTATAGAACCCTCCACCCGCCGCCCCTCAACAACCCATAAAAATGATAGGTGAGTAATTCCCTAATGACAACCCTTAAATCATGAAATTCTTTGACTGAATTCAGTCAATTTTTTTATGATTGTAATGCGTTACTGAAAATTAACACAGACACACTGAAAGAGCACGTGATACTTTGTATACTTTCATTTCAAATTAATATTTACAAAAGAAGAAAACAAGGTATAGTAAATTAACAATCAAGTTACAAAATCAGTTTTTATGTATACGAGTTAGACTATTTCTTGGACTTTCATTAATATTATTTTGGCTTGTGAAAAAAAAAACCTATAATATTTCTTTTTAGTTGTCATGGTTGTTGATATGTCGTTTTTGGTTTAAACTAATATTAAAGTAACTAAAGCAATAAGTTTTTATTAAAGACAAAGAAAATTAATTTTTATAAAAAAAACTAATTAAAGTAATTTTTAAAAATAAGCTAGATATTGTAGTTTCTCTCCCTTTCTCATCCTAAATTAATTAATTAATGTGGGACGTGAAATAAATATTTTAGTTTAAAAGAAGTTTTTAAGTTAAAATTGCCAGAACAACTTTTTTTTTGACGTTTTATGTTGGACTTTAACTTTAAGGTAACTTTTAAAGAAAAAAAAAAGGCAAATATATATTTTTCTTGATTTTCTAAAGTTATGGATGACCATATTAATTTTTAAAAATTATCATTAAATTAGTCTTTAATTAAAATAATAGTATATCAACATATGAACTATTTAAAATAGTTTATTACTAAAGTTTTTTAAATAAAAAATAATTTCTATTTTTATTATATGTCACTACTTTAGTTTTGTCTAACGACAAAATAATTTTATGTTGTTTCATAATTTTTGAAAATTATGTATGCATATGTTCGAAGAGTATAATTACATATAAACACGGAGTGATTATGATATGTCGTTTGAAATTTATTCCGTATTCATTTTATAAATTAAAGTTTTTACAATTTATAAAATCTTAAAGTATTTTAAACTTCACAGCAAGAACAATACTTATTACTCAGTACATATTTATATTAACTATTTACAAACTAAATGTTTTAATTAAAATCATTCTAAGGATAAGCTAAGTTAATCCAATCTCTTGGATTCTTTGGCAACTCCTTGACGTGTTTCAAAGAGTGATAAGAAATGCACTAAAATAAAATAAAAGAAAAGAAAAAAGAAAAAGAAAAACCCGGAGGAAGAGAGGATTGGAGGAAAGCATCTGCATTTCAAACAAAAGAAAAGACACAGCTTTCATATAAAACAGGTGAGATATGTTATTTAAATCATGGTCTGGACTAATATTAAAAAACCGTAATACGCTTTGCTCGTGGTAATTTTAAATAGGGAGGATTTGATTTTGTCCCTATGTTTCCTTTGTTTTCCACTAGTTGATACTTGTTTAATCTTGTTGGCTCCATCTAATTTCTCTTTAGGCTTTAGCATTTGGCCATACCAATCTCATGAGGAAAATTTCATTTGTCGATGATCACAGTTCCGTAATTTAAAATATAACCGTGCCCGTCACCGTGTCACGCATATGGTATTATCATATTATTCTTACGTAGAAGTACAATGAAAAATAAACACTAATAATTGGGGGAAGAGAAAAAAAAAAAGGAATTGTTTAAAGAAAGTTTGGTTACTCGTGACGGCACAAGGAAATTAAAATAATTGACTATTTATTAAAAAAAATGAAAGTTTACATAGTTGAATATAAAATATTATGATTACAAGTACTTATCATCATGTGAAGTAGTGTAAAGAATTTATGGTTTTGATATTCATCAAAAGTGACCTCTATCAAAAGTATAAAGCATAAGAAATAACCATATGCATATTAGGATAGTAAAATTCACCTCTTCATAAAAGAAGAGTATTCAAATGGAAGTGAATGTGAGAGAGAGTGAAAGCTCGAGAAAATAAAGTTTTGTACGTTTATATATAAAAAGGGATTTCACACGGAATTTGTTTACATAACTTAAAAAAGACAATGGAAACCACAAAAGCATGTTATAGTATTGGGAATCTTACCTTTGTTCTAGTTGGTACATGTCAATTATACTGCATTAGGATATTGTTGACAATACAAAGGAATTGTATTGACTATGAAAGTATCAAAATAGTGAATACAAAAATACACAACATTTTTCAAGATGTGTATTATGCTTTAGATTTGTTAGTATAAGACAGGAAATACATTAATGCAATTAATGAAGTCAACGAGATGTCTTCTAGCAAAATCAATTAAGCAAATTGTTTGTTACATTGTTCGTGATCAAGGGTATTCATCAATCAATCCAAATTGATGCCAACAACAAGAAGCAATCCAAAAAACCAAAAACTAAAAAAATTGTAAACCAAAAAAATAAAAATAAAAAAACCAAAACTCTTGATTGAATTGAATTTCAGTTTTGCTTGTGAGAACCTATTCAATTCAAGCCGAATTGGCCTATTATATACTATTAACACTAAAATGACATTGGTTCCCATATTAATAAGGTATGTTGTTTATATTGCCTTGTCTTTGATACTAATAAATGGCAAGATATATCTTTTATTGATAGCTCAACTTTGATAAACTTTTATTGTCATTTGTCTTTCCACAAATTGTTGGATATATACGTACATTTGTGATCACTATGTACCGCAACAGTACCTGCACTAAAGACTTTTCTTTTTGATTATGTATGTGTTTAACTTTGTTTAAGTAAATTAGAAAATATTGAATTTGCTTCAATATTTTATTTTTTTTGTTAACAAAATTTGAGGAGAACGAATGCACCCGCAACATAATGTGTGAATTTATTTTGAATTTCATCATTTACTTTAATATTTATAGGCTCTTTGAAAAATCAAAAATCAATCAAATTCAAACCAATTTAAATTGAATTGGATTGAATTTGAAAAAAATATAAAATTGAATGGGTCATCAAGTGCCAAAACTGAAGACAATGGATCAAATGGATTTTTTTTATTTTTTTTTACCTCTAAACCAATCCAATTAAGACTTGTGAACACTCCTACTAGTATAACCGGCAAAATAGGCCCAGCTTGATGGGCCAGCCTGTAAAATGGGCTAGGCTAGACTTAAAAAATGGTGGCCCAAAAGGAATTGGGCCAATTTGACCCGGCCCATTTGGCCTGGCGGGCTAGTTGAGCTGTCCCGGAACCTGTATTTAAAAAAAAAACTAAATATATTATATAACTGATTCACTGATTTGTTGAATGATTGAGGTTATTTTGGTTATTGTGACTTAGTAAGAGGCCAAAATCCTGAACCAACTGCATCGAGGAAAGCTACTCTATTGGCAAATTCTTACAATATACCACTGGAAAATAAATCTATGCCTACGGTTTGATGTGTAAAACAATATATAATATATAATTAAAAATAAAAATAAAAAGCCACTTTTTGAATTAAGGAGCCGTAACCATTTGAATCCAAATGGATTAATTAACAGGTCAAATTATAACGTTTATTAAAATTTAATAAAATTACACTCGAAATGTTTTTAACATTGATTTTTTTTTTTTTCAATCTATAACTACATAAGAAAGAAGAAGAATATCAGGTAAAATTTTATTTAATTGAGACAATCGATTTAACTATTAATTATTGATAATTAAAAAATTAAAAAAATAACAACCGTTACATTAAGAAATGCGGCGATAGGATTTATTCGTTTGTTTGCGAAGCAAATCAGCACGAATTTGGGAGAGAACAATCAACATAAAGCAAAAATCATCTTTTGCAAATTCTGTTTGGTATAGGCATACAACATGATTGCTCGGTTTCCAAAATGGAAAAAACACCAAAACTCAAAAGCATAATCATAATTTCGCAGGAGACTTCTAACTATTACATAATAATAGGTAAAAACTTAAAAAAAAAAAGGTGTAAATTAAAAAAAAATACACCAGATTAGATCTTCCACTTCCAGTACCCAAGCGTGTAGAATTCATAAATTAAAAAAAAAAGTTGATTTTAAATATTTTAAATAATTACTTGGTAACAAAAATAATTTAATTTAAAAAAAATTGACGAAAAAATAATAAATACAACAGAAAAATAAAATTAATCGATAAAAAAAGTTAGGCTAAATTGGCTTGGTGACCCGCCAAAGGCCAGGCTGGGCCAAAAAAAAAGCCCGAAAGAGATTGGCCATGGCTGGGCCACGCTCATTTATTTAGTTGGCCCGTGCAGGTCGAATCGGGCCATTTGACACCTCTACCTACTAGTGATCAATACTATGTCAAATCCCAATGTTACATGGAGTTTCATTTGAAAATTGTTATATAATGGAATTTTATATCACAAAAAAATGTTCCAAGTAAAATATTAATGAGTTATTTGTCATTAAAACCATATTTATAGGTTTCTTACTATTGATGATTTTATTTCATTTTTTGTATAGATCTACAAATTATAGACGATTAATTGAAAAATATTTACCTTATAGAATTACAAAAGCTACTCCTTTTAAATGGAAGATCTCTAAAGGATTATGGTTGTTAACCATTCCCAAATTGTTTGAATATGTTAAACTTTCAAAATAAATTAATTGTGGAAGAGTTGAACTATGATAGAACTCAACTAGTTGAATCTCACACAACTTTATTACAATATTTAATAAAGAAACAATTGAATGTCTAATATGAGATCGATGTTGTCTAAATATGGTGGATCTTTTTATACGGCTATGGTGGAATCAAGAAAACATTTTTTGGAAGACATTGTTTGTTACCTTCAGGTCACAAGTGATTATTGTCCTTAATGTTGTTCGAGTGATATTGCTTCATCATTGCTACCTAACAGTGGAACTGCTCATTCTGCTTTTTGTGATACATTAGTTATCAACAAGGAATCAACTTGTAACATTAGCTAAGTATTTGAGCAAAACTACTTTTGCAAAAAAAAAAAAAAAAGTTAATCATAAGAGATGAAGCTCTATAAAAAGACAAGTAACACACAAGAAAGATGGTTGAGTGATGTTTTGAAAAAATACTTTTTGAAAATATAATTTTCAAAAGTTGAAAATCAATTATAACAAGAAGCAAGGTTACATCTAGGGCTAAGACGAATATTTTTGTCCTACTAACGGATCAACAATGGAAAAACAACTTAAAATATACTTGTAAAAATGAATTTGTTATTGACAAATCTAAGTTCCTTCTTATGTGAATTAGCAATAATAAAATGAAAGGAGATAAATAAAAAAAGTGACATGGAAGTTTTATATGGTTTGGCTCACCAACTTAGACTTTGTTCAATCCTTGGCTCATAGCCAAGATTTTACTAACCACACAAGTTACAACGATGTATCCTCACACGTAAGTATTCTTTACACTTGCCTTTCTAGACATTACCTCAAGTATTCTTTTATGTAAGCCACCTTAGGCATCAAACACTCACTAGGAATTAAGATACAAGAAAAAGGCAACCAACGACTATCATTTATTAAGGAATAACTAAAATAAATGTGTTAGTATTGAAGTTGAAAATTATAAAATTTTATAATGAGATTAAAGAATGTTTTTCTAAACTGATTGAAAATAAATAAGTGTAATATCTTCAACAACTAAAGATGTTGTTCTTTAAAGCAAGTTGGACTATTTATAGCCTTGTAAAAATAGTCGTTAGAGAGAGAGTATTCAATCCCAAATAGGAAAGCTTTAAATCTGGACATTGAAGCTCTTTAAATGCAACATTAAATGTTATCTCCCTATAAGGAGATGATTAGATGCATATGTAAACTATCTTAGTGTACTTTCTTGTACTTTGTTTATATAGTAGGTGAAGTTTCCATTCTGATGCTAGGATACGTTGACTTGCTCTAAATAAATAGTTATCTTGTTCGCATCCTCTTTGATGTTAAGAGCATTGTTTGAGACTCATTTTTATCAATGATGGTACTTATCACTTGTCCTTATGTTTTTTGAGTCATTGAATCCCTCCAAAGCTTATTAAGTATGCTTGCTAGTATTAGAATACATATTTACAAGACATAGTAACTTTAAGTAGGACGAAGCAACTATAGGTCAAAGATTATAGAGACACAATCTTAGTGTTGTTAAGATGATACTTCATATGTTTGGTCAATCAATGCTATGGTTTGTCCTTACTATATACTTAGACAAGAAGAATAGCCAATTTGTAGACTTGTTCATTTATAACTTTGTTTGTTATCATTAAAAAAGATTGAACCATCTTAAACTAAACAAGCTTTAATGATGAATGGGTTTTGCTTTGAGACTTTAGACAAAACATTGAGGGATTTGATGAGATGTCAAGCTTATGACAATAATGATAAATCATTTGGAGGCAAGGTTGTTGTCTTTAGAAGGGATTTTAGGCAATTTTTGCTTGTGTTAGAAAAGGATCAAGGCAAAATATTGTTGCAACAATCATTAATTCTTCAAAATTATGGAAAACTTGCAAAGTTTTGAGCTTATTAAAAACATGAGATTAAGTACTACAAAAATAAATGAGATTGCGTATGACATAGAAAAATTGTTGATCGAATACTTAAAATTAAAGGTGGTGACAAAAATTCAAATGAAAACTATGGAGAGTGGGATCGATATACCAAAAGAACTATCGATTTCATGTCGTGATAATCCTATACTTTCATTGGTGGAGTTTGCATAACCAGATATATTGAAAAACATCAACAATACCAGTTTTTTCAAAGAACAAACAATTCTTGCTCCAACTTTAAGTCTATAGAAAAGCTTAATTACTTTATTATTTTTTTAATTCCTTATGATAAAAAATAATATTTGAGTTCTGACAAACCCTACCATTCAGATAAAGATGTTAAGATCAAAGAAAATGGTTTATTCTTGAATTTTTAAATGATATTAAATGTTCTAGTATTCCAAATCATCATTCGAGGCTAAAGGTTGGAGTACCTGTTATACTTCTAAAAACTATTAATTAGGCAAATACTTTATACAATGGAACAGGGTTACAGGTCAATGATTTAAGAAAAAATATAATAATATAACAATAATTATTGGTAAAAACAAGGGGGATCGAATCCTTATTTCAAGATTGGATTCGATACCTTCTGATCCTAAATTCTCATTCAAAGTTCAACAAAGACAATTTCCTTTATTTCTATGTTTTGTAATGACCATAAACAAACATCAAGGAAAATCACTTTCTAAGGTAGGTTTTTATCTTCTATGTTTGGTTTTTACATATGGCCAACTCTTCGTTGTTGTGTCCAGAGTAAAATATAAAAAAAATGAAAATTCTAATTTTGGGTGATGATGGAAGAGTATGCACATAAATGTTGTACACAAAGAGGTATTTGAGAATTAGTAGAAAATCAATCACTTCATGTTCAAATCTTAACTTTGAGGAATTCT
The DNA here is from genome assembly GCA_004329165.1 of Spatholobus suberectus. Lineage (NCBI taxonomy): Eukaryota > Viridiplantae > Streptophyta > Magnoliopsida > Fabales > Fabaceae > Spatholobus > Spatholobus suberectus. Next base: position 66,133,273 of record CM014729.1, read on the forward strand.
ATTTATATTATATTGTTGGTTTACATGTTGGGTTTATATAAATAATGTTTATATAAAGTTTATAACTAATTTTGTACGTGGTTTTGTTAATTAACACACAGGAATCTATGACAGGAAAAAGGTATATGTTTAGTTATTTTTTATCATTGTTCATTTGTTTTTACCTGATTGATGGTTTGATAGCTTCACAAGTTTACTTACTACTGAGTCATTTTACATTACTTACTAAAATTCTTTTATGGGTTTATATAGCTTCATCTAAAATTCCAAAAAGTTTTAACAACTTCACGTGTAAAGGTGCTTGGATGATAACAATATTTGTCACTAAGTTATTGTATTTGCAAGATGTAAACCATAGGAATAACGGAAGAAGGGGGTTGAATTGTGTTGTTAAAAAAATGTCAAACCTTTTTGAAGATGTGTATCATCTGTTAGACAGAAGATAGGTATTTTAAAAGAGTTTTATGAAAACAAATAGAATATGTAAAAAAGAACACAAAAATTTATACTAGTTTGTCTCACCCCAGAGACTATGTCCAATTCTTGATACACCACCAAGTCCCACTATAACTTCAAACAAAGTTATAAGTATTCTTTTATCCAAGCCTCTTCAGGCTCAACCAAGTAGTATTTCACTTGTCTCTCCAAGCAAATACCCAAGTATTCTTTAATACAAAGCCTTTTTAGGCTTTTTCCAATTTCACAGAGAAATGGTTAAAGGGTATAGTATCACACTAAGCCAGCATCTTATCAGACAAATATACAATGAAGTTCAAGAAGTTACAAGTATTTTCTAAGACACTTGAGAGAGAAAGCTAGATAAAGAAGTAAATGAGAATTAGAAAAACAACAAGCATTCTACTTTTTAACATAGGTCTTGTCTTCTATATATAGTACTCCTCAAAAGTATCCGTTGTGACTGCTTTAGAGTTGTCATTTGTCTGATGTTGCAAAAAGAAGAAAATATAAGTTGAAGCATTAAATATTGCATTTAATGCTTTTTACCAATTGGTCACACTGATAGGATAAAAAAGTCTACTTATCTAGCCTTTCTCGTATTAAATCTTATTGCAATAGACATATTTTCACTTTCAGTACTGACAATTGTACTATAGTTCCTTTTTTTTAGCATAAAACTATACCTTTTAGTGAGAGGTACGTAGACATCTTCTTTTTCAAGAAAGTAGGTACACGGACTCCAAAACGAGAAAAGTTCTCGTATAACAAAACTACTGAATAAACAAATAGTTCAACAGATTTTGAAATACATCATCTGTGAGGGTTAGTCAGCATAACATTTTTAATTTTAACATACACGCGTGAACAGACGATTGAGAAAGCATTAGTTTGTTTGTCATAATCAAAACAAAACAAGGGTCATAAATTCGTCTTTTGTCTTAACACAAGAAAATCTTGCCTTATCTAGTGCACACACTAAAAAGTTTCCAATATGTCATCAAATTACTTTAAATGGGAATTTCAATTTGTTCCCTGATTAATGTTAACACAAATATATCTTTAATACAACTTGTGCAATAATCATAAATAAACTCTTACAACCTCTACCCTTGCAATCTTTTCAAAAAAAATTCATTTCATTTTTAAATATAATTTTTTTATTATACATTTTGTAGCAATTATCATCCCATCATGACCCCAGTTGTGTGATAAAATTCGCATATAATCTATGCCTTATACGAATCCTAATGGTAGAAAAAAACCAAAATTAAGTGTGAGAATTTCATCAATTATTTTTGGATATAATTTTATTAATAACAAATTTATTCATATTTTTTCACCCTTATTTTTATCTCAATACCAAATTGGCCTCAGTGTCATATTCTTTTTGGTCATAATCCTTTATTGGTATATATTAATCTAAAATTCTCAACCAAAAATATTTATTAAAAAAAACTGTTAGTTACTCTCATAGTCTCACTACGATTTACTAGGCTAAACATCGAAAGGTAAATATTGAGTACAAAGTCCATGAACTTACCTAGAACAAAGAGACGATCAATATGAAAATATAGGATACGTTATCATACGCAACAAAAAGGGAGGCATAGATTCAATCTTTTATCATTGACTTTTCTTCAATACTTAATGAAAAAGCAACAGAGGTTTCAAGTATAAATTTCATACTCATGGACTTCTATAAAAAATTTCCTTTGCATAATGCATAATATAGACAAAACGAAATCCTAAGGGGTAATCCTAAGGGGTTGATCGAGTGGAACAAGACAAAATATCACATTTGACAGGTCATAAGTAGTGTTTAGCCTAGCTTTTTTGGGGCTTTTCTTCTCCTTTTAAGGAGAAGCTAGGCCAAACACATTTTTATAAAAGTTCTTATAAAAATAAGGAGCTTATTTTTAACAAAGAAAAAATGAAAAAAAAAAGGTGCTTAAGAAAAAGCTCGTATCAGTAGCTTATATAAGGCTTTTCGGTGGCTTATTCGGAGGCACTACATTCGATTTCCTAGGATGCCAATCATGCCATTTTTGTAAAAGTTTAGGCTGTCGTGACTTTCTCGGAATTTTGTTAATATATATAAACCTTGTCATTATATATATATATATATATATATATATATATATATAAATTTTAAATTATCATTAAAATAAATTTTTATTCATCAGCATAAATTTTGAAATTTTAAAATGTATCTTAAGATTTTATTTATTTTTATTATAATTAAAATAATTTTATGTAAAGCAAATTAATTTTACATAATATTTCTTATTTTATAAATATACTTTTTTATTGAACGAGATAATTAGTTTTAAATAAAATTTAAAGCTTTAATTTTTTGTCAAACAACTTTTAATTTAAAATGAACTTTTAAGTTAAAAAAAAAAAAAACTAACAAACAGCTTCTACTTCTTTTTTTAAGTTCTTATTTTTAGCTTTAATTTAAAAGTAGCTTTTAAGTAAAGAAAAAGTTGGGCCAAACATAACCGTAAGTTTGAGCTTCCACTCGTCTTCTTGAGGTAAAGTAAATGTAAGTACCTCTGTGAGCCCTCTTTGAGTTGGAGGCTTTTCTTGCCATGGACTAGAGCACCACCCCTTCCCCTTAAATTTTTTATCATAAAAAAAAACTAGACAAAATGAAAAATAACTACCACATTTTTTTAATTAATGTTACTCGAATAGTCTAATAATTACAGTTTTTGAGGACTGGTTTTAGATTTTCTTAAAGGTGATTATTTTTTGCACTCTTTTTTTCTTTATTGCATCCTTTTGTCTTTTTTATACATTCCAAAAAATAATTTATAAAATAAACAAAATAATTCCAAAAACTAATTTCTAGAATATAAAATAAAAATGGGAGGTGCAAAAAGAAAAAAAAATTACAAAAAGAAGTCCCTTTTCTTAAGAGGTCAAAAATTGTACACCATCGACTCTGGGTTTTCCTTGGACTAGGGACAACATATATGGGAATTTAGCTCTTCAAAAATGAGAAAAATACACTTTAGATGATAAATTATAATAATAACTATTAATTAAAAAATTAACAGTTGAGATTATGATTAAATTTAAATTTTGTTATATATATATATATGGACCAATTTTTTATAGTTCTCACTAGTTATGAAATGGTCCTATTTTTTAGAGTTAACGGACCGATCGATCCAATCTGACTGTAAAAAAACTATGTTCAATATAGGCTTAATTGTTCTTTTGGTCCCTTAAGTATCGCAATTATGCGATTTTAGTCCCCAAGTTTCAATTGCACAAATTGGGTTCTCCAAGTATCGCAATTGTGTAATTTTGGTTTGCAAATTTTCAATTGCGCAAATTGAGTTTCCCAAATATCGTAATTGCACAATTTTGGTGTCTTTGTCATTTTTCTGTTAAATATTTAACAAATTTTATATGATGCATTAGAGTCATATCATTTACCATGTCATCCATCATCATGTCAATCGACACACCATCTATCAAGGCCACATTATCTATCATATTAAATATTTAATGAAAGATTGACAAAGAGACCAAAATTGCACAACTGCCATACTTGAGGAACCCAATTTACACAATTGAAATTTAAAGGACCAAAATGCCACTATTGTAATACTTGAGGGACCCAATTTGTACAATTAGAACTTAGAGATCCAAAATCGTACAAATGCAATACTTGAGGGATCAAAAGTGCAGTTAAGCCTTCAATATACAAATATTTAAAATGCAAAGAATTTGAAAGAGCTTAGCCCCTTCTCTACCTACATATTCTTTATGACATTTGCCTGTATTCAAATTTGGATATATGTCTATAAATGAATCCATTGCAGAAGCTATGAAAGATAGATAGAGTTCACTGTAACACCCCTATCTTTGTTTTATAACTGTTTTTCTATTATTTATAAATTTATTTCTAAAAAATTGGGAAGGAATCTCAAAATTCTGATATCCACCATTACGTTCAAAATTTTGAAGACTAATCAGTCTTGATTTTTAATAATTTTTTTAAGCTAGAGCACGAAAAAAATGAAAAAATGACAATTATGTCTCAATTTTTCAACAAAAAGGACTAACATGTGAAAAAGGTTCACATGATTGTAAAATGTCATTCTGAACTTGGAAACATGTCATATATATATTAAAATATAATTTTAAAAAAAATTAAGAATTTTTTTAAACTCCTATGAAAATGAACAAAATGTTCCTAGTTGACTGCTAAGTCAAACCAATATTGGTTTGACATCTAGAAATAGTGAAAACTTCACTAGCAACTTCTTTTTAGGTGAGGAACATTTTTAACCTTTAAATAATTGTGTTTACCAAGTTTCAAACAAAAATTCATTAATTTGATATAAAAAGTAAATAATTAAAGTTTAGCGATGTCAGTCAAATTAACTAATAACATTGAAACAAATCGTAGAGACTTGAGAAACCTCTGCAAGAGGAATCAATTGAGCCAAGTGTAGGGACTAATTTGCAATTGGCATTTATATCACATGCTTTTAAGCATGACATCATCTAAGTGACATCACACTTGGACACATCATCACTAATTACTTATATAAATACCTAATCTTAGTGACCACTTTTTTTTCACACAATCCCCATCCCAGTCTATTGCTTGGCCAGGAGCTTCACCCTCATTCTCCCTCACTCTAATTTTTTTCCGAAGTTCCTCCACCACCATCAAAGGAAGCTTGAAGCCATAATCTTCTCCTCCATTTTCTTCATCGTCTAACAGGTAATGGGAGGAGTAGGGTAGGTTTTTTATGTTATTACTTTTACTTGATGGTGGATCGGTTTTTCCCCAAAACCCATTTTTGGTTCTTAAATTCTTATGTTATTGCCATTGTTAGTTCATCATGCTTGAACTTTTGTGATGAACTTCTTCTTGAATCTATTTTATTTTGTTAAATCTTGATTGATTATTTATGATATTGGTAGGATCATGTTGGAATAATGATGGGAATGCTTGTAAATTTTTTTTTTAAAAAAAGGCTGGATTTCTTCATTTCAAGCTCATGACCATACTAGAAGGAAAGGTGGCTAGTTAGAAATTTTTCTCTTAGTATTCTTGAATTAAAAATTTGTTAAACCTTGATTTAATTAGTTTGATTGTAAACCAATTTTTAAAGCCTTGAAAATGCTTAAGAAATTTTTTCACCTTATTCAAGTTTCAAGAAATAAAAACATGAACAATCTTATTGTATAAATTGTAAAACACAGAAACAACACAAGAAGGGGGGTTGGATTGTGTTATACTAAATTTTTGCAAAACCTTTTTAAGAATGTTTTGCTAAAGGGTTAAACAAAAGATTTTTAAAACGATGTTTAAGAGAAGACGAATGAAGAACGCAAAACAGAGAAACACAAAGAGTTTATACTGGTTCGTCTCACCCTAAAGACTACGTCCAGTTCTTAACAACAACCAAGTCTCACTAACTTAAACAAGTTACAAGTATTCTTTTAACCAAGCCTCTTCAGGCTCAACCCAAGTAGGCTTTAACTTGCCTCTCCAAGTAAAAACCCAAGTCTTCTTTGAATCAAAGGCTCTTCAGACTTCTACCAATTTCTTAGAGAAAAAGGTTGAACATGAGTTAATCTCACATAATTTAACGTCCTATCAAACAGATAGACTATGAAGTTCAAAGAATGTGTTTACAAGCAACATATTTTGAAATTATAAATTGAGAGAGAGCTTTTCAACAGTTCAAGATATATTAAATGACCAACCATTGAGACTGAGGTCTCTTCTTCTATTTATAGGATTCTCCAAAAAAGTGCCTGTTGTGAGTGCTGTAGAAGACATCTTTCGTTTAGTGGAAAAGAGTCATTGAAGCATTAAATGCAGCATTTAATTCCTTTCACCAACTAGTCACTTTGATAAGATAAAGTAGTCTGCTTATCTTAGCCTTTCCTGTACTCAATCTTGTAGTAGTAGGCATATTTGCATTCCGTACTAACATATGCACGCAAATCCCTTCTTTTACGCGTAAAGCGGTCTTTTCTCGAGAATAGGTACGTAGACTTCTATTCTTTCGAGGTAGTTTACACTTTTACAAACTTGCAGTGCACAGATTATTAAAACATCATCTAAAAGGAGTAAACAGACGATTGATTCTAAAAGACCATTTGTGACTGTTTGTTATTATCAAAATGGATGAGGGTTATAAATTCGTCCTTTGTCTTAATGTAAATGATTTTAGAAAAAGATTTGTTTAATCCTTAAATTGAGTACATGATAAATTGGTAAAATGAGTTATGATTAGTAATAAGAAAAGTTTTAAAGTGACCTGTTCTCTAATAAAGGCCATTCGACCATTTTAAGTAAATATTAATGATGATGAAAATTTTATCAACTAGCTTTGCACATTTTGTTTAAGAACATTTTCCTATAATTAGTAATACAAAGTTTTATCCTAATGACCGTTAGTTTAATTTTATCTTATAAGTTAAAGTTTATAACTACCTAGTTTAAGGCTTATTCTAGTACCTAAAGTTTAGCTTGAATTAAACTTAGTCTAAACTAATCCTTGGTAAAGTATAAGTTAAGATAATTTTAAGCACTAAAATAAAATTTTAGAACCTTATCTCTTCTTGTGTGCAATTCGGTTTTTAGAGTTTTAGGAAGCAATCAAATTTAAGTTTTAAATTCCAATTAGTTTAATCATTTATTAAGTACCTAAGAACTAAAGTTTAAAAAATCAAACCTAGTTGACTAACCATTTCAAGCAATTTGGTTTTACTAAAGGAGTAAGTGTCCAAACTTTGAAATTTTACTAAGTAACTTAGGATCCGTTTGATTTGTTAAAAAGTATGGTACTGGATAGTACAAAAATATTGTTTCACATTTGATTTGAAAAAGGATCATGGGACAGTACAACTCAAGTGATGATTTACAGGACAAAAACTCAATTTTTTTGTTACTCGGCAAATCATGGGACAACTTTTTGTTTCAAGTACAAAATACCCCAAAGACAAAAATATCCCATTATCATCATCGCCACTACCACCACTGTCGTTGATGCCGCCACCATAGTTGCCGACGCCACCATCACTATTGTTGTTACCTTCACCACCACTACCACCATTGTCGCTGCCGCTGCCGCTATTGTCACCACCACCATTGTTGTCATCGCCATTATCACCACCGTCGTCGCCTCCACCACCATTATCGTCAGCACTGCCACCACCACCATCACAGCTGCTACTCCCGTTGTGATTACCATCATCGTCATATTAAGATAATTAATATGAATTGTATCAAGATAATTAATATGCCGTAAATTTCATACTATTTTGCTTGCATTGTCCATTGTCCACCAAACATGTACAAGATAAAATGTTGTCTTGTAACTTAAGTGTTTGTCTTGTGCTGTACCTTAGTACATATCAAACTCACCCTTAAACTTTAAATTAGGTACTTAAGGTAGTAAAATAAAATTAAGAAGTAAATATCTTACTAATTTCCTTTAAATTATGATTAATTCCCTTAAAGATTTCCTAGTTATTTAAATGAATGCCCTCTAATAAGTTTATATTTAATTTGTTCAAATTATAAGTTGTGTAGATATCTCTATATGAATAGACCTAGTCTATTATACTGTGATATGAATAAAGACTAAGTCTCTAAATAGTGAAGCAGAGACATTGACAAGTGAGTATACTGGTACGTAGACTTGTTGAGACCAAGAAAAACCTTTGTTCAAAGATAAAGATGATTAGTATTGAACTATTAGTTAGATGAGCAATGAGATGCGAGGGATATGCAATTGAAATGAAACCTTACATGGGAAGCTACAGTTTGGTATGCTGAGGAATAAAAGGTAGAAACCCACTTATGAAGGTCTTGGGGTATGGTATCGAGCGGTGGAAGTCTCAATGGCCAAGGTAGCTCTTGAGCTGGGATACTCACCTGACCAAGGTTGATAACCCTGACAATTGCTTAGGATTTCATGATTGGTGCGAGAATATACCTTTGGGAAGACGATGAATGTCCTAAGTTGAAAGATTGCTTTATTCCTTGATGATGATGAGGATTCCGAATCATTTCCTCGATTCTGATGTGAATGATTGCTTATAACAGGAAGTATAGATCAATGTAGAGTCAAGGTTAAACTATTATAACTTAGATAAAACCTAGGTTCCCTTTTTATGATTGTCAATTGTTTTATCTTGTGTTTGACAATAAGATTACCTACCATCTATGTGGAAGTGATTTTATGAACAAATCACCTCACTTCTCTATCTTTTCTTTCTATGTATTTTGTTCGTGGTTGGAGATATGAAGATGGCGATGTCAATCCTATTCGACCTACACATTAAGTATCATGACATGGGGACATGGTATTACCATGAAAACACAAACTACCTAATATTCCATGGCTTCATGACCATTACATTTTTGTCCCTTATACCTGGGGTGCTTATGCCCCCTGTCTCCTTCATCATCCCTATTTCGGTTGTGTCTACACCACCAACAAACTTTTTCTACGCTCCTCCACCACCTCCTCCACTACCCGTAGATCCCAGAGTTCCCTTCATGGCACTGTTCGTGAACTTCCTACCACCTTCCCCAACTGAGGAGCCACTAGTAACGACCCGGCAAATTTGTCCATGGAGGTTGTATTAACCGAGTTCCCTATCGACTCTCCTATGTTGGAGGATCAGGCTGGGATGGCTAACGAATGCATACTTCCTCCTCTTCATCCTCTTCCAAACCTGGGTCACCCCATAAGGTGCCCAATGGATATGCCTCGCATGCAGTTGTAGAGGATTCCAAGAAACTCAAACTGATGAGGACTCGTAGCTCTTAATGGGCAATTCTCTTTTTGCTTGTATATGGGATATGGTAGATAATAGATACTACTCTGACCTAGGACCTTTTTTTGTTGTATATAATGGAGTAAGTAATGTTTTTGGATGTATTTTTTGGACTTTTCTTGTATCCCATTGACTTTCCTTGTATTTAGTTTCTATGTAATTCAATTGATATGATGTATCCAGCATTGACTACTCAAAATCTTGTACAATACTTGATGCATATTATATAGATTATGTTTATTTTATCTTTATCCCCATTTCCTAATTCTATTTTACTTTTTGTTTTTTAATTTTGAAGGTAACATATGCAAAACATGTAAGAGAAACTTAAAAATTTTACTCACATTTTTCAAATCATAACTAATTAAATAAGTAATTAAATAAAATACAAGTTGTGCTCAATGTAAACAAGTGTCACAGTTTACATAGTTGATTTCCAAATTGCTGAAAGAATTCTGAACATCACTTATGCAGGCAATGGTCTTCAATTTCATCAAAAACACATGGCCAAGTTAAAGAATACATCCCCATAAATTTTTGAAGAATAATACTACACTGATAGAAATTTTCTACTATTTTGGGGTTAAATTTGCAAATTTTTTATTTCACAACTTTTTATCAGTTCAACTCGTTGTCATGGATGAATCGGCCGGTTCATTTATTTTATGTGATATCCACGGTTACAAGGATTGGGAGCTTCAAGCAACTTCAAAAATAAGGTGCATGTCAGACAGAATCGTGTTCCCAGAGTGAAGGCAAGGTTTTCGGATGATTAACATTATAGGAAATGCAGACAATAGTAATTCTGATTTTTTAGGACATGCAATGAGAGAAATAATTAAAATAGTAGTTGATCCCTAACTAGCGTCATTTATTCATCACCTTACACAGGAGCTCATGAAAATGTTTAATTTAATTAGTCATAACAGGAAACCTCGGACCAGCTCAGATTCATCATTTCTGAAGATGATGTAATGGTCAGATGGTGATATAAATTCTGCTACCCTGCTTTCTACATAGATAAACAACTATGATTTACCATGGTAAACACTTAGGAGAGACAGCATTGCTCACTGAATGACAATCAGGAGAAGACAAATTAGCAAAAGGGTAACCCTGGAGCGGGGCCCATCAGGAAGTTCCCAGTCAATGCAAATATCAATCTGCAGACACAATAATTGATGTTTCCAACACACTCATTGATTTACGCCAGGATGCTTCGAGAATACTGGGGAAAGTAGCTTCTCCAACTCCAGTAAACTGAAACCAAATTAATGTGAGGAAAACTGAAGTATGATAATTGATAAACTTGTAATACCTAAGATACCACACAAAGAAAATATGCTAATTCACTTACATCTCATATTTACGATAGGCTTCATTTCTTTTGGCCAAGAACAAATCGCTATCTTTGGGAAGATTGCTTACAGAACTACCTGAAAATTTTACAGAGGGAAGATCATCACCTATAATCATAAAGAAACAGCATTAACATATCTTCTAACATAACACCTGCATGATTCAAAATGCACAATTTTAATTTTTTTTTTTTTAAGGCCTGACCTTGGCAGAATTAGAGATATGTTGCTCAAAACATGAAGAAGAACCCAAACTAAAGTGGAAAAAAAAATTACAAGGACAAAGAAAATGTCTTGAGTTAAAACATCTCAAAAGTTTATTGCTTCAATGCATGAGTGTTTTAGTTCCATAATCCACAGGTTCTTTTCGTAAGTAGTAAATTAGAATTAGAAGTAAATACAATTTATAAGAATTTCCTAGAGTTTAGCATTTGATTACAACTAATGCAGTTGTTAAAGTATCATAGTAGAAATCACAAATGTAAGAGGAGGGAGGGATCAGATAAGTAAAGAGAACTTAAGTCCAGATCCTAATGAAAAATATCACAGAATTCATAAAAGTTAGGGCATGTCTGTGGAATGTTTGTTAAGTTATGCTTGGCAAAAATGAATTTTGGAATGGGATATTCCCAATTTTGGGATAACTTTTTTTAAAAGATATTCTTGGGAATTATGGATTTCCAGGGAAAAAACATGATCATGTCTTAATTTTTATTCAGATGACAAGAGGTGTTGATTTCTCAAGGCATGGGAAATGGGAATGGAAGTAATCTTATAACCCAACTATTAACTTCCACTCACACATTTTTCAGTCACAATCTTTCTCCCCATCATTTGAATTTTGAAAAACATTTCAGAAAATATTAAATGCCAACCAAACATGCCTTTTAATTTATGGAAGAGTCAAGAATAACTTTCCCGATTATAGTATTCTGGGAATGTCATTTCTTGGGAATACAATCATATACCTTGAAACACAAACCTAGACTATTTATTTCACCAATCCAGGCAACAGAGAAGAACTTGGAGATAGACCAAATGTAAGAGCATAACTTAAATCTTAGAAATAAGCATACTCCACTAACCGTCCCAAATTTCCCTCCTCAGACAAAAGAAATAAACCCAAAGCTAGAACAGTATTCCACAACCCTTCACAGACATACACTGGCACAGAAGCCTGTAAAAGGCTACAGGAGAGTGAGAAAAACTTCGAAATTGTACCCATTGGCCATAGATACAGAGTAGCCCAAACCAAAATATATCGGAAACAGAATTAAATTGATTACATATGCACAAAATTAAATTGATTACACATGAAAATTTATACTTAAAAGCATTTCTAATCATTTTTTCCCACAAACAAGTTTCCAGTAATGTGCTCCTACATATAGGCTACTTCACAGATATGTGTCAATTGTGGCTGAGTGAAAGTGAAACAAACCTTCCTCTGCACAGTACCAGAGACAATTTAGAGGTAAGACGAATAAAACATACATGGAAGTGGGGCTGGGTGTTTCATCGCCACATCTTTCTGAACCTTCAATGACGAGTCTTTGTCAGGCTGTTCTACACCCTGTCCAGGTAAACAAGTAGTAATATAATATACAAAGTCAACAGAAATTTCACACAACAAATAATATTAAAACTACCATCAATGCCATGAATATACAGATAGATAGGTTTTACTGTTTTAGGAGGGACTAAGTAAACCTAAGAGTAAATGGGAAACAGGGATGTAATGGATCAAAAGAGGACCACATAACCACATCCCTCTGTTAAAAGACCAGGGCAGGGGAGATACCAGATTGAAAGGCATTAAGTAAAGAAAGCAACTAAACTATTTCAGTTATAGGAATGGGAAGGATAAAGCTACCTACAGAACATGGATATGTCCACAAGGTCATAAAAAGAGCGCCAAAAGATTAAAACAGAAGAACAAAGACGTGAAAGAATCAAAGAACACCTTCTTCTTTTCCCTTCTCTTTAATATCTTGAGATGGCATTTCTTGATGTAGTGCATCAAATGATATCGAGAATGCCTGGAGCACAACTGTTCTTGGACCTTAGGGTTGTCCGTTAACCAGTCAGAAATCTCCTTGGACTTAACGACCTCGTCCTTGTCCAAAGTCTCCAACCACGAATAAACCGGAATCCACTGATCAGTGCGCTGAAACCGTGCGTGCGGGAGATCAAGCTGACTCGCTTCTCTTTCCTGCAGCATACGCACTTCTGTCAGTCCCGTTTAATGCAAAGGAAATCCCAGCTCGAGGGCTCTTCATTACATTTCAATGTCTAGAAGTGCCACATGTAATCGAAGAAAGCGAGATCTGAATGAAAGGAGCGGGACCTGGTTGGGGAGTCTCATGCAATTCTGGAAGGAAATGAGTCGGAGGCAGAGATCGGGGCGGGGCATGGATCGGAGGCCTTCGGGGAGAGAGGCGAGGTTGGAGTCGATCCAGGCTTCCACCTCCGCCATGCTCACTTCCTTCGCCTCCGGGAACGAACAGAGCCACGCGCGAGCCATCGTCTCCCATTCTTCCGATTGCTGCTCCTGCTCCTGCTCTTGTGCCGTTACATTTGCGTTCCCGGAGTTCGACATGCGGCTCAAAGGGCTTAGAGTTTTTCACTAAAATAAAGTAAAACGACAACGCTTCCTCTTCTTTCCCACTGCCCACGCTACCCTTCTTGGCTTCCAAACTCACTCTCAAACTCTGCCCGTTCTGTTCTGTTGTATTCTCTCTTTAAAGTAAAAAATGAGTGTGAAAATTAAAAATTTGTAATTAATGATTATTAGTGTGGTTGGATTACTGATTTGAACATCGAAAACACTTTTTAAGGAAAGAAACCTAAAATAAGTCTTATATGTCATTGAGTTCAACGTTCGTAACATCATAGAGAGTAGTTTTACAAACACGCTATATGTAAATTTATTGGCCCTTAATTAATTTCGTGCAATGCATAGGGTATGATTTAACTAAGAGAATTATTTACTTACACTTTGTTTGGACAACTGAAGAAATAGAAAGAACATAAATAAGAGTGAATTTGAGTGAAAATGTGTATTGTATGGACTGATGAAATTAGGAATGAGAGAGAAGAAATAATTTCGTTTTAATTGTTTGGTTAGGTTGAAAAGTGAAAGAAAAGAAATTAGATGAATTTATGAACTACTTTATCCTTTAATATTATAATAGAAAGATGTAAGCCTCTCATTACGTGGTTTTCAATTCTTTGTAGAAGACAATAATCACAATGGTGGCATAGAAATCCTCTTGCGACAATGCAACAATTAAGGTGGGAGGCGTCTAAAGGGTTGTCCACCCAGATCCAAAAACAAGCCCAAGCCACCTGTTATCGCAACTCGCAATCAGAACCTATTATGAGCCCTCGCATTATTCTCAAAGTGTTTAAAGGAAATGACTTTGTCAAGACTTTCACTCGCAGTTCATAAATTGTTAGAAGGAGCTACATAGCACTCACAAAAAACATTGAAGCAAGGGTAGCTATGTCATTGTGTATTTTTTGCCTAATTTCCAGCCTAATTTCATGCCAACACAACACGAAAATCTTCTCATGTGGAGTCCACAAAAATTTATCTTTTCTTTCGTGGTTTCATCTCTAAACAAACAACAGAAGTTATTTATCTCCACCCTTCTTCCTTCTTCCTTTTTTTCCTCATCTCGTTTCAATCAAAACAAAGGCTAACATCTTTTAAAATTACATGTGCTATTATTATATTAAGTTTTTTTTTAAAAAAAAAAGTTGCTACATTAGTTTTTTTAAATACTATTTTAGTTATTTAAAAATTTTGTCACCAAAATAATCTTAAAAAAATCAATTTGTCATTAAATTAATCTTTAAAAAGATTTTTTTTCTTAAGCTTTATTTTTTTATCGAGATCAATTTGGTGAAAATTTTAGATTTTTTTTTTCAATTTATCACCAAATTAAACTCTCAAAGATTTCATTTTTCACTATTTCGCTCTTTCATAAAATCCAATAAGATGGCATTTTAAATATTTGAAGGACTAATTTGAACACAAATTAAATATTTAAAGATTTAATTTGATGACAAATCTTAGAGGATTAATATAGTGACGATTTGAATTTTTTAAGTGTTGGAAAAAAATAGGTGAAAAGTTAGCTGAAAACTGAAAAACTAGTTGAAAGCTAAAAAGTTAGTTAGTAGTGAAAAGCTGGTAATGAAAAGTTGTTAAGTTAGCTTATTTAATTGTAAATGTTTGGTAAAACTATTTGTTGAAGCAATTAATAAATGTAAAATGACAGAAATAAACATGTTTATATGTGTTGGGAAATAATTTCAATTTCAATTTCAAATCTCTAAGATATTGTTTAGATTTAAAAAGATATTATTTTTATTTTAGGGATTTGTTTTCTCTTTTAATTTTAGGATACAAGTTATATAAATAGAGGTTCTTGAGATGAAAAGAACCACCCGACCTAGAGAGGGGTCACCACCCTGAGTAAAAGGGGGTTATATAAAGGGAGGTTTTGTTAAGTTTGTCTATAAATCTTGTAATGGGGTGAATTTTATTGAGAGATGAATAATATTGAGATGTTTTCGTGGATGTAGGTAAGACATGCCGAACCACGTTAAATAAACGTGTCCTTCCGCTATATTCTATTTGTGGCTTTGTGTGTGAAGGGGTGTTGTTCCCCGTATCAGAGCTGTGGTTATGCTGTCTAGTAACTTGTCAAAAGAAGAGTGTTGAAGCTTGATGAAGCTGATGGTGGATCCATGTAGATCCTTGTGTCGAAAATTTTCTTGGTAATGGAAGTCAAGCGGCGTGTCCTGGTGACTTACAGCGATACAAATTTTTGAGTCGAAAGTCTTCTTGGCATTAGGGAAGTCAAGTGGCTTGTCTTGGTAGCTGACGGCAATACAAGTACAAGAAGTGTCACCATCAAATACTCGCAGAGTGGAAGCGGAAACACACAAAGGGGAAGCAAGATTGGAAATGATTGTGATGAGCATCCATGACGACAAGAGTTAAAGAGGAAATTTGGAAATTTTAATTGAGGGAGGAATAGTTGGGAAATAATTTCAATTTCAATTTCAAATCTCTAGGATATTATTTAGATTTAAAAAGATATTATTTTTATTTTAGGGATTTGTTTCCTCTTTTAATATTAGGATACAAGTTGTATAAATAGAGGTGGTTGAGATGAGAAGAACCACCTGATCTAGAGAGGGGGTCACCATCCTAAGTGAATGGGAGTTATGTGAAGGGAGGTTTTGTCAAGTTTGTCTAGAAAACTTGTAATTGGGTGAATTTTATTGAGAGATGAATAATATTGAGATGTTTTCGTGAATGTAAGTAAGATAAGTAGAACCACGTTAAATAAACATATGTACTTCTGCTATTTTCTATCTGTAGAAAGGGTCACCCCGGCCTAGAGAGAGGGATCATTGAGAGTTTCACAAGTTTGTCCACAAAACTTGTATTGGAATGTAACTATTTTAGAGAATAAATAAGATGTTTTCGTGGACGTAAGTAAGCAGTGCCAAACCACGTTAAATAAAATTGTGTCCTTTCACTATTTTTCATTTATGTGGTGTTGTTATTTGTGTGTTTTCCCAACAATATGATATTTTTATATATAATTTAATTTAATTTTATTGATAAAAATATATTTTGGGGTATTTATAATTTTAGTTTTTTAATTAATTTTAAACTCTTGCAATTTTATATTTATAAATCAATTATTTTAATTACATATTTTAGTTTCAGTTATTAGATTTTTTTTCATATTATGTATTCTACTATTAATCTTATACTATATCTTAAAATATTTTCAATCAAGTTTAAAATAAAGTAAAGATAACATACACTTAAGTAGACATCATATTTTTTGGGGGGAGAGGAGGTTAACCCAAGGTATCCCCCAGCCAAAAGCCAAGGACTAATCCCTCGAGATACTGAGATCCATTTAAGGGGCTGACCTCTTCCAACAGATATTTTTTCATACACACAAGTCATTTCACATCATATTTTTATTATGTTAATTAGTGTAATGGATAAAATATCTTGAAGTATAATGTTAAAATAATTAAATAAATAATGTAAATAGTGTAATGGTTAAAATAAACAATGTAATATAAAATAAATAAAAATAAAATGAACCTATCTTTTTATCAATATCAATATCTTGAAGTATGATGCTGAAATAATTAAATAAATAATATAAATAGTATAATAGTTAAAATAAACCATATAATATAAAAAACAATCAAAAAATAATTTTAAAAAATAAAATAAAATAAATTTATTGTCTATCATTATCAATATTTATGTAATAAAAGGGTAAAAATAAGAAAATCCTATCATATGTAAAAAAAAGATAAAAATAATAAAACCTTACCTTATGAGTGGAAGAAGATAAACATATATATATATATATATATATATATATATATATATAAAGAGAGAGAGAGAGAGAGAAACACACACACACATATAAAATAAAATCCTACTTTATGTAAAAGAGGATAAAGAAAATTTAATAAACATTTTAAGGACAAAAAAATAAAATATAAAAAGTTAGAAGTTAGAATCTAGTGCTTTAAAAAATGTTACTTAAAGAAGCATCTAAAAAAACGTTACAAACTACCAAAAAACTTGTTTACTAAACATTATTAAAAAGATTAAACAAACGTTCCAGCTAGTAAAAAAGTTAGAAGCTAGCTAAAATGACATGCTAAATATAGCCTAAGTGTCTGTTTGCTTTAGCATTAGAGTAGAGTTGGATAGAATTGATTTTGGCAAAATTGGAAAAAAAATGTATTGGAACTTGTTTTTTTCATTGAAAAGTGCAAGAATTTATTTTCAAACAGTAAAATAAACAAGACCAAATTTAGTGACCAAAATTTAAAAAAAAATTAATGTGATGATATGCATAACTTTGAAAGGTCGAATTAGGATTTTTCTCTTAAACTAATATAAAATTGACTTAATTGCATTTTTATCACTCTTATTGTATACAATTTTGGTTCCCTATTTTTTTTTTTAGTTACCTTTATTTTTAAAATTAAATAAGTTTGGTCCTATGTGATTTTTCTTCTACCTAAAAATCCTCAAATTCTCATATTTTTTAGTCAAATATTTTACAATTTGAATGAATTAAATTGTCTTTGAGTCAAAACTCACTCAACAAAATATCAAAATTTCTCATTTTCAAACCTCAATCTTCCAAGCACAAAAGGATAGTCACCTGAATTCTGGGAAGATTGTCTGACAGAAAAACAAAGCAGAGTATATTTTTAAAGATTAGAAGATGTAAGAAGAAAGTAGATCCTAGATCTTATTCATTTAGATGTTTGCTCAATGTTTGTAAGGTTTCTTGGTGGTGTCCAATATTTTATGATCTTTATTGATGATTACTTCAGGAATGTGTGAGTGTATCCATTAAAGACAAATGATCAAGTTCTTTAAGTTTTCAAAGAATTTCATGCTTTTGTAGAATGAATGTCTAGTATAAATTTGAAATGATGAAGACCTAACAATATAATGGGGGCAAATACAAATGACCATTTGAGAATTATTGTAACACTTACTGTACAAGACATTAAATAGTACCTCTCAAGACATCTTAGATGAATGGAGTAGCTAAAAGGATAAACAAGACGATTAAAGAGAAAGTCAAAAGCTTGTTCTCTTATGCAAAGCTCCTCAAGTCATTATATGGCTAAACAATGATAACAGTAATTGATTTGATTAATTTGCCTCCTTCAATTAAGAGATACCATAGAAAGTATGGTCCAAAAAGAAAGTCTAATAATTGAGAATCTTTGTGTGCAAGGTAAATATCTATATTTCTTAAGATGAAAAAGAAAATGTTGATATTAAGACACAAGAATTGATACGATCTTACAAGTGTATGGGGTAGTCGAGTAATAATTATCGTTCTTCCACAGGAACCGTGTGTTTGATTTAGTGATTATTATAAAAGTCTATAAAAACTAACTTGAAATAATTTAACTTTAAAATATGGGAATTTATATTTTTAGAAGAAAAGGAGCATGAATTAGAATTAAAGTTTTGCAATCAATTAAAATAAAGAAAAATTCAATAATAGAGAGACTTCCAAGATTGAGGGTTCACACCAAGACTTCCTATTGACCTAATCTCTTTAAATTAATGCTCTCGTTGGTTCTCTTTGAAAGTGAATTAACCTAATGTAATCTTCATTCTCTTTCAAGATGTAGAGACGTACCTAATTGAATTGATCCCTACTTTTGTGGTAGCTATGTTCAATTAAGCCTATTAAGTTTTCTGTTAATTCAATTACTCCTTAAAGGTTTCAACATACTCTCATGGTGTAGAACTAAATTCCTCCCCTATATTTTCAATACCTAGGTTCACCTGTCAATTCTTCCTTAAGAATCTATGATAATGAAAAACGCAAGAAAGATGCTTCGCATAGAAAAATACGATAAAGGAGAAATCAAGAGGAAATTTCAAAGGAACATCAAGATAAATCAATTAGCATCAATAATTGTCTAGGGCTAGGTCTTAATCCTAGAAAATAAGGTTCTACTCACACATAGTTATGATAGAACCCAAGGAGAAATATAAGAAAGAGAAAGACAAATCGAAAAAGTCAAACAGAAGATAATCTTCGATCTTAATTTGTCTCAAGAGAGTCAAGTTCAGAATGCTTAATCTCTCCTAAGAGGGTGTTTTTAAAGCTAAAACAAACCATGGGTCCAAGCCCAATTAAAGGCAAAGTTAAAAAATTCGCAAATAGAAAAGTAGATGCGCCCACACTGATGTGGCTAGACCCATAAGGGTGTGGGGAAGGTGTTGGGAATAAAATTACAATCGAGGGTCTGCCCATACTGGTATAGCTAGACCCATAGCGGTGTGGGGAAGGTACTATATGTGTAATAGCCATTAGGTTTTACCCACAAGGGTGTGGCCACATCCACACTGGTGTGGCGAGTTCGCTAGAAGCAAAATAACGGGTTAGATGCACCCACACTGTTGTGGGGTCTTTCCACGCCCTTGTGGCCATCACTTTCATCATTTCATCTTCAAGACTTCCATGCTAAGTTAGCTTCCACACTCCTTTATGAAGAAGTCCATGCCTCTAAAAGTCTTCAAGATTTCCCCATAAGGCTTTCAAGACTTTAAACTTAATCCTTACACCCAAAATAACCTGAATAATTGCCACCTACGACCAAAGACACACCAAAAAGTGTAACAAAGTTCTAAAAGGAAAACCTAAGAAATTATGCATGAAACTAAGCCTAAACCACTAAAGAATGCATGCGAACTAACAATGAAAACTAAGAAAAAGATAGTATAAAATGCAACATATCAAGAATGCATATACCTTAGTTCACCAAGAGATGAACTTGGCTTTAGACTTTGGGATCCTGCAAACAAGGAGATCATTCCAAGCAAGGATGCAATATTTTAAAAAAATAAATGATCCGTTATATTATGCAACTAGAGAAGCCAAAGAATAAAGCAATCCCTGACTTCGGTCCCACAGTAATAAATAATTCACAAGGAAAGACTCCTAAAAAAATCAACGAGATGATGTAACCATAAACAGAGCAACTTGGTCAAATAGTACAAAGTCTGACTAAGACATTTATATCTCCTTAAAAGTATATTGATAACACTTGTCCTAAATATCTATTAATAATATCTCTACTCTATTTTGTATTTCAATCGTTAAAATTATCTTAGTATGTGTGGTTAGGATTAAAAATTATATAGTAATCACATGATCACTTATAAAGTCACATGACTTTATCTTTTAATCTTAACATTTCATTATCTAATCCAATAGCAAAGATTCACTCCTCCAACCCTCTCATAATAAAAGTTATCTCACTTGACACACCCACACACACACAATACTACCTATCATTAAATTCAAGTTTAACGAATGATAAATAATTATATTCAGGTACCATTGGAAGTGAAGGGCATCAAAGGAATATGTACAACCCAAAATTGAATAAAAGCCCCTCCCCCCCAACACAATACTACCTATCATTAAATTCAAGTTTAGCGAACACACACACACACACAATACTACCTATTATTAAATTCAAGTTTAGTGAATGATAAATAATTATATTCAAGTAACATTGGAAGTGAGGGGCATCAAAGGAATATGTATAACCCGGGCATCAAAGGAATATGTATAACACCCCCCCCCCCCCAATTCTACCTATCATTAAATTCAAGTTTAGTGATCGATAAATAATTATATTTAGGTACCATTGGAAGTGAGGGTCATCAAAGGAATATGTACAACCCAAAACAAATATAAAAGTATCTCAAAACATATCAAAATAATAAACAAAAACTATTGAACACATGGATTAATTGGTGTGAGGTTGTTCCAACATAACCAATGTCTCGAATTCATGTCTTGGGTATACAATTATATTAAATACTTAGAGAGAAAGGGCTTTGCCACCTATTGTAGTTCTACCCAACTCGAGTAGGATTATTTCCAGTAAAAGATACTTGTAGTCGATACCCAAAAAAAAAAACTAATAAACATAAATAAAAGTGTTGCTTATCAAATTAAAAATGTAATTAATCTCATGTATGTTGTTTTTGTGTGTGTATAATGACAATACCAAAGATAAAACCTAATTATTCATACAAACTATTTAAACCCCCCACCACTAGACTGATACTAGGTTTTTAATCAATCTAATAATTTGATCATTATTTTTATTGTAACAGTATTTTGATGAGTCGGTGCCTATCTTGATTAATTGTCTTCTTGATCTACATTGATGATTGATCATTATTTTTATTGTAACAGTATTTTGATGATTCTCTTCTTGATCTACGTTGATGATTGATCTAATTATGTGGCGTGTCGGCCCCAATTTATTTGCATAGATAAGATCCAAATTTGTGAATTTCAATTTTTTTTCTTTGGTACATTATATATATGTTATTATACTTACATTTTAATATTTATGATTTCAGTAAAAATTATAGTAGTATAAATCTAGGTGATTGAAGAAGAAATGTCAAATTAAAAATTTAAAACACCTGTATTTGATGTACGTTAAAGTACAACACAAGAAGATAGTATATGAGGAATCACAGTATAATTTTTTTTTATTTGATCTATTATTTGATGATCAGAGCACACTTTATCTTTTATTTGTTATATCTTAAAACTATTTTTAAAATTGACATAAAATATATGTTTTTGTATCGTCTAATCTTTCTTTATTTGGTAAATTAACCAATAATTATAATTTTCGTTGATATGCATATTCACCTAAAAATAGTATATTTATCCTCCACAAATTGGAAGGGTATAATTTGATTGAAATGAATTTAAAAATTTAAAAGAAACAAAAAAAAATTATAAATATTCCATTTATTATTCCCTAAGATATAATTGGACCATGAAAAATGCTGATCATCACAATTTAGTTTTCAGGGAGTGTTGGTGTCATTTCGTATCAAATCGATCTGACTCGTTCAAGTTGATTTACAAAAAACTAGACTAGACAAGTTATCCATAAATAACAAATCAAATATAATTTAAAATGGTAAATTGTCTCCAGCCCTATGTAGGCTATGAGTTATATGGGTTGGTCTATGTTTTCTTTATACTTGTTCACATAATTACGGTCTAAAAATATTAATTTTATATAATTGGATAACTATAACACTGACCCATTTACATATTCAAGTAAATGACATTCATCCCCATTTTTATCCCAAACTGATACTCCACCCCAATCCCATTAAATGAACTAACTTTGGAGTTTAGTCTAACCATATCGTTAACCATGGTTACCCTATCATATATTTTCTATCACTTTACTAAGCACCACCTAGCTATGGTTACCCTTGCCCACACACCACCATTTTAGACCTATACACTGCCTGTAATATTATAATACAACTCTAAAAATCTTCGTTGATTCTTATAGAAAACTCAATTTATGGGTTTATACTGAACCTTCCGGTGACTACGAGAATCATTCAGCCAAGAAAAGGTCTCGGACCAACTGAATGCAATGCATTTAAATCAAAAGAGCTTTGAAATCCAAAAGATAAAAGTAGGGTACTAGAATTTCTGGTGTTCTACTAATCAATTAGCTGATAGAAGTATGCTAATAGATTTTAACAATTTGTTACTAATTAAAATGGTTTTAAAACTTCAAAATTTTATTACTTAAATATTAAAATTTACAAGCATTTACATATTAAAAAAATATGAACTACGGTTGACCTAATAGTGAAAGATTGAGGTAATTTGTATAAGAATCTAAATTCTATTTTCATTACCACTATGTACACAAAAAATATTAAAAATATATATATAATAGTAGTAGTCTGACGTAAAAGAATGATATATATAAACTGCCTTCAATAATTTAATTTTTTTTTATCCTTTTTGATAGCTGCCATCAATAATTGAAATAGGGTAACTCTTAAAACCCTTTGCGATGTGGACCTTGGGCATTAGTAACCGTCAAAATCGTCATGAATCACGGCTTTGAATATGAAAGGCTCTTCTGCGGTGTCCCGACAACATCGATAACGTAAATAACATGGAACCTGCCTGCTTGTGCTGCGGTGCTTGCCTTTCTTCTCTTCCGCAAAATGTCACAGTGGGCTTTTCAACAACACCCATATGTTTGTCCAAGCCCGTTTTTTAAAAGTGCCATGCCACACCTGCATCGCTACATGTACATCATGGTACTGCTGGTAGAGGAGTAGTTGGTATCATATACGGAAGCTACTCATCCACGTGCATGACATGATACACCGCATCCAATTTCAAGCCACACAACCCACATAAAGATCAAAGATCTGCACCTTTTTTATTATTATTATTTTTTGCCCCAGAAAAAAGATCAGAACTTTCAAGTTTCACCCCATATATATTCGAATTTAATAGTTAGTATAAAAAATTTTACATTATCAACTAATCAGAAATCAATCATTGGTATAATTTTTTTAGTATTTATTATAAAAATTAACAAATTTATAATAAATAATAATTTGTGATTGAATGACAATATAAAATTACTTTACACCGTAAATATATGGCAGGTTTCTCTATATTCACGACCAAGAAAAGAATAAGAAACAGTATCAATTGATATATAAAGAGAGAGAGAGAGGGAGAGAGAGAATAAGGAAGTAAGATCTGCTTATATTTAGTATTAATCTTTACGTGGTCTTCACGTGTTTACCGTTTAATATTTTTAATAAAAATTTAATTAGAATATATTGAATAAAAAAAATTATAATATCATTTTCCCTGTATGATACGGTTGACGTTGATGTTTAAAAGAATTATTTTAAAAATCATATTTATAATAATTTCTTTAATTAACAGTGTTAATATATAAAAATTAAATCTTTTATGTGTTTGGATACATGTCCAACACGCACGTATTTAAATAAAATCACGTCAATCTTGTTCAATTACGTAGTGTTAACCGATCACAAATTATGGTGTGTATGACTTTTAAAGTAGTTATTATAAAAATTAGCAAATTTATCTTACGTGTTGAATTTTGATTGAATAGCAGTGTAAAATTTCTTTATACTATCACTGTATAAACTATTTTATCTTATTTTAATTGTTAAATTAAAAAATTTTAAGAATTGTACCAAGTTTTATATAATTTTTAAAATTATTTATGATGATTAAAACATAAATAAATGTTAAATATGGTATCATAAATAAATAAATATCCAATTTATTTAAGATTTGATATGTGAGACACTTACGTGTAACTGAATTCTTTTCATAAAGCAAACTATTTAATAAGATTTTAAGAGGACAAATGGAGTTAGAAGATTAATAACTTATAGCTTAATTCGTGGGGAACTGGCAGCCCAACTAGGTACAGATTTTCTTTTGATAGCGCAACTTCAACCAAAAATAGTTAATGGATGTACTCACTCTCCACTTAATAGAGATACTGAACAAAACGGATTCACAAGCGCTAATGTGCTTTTCGATTTTCTACTTTATGCCATTCCTTTTCAATCCTTTTCCTTCCCCACAATACTATATATCAGCTCATTTCCTTCATTATTTTTTTTCCTTTTCCAATCCATTTCTCGAATACTATTTCCATTCATAATTAATGATACTAAATTTGCACCAAATTATAGATTGCATCCTCATCAGTAGTAACATAATGAATATTCCCATGCCTCTACAACCTTATTTGACAATTTAAAACCAATTGCAATTTTCAATTTTTAACAAAACTATTTCATTAAGATATCCTAATCTCAAGTTATCTAGGTATACTAAAACAAACAAAGAAAGATTCCTGCCTTGAAAGACATGAAAGAAAACTAAATTTTATATTGTCATATCAAAATATTAATTACTCAAGTCATCTATGCATACTCAAAAAACAAAAAATGGAAAGAAAGCCTCCTGTCCTGAAAAATTTGAAAGAAAGCTAAATTTTATATTGTCATATCATAATATTAAATGCTACATTTAAGCTTAATGAAAACAAATGAAATTCATATATTATTACCATATAACAAATTTTTGTACGTTTTCAAAAACTGTAATATTACCCCAAAACTTTTACGATTAGTATTTTAATATAGTACCTGAAAGACGCACCCGATTAATTTCGAAGATATTAAACATAAATAAATAAACGCCATTACCTTGTGGGTATTAAACATTTTCCACGTTAGTAAAATTAACACGAAAACCATTTTTGAATAAAGAACTTGTAATCTTCGCTGTCCATCCATCTAATTAATAGTAATATTTTTCAAAGAAAAAAGCTTTACCCCATCTGTACAGAAAACCATACAACAGTCACCTTTTAATTTATAGAATCCCTTCTTTTTCTCTGTTTTCTTCTCATTTTTTCCAACCTCCGGAATTGATTTTGTCGGCTGAAGTACCTCCTCAAACGGCAGCGTTCGGGACCACAAAGTTATTTTCCACGTCCACCCCATCGTCACCCCCAGCCCCACCATACAGTTCCACCGGCGAACACTCCACCTTGTGGCGCAACTTCCAATCCAGCGCTTGACATCCACGGGAACAATAGTTAACTTTGCCGCAAACCGAACACCGCCGAAACTCGTGCGGGCGCGTCTCGGGTCGTCCACACCCAATGTGCGCGCACAGCCTCAGTCCCTCCTCTAGCTTGCCTAGACCTGACTCGAACCACTCCCTTAAAAACCAATTTGCCGGCTGCACTTCCGGCACCGCCACGTTGTACCCGTAGTCACTCAGCAACGGACACGCCGCCTCCCTGTGACACCTCAGCGCGCGCCACGTTAGCAGCGAGGGGACAGAGCGTGAAGGCGCCACCTGGCGTAGCACGTACGCGAGTTCACGCACGTTGGCCTGCACCAGCAGGCGCCGCCCCTCCGCCACGTTCTGCCGGACTCCGTAACCGTCTTGAAGGCAATGGCCCAACTCCCGAAGCGCGTCGATGTGGCCAAGCAACGACGCGCGTAGCGACAACGCCACGCCCGCGCGTAGATCTTTGTCGCGCTTGGAACCTCCGCTCCCGTTGAACTGAATCACCGACAGCGAGTACAGCGCCGGCGCGTGTAACTTCATCGCTGCCTTCGCCATTAGCGAAAGTCCGCTCCCGCGGTTTTGCAGACAGTAAAATCGGATCTGCACAGAAGAAAAAAATAATTAAATAAAAATCAAAACATTTAATTTTTAATTTATTCCATGTAGATATAATTCAATGACTAACCATTCCGAGAGTGTAAGAGGCGTCGAGGTTCCCGGCGTTAACGCAGTGTTTAAGAAAGCAGTGAGCATGTTCTGACCAATTTTTGGGCTTTATGGCAAATACTTTAGGCCCAGCTTTAGACAACACAAGACGGTGCAGGCCTAACCGGTTTAGCCTCTTGCATCTGTGTTTTTGTTTTTTAAGGAACATTAACATGGTTAGAACATAGGATACTTTTTAAAAGAAAAACAAAAAACGGTTTAGCCTCTTGCATCTGTGTTTTTTTTTTTTTTTTTTTTTAAGGAACATTAACATGGTTAGGACTTAGAATATTTATTAAAAGGAAAAAAAAATAGATGAAAGTGAACTTACGTTAAAATGATGTTGATGAAATCGGAAGCGGAAGAAGCGGTGGAGCTGAGTTTAGAGAGAATGAAGACAACGAGATCGTCGGGGAGACACTCGAAGAAGTCATGTTTTTTGTTAAAATGTTTCCATGGCCTTCTCATATTTCCGTGCTTTTGCTGTTTCGCATTCAAGATAATTGGCGCAGCGTTCAGATTTGACTCTGGGTGTGGATTTTGTACACTTGAATGTGCATTTGCTATCGTTCTGGCCCTTCTGGGTGTGGATTTTGTAGACTTGAAAGTGTATAGTCTCTCGATTGTTATAGAAACTGTACGGTAGTGGGAGGCCTCTAACGGCGAAACAAATGGGAAGAGACGGTGGAGAGCCCTTTATATTTGTGCTTGGAGAGCAGCAAAAGTTAGTGGACCCACCACGTATCACAAGCGTCGGTTTTCTATTTTTTTAATTTTTTAAATTCTGTAATTAATGATAATAGTGGACTATTTTACTAGTAGATGATTATTTTTATTTGGCAACACATCAGATTCCTAGCATAAATAAGATATTAATAAGGATCCACGTAAGGGAGGGCAATAATGGGTGTGAAGGTTCGAGTTCTGAACTCGCACTCTGGCTAGCAGTAGGTTTCGTTCAAAATTGATATAGAACCAATTTTGTCTGCAGCCAAATCTAATTAAATCACAACCATTGATTATTTATTATATAATAATGCTATAAGTAAGAGAATGTAATTAATGGTTTAGATTTTTGCTATAGAAAACATTCTACTGCGGAAACAGCAGCAGGGGATCCCTGTTAGGTTTCGTTTCAAAATTGTATTTGCGTGGGAGTGGAAGCCGGGTGGGAACGTTGCGCGGGTTGCGATGCAGATGACTGGTCAAAGGGACCACTAAAGTCAGACTTACAGCGCCTTCAACTCCCCCACCCTGCCCTGTACTTCGCGCTTTCTATTTGCCTTGTAACAGTATCATAAAGTTGTTGAAAAAAAGATTATTTTTAGGATAAATTAAATCAATCATTAAGATGGGCTTTTTAACTACACTAGAAAAAAATATATTTATTAAAATAATAAAATAATAATAATTTATCAATGGGTTGTTTAAAAAAAATATATATATATTTTAACAAGAGACACCAACTCTCACGTTCAAAATAATTTTTTTTTACTATAATAGAATAGTTGGCATTTCACGTTCAATTTTTTTTTTCTACAACAGAAAGTGCCTCGCATTCAGTTATATATATATATATAAAATAAGAGGTACCAATTGAGTTGGCACCTCGTGTTCAATTTTTTTTATATATTAACAGGAGGTGCCAATTGGTGCTTTGCATTCAATTTTTTTTTTCCTTACTATAACAATCAGTTGGCACCTCACGTTAAATTTTTTTTTTTTTACTATAACAAGATGTGTTGTACCATCCCAAATTGACGCATAACACGGTCAAAGTGGTGATACTCTATAATATTAAAATGTATTAATGGGACTACAACTCTCTACACTGCAATTCTTTCCATGCAAATATTTGGCAAGCCACCAAACCATGTAGAGTATGACTCCCATACAATCTGCAAAAATAAATTATGCATTAGATATAACACAACAACATATAAATTAAAATTGTGTTATGAAAATGAACTCATATCATGTCTCTTCATGCCGTCAATTTTCTCTCTGTAAGTTGAGAGATGAAATTTATGATATGTAAATTCCTTTAGCTGTTCACCGATCCACTTGTTTGTCAACACATATATCAAACAAATTTTACAAGGAGTATTTTATCTATTTATAATTTTACATAATTAATCAACATGTAAGGTTGTTGAACACGAGGCGCCAACTGACTGTTATAGTAAAAAAAAAAAAAAATTTGAACGCGTGGCGCCTCCTATTAATATATAAAAAAATAAATAAATTTGAACACGAGGCACCAACTTTATAAAAAAAAATTTGAATGTGAGGCGCCAACTAAACTATTAAAATGTTTTATTTTCTGAAACAATCCATATCAGTAAATTGTTTTTTTATTATTATTTTAGTAAATAATTTTTTGTTTTTTACTACTGTGGTTTAAAAGCCCACAAAGATGTTCCATTAAATTAGCTTGAAGGGTTAGTTGAATAGAGCATGACAGGATCTTACATTTGACATATCACATATTTGAGTTTTCACTTGTCTCTTTAGAGTGAGATAAATATAAATATCTTTATAAGTGTTTTGTGAGCCTGAAAGTTTTTTTTTGTCTTAGATTGAGACACCATCCTCTCCTCCTAAATTTCTCTTATATATATATATATATAAAAAGAATGTTTCATTAAGTTTAATTATTCTTTTAATAAATTTGGATCTCATCATTTACTTAAAATTGGGTTAATTTTAGAGATGTCAAACTGAATTACAGCCCATGAATCAATCCAACCTAACTTTAACTAAGGAATTAAACAAGTTTTAAGAATGTTAATTATTTTTTCCAACTTGATTTAACCTATTTCACTTAACTTACGGATTCAGCTAGACTAACTAGAGTGAGTTAAACCAATTTGTATCAAATTGTTTGTTATTTTTTAAAATTTTTTTATTATAAATTTCTTTGATATTTTTATTTTCTTATTCATTTAGGTTTTTTTTATTATGAATTAGTATGTTGTTAAGCTTTTTATATTTTATATTTTTTACATTTTATATTTTTTAAATTAAATGACTCTCCCGTCAAATTTTGGTGGGTTGAGTTAAATTGTGTATTTTTAACTTACAAAAAAAGTGAGTCGAGTTGAGTTGATTCACTCTTTAAGCAACTTATAATGAATCTACCTAGGTGAGTCTACTTCACTCACTTTGACACCTTTAATTAATTTAGGTTATTATTCTATTTAAAGTGATGGTAAGTTTTTATTTTTTTGAAATATAATTTTCGAAATAAAATATTTTTAGTATGATTAAAATATAATTGAAATATTTTTTCATTTGATTTTTAAATGTTTTAGCTTTTTTTTAAAAAAAAACTAGTTGTGTTTTTACTTTTAATTCTAAAAACTAAAATTGAGAGGTGTGTGGGATGAGTGAATTTAAGAATCATAATGTTTGATTATGTATGATTGTATGAAAATAAGCTAAACTATTCATTCGAGGGTTTGTGGTTTCACCTAAGTTAGGGTAGGCTTATTTAGTTAAGAACGTTAAGCTTTTAGTCAAAAGATCTTTCAGACTTAAGTCCGGCTATTTAAGTTAATAATAATAATACGTAGACCAATAAAAATATTATTATTGTATTAAATTGTTATTAGAATGTTTTGATATTATTTATTTTTTGGTTTATTTAAAGGTTTAAATTCATTCTATTAATTTATTTAGAAATAAGTTTTTGATATATTTATAAAGGTTTACTACAAATTATTCTTTTAAATAAGTTTTTAGCTTAGGCTAAACTTTTAAAAATTAAGTTAGATTGAGTTGGTTTAGTTGATTTTTTTTCTTTTCATGACAATTATATAATTTGAATTAACTATTTTCTTATAATTAATAAGTGATTTAATTTATCATTATATTATAAATAATCCTCGCATGCTACCACTATGCCTAAATTAGTTGATAGGAAGTTATTCTAATTTCGTCAATAATCTCAAATTTTAATCTTGTTAAATAAAACTACTTTCGTTGAGAAAATTTTACCTATTTAACTCAGACCTAAATCGGGTGGATGAGGAAAAGAAAAAACAAAAACAAATCATCCTTGTAGTTAAGTATTTATCTTCTTGAAACGAGTAAAACCTCCTTTACCCTGCACTTTTTAATAAATGAAAAGGTAACAAGGATATATATCTGCCTCTGTTTCCACAAGCATTTTTTTATACACCATAACTAGGTCAATTTTAAAATTGATGTAGTTTATTATTTTATTAGGCGTATTTTATTTTCTTTTGGAAGTATTACAAAAATATTAAAATATTGATAACCCTTTCCCTAAATAAGAGAAAGCCAAAATAAAAAAACTAGAGAAACATAAGGGTTTTTTTTTTTTTTACTCCAAAGGAGTAATTTTTTCCATTAATTACCAAAATAGGTAGATTTTGAAAAATTACCCAAAATAGGATAAGTCGTTTTGAGAAATACGACTTGGAGGTAGAAGTGGTATTCTCTTTCTCGACTTTAAGAATTATAATTTTTTTATTTTTTTAGTAAAAATCGCAAAATTAGACATGACTCGTGTATTTTATTTTTTTAACAAAATCATATATCAATTTACAATTTTTCTTTTTTTTAACTTTTAAATCGAAGTCGTAAAGTTAAATACGAATTTACTTTTTAATATTTTTTAATGAAGTCGTAACTATAAAAATGACTTCTAGGTGTTAATATTTTTTATTTAATTTACAGAAGTCATAAAATGTAAAACGACTTCTTGCTATCATAGTGTTACGACTTCGATTAAAAAAAATTACATGGGTCCTATTTAATTTTATAAATAAAAAATTGAAAAGTAAAGTCATTTAATTTTACGACTTTAATTTTGTTATAAAAAAATTGTAACTCAATATACGATCATGGTAAAAATAAAAAAATATACGAGTCATGTTTAATTTTATAACTTTCAGTAAAAAAATAAAATAATAATACTTCCAAAAGTCGAGAAAGAGGATACGATTTCTACCTCCTATAGTGTTTCTTAAATACGGCTTATCTAATTTTAGGTAATTTTTTAAAATCCAACCATTTTGGGAATTAATTAAAAAAATTACCCGCTGGTATAAAAGCCAAACATAAGAGGCCGAGAATATTAAAAATGATATTGCACGGTATATCTGAGCCAAGAAGAGTTCGTACTAAATTTTTCAACTGAAATGAAGAGGGACCCACGTGGCTATGTATTAGGTTTGTGCTAAATTGACTAGTCTTTTGAGTGAGTTATTTAAAATTTAAATAGACTTATGAATTATGATATACTTTTAGTTTGATCATTATTATATAGTTTTAGTGGGTTTAAATTAAATCATGGTAGAGATTCATTTTTTATACAATTTTGATCATCTACTACTCTAAAGTTTAAACATCCTATTCATTAAAAAAAAAAGTAAAAATAGAAAATTTTGATCAAGTATTTATGTTTTTTTATAATATATATCTCAACCTTATATATATATATAATAAAATGATTAGTATATGATCAAAATTTACTGTTCATATTCTCACCAGAAAACACACATATAATAACTTGATATTTCCCTTATATTATTGTTGTCTGATCAAGGAACGTTGTTTTCTTCACTCGTCTTGTGCTGGTATATCTTCTGCCACTTGAATGGATATGTGTGTTTTCATGATTATTCCCTGTCTTTCACGGGTATTTGCCAAGAAATATTTTTATAGGGACGGCTAATTCGAGCTTGTATTTTAAAGGATTATATCAGGGGTTATAGTTTTTATTTGCTGATATACTTTTGCACATGGAGCTTGCTTATCTCATTTTATAATATTATTATATATAATTATTTTTGAAAGGAATATATTTATAACTGTAAACTTTTTATTTGTTAATATATATATATTACCAGCGTTATCAACTTCTGATATATCAGCTTGTTAATAAACAATTTTTTTTGTAGACATTTGTTTGTTCTGTCAATCTTAAGTTTTTTATTTTAACGGTGTTTTTCAAATAACAATCTTTTTCCGGCTGAATTATTGTCGAATTTCAGTTGACTTTTTATCCTGGCTGCCGAATAATATAATAGGTTGATTAACTTTGAAGAATATGTTATAATCAGATTATGATCTTATCGTATTCTATCATTCTAATACCATGTGGATTGGTCTCTTTGAAGCCTTCGTCCATTCGATTTGGAACTGTTGTCTTTCGTACAACCAAAGCGCTAGCTTGATTCACACTCAATCCTTATATCCTAATTAATTAAATTATATATTTATTTATTGTTTTGAAGCTTCATTGTTTTTAGCTAGGAAGTGCCTAATACTGGAGTTGGTCCAGAAAAATGTCCAGGGAAAGTAGGACCGCACAAGTTATACATTGAGGTTATATAACCAAAAAAAAAAAAATCAAAGAAAAAAAAAGAGTACGTATTCGAACAAATCAATTGAGTTTGGATTGAGTTTTACGTATTTATATTTTTAAGATGTTATTTATAAAGAAATAATTTTTTTTAAAAAGAGAGAGAATAATTCAGGTTATATATATTTATATGTTTAATATTATTTAAAAATAATATTCATAAAAAATTAAGATAAAACTGACAGAATAATTAAAGAGGGGGGGGGGGGGGGGGGGAAGTTCAATAAGAAGTTTGGAAGAAGTATATAATTTAATATCCAATTTGTTACGGACTGGTCGTAACTCATGATCTTCTCGACTCAGTGGCATCACTGGTGGGATATTACCCACTGGGGAGTTTTTTCTCTTTCCAGGAATCGAACCCCAACCTTTAGGATGTTACGAGAGTTGACCCTGGTATCACTGAACTGATCTTTTTGTGACGGTCTGGCTGTTATTCATGATCTTCTTGACCCAGTGACATTGCTGGTGGGATATTACCCACTGGAGAGTTTTTGCCCTTCCTAGAATCGAACCCCCAACCTTTAGGATGTTACGGGGGCTGACCCTGGTACCCCTGGGCTGATCAGCCTAGTGGTACCAGGGTCAGCCCCCGTAACATCCTAATGGTTGGGGGTTCGATTCTTGGAAAAGGCAAAAACTCTCCTGTGGGTAATATCCCATCAGTGGTTTCACAGGACGAAAAGATCATAAGTGCGGGACTCACTCACAGTGCCCATCGAAGTACCCCGAACCCCGTAACACAATCTAACGATGGTTAGTTTATAAACTTTTTTATCCAAACTAACTCAAATATTTAAATTAACTTTCTTTCCTTTTGAATCAGATTGAGTTGGTCAAATTCACGAACATATTTGAATCTATGATTACCCTAGCAAAAAACCCCACTGAAGTAAGAAGGATGGTTAAAAAAATGGAAAAAATATATTTTGGAAATTTGAACATACGGTTCGTGACTTCCTTAAAATGTTCCATAAGAAGCTGCGTGAAAGACACTAAGCTCCTTATTGAATTAATTATCTTATTATCTTATACGTCATGTATTGGTCGAAGATTGAACAACCCTTCAATTGGTCACTCAAACTAGGCGGCAATTTTTTAAAAGAACGTTCTCAGCTGAACTCGCAAATTACATCGTTTTAAAGATATTAATGATTAATTAGTTCACCATGTAAAATTGCCAGCATTTTTATTTTCATTTTCCTTATACTATACTATAATTGTTTAGGTTACTCAACGAACCAAGTAAAATGGTGGGACTGGTTGAAGAAAGCATAGCACACGTGATCTAACTTTCACGGGTAAGTAGACAACAAGCAAATGGGTTTAATTAACACGGTTGGTGAACTATGACATGAAGATATACATGAAAAAGAGCAAGCGCAGCCCCCAAGCATAATCTCTTTTTATCTTTGTTACACTTTCATATCTCTACGCATAACGCAAGTTGATGATGGAATAAAGCACAAGTTGGGATCAGGGAAAGAATTTTGCAGATCAAGTTAAAGCAATTATATATAGATATTTTTCTTATTATATGCATGGGTGGGGACATCGCCAAGAAAAGGAGAGTAAAGTAAATTAATGATTCCACTTCTTATCTCCGATTTGGAATTTGTTACATCCCATAGAATTAATGTAGATTTGGATAAGGCCTTAAGGTGTGGAGTTGGTGAAACACAAATCCTTTTCCTTTCCTACACAGTCCCACAAAAGAGAGATGAATATATTCGACCTTAGGTTTGGTAGAAAATAAGTGTTGCGTTTGCCTTGCCCTTGATTTAATTAATTTGAACTTTTTATTCTTTTTTCCCATTGTATTTATAATATGAAAATTCGAGCACATAGTGTACGATTCAGTTACCATAGGGAAGAGCGTTAGATCAATAAGCCAAAGCCACGTAAACAAATCATCGATCATCAGCGTGATTGATGGTATAAGCAGAGTGATAATTGCATGTATATTATATAGGATAGGATGATCGATCTCTGACCCTAAGCTTGATGCTGCAGCCCACAAGTTTCATACGAAAATGAAATGGTCATTTGTCATTAATTTTGATGTACTTGTGAACGAAATATAGAAAGGAACACAAAACATAGGTTAGATATAAGTATGGTTCACGTCTGACTTTTGGTTGCCAACTGAAATTTCCAGCACTTGGGGACACGTAAAGACAACAATTAAGGTACCAGATAGTTTTCTTGGTCAACTTAATGAACGAAGGTGGAAGACTGCGTAAAAAATTGAGCTTATAATTACCAAAGCCACTTGTTTACATTGGGTTAATGGATTTAAAGACCATTTGATCCATAACCATGGATGAATAATATGTTAATATTTCTTGTCAATTATTAGAGGCTTAGGATTAGTTTCATCCACACGGAGTATAGCTGCCTTTTTATTTTTTATTACTATATTAGTAATATTTCTCTCTCTTGTGTAAAGTTCAGCAACGTCTAGAAAGGTCATCCAACTCCAAATCGGGTGTCACGTCATCCAGTGGATGCTTGCCAATTTCTCTGCTGCCTTCTGATTTTTCGGCCCATAAACGTGTTAGTGTGCGTCTTTTTCCCTGATTCCTTGTAAAATTATTAACTCGTTCCGAGCTCCTCTGTTGTGCGAATGTGACACAACTCAGAAGGCAAGAATTCACAAACACTGGAAGATTTTGGTTATATATATCAATCAGTCAATATATATCCACAGGGATGAGATCAAATTATAAAAGGTATTAAATTTAGTAAAGTGACGTATAACTTTTAAAAATAAATTTATTAATCTAATTATTGATTTTAAATTTTATAATTAAAAAAATAATTAACACTCTGCCATTAACTACGAGAAAAAAATAAATTAGTGACAAAAATTAGAGGAAAAAAATTGGTCTCTAATATTGTTGTCTCTAACATATAAGATAGAATTAGAAACAAATTTAAGCTTTTCCGTCTCTAAATTTCTGTCCCTAATTCATTATTTTCTAGTCACTTTATTTAAAGCAGTATTATCAGAACCGAGTTGGTCATCGGCTGGGTTGATGGATCATTGGTCAAACCGGTGAGTCACTGATTGAATTGCATGTACTGATATATATTAAATTTATGAAAATTATATTACATGTATTGTATATAAATTTGATTTGTTATGTATGTAATAATACTAAGCCTTAAAGAAGTAGTATATTTTCTTTTAAAGATACATGGGACTTGAGTTCAACCCAGGCCATGTAAAATTTGAAAAATATTTGTTAGTGTTTCATCATATTTCGTTTGCAAGTTTCTTGAAGAAGCGAGGTATAAGTGGCAACTTTGAGTTGTCGACGTCAACGCTTGGGCGAATTGCAAAGTGACCAAACTGATTATGGGTTTGATTTTCAGTTGAACCAGTCGGACTAGTCTATTCGGTTTAAGTTTAATAACACTGGTTTAAAAGTGTGATATGTTATTTAAAATATATGTAAATAATTATTCTTCGATTACATATTTATAAATATCTAAAATTTTATATATAAGATCATCATGATATCATTATATGACTAAACGGATTGATTGTAAAACTTATTTTTTATAAAAATTTATTAAATTTCATTTTATTATATTTAACACCTAATATCTTTTGATCTTATCGCACACACACACACATGCAACATATCAGGTAAGCATTATTGATTATTGTGACAAATAAAAACAACAAATATAGATCTTTATATTATATTTTAATGGTTAAGATTAAAGAATAAATGCATGTAACTTTTTTAATGCAATCACTAACCATAATTTATAATCTTGATCATTCACTTATAGTTGTGTGATCTAAATTTATAATTCTCACATTCTTAAAATAAGAATTGTTCTCATTATATATAGAATACGAATTTAACCAATTCAATTATTGAATCATTTGATATTATTTTTCTAATCATGTATACCAAATTTTATACAATTTAGATATTCATTTATATGTTATTTAGTAATGAACACTTATTTATATTTTAAATAATATATTATCCATTAAAATAAAGCAATGCGATAAAGTATCAATTAATTTTTTATTTACATGAAATTTTATACACTAAATTATTCTACTTTATAAAAATTTTCAATTTAACGATTGAATTGATTAAATTTGTATATATTATACAAAAAAATTTACTATGTGATATAAGTATAAAAATTTGACATCTAATTTCAATTGATCTATATATATATATACACACACACACACACCCACACACACACACACATATATATATTATCATTACATATATTATCATCCAATTTTATATTAATGACAAAAATTAAAGTTATCTAACATAAAGTAATTTTAATCTTAACCATATTTATTCATAATTATAAAATAAAGATCTATCTGTCTCAT
The DNA here is from genome assembly GCA_004329165.1 of Spatholobus suberectus. Classification (NCBI taxonomy): domain Eukaryota; kingdom Viridiplantae; phylum Streptophyta; class Magnoliopsida; order Fabales; family Fabaceae; genus Spatholobus; species Spatholobus suberectus. The sequence goes on from CM014729.1 coordinate 66,170,449, forward strand.
TCTTAAATAAAAATAACTTTCTTGCTCAATACATCCTACGCACACACATATTATTTGAACATTTTTTTAAATATATTTTAATCCAAACACGCGATAAACAAAATATTTTAATTATATAATATGATGAATCTCGCTTTATTTAATTATCTTTGCCGTCTTGCGTTTTACTTATTCCTTCAAATTTGTTTTCATCGTCATCTTCCCGGCGGCAACAGGTATAACCTATGTGAACATGTGATGTATTGTTTGCAACGTGAAGAATGTTATGGTATTCCATTCCATATTCCACATAGAGCACGCATATCAATTTACAATTAATATTTTGTATGTATAACTTAATTTATGCTTTACATGAGGAAGTATAAGGTTGTTAACTCAGATGAAATTTCTTTGCTTTTCGTCCGGGGGAAATTTTGTTATAAATTGATTACGAAAGTTACGTATAATAATCAATATTTTCTGTAATCTTGCTTTTGGTAAGGAAAGTCTTGATATGGGGTAGATGAGAAATCGGATAAACAAATTAAATTTGTTGGTATGAGGAATAAAAGATAAATATAAAATTCATATAAATTGTCGTGTTTGACGAGTTAATTAAATAAAAATACATTCAAAATGGTGAAATTGACGTTAATAATCTTACGTCCATATTTAAAAAAAAAAAAAAAACTTGACAGCTTAGAACAATATGTTAAAACTCAAATCGGTTATCAACTCGGCTAGGGTATTAGGTCACCGAGTCAATGGTTGAATTGGAGGGTCGCTAATTAAACCGCATGACCCAGTTTTTATTAAAAAATTTGAAAATATTTATGACATAAATTTCATACTTATAAAGTTTATTAAATTAAATTTCAATAGTGATATGTAGCTCAAAAATAAATAAAAATCAACAATGGTATTTTAGATGAGGGTGAATGAAAGAAGAATTGAAAGTTACGCATTCAGGTCAAACAAATAAGAGCAAGTGAATGAATGTTATGCATTTAGGTTAACACAAGAGACATTTATGTCATACGCATATGTGTATTGGGATTTACAATTTTGGTTATTATTATTGTTTCACATATGAATATTTATTTTTTATAATTAAAATACATAGTAAATAAATATTTTTAAATATGTAAATTATATTATAAGTTGGGATTTTTATTTTTTTCAATAGTTGTAGTTAAAACCACAAAACCTGTCAAGTTAAACTGATTCATACTAGGTTGATGACATGTCCGATCCAATTATCGGCTCAAACTGGTTGCACCATTGATTCCCGCTCCGACTAGCCGATTTGAGCTGATTTTTAAAACACTAGTTTAGATTAAAACTTGCTGATTTTATTATATCATTTATTGGATATTCAATCGAGTAGGAGAAATTAGATCCACTCATGTGAATTTTGCCTTCCCTCCCATATGTCATGAATTTATATTATTATATTCATACATCCATTTTTTTTAATTTCTTTTTCATCATATTTCCTTTTTATTTCTCTTTTCTTTTCTTATACTTTCTTTTTTCTTTTTCTTTTTTTTTTAATCATTCTCATCTTTCCACTTTCATACACTTCAAAGTGGATGTACGTAAATCAGTACTCATTCTTTATAATCTCAAAAAACTTAACCCGTTGAGGGAAAGCATTTAAATGATTTCATATTTAACATATCCTCTCGCATAATAATTCTTTTGAACTTAAATAAAGCTTAGACACTATACAACTCACTTTATCTTGGATTGAAATTTAAGTTCTTTTATTCAAAAGAATGAAGGCGACAAATATTAAACTCGTGACAATTTGGTTATCTTTTAATTGGTGAAAACACATGTATCTAAGCCTCTTAGTGTATCAAAATTTGTACGGCAAAGATAACAATGCAAATGGATGAGAATACAAATTTCAGCTATGTTAAGGTTGTGCTAAAATAGACCAACGAAAAAGATGTGTACTGATTAATGAACCCCACCTCGGCTGCGTTCTCCCAGCACGCTTGAGACAATAGTGAGAAGGGAACTTGCCACCTTCCAAATGATGCTATCAGAATGTGTGTAAGTGAGATAAACACTCCAAGGCATAATTACAGCACTAATTGCTTCCACATGCATGCTTGGATATGTGAGCCTCAAAAGAAGCAAAAGCAACTCAGAATGGTGTGGTAAGCTGTACATCCACACACATAAGGACATTCAAAAAAAAAAAAAAATAGAATAAAGAAAATAATAAACATCCCAAAATGATTTGAGAGGATGCCCTCTGCCTAAGGATTTCCACATTGAGCCAATCAACTTTTTGGTTGTTCATGGTCGTGAAACAAACAAGGCAAGGAAGGTTTAATTTGCTAGCTTTTGCGTGCTGGTGGAAACCATTCACGCACGGGCCACTTTTAATTTCTAGATTCCATTAGCACTAGTACTAGTATACTATACTACCCGTTGTAGCGATCTATCCTCTATAAATGAGCATGAGATCATGCATGAGAATGGCCACCAAGTTTGCTCACATACCCAAATAGTAACAACTTGGGTGTGAGTACCAGGCCAACTGTTTCTCATCCAGAGGCACCCCGCAAAGGTGTTTGCTGCCACGGAGAAAGCTGACAAAATCTGTTGCCATATTCGTTATTTTTGTCATGAATTGAATGTCTCGGGCTAAATCAGTGGATATGGCACAGTTAGAAATTAAACTTTTTCGTTTGTTGTTACCTTCGTTTGCACGCCAAACAAGTTTGCGAAGTGAACAAATTTGATTGCCTATTCCTGGTCAAGTCTAGAAAGGTGCCGAGTAAAGACCCGATAAATATTAAATATAGGTGACCGTGACAAACACCTTGCAAGTTGTATAACAATTCTACAACGTAGGCGTTACTTCAGTTTACTCCCTCTACATTAGTTTGATTAGAATGATGAAAGGTGTGATATTTTTTTCTGTTAGACCTCTGGTATCCATTAAATCTCTAATTCAAATTTGAGTTGATAGATTCATTCAAACTAAGGACAAAACTTACATACAATTCTATAGGTATTGTTTGTGTTGTTTTTCAATTTGAACTGATGCTTCACCTCGGTAATCTATATGATCTTTTAATGTAAACTTTAATTTTACATAATATCGAGATAAAACTTTAATTTTGATTAGAAAATAGTACAAACAACACTTATAGAATTGTATTTAAGTTGTCTTTAAAGTAAACTATCTTAACGTTTACTTACATATATATATATATATATATATATATATATATATATATATATATATATAGAGTCAGGATCCGTTGACAACAGGTGTCAAAGTTAGTCAAATTACATTTTCAATAACTTTTTTGTAGAATGCAAATTTAACAAATCCAAACGTTGAATTATGTAATAACATCTTCATGATTATGTATATCAAATTTTACATAATTTAGACTTTTCTAGATATGTTACCTAACATTAGATATTTACATATATTTTAATATCTTGTTATGCGTTAAAATAAAGTGGTGCAATGAACTACCAAATAATTTTGAAATTATATGAAATTTTGTATAGTTGGTCTAATGAATAAGAACATCAAATTCAATAGTTGGATTTGTTAAATTTGTATTCTACAAAAAGTTATTGAAGGTGTAATTTGACTAACTTTAATACCTGTTATCAACGAATCCTGACTCATATACATATATATATATATATATATATATATATATATATTAAATCAAAGACCTTATTTAAAGATAATTAAGATTCTTATTACTTGAATCGGTAGATGAAGGATAAAACTTACAAGCATGACTTTGTATGGCACATATGAATATTTTTTTAGCAAAAAAAAGAAAAGAAAAAAAAATTATACCACTTAAATATTTGTATATGGAGACAATTAAAAGGATCTAAAAAACAAATGATCCGTTTGAAATAGCTTATTTATAACTTATTTGTCCTTATATTTTAACATAATATAAACATTTGTGTAAGTATTCTATAGTGCTTATGAAAATAGCTTATGATATGTTCATAAGCTATTTTCAATTTATTTTAATAATTTTTTCAAGGTAATTTATGAAAACAACTTATAATTTATATGAAAATAATTTAACCTTATTTATAAATAACTTATATAAATTAATAAGTCCATAATTAAGTTATTTACTCAAATAGAATCAAAATTTATAAAAACAATTATAATTTATATGAAAATAATTTAAATTTATTTTATTTTTATTATCAAAATAACTTATAAATAAATACTTATATAATTTAACAAGTCCTCAATTAAGTTGTTTACTTAGACAGAACCAAAATTTATATCAATTTTTTTATTATGTACTAGGTGTAGTGATAAAGAAATTACACATAAAAAAATTATTGAAAATTTTTATTATATTAGAAATACAAAAAAATGCTTAATGATTGTTCTTTTTAGGTAATTAATTAAGATGTTTTAAAAAATATATTTAATATCCCTTAATGTATACACTTTTTGATACATAAGAAAGAAAATTAATTTTATATAGATATAATTATTTTTTCACCATCTTCGTCTTTTATGAAAAGAAAAGAAAAGAAAGAATAATTCATAATAGATCATATGAAAAATAATTTCCAGACAACCGTACATATTAATTAAGAAAATTTTATGTATTTATTATCAAGTTTTTTAATCAAATAATGATATGGTTATTTAATATTAAAAAAATATTTACATATCATTAAAAATATAATGACAATAATATAAAGAACATAACAGAAGTTTTCGTTAGGTACATATTATTTCAAATCATTCTAAACCCTTTTTTGAGAATTTAGGATCATTCTAGTAAATTAAGTTAATGTGTTGACCAATGACTAAAACTCAATAATTAATCTTCAAAAGGCATATATCAATATTGAGTTCAAGTTTTGGGTATGTAAGTGTGTTAAATACTCGGAAGGAGAGCTTGGCCACCTATAATGGGTTTACCTGACCCGAATAGGATTGCCTCCAATAGAGGATACCTGTTGTTTATACAAAAAGAAAAGGCATATACCAAGAATCTTCTAGCATTTGACGAACCCCAATACGAATGCAAAGCGAATCATAACCAAGAATTGGTTAGAGGTAACAATTTCAATAATATTTGCCCAAGTAGGGATGTCAAATAGGCCAAACCAACTCAATCTCACCTTAACTCGCCAAAAAACGAGTTGGATTAAGTTGGACTCATTTTGAGATTAGGTTAAAAATCTCAACGAAACCCAACTCATAATGAGTTGCAAGTTGAGTTGGGTTGGGTTGACTTGCCAAAATTTTTAAAAAATTAAAAAAGTTATAAAAAAGAGTTTAATGGTTATGCATTGTCAATGTAAAAAGCTTTACACCGCCAACCAATCAGAAATCACTATTGGTATGAATTTTACGAAAATTATTGTAAAAGTCAACAAACTTACCATATATAGTGGTTCATAATTGGATAACAATGTAAAATTGCTTTACACTGTCAATATATAACATATTTTCTCTATAAAAAATAGATGATATCATAAGTTGACTTAGAAAATAAATAAATATAAATAATCTAAACATAATGTCACAATCACAAGAATATTATCTTACTAAATTGTCTTAGCACAAATTCTTTTTAGAAACTATTATCATAAATTAAATAAATGTAGAGTAAAACAACAAAATAACATGAAATTCATAATACTTCACAAAACATTATGTCCAATAAAACAATATTTAATTAAACAATCCATCAAAACATTTAACAAAAAAAAATCAATTTGATGGGTCAACCCAACCCAACATGTCCCTTTACCTATTAGGTTAGCGAGTTATGCATGTTGAGTTATGCGGGTTGAATCACCCAACCTAACCTAATCCATTTTGGCGTGTTAAGTGAGTTGACCTGTTAGGTTGAACCTACATTGACATCCCTATGCCCAAGGAGACATTTCTCACACCATGTCATGTAAGAAATGCCAAGATAACTAAATCAGGAATGATATAAATAGACCTAATAGGGTTTGAGTTATTTTCTCTCTAACATTAATCCTCTATTTGTATCTTGCATACACTGACTTAAGCATCGGAGTTCTTACAGGTACACCATCGGAGTTTGGCTTCTAAGAACATGTGAAGATTCCGTTTGAATATTTCACTTCCGGGAATTGGTGCTAAACACAAATAAATTATAAAGATTTATGATTGGCAATTTGGTGGGAAGGTATTAGTTAATATTTGGTTAAATAATTAATCTATACATCCCTATAGTTTAATAGAGTTTTTAATTAAGTCTCTATAGTTAAAATGACTTTAAAAAGTCCTTATAATTTTAAAAAAATTATAATTAAATCCTTATATACTAATACCATTATAACTCTGTTAATTTATATTTGGCTTAATTGCACTTTTGATCCTTTAGTCTTCAGGTATCACAATTGTGCAATTTTAATCTCCTACCTTTCCTCTCATTTATAATCAAGTCTCTTCGTCAGTCTTCCATTAAGAATTTAACAAATTTTGCTGATATGTCACTAATAAGATGACGTGACATTGATGTGGAAGATAACATGTTGCCTGACACACATGCTAATGAGACACTTACGTGGTGCTATCATGGCAATGATGTGGGACACTAAGGTGGCATGCAAAATGAGAAGGATTTATGAGTTTTATTTACGAAACCTTAGATGACTGTTTCTACATTTTAATCCTAATTATTACTCCTTTGTCAAATTTGACTTCACCATGTAGTATTTTCATGGGTGATCGATATGTTGTTGTCATGGCCACTCATGGCATATAAATATGTATATGAGTTGAATTATTATTTTTTTTAATGAGCTCAAGGTATTTTCTAATCAAGAGTTAAAGATTAATCTTTTGAGGCATCGAAATTTATTTGAAATATGTAATTGAGTTAAGTTATTCATGAATTATTTACACTTAATTTGTTAAATGCTCAATTAAATTTGTTTAAGCTAAAGCTTGATTTTAGGCCCCAATTCTATACATTGGTCAAGTTTAAGCTTTATAGACTTGACACTAGAAATTGATGCTTATGTCACCCAATTTTGTTTAGGTAAATAAAAATAAAATATATAAAAAAAGAGGGAGAATTTTTGAAGAGAAAATAAAAGTTGATGATAGTTTGTTCAACTTGAATTTCTTTCTTTAAAAAAATGAATTATTATTTTCTTAAAAATATATAAAAAGGGAGTTAACTGAGGCGTAAAATTTTACTAATCCTCTTTTTAACGTGAGATATCTAAGTTATGACAGTTTAATGATTATAATTTAAAAAAAAAACAAATGAATCATAATTATTATCACAATATTTTCTTATAAAAATAAAATAGAGCTAATTGAGGCGTAACGTCTTATTAATCCTATATTTTAATTAGGCACATTTGAGTTGTGACAACCTGATGATATCGAATTAAACTATATTAAAGTCTACCAACACACAATATTTAAAAAAAAATTACATAACTGTAAGTTCTTCATTGCATTAAAAGATACGTAAGAGAAAATAATCATTTTTGTTGAGCTAAAAATATATTTTCTGAAGTTTTCATTTATTTTCAAGATAATAATTTTAAGTTGTAAATAACAAAAAGTCTGAACAATAAATAAAATATCCAACAATATTTTATTGCTTTCTTTTTAAGGGGTAAACTAAATGTTTTAAAATGATCTAAATTTTATATATTTAATTAAAGGTAATCATTGGACATTGGGTATTAATATCTTTTTCATGAGTAATCAACTCTTAGACTTTAATCTGATTTTAAAGACTATCTTTTTTCAACAATTTTTCTAATGTTTTTCCAAAATAAATAAACTTTGATGATGATTTTATGTTTTTCATCTATAATTTTTTTGCAGTTTATCATCTTCTCGTGATCCCAATTGTGATATGTGTGTAAAAATGTTATTTTTGTATGAAAAAATATATATACTTAATAAATTTTCCTTTTATCTTAAAAAATTATCGTTACATAATTTTTACGTTCAATTTTTTTTATTCTCTTACTTTTATTTCATCCTATAATATGATAATATTTATTAAAATTAAATTAATAAATTGAAAAATAATTCAAGAATATAATTAATAAATAAATGAGTAATCAAATTATAAATAAGCTAAACTTAAACTTCATATTTTTCAAATAAACAAAACTAAACTTTCAATTCAACAGACATAAATAAATGAATTGCATTCGAGCCCCATTTTTTTTTTTAAATCCAAACCAAAAATCTTTTAGATAAAAATATAAAATATCCAATACAATATACAAGATATATATATATATATATATATATATATATATTATAGGTACATAAATACATTTTATAAAATCCAATAAAGAAAGTAAAGTCTCCTTTCTTTTTCATTAATATATTTTAATAAGAAGAGAGAAACTTTAAAATAAAAATAAAAATTAAAAAAATTAAAGTATTTGCTTCTTAAGTTTTCTTTCTCCTTTAATTTCTCTTTCTTTTTATTTAACTAAATAATAAAAGTTTTCAAATCTAAAAAAAATTCTTTTCTCCTTAATTTTTTTTCACTCCAACCAAACATAAAACAAAAAACACCAGACAAGATAATAACGTATGTACTATGTTCCCTTGTTTTATCATTTTTTTCCTTTTTGATATAAAATGACTTCTTTTTTCGTGCACGTCACAAGAATTTAATCACTATTTTTTAATAAGTAAATAACACTTTACCTTTTTTATAGTTTAATATTTTTTAATTTTTTCTCTTAAACTTTTTGTGTCATCAAAATTTTCTTCTTAAACTTTTTTGTGTCATCAAATTTCTTTAAATTTGGATTGAAAAAAAAAAGTCATGATTATAATTTTAATTGCGATTAACTTAAACAATAAGTAAATTAAGTGAAATTGACAAAATTTAATTAAGGGCTCATTTATTTCAGTTTTTCTTTTCTATTTTTACTTTTTAATTACAAAATTGCTACCTTGTTTTCAATTTGTTTTCTGTTTTTAAAGATTTGTACAGGAAATAGAAAAAACAGAAAAAAAGAAGTTATTTTCACTGTTTCCTATATAAATATTTAAAAACAGAAAACAAATTGAAAATAAGGTGATAAAGAAAATGGAAACAAAAAATAAAAACAGAAGTAAATAGATCGTAATATTTTTTAAAATCAAATTTGCGAATGTTTGGTAATACAAAAAAAAGAAGAAGCAGGAAAATAAGTTAAAAATATTAAATTACAAAAAATAAAATGTAATCTACTTTGGAAATTATGTTGTATTATTTGTATGTTCAGACATATAATAAAGACCCCGTCTACTCACCTATATTATATACGTACTCATAAGCATACATCAAAAAGATCCATTTACTTTTCTTTGTTATTTCTTTTTTCTCTCCTTCTTTTCTTACTTTCTCCCTAGATATCTCTTTTCTTCTGAGATGTTGCTAGGCATAATTTTTACGGACCAACAACATTTCCTATAGGATAAGAAAGGGAGATAGTTGGAAACTTACGAGGGAGTTGTGTTTGCGTAACATATATGCCAAAACTAAAAACCTAACCCCATGATTTGATATTGAGAAGTTATATTAGTACAAAATTTGCACAAAAAGCTATACAATGAAGTAAGAAATAAGAAAATAAGAGAGAAAGTAGAAATAATTAAGATAGTTGACGTAATAAAAAGATATAGAAAAAAATAATATTATAAAAAATATTATAGGAATAAGTTATCTCTTAATACTTGAGTAGCTCACTTATCGAATCACGACTTAATTAGCCATACGGATGTTTCCAATGTGTTGCTTCTATATATGATGATATGGTCAAATTAAAATGACTCTTCTATAATTAGAAGGATACGAAAATTCATTTTGGATTACATTAGTATTCAACTGCTTCATAATTAATACACAGAATAAAAAAGTTTAAACGATTTATTCAAGTATCTAATTAAAATAAAACCAATGCCCGCAAGAACAGAACAGAAATGCTTAATTATCTCAGCATGTGATGCAAGCCCACTAAAAAATGTGGTTGTGTAGGTGGATAAAAAGGCACATAAACTGTTGAGATATTATAAGCGAGTTGAACTTCTTCACTAAAATTAAAGAAAAAAAATGGGGGGTTGGGTAGCGTATGAAGGATCAACTCTCTTCTTTCCCGTGAAAATCGACTCGTATTTGTGGTAGATATATATTGATTAGTGCTGTGGGCTCCTGAGTAGCGTTCTCCTCTGCCAATAAGGATTTCGCTTTCCCAACTTATAATAGAGCAAATTAACATCACTGATGTGGACTGCAATATATATGGGGATAAGACTGAAAGTTGTCGAGCACATATCTGTTTTTTCTATGAAATTAAGACGGGGAAAAAATAATACATGATACCAACCAAATTAAATGGTTGATACTAGTTATCGAGATTTAGGTAGATTATATTCAGATAATCCTAACGGGGGCATGGCTCCATGCACGACTTCGCTCACGGTGTGGCCACCCACTCCCCAACCTTTGTCGTTCTTGGTTTAGTTTGGCCCCTCTTCGTTATACCTACGCTAGTCTTTGTCAACTTGTATCATAATTGTATGGACATTACATTTATAAAGGTACTACTATATGAAGCACATACATCTCCCTCATCTTTTTGAAGTGACCGACTGTCAACACATTTTTAACGCCGATTATATATATATATATATATATATATATATATATATATATATATATATATATACGTGCCTTGTGTGTTAGTTACTATTCACATGATGTGATATGATTAATAGATAGTTATGTTTCTTAAGCATATGATTAAAGATTCGATTATCATGTTTATGTGTATGAAAAGATATATATTGAGAAAAGTCAACTCCTTAAATGAATCTTAATATGTTAAAAAATTAGTCTCTAATCTAACTCTACTAAGATACTAAGATTCACCCAAAAAATATGTGTTGGTTACTGTTCAAATGGTAATTAACACCCGAATATTGACATTAATTATCATAAAAAGATAATTAACACCCATACAAATGATACGTCTTATGATTGGATGATAATGTATACTGATATTATTTAAAAAGTCTTATTACTCATCTAAAAAATTACAGAAAAATTATTCTACATTTATTTTAAATTCCAACAAAAAAAAGTTGATATTGAAATAAAAATTATTTTGATGAAAATGACAATGATATCACACATTTAATTTAAAATTAATTATTTTGGTTTTTATAAACATTAATTTTTTGTTTTAATTATTTATATACATATTAAATTAATTTATTTTCTTTTATTGAGAGTTTATTTGAACAAATTTTAGAATATAAAATTGACTTTTTTTATTTGAATCTCAATAATTTAACTTTTTAAAAGGATAAGTTGAAAATTATTGTATTAATCTTAAAATAAATTTCAATTTTAGTGAGCATTAATTTAATATTGATGGTCTTGATTTTTTTTTTTTTCAAAATTGAAGGTATGAAAGAAATGCTAACAAAAGAAATTAGGGCATGTTTGGTGCCTAGAATATGATAGAATAAGATAAGATAACTATCTTATCTAGCTGTAATTAGTTGTTAGGTGCACCAATAAGACATGATTTGCTTATTCTATTGCATATCATATCCTATTGGTATAGTGTATGTCTTATCCTAAGGAGGTGCTGTGTTAGAAAGCAACAAGATAGGATAACTCCTCTCTTCCTCCCTCCCTCTCACCACCATATCCCTATCGTTGTCGTTATTAACACCATCATCGTCATCATATTGCCACTACCGCCATTACCACCATTATTGCCACTAACCTTACCACCATCACCACCACCATCACTCACTACCACTACTATTGTTGTCACCATCATTGTCGTCGTCGTTACCACTATCATTGCCACAATAATCACCACTACTGTTGCTGCCACTATCACTATCACTACCTTCGCCACCAACGTTGTTGTCACCACCACCATTGCCGCCACCACCCCCACTGTTATTATCGTTGCCACCACTACTGTCATCGCCACCAAAATTGTCGCCATTGCAACCACCATTGCTACCACCACTGTCACTGCCACCATTGCCACTACCATTGTCGTCACCGATGTCACCGTAACCAATTCCACCACCATCTATCATTATCTAGTTTGTGTCAAGCACATGACAGGATAACACAATATGTTGTCTGGTGTGCACCAAAAATTGGATAAGATTAAAGCTTTGTTCTTATCCTATCACATTCTTATCTTGTTCTTATATCATATCATATTCTATTATATCTTGACTACCAAACAGGTCCTTAATGTCCTAGTAGAAGTATTAAACTATATTAAAGGACTAGTTCTTTTTAAATGCATATAATATGTTTATAGAATATTATTAACAATAATTATAATTATTGTTATTGTTAAAAGAAGTTGTTCAAATTTAAATTTTTAGTTTCCATTTAAGATGAACTATGTTACAAGATGGTAATTGAATGAATTGTCATACAGTAAAATGTTGAAATTATTTAATTATAAAACTTTAATTAATAATTTTACAGTTTAGACAATTAAAAAATAAAATAAAAATTAATGAGTTATTTTATCTTGTTCTTATTTCACTGTGCATGTTTATATGTTTTTCACTTTGTAACATTTTGTGCAATTATTCCTTTCTTCTATCTCACATTTTTTTATGTTATTATACTTTTAATTATTGTATTTTAGTCTTTATGTCATTTTAAATTTTAATTGTTCATTTTAATCTTCATAATTTTCTAATTGTTTAAATTAAAATTTTACCCCAAACTTTTGCCTAAAAGTTTCAAAAAATATAACAAAAGTGTGATCTATTATTAATTTGTATAAATTTGCAAAGGAAGAAATATAAAATAATTAAATAAAAATAAAAAATAACTTTTGTTACATATTATACGTTTTATTTTTATTTAAATAATTATATATTTTCTTTGTTAATTTATATAAAGCAACAATACATCACACTTCTGTTAATAATCAGATGAAATTTTAAAATGAGAAACTTAATTTGAACAACTAACAAATAAATAAATAAGTGTGATCATATAAAATTTAAAAAAAAAAACTAAAATCGTACTTAAACTAAAATTCACTCTATATATTAAATAAGAACAACTATCTTGAATGAAAGCGTTTTTAGCTACTATTCTTCAATGATAGTGTTTTTAGCTATCAATGTCATTATTCAATGAGAGCGTTTTTAGAAATTTTTTAACTTCTTATCTCTTTCAATTTATCATTTTTAATATTTTTTTAAAAAAATTATCACTAATTAAAAATTAACATTATATTACATTAATTGTTTATTATAAATTTAAAATATAATCTATATGTTCAAAAATATTTATTTATTACAAATTTTAATTATAATATATAATATAATTTATACATTTAAAAGTATTTTTTGTTATAAATTTAAGTTATATAAAGTAAATATTTATTCTTTACAATACACAAGTTAAAATATTAGTATAAAAGTTAAATGTCTAATTAATTTGTTTTATACCATCCAATATGAACTAGTCCGCGTCTGACAGTAGAAAAAAAATCGTAGCAGAGGAATGGTGAATCTCATAAAAGTAAAAAAGGGCTCGCAGAATCAGCGTGAATAAGGCCCATAGGTTGGACCTGAGCAGGGTACTGTACAGAATCATCTCCTAATGAAGTGTGGTGTGACACTTGCAATAGGCCCAATAATGCAGTTTCACGTAACTGCATTAGCCAAGTGTAGATAGAATTTCCCATATGGCTCAAAACAAACAAGGGAATCAACATCAGCAGCTTTACAGCCAGTATCACGAATCCAAAAAAAAAAAAAAAAAAACTATGGAAAGATATCCAACACTTCAGTTTAATTAACTCATTCAGCTTATCAATAAAAACTTAAGAATATGGTTAATTAAATACCTGAACTTCCAGGATTAAGACCATCCATATCATAATCATCAACAACATTGAAAATTTAGCACAAAGCAACCTCCACTAAATGTGAAGGCTAAAACTGCAAGAAGGAATCGGAACTCATTGATATTACGTGGTCATCGTTACTAATGATTACAACCACAACATCTATAAAGCATATCACACCTTCTCTTGCGAACATGTAAATAAAATGAAGTTCATGAAAAGTATAAAAGATCATTAACCACCTTATATTCCATTCGTTTTCATGGTGAAGTGGACCTTCCTCAACTGATAGTGCTTTAGCCTCTAATTTTGATTTTGCAGCAGCATTTCTTGCTGGCTTTGCAAACATGTACTCTTCCTGCATAACATTTATAGTTCAATATTCAGACAGAATGATACTTGACTTTATTCATAAAATCATATTTGTGGAACAAGGGCTTAACTAAAAATTTCCTTGCATGTCTTTTTAAGCAAGCTTCATTTGAACATTATTGAGAGTTTGGCTTCATTTACATGTCATGCAAATGAAGTCAGAGATAAAAGAGGATAAATTGAAAGAGATAAATAATTAAAAAAAGTTAAGTATACAAGTAAAAGTTAAAAGATGATAGTTTCAAATAATTGAGAAAGAAATTTTTTATCAGTTGAAGAGGTAGAAAAAAATAAAGAGAATATTAAGAATACTTAATTAAGTGAGACACTTACTCTTTAATTTCTGTATTTTAATTTATAATCGAAGAATAAATTGTTTGTTCTCTTTAGTATAAAATAACTGTTGTAAAATAAAATTTTTGTACAACCGTGGAGATGGCCGAGTTGGTCTAAGGCGCCAGATTAAGGTTCTGGTCCGAAAGGGCGTGGGTTCAAATCCCACTCTCCACAATATTTATTATTTGATTTGATTCCAAATGCATTTTAGCTTATACATATATATCCACGATTTACAATGGTAAAGTTTTAAAAACTCCAACTTCAATTCAGCATAAAATAAAAATTAAAAAAATCCAACTTCAACGCTTTTGTAGGTCACTAGGCCTGGTCCGTCTGGACATGAACTATAAATTTTCCTGAAAATTAAGTAAGAATTTTCATCTTACCTTATTTGCAAAAGTTATGGGAGTTCAGCGATAAAATTTTCTTTCTATTAAGGGGTGTTTGGTACAACAATTTTTTTAATTTTTCAAGAATATGAAGGTAGAAATGTTTGATATATTATTTCAAAAATAACATTTTCTTTTGGAAATCTTTTTTACTTATATTTCTCACGAAATTGTTCTTATGGAAAAGATAAGAATCTAACTTTTTCGAATTGAGAGAAAAGTTTTACTACAATAAAAATATCACATTGCCTTTATCACATTAAATGAGTTAACAAAGATAACGTGATGTTTTTACCGCAATAAAACTTTTTTCTAAATTTGAAAAAGTTAGATTCTCACATTTTCTACAGGAATACTTTTGCGAAAAACATAGATAAAAAAGATTCTTGAGAAACAATGTTTTTTGATAATGTTATTTTTTTAAATAATAAACCAAACATAAAAAACAAACATTCCTACCTTTTAATATCTGGAAAACTAAAAACTTTCCTTATACTAAATGCCTCCTTAGTAATTCTCGTTACATGAAAGGCTGATGGGTGTTTTAATTCTCATTCTTCAAATTGTATTTATGGAAGTGTTGGCTTATTATAATAATTTCTACTTGTTGGCAGGGATGGATCCAGAAACCTATTAAAGGAGGGGCCAAAAAAAAAAACAATAAATATTAAATAAACATTAAATTATAATAATTAAATATATCATATTGTTATTTAAGTTGTGAAAATTGTTTTTTTTAAACCTATTTTTTTTATCATTTTTATAGTTAAAAATGATATTTCAATTATAGTAATTGAAACATAAAGAATTAATTTCAAGAAATAACATCCTCCTGAATTCGTCCCTGCCACTACTACTTGTTGGTTTAGGGGTGTAATTTTGTTTATTATTTCTTTTTTATTTATTTTTAATATTTTATCTGTGAAATTTTCTTGAGTGAAATGATCTCCTAACTATTCTTGAATTGTGTTTATTCTATTAATTTTTAATTGATCTATCTTCTTATTAATTTCTTCTAAAATTGTCTCAGTTACTTTCCCAATTTTTAATCCTTTTAATTCTTCTTCTGAAAATTTAAATGGTTTTGTTAGGAATTTTTCTAATTTTTTTGGTCTTTTTTATTTTAACTATTTCTTTAGTGTAATAGTTGGTTAGTGTAATTTAATTGATAGTGTATTTTTTAAACATCTGCTCTAGTGGTTCCATGTTCATTTAAAATTTCTTTATTCTCTGTAATCATTTTAAAAGGGGACGCAATTACTTCTCCGTTTTTAACATTTGGAAAACTTATTTCTTCTAAAGGTGGTATCACTCATGTTACTTCCCCTTCAGAAGTCTTCCAATTTTTTATTTTTTTTTCTGATCTTAAGACATTTATGTATAATTTTGGTAAACATTTTTCTTCAAACAACTCGAAATAAGGCTTATTTTCTCCTATTTCCCATAAGTATCCGTAATAATTTTCTTGGAACTGTTTTAATTCTTCTTGATTGACAGTTTCAATCAAATTTTATAAATGTTATTTTTAACTAAATATGAAACTATTTATCATATATTTATTTTTCATAATATTTTTAATTAAATGATTAGATATATCTTATAAAATTTAGTTAATTAAAAGGTTGTACCTAAATATAAAAAATATTTATATATATTAATTATATTAAATTCATAATTATATTAGTTAATTGATATTTGTATTGATTATTTTCATTAAGATTTTTAAATGTTATAACAATTAAGATACACATTTAATTAGAATAAATATTGATCGTATAATTTTGTCAATTTTGTTATGGATAATTTTTGTTGGAGAGAAAATAAAACTGAAAATAGAAAAAAGGAAAAACAAATCACATGTAGAATGACAAAAAATTATGTTTAATTGAATCAAATTACAAAAGTGATAGTTAATGTCTTTTATTAAATAAATTCTTAAATAGAATATATTCAATACATCAATTAATTATCAATCAAACATCATTAATATAGTCAAATAAATCTAATTAAGAAAACTAAATATTCAATACATCAATCAATTTACAATCAAATGTGATTAGCATGAAAATTAATATTTAATGGTACATTTATACTTGGCACTAATTTTTAATTTTGACTCGATTACACATACTAATGTTTAAAATGTCCAAAAAGTCTACAAATTATGAATTCTAGTATTGTTATCACATAAATAGGTAATTTATATCTTCCAATTTGAAGAAAAATGATATATATAATAATACACTATCAAAATATACATTTGAATGAATTAGTTCTAATTTAATGTTTTTTTTGTATTGTTTATGTTAATTAAAATTAAAATTTGATTAAAATTGGTAAATCTTGATTTATTTTTTTTGGTAATTTTTTCACAATTTATTGTTATTTTTTATTTTATTTATATGAAATTTATAATTTAAGTGTAATGTATTAACTTTAATTTGAATATAAATTAATATGATTAGAATTTAATTTGATTTTAATTAAAAAGTTATTTAATATTTTTTATCATGGATGAAAGTGATAAAAAGTAAATAGAAAAAATAATTACCTTAGAGGAAGAAGATTAAAAAAAAAAAAAAAGGATGAAGCTTTAAAAAATGCGCATTTTTGTTGTTGCTTACACCAAGAATATCCTCCAACCAATAGATTAATTCTTTCAAGTTGTAGAGATCACCAAAGTGGGTATTGTTTCTCCTAACAAAGTCTTCTCCATATGCATAGTCATAAATCAAACCCATAGAAATAAATGATTCAAATAACAATGAAAGAGAAATATAATAAAAATATAACCAAGTAAAATGAAAGAAATGAAAAAAATTGAAATTTATAGTTTTTAGATCTTTCAATTATTTTGAATATTAGTGTTTGTAATGGAATCAAGACTGAAAAAATGACGCAATAGAGAAAGAAACTGTTCTAAGAGTTGTTATTCACTGAATAAATTATTTATACTACTAATAAAATAATTTTAAAAAGAAAAGTTTGAATGTTCAAATCACACATATCACTCATTATAAAAAAATTTGTAAAATTTAATAAATTGATTATCATATTATATATAATCATAATTCATATAAGATTTAATAATTTATTTAATTGATTAAAAATATAATAGAATAAAAATATCTATTATTACAAGAATTGGAATTACATACTCCGGATCATTATGTTAATTATTTATAATGATTTATTATATTTTGTTTGAAAAATAAATTATAATATTTCTCTTTGGCGACAAATATATTAAAAAATAATTTCAAACCTAAATCAATAAATGAATAAAATACTTGTTTAAATTATTTAAGGAAATAATATAATATTGTATAATATTTAACGAAACACTTAATTTAAGATAATAGAATAATAAAATGGGTTAAGGAAACATGTTTTTAACATTTAAGGAGACAGGTATTTAAGACCTTAAAAAAAGGAGGCAGATATTTAAGGTAATAGCATATAATCATAGAATGATTGCTATTTATTTATTAACATGTAATCAGTTAGTATTTAGAATAATATAGATTGTTATTTATTACAATAGTATTTTATAATAATGAAAAAATTCCATAATTATGTATAATATTATATAATATTTAACGAAACACGTAATGTATGGTAATAGAATAAATAATTAATAGAATGTGTTATAGGAAACATGTAATGTTTAACGAAACATGTTATTAATAAAAAAAAATTACCACAATTATAAATAATATTTTATAAAATTTGAAAATTTGATTATCTTATTATATAAAATCAAAATCTATTTAAGATTTAATGATTTAATTAACGAATTTAATTGGCATATATACTTATTATAAATGCCTTACCTATAAATGCCTTAATTACTACTAATATATTATTAACTATTTAGATATTAATTAATTTTTAGGTATAATTAAATATGTTTTTAGTCTCTCAAATTTGGGGTAAGTCTGTTTTTGGTCCCCAAATTTAAAATTAATATTTTTAGTCCTTGTAATTTGAAAAAAAAAATGTTTTAGTCACTTTGCCAAAACGTCGTTAGTGAATCTGTAACACAAAACTCACCTACTTTTGAATTTGGCACACAAAGCCTACCTACTAGTGTCCCTGTCAATGATGCTACAAATGGTCCTCAAGAACTAAAATAGACTTTTTTTTTTCACATTAGAGGAATAAAAAAGATTAATTTAAAATTTGGGTACCAAAAATAAATTTATCCCAAATTTGAGGGACTAATAACATATTTAAACATAATTTTTATCGATTTATTTATGGTGATTAAAATTCAATTCAATTTTTTTTTTGTACATGAAGGAAAGAAAACGAAAAAATCAAGGAAAGAAAAACGCCAACTATAATCTCAGAAAGCTAGTTCCCATAGCCATGAGAATGAGTTGAAGCTCCTCCAGAGGATGATGAACTAACTAAAGAGTGATCCCATAGTTGGGACCAAGCTTAGACATAGAATCAACACTTTGATTTCCTTTGCATAAGGAATGACGAATCTCCCCATTCCAAGGTTTGCCAACAAGCTCTTTAATGGCCACAACTATGGTGGTGTATCTATGATAACTATCCACTGGATCGTGAACTAAAGAAATTGTGTGAAACAAGTCAGAGAGATAAACATCTCTATGATTCATATTCCAAGCTAGTTGCAGCCCTTAGAATAAGGCCATAAGTTTGGCTTTTAAATTATTAGACTCCCCAATATCACCAGAAAAGCCCAAAAGCCATTGTTGCCTAGCATTTCTAATGAGTCAACCAAAGTCAGCCGATGCAGGACATCCCTAAGCACTTCTATTCACATGCAAAGTTACCTAATCACCATGAACGTGGATGCACTAAACCCAAGTTTCCTCACAAGGACCACCTGGACAAGTAGGAGTTCTAAAAACATGCTGAATAAAACTGCGTTGTTCTTACACTTGAGATGCGACTTGAAACGAAGGAAGAGAGCGAAAAGATGTCCGCATTACAGTTCTTCCATATCATCCATAAAGCAACTAGAATAAGAATGCCCCTGAGCGCAACCAAGCCGACCAATCATCCATCTCATAACTATTGATAGGACATAAATGTAACTTGTCCCAAATTACACCAACATTCCTGTACATAAAGAAGAGATGGAAAAAGATCTTCCTCATACAAATCACATCTACTACACTGTACTCGAGTTGCTAACATGATGATGACAAAGAAAACTTTTTGATTTAAGGGCATTATGACAAAATTGCCACGTAAAGAACATAATATTTTTGGAAAGGAAGCTTTCCAAATCTAGGCCCAAGACCTACAATCCTGAACAAATTGATCCCCTAATAGCTAGCTATACCTCGCCTTCATGCGGACATCATGTGGAATAAAAGTGCTTAAGTTACTAAAATCCCACTTGCCATCAATGATTACGTCACAAACTCTAAGGTCTAGGTCATGCATATGGACATAAGGGACTTTTTTACACAACTCCTCATTCTCAAACCAATTATCAAACCAAAGACTAGAGTAACCATTACCAAGCTACAATGAAAACCCTTCCTTTAGTTCTTTAAAAGCCTTTTTTAAAAAGTTCTAAGGAGCCCTTATTTTTAAGCATTAATTTCAAGGAACTACCTGGATACTTTGTCTTCATTAGTTGAACCCATAATTTGTCCTTATCTTGTAAACGGTCCCAAATTAATTTCCCTAATAAAGAGACATTTTGAAATCTCACAACTCACATTCCAAGGCCACCATTCCTATGAGATTGAACCACAGTTTCCCACTTGACCAAATGAAGACTCCTGTCATTTGTACCATTCCAAATAAATTGCCTTCCTATACCATGCAAACGATGACAAACACTATGGGGGTAGCCATTGCACTTGCATGGTATATGAAGGGATTAATGCAAAAACTGAATTTGCAAGAGTAACTCTTCCGGCCTTATTGAGCAGTTTGCCCTTCCACGATGCCAACTGGTGATGGATCTTATCTATGACACTATTAAAATGCTCGGCCGTCACATGTCCCTAAGCCATGTGAAAACTAAGATATCTCCCTATGTCAGAGTTAAAGTGGATGTTGGCAATGCTTGAGAGCTTACATTTCCTCACTTGAGTCACACTATAAGAGGCAAAAACCTTAGATTTTTCAAGATTAATACAGAGCCCTGAAGCTGCACAAAACTGATCAAGGAGATTAATCATGAAACACACTTAAGAAGGCTTAGCTTTGATAAAAACGAGGGCATCATCTACAAAGAACAAATGAGATATGGTCAGTCCACCCGTTTGAAGTCTGAATGGGACCCAAAATCCATCATCTACAACTTTTTAAATCATGAATCCCAATTTGTCCATGCAAAACATAAACAGATAAGGAAAGAGAGGATCCCTTTGCCTTAATGCTCTCTTCGACATGAACAGTTGAGTTTTAGCCCCGTTCCACAAAACAGAAATAGAAGGGGAAGAAATGTTAGACATAATAAGACTAATAAGGGCTAGGGAAAGCCATACTCCAACATGACTTTTCTAACAAAAATTCATTCCACCCTATCATAAGTCTTCTATAGGTCCAATTTACATCACCTTTTTTCTTCCTAGACTTCCTCATGCTATGAATAATTTCCTAGAAAATAATAGCATTATTTGATGTATCTTTCCTAAGGACAAAACTACTTTGGAGTGGACTAACCAAATGCTGAAGTAAGGGCCTTAAACTATTGACGATGACTTTAGAAATTAGTTTATGAATCATATTACATAAACTAATTGGTCTAAAATCCTTCAAGCATTTTGAATCATCAGACTTTGGAATGAACACCACTAAAATTTTAGTTGCTTTAAGATTGATGTGAACTGTATGAAAAGCTTATTTCACAAAATGCCAAACATCATCTCCAATGTCATCCTAAAACATCTTATAAAAAATGGCCTAGAAATTGTTTGGGCTAGGGGATTTATAAGATTTCATCCCCATAAAGGCTTTATGAACTTCCTTCTTAGTGATCGGGAGCAAGAGATCATGAGATTTCGTCTCACTTAAATGCAACATTGAATGAGGGAAGGATGCAGTGTGGTCAACAATTGAGATTCCAAAAGGAGATTTAAAATAATCAGTAGTGGCTGTTTTGAGCTGTTCATCATTATCACACCAAGCCCCAGAAGGAAGGAAGAGACCATGAATTTTATTCCTCTTCCTGTATACAATAGTTTGAGCATGGAAGAATGTCGTGTTTTTATTGCCTAACTTCACCTAGTTCTCTTTGGATTTCAAAAACTAGTGCATCTCTTCCTAGAAAAGAATCATCTCATAATTAGTAAGAAGCTTTTGATAAAGGTGATAAAGGCCAAGAGAATCCGTCAACTCCATGGTTCTCTCGATACCTTTCATTCTAGCTTCTAACTTCCTCTTCTTTTTCCCAATTCTCTTAAAAATCTCCTTGTTGAAAATTAAAGAATCATCCTTCATACAAGACAAAGCCTTCAAAACATCCTTTGACCACGGGGTACAAGCATTTTGACTAAAGATAGGATAATCTTGAGGAGTGCACCACACTGTCTTAAAGCGAAAGGCCTTTCGCCTTTATGCTGGGGAAACCCTCCACGTTTAAGAAGAAAGGGATTATGATTTGGGTGCCAATGATAAAGAAATTCAACCATTGCCTCAGGGAACCTAATATGTCAATCCACATTCGCAAGGGCCCTATTAAGCTGTTTATGAATATTACCATTACCATTCCTTCGCTTATGCCAAGTACAATGCCCACTCACTTGATGAAGTTTAATAAGGTTGTAAGCATCAACATAACTGGCAAAAATGGATGCCTTGGAGTGAAAGAACACCTTTCCCCTTTGATCAAATGGCAATAAAGTGTCATGAAAGTCACCCATAAGGATCCACTGGTGAACTAAGCTCCTTTGAAAGGTTTGTAAATGATCCTAAAGTCTTATCCTTTTAGAGGGAATCAAATAAGCATGAATGCTTAAGCAAACCCAAGCATTATTCCTTGTTGAGATGGAAATGAAAATAGCTTGGGAAACAAAATCAATTACATGGAAATTATACGAAGACAATTTCCTTGTTAGGGCCCATAACCTGCTAAAATGCCTTTGAGCTTCATGAATTTTGCGGGGCACAAAATCCAACCTCTCCTTGAACCTAGCAACACTCTTGAAAGAAGTATGAGTTTCAAAAATAAAAAGAAGGTTAAGACAAAACCTTCAAACATTTTAAGAAATAATCCTACAATCCTTAAATAGGATCATGACACATATGATAAGAAAGTATAAGAAAGCACCCTTCGTGGTAAAACATTCTCCAAAGGCGTCTCTTCAACGATCGCGTCATAATCACTATTTTCATCCTCACTCACATCATGTAAAAGCAACTTATTGGGGCCAATAGGTTGGAGCACAAGTAGCCCCCGTCTTACTCCATATTCTCAATAAGGTTAAGTGGTTTTGGTTCGTCATAATAAATCATACAGTTGGGCCCTATAAATTTCACAGGTAACACAATACGGATACCATAAGGATAAGAGCTTACTATCATAATATTCTTCCCTTCCAAATCTTTTAGAGTAGCCTCTTGACTCCTTGCTCCAACATCATACACAACCTTATTACCTATGATTTTCTTCTTAGGAGTTGCTTCAAGGCAATAGCATTACCTGTCGCTGGTGTGAGCAAATTATTAGGCTCAGAATGGTTGTTTCCTCGTGGTGCCACAATATGAACTTCTTTCCATGGGCTTTTGTAATTTTTTTGTCCCTCTTTGCGAAGTGGGCCCTCGAGTGCATTACTCCTATGCACGTAATTGACCTCCAAATCATGTCCCAAAATAAACTCCCCAACTGACATGCCATTACTCCCTTCATTATTCTTGAGATTAATATCCCTTAAAACATCAAACTGATTTTGCCCCACATTCTTGCCCCTATTTCTTGAATTAACTGCTCCTTTTTTGGCCTAATACTGCATGCTATTATTCATTATGATTTCCTTATTACTCTTTTTCACAACCAACCAATAACTATAAAGATAATCTTCCCCACAATTAACTCCTAGCATTAAATGACTAGGGTTTTATGGCATCTGGTGCACATCCCTCTAGACCTCTTCTGCAGTCGCTAAAGATGGTGGCTTGTTTGTTGGATTCAAAACTTCAACGTTAGCTACTTTTGAACACAAACAAGCAACATGTCCATAGCTACCATAGGCTACACACAATAAATGAAGGCCTTTATACTCTACTTTGAACCAACGATCTCTAAACCACACTTTTCCCACTACTGGTTGATCTAAGCATATCTTCACACAAATTCTCGCAAACTTGCCACGAGATGCACTGAGATTCGTCAAATCTACTTTGATTGGTCTACCAACTCTCGTTGCCAATGCAAGGAGTACATTCTCATCATAGTATTCCATTCCCAGACTAAGAAAATAAATTTAAACAAGAGTTTTTCTCAATTTTAACCTCGGAAGAAATGAAATTTGGAACCCATTCTCGAATTGCTAAATAATGATAAAAAATTAACCAAGGCCCTTCCAACAAAGCCTTGTCTTTATTCGCTTGCAAATCAAACTTGACCATAAAGAAACCATGGTCAATATCCATAACATCAAACCTACCTACTAGTCTCCAAATAGACTTCAACTTCTCCCTCATCATAAGAAAGCCAATGGACTTTCCTAATAACTTAATAATCACAACATCTTGCCAAGGTACCCTTAATGATTGAACTACATGCTCGTCAATAAAGCATCGAGGTTTCAACCAATTTCCCTCCTTTAATTCAATCTTGAAAAGATTGTTCCCAGGAGGTCAATCCTATCATGTCTTGGAATTGACTCTTTTCTTGCATTCACCTTATCTTGAAAGGAGGTCGGTTGAGAACTAGAGTCCCCATAATTCGATGGCTTGGCCAATGGTGGTTGAGCAAACGTTGACCCTCCATAAGTGCCATTCAAAAGGTTTCAATTCAATTTGATTTTAAGATGTTGGTGAGAGTTTGATATTCAAATTGAATTATAGTTGAATATGATTTATGTTGATTTTGTGATTGCTTCCAATTTAAAAGGTTGTCAAGTTTAAATTACAAATGATTTAATTAATGTCAAACACGTTTAATGTTATTTGATGTCAATCATATTTGTTTTTAAAATTGAAACAAATTGGAAAAATGGTTAGTATCAAAGAAAAATACATTTTTAATGTTGATAGAAAAACTTTTAAAAATTTGCTAATTAATATGAAATTAGGCAATTGTGGTTGTTTGATATACATGTAAGTAAATGAGTTATTCTAGTGTCGTCACGTAATAATTTTAAGGGAGGTAAAATTTGCATGATAGAATGACACGTATAAAATTTTCCATAATAAATAACTCTTAAATGTATATAATATAAATATAAACATAAATATAAATATATAAATATAAATATAGTATAAATCAAAATATATAATTTGGAGAGTGAAGTTCTCACCCTTTCTTCCTATTCTTTGAATTAGATATTTTCAATATTTCCTGTCTTCTTTTCCTTGGAAGTGTGTTTTACGTACTACTTTTGCATTTAGTAAAAATATTTTTCTCTTAGCCATCTCAAACTATTGTCATTTTTTCTTTTTTTATATAATTGATCTTTTTAACCAACTATCCTTTTTAATTTACCTATTTTATTTCTATCGCTTAGGGCTTGTTTTGAATAAACTTCTACATAAGTACTTATAAAAGAAAAAAATAAGAAGAAAAATTGAAATAAACTTTTTCAAAAGCTAAAATTAGCTTATGCATAAGCTAATTTGTAAAAGCTCTCTTATATTAGCTTCTCCAAATAAGCTAATTTTAATTTATGGAGAAGCTTATTTTATTTTTATTTTTTTTCCTCCTACAAGTGCTTATGAAAAAATTTATCTAAATAGTTAGATTTTTTTAAAAGAAATTGTTAATAATTAAAAATAACCTTATATCACAATTTTAAATTTTCATTATATGTCTAAAATATAATTTATATATTTAAAGATATGTATTTGTTATGAATTTTAGTTATAATATAATTTATATATTTTAAGATATTTTATTATTATCAATTTTAATTATATAAAAATAAAAATTTATTACATACTGCCAATAGGGTTGAAATAGGTTGGCTTGAATAATACTTTACTAAAAATAAATAAATTTAAGGCCATAGTTTGATACATTACTTGTCATAGGCTTTTTTTTTAGGTTTGACTTGAAATTTTTTAAAGTTTGACTTGTCTTATTAGTTTACTTAAAAGTGTAGTTTGTTTTAAAATTTTTAGATAGGACTTAACCATCTCGAAATAGGTTAATTAATAGGTGAATAAGAAAAAAATTAATACAAAACAAGCTGTGAACCATGGAAATCAAAACCACTACTACTTAAGAAACAAAATAAGAGTGGAATGAGAAATGCTAAGCTTTATAAGAGTCGATTATAACTTGTTTTTAAGTTTATTTTTAAAGTTTAACTTGACTTTCATGATAACTTATTTAAAACCCTATTTTACGATAAAACTTATAAATAGAACATAAATTTATCTTCAATAAGTTTATAGACTTGATTTCTATATATGTTAACATGTTTAATATTTAAAAAGATAAATAAATATATAAGTTTAATATAATAATAATACTAAAAAATATTATTCACATTTACTTGAATAGACTAACCTGTTAGATAAAAAAAAATCTAAAATCTAATATTTTTAATCAAATAAGCTTTTATAAAAATCTTACTCTAATTTTTTTGATCAACACCTAATTTATTTTCTAAAGAAAATTAACTTGACCTGAACATGATACGGGCTAGGCCACTTCCAGCCCATTGTACCGGCCCAGTGGCCCAAGTCACATGCCCCTTTTATTTTGCGCTAAAGTTAAATTCCCAATACAGCAAGTTGGGAAGGGAAACGAGACCATTCGTCGTCGATTATGGGGGATCAATGTGAGAGCGAGAGTAAGAGAATGGGAACAAAGAAGCAGAAGAAGAAGAAAAGCGAGTTCGAGTTCTGCAAGGTCTGCAATATAAACCACGACCAAGGTCTCCGCCACAAGTACTTCCCTAACCACAAGAAATCCCTCTCCACCTTCCTCTCTCGCTTCCGCAAAAAACTCTCCAACGTTCGCTCCTTCCTCAACGCCCCTATCCCTCTCAATCCCCAACTCGCCTCTCGTAACCGCATCTGGTGCGTCTTCTGCGACCAAGACATCAACGAACACTCCAGTTCCTTTGCCAGGTACGCTATCCACTTATTTATTTTTTCAAATCAAATAATTATTAGCCAAGGTCTAAACCGTAATTTTCAATGAATGCCGTCTTGGTTCTCGTGACAGCGCTAATGCGATTCGCCACCTGGCGAGTGCCGAACACGTGAAGAATTTGAAGCACTTCTTCTGGAAATACGGTGTCGCCACGGATCAGTTGGACGCGTTTATGGTTTCTGATGATGATGTGCTAAGGTGATGTATGGATTATACGAATTTTATTTTATGTGTTTTTGGAGCTTTGGGAAATTGAAAAATAATTGGTGATCGGTTGTTGTTTCGTTGCGAGTGCAGTGGGAGAAGAGGTGCGTGGCTCGAAAGGATGAAGCGAGTGAGGGAAGTCGCAGAACGGTGATTGATCCTTCAAATGATGATATCCATAATCAACTCAACAGTGGAAATATTGATAGTTTTGGAAATGTTTATTCCCATTCTGTGAAATCGTATCCTTCAAATGCTGTTTTGCCTTTACAATGCTATACGAATGAGTATCAGGTATCTTGTTCAGGACTCTCCGAGTCGCCAATGTCGCTACCTCTTCGGAAGCGTGCTCTGGTGCAAATCCTTCTGCTTTGCAAGCTTTTGCGGGTATGCTTATCCTGTTTGTTGAAAATGTCAGTTTTTACTCTTTACAACTATCACCCACATGTGAGATTTGATGAATTTGGGACTTATTTTCTTTTTGCTTGTATTGTGTCTCAGTTGAAAGGAGAAGCCATTCTCTCCCTCATGATGGTAGACAATGGTCGAGTGATGGATACTCACGTAGTAAACAGGTGTGTTTGGGCTTAGGCTTTAACTGTTTCTCATTGATCATTAGAATCTAACTATTTGAGTTTCAGACTTTCGGCAGTCATTGGTTGGTAACTTCATTGGTAAGCAAGCAAGATCAATGGCTCTGAATTTTGTGCCTAATTTTAAGTCATCTAATTTTCATGTCTTGATGATCAAGGGTTATGGTTTGCTTCACACATCGCTTCTTGTACTTTTTAATAATCTCTAATTTATTTTTTGACATTTTTCTGATTGTTATTCTCTTCCTGCATTGTGTTGTCTAATCTAACGTGTAATTCAGTACTGATAAAAAGTATTGCATTTTGTATGAATGTGCCAGGTGCATGACAATGGTAGAATGGTAAGCGGAGAGAGCAATCATCAGGGTATCTATTTGTAATTGTTTAAATTTTGTTTTGCTTCTGTTCTTGTAGTACTGTAAAGCTGCAAAGCATATGCCAATTGAATATGACAATACGTACACTTAGTTGCATCGATGAATTTGTACAAAATATTTAAGACTAATATGAATGCAGAGAAGAGTTTAAGATTTTGCTATTCCAGTATAACTCTCTCATACAATGTGGTGGTGAACTAGAATGATGATGCATTTTCTGCTTATGATCCTTTTGCGTTTTCAGGTCTACAAATGATCACTCAGATCTCTTCTGTGCCTACTGAAATTGCTGGTGGAAATGTTCATTCTGGAGCACCTCCAGTGTGGCTTGAAGCAACTGAGGTAGTTCAGATGCATTCTGAGTCTGTTTTGGGTGACCCTGTCTCCCATTCAAACAAGTTAGGAAAGTCCAAGAAGTTGAATCCAGAACGGGTGGGAGCAGCTTGGGCTGAAAAGAGAAAGATTGAAATGGAGAAGGAAAAGAGGGGAGAGACTGTAAGGAATGAGTGTGATGCCAACTGGCTTCCTAATTTTGGTAGAGTATGGCAATCTGGTAGCAGAAAAGAATCCAGAAAAGAATTTGAGAGGGAGAAACAGAAGTTAAATGTTGAAAATCAATCTGAGATGCCAATCAAGATACAGCCTTATGTCAGCAAAAGAATGGTGAGTTTTATTCTATGGCGTACATTCTAAGGATCACTGATCTAGTTTCTTTTAAAACTGTCAGACAAAATCAGCTTGCCTTGGGCCAACTTCAATTGCCCAAACCCAACTTGTTGATAAATGGGATGCAAAATGGGCTAAAGCCCATTATACCAATCTAGCCCAGCTTGGCTAAAATGGTGGGATGTACTCATTAATGAATGGCACAATTTATTTTATTTTGTTCAGACTTGTAAATTGTTAGCACATTTTTCTTGGGATGGGCTCATAAATGGATAGCACAAATTTTGTAAATGGTGTTTTTGGGTAATGCATTGACCAGCCGACTGAGCCAATAAAAGCAAATTATAATTTTTGTTAAAGAAACGACCAATATAAGTTGGTGGGTTAAGACATTTAACAGTTTAAGTAGGCTGGCTTGGCTTATGGCTTGTTTTATCTCTCCAATTAAATTTAATTTTTTTTATTCCTATGAATTTTTAACTTAAATTAGTTTGTGTTTGTTTAGTGAATAATGATTTCTATGGATTTTTTTATTTTTTAATTTAGCTTTAAAAATTTCTACATATACCAGATGACTGAATGTTTATGACTCAATCTCTTTCTCAGTTTATTGCCCATCTCTAAGGTGGCTTCATGGCAATAGTACATAGTGTCCTAGCCCTGCTGAGGATGAAATTCAAAGCAAATTGGCAAATGGACGAGATTGAGGGTGTTTGTAAATTAAATCTTATAATTTTTTGTTCTCACTTTTAGTGCTTAGGAATGTGTGCAACAGACCCCCAAACGGTTATACAAACACACACTAAGTCGTAAACATTCTGACATCCAGTATATTTAGACATTTTTTAAAGCTGCATTAAAAAATAAAAAATCCATAGAAATCATTATTGCCCGGGTGGCTTCATAGCAATAGTACATAGTGCCCTAGCCCTGCTAAGGTTGAAATTCAAAACAACTTGGCAAATGGATGTGCAAATTCATAGCACTAAGCTGAGTTGTTAATTTAGGCTTTTCCTTCTGCCATTTACTATAAAGCTACTATAATATTGATATTTCAGTCATTCATTTGTAAATATTTAGCTCTGTTCCTTTTGTTTGTTCTTTGCAGCGGATGGATAATGGAGGTGATTATGCAAGCGGGTGAAATTTCTGGTAGCAAACATGTTCAGGGAGTCGTCAGTATTGTAGATAAGCATACCATCATCATTAACATTGGAGACTGAATAAAATTTACAAAAAGAAATGTGGTGCATTTATGTCAATCCTTGAAAAAAAAATTACTGTAGTCATTGTGCAGTATTGACTTACAGCAGTAGATCAGTAAAATATATGCATGCATTAAGCAAGGAGTGAGGGCTGTTGGTCTGCGTGAATGATTGTGATCATAGAGAAACCATTTTACATTTCATGTGCCATGTAATATCAATTCTTGTTATGGTTGGTCTGCTTGATTTTGGTGCAGTTATTGGTACCTTATTTTTGCCAACCAGCTTGCTTTTGAATGTAGGGATGGTTGCTATTGATATTTAGATAGGCGTTGCTTTGCAACATGTTACTCTTTTGAACATGGAAATGGAACAAATTTATCCATAGTATGTACAGAATACTGAGATTATTCTTGCCAATTATATAAGAGAATCACTGTGATGTCCTATAATCTATACTTATTTGTTTGCTCAAAATTTATAGTACAGTCAACTTATAAGATTGACTAAAATAAGTTCAATAGTATATAATAAACCTATATAAATTAGGTGAAGGGTTCGTAAAATATTTGAGCATGAAAAAAAATTGAAGCTTGTAGTTAGAACTTTCATTTTATGGTTAGCTTCTAATTTTAAACTGTGCGGTCCTCATCATGATCATATCATGATATACTCTTTATTTTTTAATTTTTTTATTTTTTAAAATCTGTATTCAATTTGAATGCTTTAACTTGGGTATGAATAAATTGAAGAGACCAAATATAATCATTAATCATACATTATCATATATATCAAGATTCACAAAAAAGTTTGCTAAGGTTCATACTCCTTTCCACATACAATATTTTACTAGTGCATCACTAATATGCATTGTAGTTCAGAGTAGTAAATTTTAACTTTAGTTTGTTAGCACTAATGAAAAAGTTTGGCACTAAACTACTAATAGGCCCTACATGGTGCCTTAAAAGAACATGTCAACCCTTAAGGTTACTACAAGTCTTCATGGTCCCATTCTTCATCTTCATAAACTTTAGGCACTCAAATCTCTCAACCATCTTAATCTCTCAGCTCAAGACAGCAGGCAAAATAAGATCCAGTTCAGGGATAACAACCCATACATTAAGTACATCAAGGATGAAGTTGAGGTGAGGCATATGTAAACTCACATATTTAGAGTGAGATAAAATTCAGAAGGAAGCATGGAAAATACTCAATTTTTCTCAAAATTCCAGCCAAAGGTTTTTAGAGAATTAATTTTAAGAAAACATGTGATTTGAACAATAACTTATTCTGAAACTTCTGGAGCTAATTCTATCCCTTTTCTTGAGGTTTGCACTTCTGTTTCAAATTCTCTTACCTATGATCAATCATGCATGTAATAATTCTCTAAAAAACCACCCGAAAACATGGCATGTCTATGGAGTCATTGGCTGTACACTAGTGTGAAGGAAGGCGTGCCACCAAGTAACAAATGCAGATGAGCCAAGGAGGCATTAAGAAATGTTGCCTTCTACTGCAATTTCAATTTAGCATTTGGGTAGATTCCAATTTCATATTCAATTTATTAGGGAGAGAGAGAAAGAAAGATATCAGACTCAAACAGTTGCTCACAGATTCTTCAATCTCAACCAATCGCTTCCCAATCCATCTCTCCATGCTTCACTTCACAAGGTATTTCCTCCTCTTTTCATTTTATTCTGAACACTACAAGTCTCATCCTGGAATGAATCAATCCTCATCTTCATAAGTTAAATCGTATTGAGCTTGTAACAGTGTCCTTAATCTATATAATACATTTACTTAGCATTTGCTTATTGGACTTTATTTTTTTATCTTGTTTTGAATATTCAATTGCATGTTGAACATCTTGCTAATCTCACTAAGGCTGAGCCTGGTCGATGCTCCAAAGTTAAGGTAGTTGCTTGGGAATGGGGCATTCCTGTCTTTGATGCATTTGTATATATTTCAAGTTCAAGCTATCGATTCCTCCTCTTGTCCCTGTTTTGCCAGGATGAGTGTTGAGGTTGTGCACTGTACAGTCGGCTTATGGTGCTTCAGAGTTCAGAGAATGTACTTTGTATGCAAAACTTGTACAAATAAAAATTTGAACTGGTGTTTGAGGATGTTGTATCTGGTCATATTCAGTTACTTATTCCTGGTGAAACTGCCTGTTTTGCATGTGCACCTATTCACAATTGTACAACTGATTGCCTTAAAGAATTGAATTTAATTAACCTGGTTATATGTTGAAGTTCCAGAAGTTCAGCCATATATGGACTATATAACTGTTTATCCATATGCTGAAAGCAGTTTTTATAAACAGGAGTTTATTGAAATAAGCTGAAAACAACATATCGACATATTATAAGCTAGTTTCAGTAACCTTCTCAAACACTTACACATGTACTTATGTCATTAGATAAGTCCAAATAAGCTGTAAATAAGTTCTTCCATATGGATCTTTAATCATATTCTTAAGTTCATATTGATAAGCTCAATGAGTTAATTAAGCTGAAGTGCTGGATATCTTTCCATAGTTTTTTCGGATTTGTGATATTGGCTATAAAGCTGCTGATGTTGATTCCCTTTGTTTCGAGCCATGTGGGAAATTTTATCTGCATTTGACTAATGGAGTTTTCTTTCACCTAGCTTCTCCTTGGAAATATTTTCACTAAATTTGCTCCTTTTGTCTTGCACCTTTATTCCACAAGCGAAAGTTACTGTTAGTTATTCATTTATCCTGATCACGTGCCTTTTTATGCACCTGCTTTGTTTTTAATGGCAACGTTGGGTGCAAAATTATTGACCTTTCATGTTGAAAGGTTCTTGATTTGTTTCATTTTTATAGTTCATTTTCAATTAGTAGTTTAGTAATCTCCTCTCCTCAAAATCTATCACAGATGTTCTGCCTGTAGGTCTCACTCGTGGAACTTCCTAGTACGAATGAGTTTCAGAACTTGCTCACTCCTGAAGCTCTAATCAGTGACAATGATGATGATCTCTGAAGGCAACTTGAAGCCATTAATTCTGCAGTGTCTGTTATAGCTTTTTCAGATTCTTTAAAAAAAAGTGTTCTAATTGTTTAGGCAAGCAGGTTCAACTTAAAAATTGGGATTCATTCATCTTCTTTATTTGACCGTTTAGCTGATTCTGTTTTGTTTGTTGCTTTGAATTATGTATCTTGTATCATTTAGAATGTGTTCATAAATATCCCGGTTGGATTTGAGCTTTGAAGCATAAAAGCTACTCAATTCATATGTTAAAATAATTTAGGCATATTGACAAATACACTTAGGAATGCTATTTAGTATTACAAAATAATAAGATATTCGATAGCGGGTCTTTTATTTTCCCTCTGAACTTTGAGACATTTTTTTAATATTTACTTATCCAAAAATAAGGTAAAACAAACATGCAATTTTGAGCATTCCAGTTAAGTCCTCTCTGCGTTGTAGCACAAGGATGCCCGTAATTTATACATGGTCTCATCTTTCTATCTTCGCTACCTTTGTGTTCTTGAATGTTTGTTTCGATTTTGAAAAACAAGTATACGCAGATATTTCTCATGTTAGGAGACCCGGAGCTATCTCTTGGCGACTATGAAGTATGAAGTGCTGTTTGTGTTGTCGTTGATCTATTTCCTTTCTTCATGTGTTTCTTGTTTTTCAATCTTTGTGCAACGATGATAGGATGCACGATCATTCCACATTCCTAATGTTAATTTTTATCCCTAAATTAAGTTACTTATGTCCTTTTTTAATTTTTAGCAAAGGGTTTTGGTTTGAGTATAAGCAGAATATATGTATTATAATTCAGCAAGAAGCAAAAGGAAAACGGTTTGGAGGTAAAAATAAGAGAAGATATGATACTACATGTTTCTAAATTTAAGTATATGGAATTCATATTATAATGAAGAAATTACTGAAGATGTCACACATATAAGTTGAGTGGCTAAAATAGGGAAAGATATTGAGAGTTATTTGTGACTATAGAGTATCTACTAAGTTCAAAGAGAAATTTTATTATATATTGTAGTAAACGGTGAGCTTTAAAGAGATAAGAAAAAAAAAGTTAACAGTATAAATAAGAATATTAAGATGGGTGTGTATTTGTAACTCAAAATAAATAATAAAATACAGAATGATTGTATATAAGAAGATATTGATGTGACACATCAAGGAAAAATAATAGAAAATTGGTTAAGATAACATGAACATGTGTCAAGAAGACTACAAAAAGGAATAGAGAGAGACCAAAAATATTAGAAGAAATTGTTAAAAGGGATTTTATATTCTTGAGAACTTAATTTTTAATCAACACTAATGCTGTCATGTGATTCATATAGTTAACTTCATTATGAAGTTTTTGTTATTGCAACTGCATAGTTCTTACATTCACATCTGTTGCATATATTATTTTTAATTTAACTGATTCAAACGTACAACCATCCGTGGAGATGGCCGAGTTGGTCTAAGGCGCCAGATTAAGGTTCTGGTCCGAAAGGGCGTGGGTTCAAATCCCACTCTCCACAACCTTGTTTTATTTCGACTCCAAATACATTTTAGCGCAATTTACCACCGTAAAGTCTTTCTGTCGCATGCTGTCTTAAAATATAATTTGTTTGAGAATATCGGTGTATAAATCACTTGGATGCTGTAGAGTCGTTTATGCGGAATTAACAGCGTTTGAGCTAGAGTTGTACTACGATGATACTTGTTTGGGTGAAAATTACTAATGACATTTGCTGATCTCTCTTACATAATAATCTCTGCGTAACCATAATGATGTGTTGCTCTATACTATAGTAATAACTAACTATTCAGGCAGGGCAGAATGTTGTTGAATTGGAGTGACCTCTGATCCTGAAGTGCCATAATTTCCCTTTAGAATACAGTAAGTTTTCATGGCAGAGAAACTCCCAGGAGAACCATTTCTCTATCATACGATCTACATCATGTACTAGTACGTCAGAAACATACCCAACTCTAGCTAGAACACTAGCAGTGTATATAGAACCCATCCTACCCGGTGACTCTGGCGAATCCCCTTTTGGTCCATCTACCACAATGACATCCCACTTCTTCTCATACACTTCTGCTGGTAAATTTCTCAATGCAAGCTTGCATTTCGATTTCTGAAGCAGTGTGGGGTTTGGTGCACAAGCTTGGTTCTGCCTTGCATGCTTGAGCAGATTATAAGCCTTTTTAGCTGGCACACTATACCCAAGTTTGTATGTTCGAGTGTTGTTGGAGTTTGTTGTTACCTTGCCTATCATGTCATGATGATCATCAAGAAAGACAGTGCTTCCAGCAGCATTCATTGAAGAGAGGATAAGATACTGGGGTTGGAACCCAAATATGAGGAGGTTGCATGAGGATTTAAGAGCAACGAGATTTGAGAGAACTTTGAACTCTTTTTCCGTTAGGGTGGAATTGGGAGGTGTTCTAGGCTGCTTTGAGGACTCAGGTGAATGTGATGCGACTTTGTTGTGAGTGGAAAAAGCTGGAGAACTGTGTTGAGAAGGTGGAGACATTGCAGATGAAGTGCGGAGAATGAGGCTCAGAAGCCTGAGTATTGATGTGATTGAAAGGATCAAAAGAAGGATAGGGACGAGTTTCTTTTGGGGAGGTTCATTCCTTGGCGATATTTGTGGCTAGAACGTTGTTTTTCATGTGTAAGTGGGGGAGAAAATTTAAGTGGAGGTGTTAAGGGAGGACTAAAACGAATTACATCAGGAGGCATCTTTGCTCTTTTCCTTTTCCCCCCACGCTTTTTGAATTATTATTAGTTTCAGTTGGTTTGCTCTATCCGATAAGCAACACTGCTGCTACATTACATCCTTCAAATAGTTGCTGTGGGTGCATCTTGTTGAGTAGGGAGGAAGGGATGCTTCTACTTTTGTTACAGGTAGTTGCTGCTTGTTACCTAACTGTTGTGGTTGCCTTTGCCTAATTGACCTGCAGAAGAAATATTTAAACTGCATATGTCTCTCTTTGAAGTTCTTCCTTTTTTTTTTCTAATGCTTTTCTGGGGTGCTGACATGGATCTTGAAGATTGGTTCTTCGTCAAAATTTCTCTTTGGTGCTTGTTTGGTGATTGAGTAAGCTTGAAGAAGGTTTGTGGGAGGTTACTGGGTCTTTTTCATATTTCGATCCATGTAACTCTCATTTCATATATTATAGGTGTGCTTATTGATTGATGATGAGCAATGATTGATGATTAGTTTTACTTTTCCCTTTTCCGATATCAGATTTTCATTTGCTAGGCGAATGCTCAATTGGCTATCAAGTTTGCAATGGAAAGTGGGCGGAAATGGGAAACTTGAGAGGCATTATGCCTATAAATATGCTATATCATAAGGTTGAATACTTGACTTGTTTCCGTTTTCTCAATTACTTTATTGCACACGCTATTCTTGTAACTTAAAAAAAAATAAAAAATTTCTTCCAACTGTTTCAAATTATACATTTTATTTTTATTTATATATTTGATCTTTTTAATTGGCTATCCATTTTAATCATTCATCTTTTATTTTTATCTTTAAATTAAATTTCAATATTATTTTTAAATTGTCAATATTTAAAAATAAATTTATATTACAAATTAAATTGATCATTATAAATCTAAAATATAATTTATATATTAAAAAATATTTATTTATTATGAATTTTAATTAGAATATAATTTATATGTATACAAATATTTATTTATTATGAATTTTAATTAAATAAAAATAAATTTTATCGTATGTAATGTACAAACTAAAATACTAGTAGGTAGACACGTCTTATAATAAATGGAGTTAAAGACTCATTTCAATTAGAAGAGTATTACGTTTTGTTGAAATTATGTCTAAATATTTGAATAGTTTGGAAATGGATAATTTAGTTTTTAGAAATTTGTTAATTATGTTTCAAATCTTTAGGATGTTAATTGTTCAGATAAATATAATAATATTATTCTTATCATTTACTTAAGGCTATTATCAGATTGTTTTTAAGATTAATTAAGCTGTTAGTGTTTGAATTTTCTATTACACTTTAGCTTTATATATAGAGCCTAACAAGAAAAGTTTATGAGGTCCTCTTGCTTAACATATCTCCTCTTCTTTTAAATTTATATTTTCTACAAAAAATAGCCAACAAATTGGTATGCAGTGCTATTTTCTTTAGGATGTGTGAAAATGGAAGTCGAAGCAAGTTTTTCACAAATTGCTCTTCCTATCTTTGATGAAGAAACCGAGAAAGTTACAATCTTTAAGTAGTGAGAATGGAGTCCTACATGGATGTTTTAGATTTGTGGGAAGTTGTGGAAGAGGATTACTTGTTCCCTTGTTGCTAGACAATCCCACCATGACTTGGATAAAACTTCACAAGTAAAGAAAGACTAATAAGGTAAAGGCAAAGACATGTTTGTTTGCTGGTGTTTCACAAACCATCTTCACTAAAATGATGATTCTCAAAACAATAAAAGTAATTTGGGATTATCTAAAGGAAGAATATGCAAGAGATGAAAAGATACAAAACAAGCAAGTGTTGAATTTAATGAGGAAATTCAAGTTGCAAAGAATGAAGAGGGTTTGAGACAGTCAAAGAAATACTCAGACAAATTGTAGAGAAAATTCTTGCATTTGTACCTAAAAGATATGAAGCTTCTATAGCCACCTTGGAAAACACAAAGGATGTGTAAGATCACTTTGGCTAAAATGTTACATGCATTACATGCGCTAGAGCAAAGAA
The DNA here is from genome assembly GCA_004329165.1 of Spatholobus suberectus. Lineage (NCBI taxonomy): Eukaryota > Viridiplantae > Streptophyta > Magnoliopsida > Fabales > Fabaceae > Spatholobus > Spatholobus suberectus. Next base: position 66,208,479 of record CM014729.1, read on the forward strand.
GGTTTATGAGACAAGATGGGACTATAGATGGTGCTTATCAATAAGGGTGGAAAAAGGCTAGACGGCCTATTAAGGACCTTTGGCCTGGCCTAATTAAGGCCTGGCCTATCTTGTTAAATGTAAAGGGTAGTTTTAAGGCTTTTTGAAAAGTCTATATAAATAAAAAGGTTAGGTTCAGGCCTTTAAAAAAGCCTATTAGACTTACCAAGCTAGCCTATATATAATAATATATCATCATCATCATCATCATCATCATCATCATTAATAATAATAATAATAATAATAATAATAATATGTTATTTTTATTATCATTATTATAAAATAAAATGTTTATACGAATACTCGAACCTTAACCACACTCTCGCCACTTTATTCTCACCCATTTTGTCATCCCTTTTGCTTTGTCTTTATTAGTGTCGACATCCTCCATCATCTCATATCTCCTCAACACCGTCCCTTCCCTTATCCTCTTAGCCAACAACATCATTGACGATGTCCAGCTCGTCGCCATGGATGCCATAGTGACCATCCTTATCAACCACTCTGCTTCGATCTCTACTACCAGCATATCACATCCTACACTTTAAAGGTCCCTAGAGAAACCTACTTCTTTGTTGCCAATAGCACCTACCAGGCTTTTACCATGTGTCAGGCTCTCCTCACTTAGAATCCCTACTGGCGAATTCAACCTCATAGTTGGTCTCTACTTGCATGTGCAACTCAGGTGTGTGTATCCAATGCAAAAATAGTGTGACACTAGGTTCAAGTACTTGCTCATGTACCTGGTCTCTCAAAGGGAATTGATTTCTTCCATTATTGTTGAAATATTCAACGTCGATGAGCAAAGCGTTCTAAAAGAAAACGAGCTTTCTAGCAACCTCATTATTTTTTAACTTACGCTAATTTTGGTTCCTTTGAAAATAGAGCTTGCAATGAAGATACAAAGAGTGTTAGGAAACACATAAACAACAACACCAAATAAAAACAACGAAAGGACGCTAATTTATTTAACGTGGTTCGACACCTCTTACCTATGTCCACAGAAACATCTCAATTTTATTCATTTCAAATATTCAACCCCATCACAAGTTTTTTGGACAAACTTGACAAAACCCTCCCTCCAGATAACCCCTCTCACTTAGGGTGGTGACTCCATCTTTAGGCTGGGTGGTTCTTCTCATCTCAAGAACCCTTTATTTATATAACTTACATCCCAATATTAAAAGAGAATACAATCCTTAAAATAAAAACAACATTTTTAAATCTAAACAAAAATCTTAGAGATTTTAATTTAGAAATTTGCATTGTTTCTCAACAATTCCTCCCTCAATTAAAATTTTCAAATTTCCTCTTTTACTCTTGCTGTCATGGATGCGTATTGCAATCATCTCCAATTATGCTTCTACTTTGCAAACTTTGGTGTGTTTCTTGCCTTTGCTCTACGAGTGTTGGATGGTGACACTTCTTGTACTTGCACCGCTGTTAATTACCAGAACACGCTGCTTAACGTCCCCATTGCCAAGAAGACTTTTGACACAAAAATTTGCACAGTCGTTAGCTATTAGGACATGCCACTTGACTTTCCATTGCCAAGAATACTTTCTACACAAGGATCCCACACGGATCCACCATCAGCTTCAGGACTCATCTCATAGGTCATTAGGCCGCACTACTAGGCTCTAATACCACTATTGGGAAACGGGACGCACACAACACCACACAAAATAGAAATAGCAAAAGGACACCAATTTATTTAACATGGTTCGGCACCTTTTGCTTACATCTACAGAAACATCTCAATTTTATTTATGTTAAATATTCAACCCTATCACAAGTTTTCTGTACAAACTTGACAAAATCCTCCCTTCACATAACGCTTTCCCACTTAGGGTGGTGATCCCCTCTCCAGGCTAGGTGGTTTTCTCATTTCAAGAACCCCTATTTATACAGTTTGCATCCCAATATTAAAAGAGGAAACAAATTCCTAAAATAAAAACAACATTTTTAAGTCTAAACAAAATCCTAGAGATTTTAAATTAGAAATTTGAATTGTTTCCCAACAAAGAGCAATGTCTCCACCAAAGTCTTCGTTGTTGTTGCTAACTTCATTAATTTGTTTAGACGAATACATATGAAAAAGATGTTTTAATTTGTCACATAAGGATGTGAAGCTAGTGGCATAACCACTGACATTAGATGCAAAGTAGAAGATGTTTTTTCTTTATGGATTATTTTTTCCAAGTTATTGCATTGACTATCCAAATGGTGGTTTGGTTTTTGTAAGTTAAACTTTGCAGATCGATTTCATAGTCCTATGAATTTGGGGTTATAAATTTTCTTAGTCTCTTTTGTTATGATTTGACTGAAAACAAAATAAACAGTTAAAAACTTGTTGTGCTTTTTGGATATGGGGTTCTTTAACTTACTCCAAGTAAATATGTGGTTGAACAATCCCATCAAAGATGATTGATGCAATTTTCTATGTTGTACCAATCATCTTTAAGTACATAGAGAATTGTACCAATCATCTTTGATAGGGTTGTTTAACCTTATGTTTACCTAGGGTAAGTTAGACAACCAAGTTGGATATTTTTCTGTTTTGTTTTAATTTACTGTGCTTTCTAGATTTTGTTGTTTTTGTTTGGTGTAGATATATAAAAGCTTCATTGCTATACTTGTATATGATACATTAACCATTTTATGCTTGAATTTGGTTTCATTCCCAAATTTTTGAAGTTGTGTTAATATCTTCATCAAAAATAATCTATGAAGCATTTTTGTACAATTTTAATTGTTGCATTAGATTTTTAGTAATTATATTTATTTCTTATGAAGAATAAAATAAAATTGGTTGTTCCAATTCTCATTAAATAGGCTTTTAAATAGGTTAGCACGTTAAGCTAAACTTTTATGCAAGTCAAACCTTTAAAAAAAGCATATGATAAAGGTTAGGCTCAGGCTTTTCATTTTAAGTAAGGTCAAACTCAAGCCTAGCAAAACCTGGCTTAACATGTTTTCATCCCTACTTATCAAGCCAAATTTCAAAACAATAATGGTGGAAAAAAAAAAGAAAAACGAACAATCAAAAGATTTTGGAATAGCAACTAAAACAATAATAGTCAAGCTTTTACACTAGGTCCTTATTGCAAAAAAAAAAAAAAAAAACTAATCATTTGCAAAAGAGATGTTGGTGAAGACCTAACACAAGATGTTACAAGTGTGGTCAATTAGGATACATGGAAAAAATATGTAAGTCTCACCAACAACAAGAAGAGGCTAAGGTTGCTAAAGATCAAGTAGAGGAGGAACAACTATTTGTAATGTTATGCTTTATGGTCAACAAATCCACAAAAACTTGGCTTATTGATAATGATTGTACAAACCATATGACTTATGATTAAGAGCTCTTCAAAGAGCTAAAAAAAAAAACTATTATTTCCAAAGTCAAAATTGGAAATGGAGCACTCATTATAATAAAAGCCAAATGAAGAATCACAATTAAAAGTCACCCAGGTTTGAAATTAATCTCCGATATTTTATATATTCCTAAAATTAATCAAAATCTTTTAAGTGTTGCTCAGTCGTTAGAGAAAAAACTATAAAGTATTGTTCGGACATAAAAATTGTGTGATTAAATATACAAATAAGATAGAAGTGTTCAAAGTTCAAATCAAAGGCAAAAATTTTGCTTTAAATTTGATAAGGGAAGAAAACAAATGAAGAAGCTTGATGTTCAGGAAGAATGAAAATGTGTTTGAAGAACTTGCCAAAGAAACAAGACCACCTTTAAACATTTATCAAAGATGCAATGTTACTATCATGAAGCCTACAAGATACGAAGAAGCTAAAAAAATGATAAACACAACGAAGGAGAAGCTCAAGATGATTGAAAAAAAAAATAAACGTGGGATCTTATGGATGCCATAAAAATGGTATCATATATGAATGGAAAAGCTGAAGTTGAATGTAGAGGTGATCCCACCCAAGAAAGATAATAATAAGAATCAGTGCCAGATTTAGAAATCTTAGGTTGTGAGGGCTATACTCATATAATTTGTGAGGGAAACTCACATTATGGATTGACTTTTTTTATTGTGTTTCAAGTTAAGGCAACAATTTATAATTATACATGTATATTATATTAAGAAAAATTAAAAACTTTGTAAGGGCAACTTCTCCAAACTTCACAATATAGATTCATTTGTGAAAAGAATTATAAACAAAATAAAAGAAAGAAAGCAAATGTCAAAATGATGAAAGTCATATTTGAAATTTGAAATTTAATTCGGGTGTCCACAAAAATTATGACAAGGTGGAGTGTTGAAAATATGTCTAAATATATTTAACTTGAAATTGGATAATTTGTTAATTATATTTCAAATCTTTAAGATGTTGTTGAGATAAAGATAAGTGTTAGGATAAAGGACGAATTTATAACCCTCAAATATTTTGATAATAACAAACAGTTAAAATATATGTTTTTACGCAATTGTCTGATCATCCATAATAGGTTTATAAGCAACCGTCTGATATCTTTCAAAATATATTGTCTTTATCCTTTGATTAAGTTCGTAATAGATCTTACAAGGCGATGACAACGTTCTAAAATGATCTGCACATCAAGCAGAAGAGAAAGCTACCTCGAAACTTATAAAGCTTATATACCTGCTCTCGAAGAAAGTCAGCAAAAAAGAAGGAATATGTGTGCGAATGTCAGAACGGGAAAGTAGACATGACAACTGCTACAAGATTGAGTACAAGAATAAAAAGATAAGCAGACTGCTTTATCTTATCATATGACAAGTTGGTGAAAGGCATTAAATGCTGTATTTAATGCTCCAACGACTCTCTTCATCAGACAAAGGCCATCTTCTGCAAAGCACTCAACGGATACTTTTTGAGAAGTCTATAAATAGAAGAAAAGACCTCTTTTGAAGTTGTTGTTGCTGTTGTTGGTTGTTATAGTCTTTGTTGATTCAGTAAAATCATAACTTCTTTTAAAAAAGAGAAAGCTCTTGTATACTCTAATTTTGAAATTCTATTTGTACCTCATTGTATATTCGTCTGTTAAGACATTAAACCCAGTGAGGTAACTCACTCGTAAACCTTTTTCTTAACGAGATTGGTGGAAGCCTGAAGAGGCTTTGATTCAAAGAATACTTGGGTTTTTGCTTGGAGAGGCAAGTAAAAGTTTACTTGGGTTGAGCCTGAAGAGGCTTGTGGAAAGAATACTTGTAACTTGAAAAAGTTAGTGGAACTTGGTTGTTGCCAAGAACTGGACGTAGTTTCTAGGGTGAGATGAACCAGTGTAAATCTTGTGTGCTTTCTAGTTTGTCTTTCAGCTTTTGTCTGTCTTATAAAGCGTTTTTGAAAAACTTTTTGATCTAATTTCAGACGATACGTCTTTAACAAAAGTATTGCGAAAATTTGCTATAACACAATTCAACCCCCTTTCTTGTGTTATCTTTGTGTTTTACAATAAGGATCTTGTTATTATCATTCAGACTATAAAGATATTATCAATTTGTTTTTAAGATTAAAAAATACTGTTAGTGTTTGAATTTGTTGTTACACTTTAGCATTCTATATATAGAGACTAGAGTTTAGCAATAAAAGTTTATAAGGCCTTATGTATAACATATCTTTTTCTTCTTTTAAAATTATATTTTCTAAAAAAAAAAAAAAATACTAAATCCTTGATTGGATTTTGCTTCCAAAATAGGTTGAAGAAAAGGAAAGAAAAATAGTATTGATTTAATTGAGAATTCACAAAATGATTGATTTTGATGATATTTCCATGTCATGAACAACATGGTATATGTAATGAACAAAGGAAACATCAAACACCCATTACCATCATCTTATATTGTGATATGTTTGACATGGACTAAGTTGGTGTATCCAAAGTGACCATTGATTGGATTGAGTTTTGGTGGATGTTGACTGGTGTGCTTTAGGTGGATCGAGGTTTGTGGTCTTTTGAGTTCGATTGACTCTTTGACAAATGCATTCCAATGCTTAAGTTAGTAAATTTCGTACCAGAGCGACGATGTGTATTAAATGTTTACCTGTTACATTGATGTTAATGGTATTTATGAGGGCTAAGGTGGACTAGATTCCTTGGCACGGGTTCAAGGCCTCATGGGCAATATTATTCTACTTTGGTATAATGACAAGACAACTTTACTCTAGGTTGATGTATGATTCACTGTTCACGAGTGTGTGTTAAGGCTACTATTCTTAGTGTTGACATTGGTCAACACTTGTTATTTTTGGCTAACCCAATATTTAAGCCAAGATAGGTCACTATACAAATTGGGCTTGGGCTTTGCCCAATCCGTTACATAGGACACAAAACTCAAGTTTATGTTATTAGCAATCTAGAGATGTCTTTCTCAATTAAAGATAGTAGTCATGGAGTAATTAACAACCCTAAGAAAATTGAAAAGGGAGGGAGGGGGATTTTTGAATTATGACCACAGGAAGTTGAAGCCAATGAGAGATTCATGGAAGGTTCCAAACTAAAAATTTGTAATATGTAAAGCCTTTGATAGTATTTTTTGGGTGAACCCACATTATCTTTTAGCTAGGAGCCAAAGACTAATCTTTCGAGATACTAAGATCTCTTTATGGGGTTGTCAGACGTTTTTCATACACACGAACTTGAGGATCGAACCCTTAATCACATGTTTAAGAGATAAGGTTATTTGTTTATTATGCCACACCATGACAAATTTGATTTTGCAAATTTGTATCCTCCGATCACTCAATCACCATGTTAATTATACCAACCATAATCATTTTCTTTAGTATAAGTAACATTTGATGTTTCTACCAATTAACTGTTTATAAACTACTTGAATCCTTTTATCATTTGCACACTCCTAATAACTCTAGATGATTTTCATAAAAGAAACTTAACATATACCCAATTTTTAGTATGTTATTTAAGTTGAAAGAACAAATAAATAATCAAATTAGTAGTATTTTATAAAAAAGATTCTGTGAGATTTTTCTTAATCTAACTTTATAGAATACAACAGCCAACTTTATGAGAATATGTCAGGTAATTTATCGGGTTGCATGACTTGACTCAGTGATGAACCTAAAAATTTTAAATTGTGGAGATAATATTTACACACATATAAATTTGTAATATTAAAAATATAAAATTCTTATAAGAGTAATTAATACACATAATACATATAATATTAAGAAGAAAATTTAAAATTTTGGTTCGAAGAGTCTTCTTCGTAATACATATAATATTAAGAAAATTAGAATGTTGTAATTTATAATGATTAGGTAAATCTTCTTTTTAATTTATAATGGTGATTAAAAGTCTATTTAACTAAAAGGGTTAAATTATTTATTTTTTTTAAGTTTAATAGGATGACTTGTCTAAATAAATATAAATAATATAATATTATCAGTAAACATAAAATGTTATCAATTTTCCATTTGATCTCTCTTTTTTAAAAGTTTTTTTTTAGGAGGGGGATGTGAACCTAGGGTATCCTTATCTAGAAACCAAAAACTAATCCCTCGAAATACTGAAATATATTTAAGAGGCTGACCTCTCTCAACAGATGATTTTCCTATACACAAAGATCCAGATATTGAATCCTTGACTACATGCTTAAAGGACAAAATTATCTGTCAATTATGCCACATCATGTTGATCTCTTTTTTAAAAGGTTGTAATCTAGTCTTTGTAATTTTTTCTTTCTCGTATAGTCTCTGTGTTAGTCTTCTATTTGTTTTATTTGTTAAGTATCATTTTTACTTACTCATTTGGTCTTTTAAAAATATCACCAATTCTTCCACCAACATCACAGAAAGGTCATGTAGTAGTTTCCCTTAACAAAAGGGTAACTTTCTCCCACCAACATCATAGCATCCTTGTAGCTTGGAGTGAAGAGAACAAGGTACTCATTATCAGGTAACCCATAATGCTTTCAAAACCTTGTTACGAGCTTGGATTTCTGGGATAGAGATGAAACTTCCAGGAAATAAGAATTTCTTGTTGAGAATGTCTAGTAATTCTTTATTTTCTCTCTATGTATCACAACTTTCCTATTTGGTCACTCATTAGAGAAGTGTATATTTTTAATAGATGGTGATTTGTAATAAGTCAACAAACTTACAATAAATGGTGATTTGTAATTGGATGACTGTTTAAAACTATTTTACATTGTCAGTGTACGGCCATTAAATTCTTAATAGATAAACAAATAAAAAAACAAACAAAGGAACTATATGGGAAAGGAAAAATTTTATGAGAACTAATAAATTATAACTTTTAATAATGAAAGATTAAATAGAAAATCTTGATATTTAAAAGGTTCTAAAACATATTTAAAATTATTATTATTACAGTAATATTTTGAAATTATACACTTAATTAAGATCTTAAACTCATTGTCTTATGTAAAAGTTTATTAATTTATTTTAAAATAATTCTATTAATTTATTTTAAAAAATTTATTAGAAAAAAATCTTTAAATAAACTTTCACATCTGATTAGACTTACCAAAACATCATTTCAAAACTTATGAAAACATAGGATAAATAAATATATAAAACTCAGATCTTATATTTACAAAATAGATTAGAGTTATTTAAAGTTAACCCTGCCAATTTCCACGCTTATTGGGTAATTACCCATTGAAGCATTCAAGTCATCTCCGTATGGAAATTCAACAATTCCCACTAGCTAACGTCATTCCATTACTTAGTTACTCCTTACTCATCCTCGTTAGTTTTATTTTAATGTTTGTTTAGTTATATTATATTAAACGCTTTATTGTGACCCCTTTGTCCTTGTCCATATCTAATATTCTTTTGAAGGCATCTCTAAACGGTGTGATGCCCTCTTCCTCCCTATAAATAAAGATTGATTTATATTGTATTGGTAGATGTCTTTGTTTATTTAGTTTTAAAAGACTCATTGGTGTTTTCTACAGTAGGGAAACAAATAAAGGTCAAATCCCCCATAAGATCCTAGCATTAACTTAATGTTTTCGTCCTTGTCAATGGTATGCGCAGCATGTAGCGTGACATATGGGAAATACAGTTAAGAAATTTCCCTTCCATTTTCATTAAAATCTTTCGCCCATTTATTAAATAGTGTTGGTTACATCTACTATATCATGGTACTTATTATTGCCAAAATTTGGTTTTATTTCTCTTTCTTATTTGCATCAAATAACGATTCTAGAATTCCACCTACTAGTGACACCAAGACTTTCATTTTTTTAATATAAAGTTTTCCTATTTTGTATAAGTAAAAAGTTTTTTATTCTTAGCAAGCATGCAGCTAGTGTCACATTTTCTCGACCGTGTTTAGTAGCAATGCTGAATTTTCTCTCTAAAATTTTAATCAGTTCTCTGTTGAAGTTGATTTCATAATGCATCTAGGTTTTTTACCCGACCAAATTTCAGTGACAGTCAATTTTGTTCAGGTTTTGTGCCGGGGATCTCATCTAGTAAGATCTTTAAAAGCAGCTGTTAAGACTATTAAAAAGCCTTTTCAAGAAACTAATATATAACTAGATTACTCAGTGATTTGAAAACATTGAAATATTCATTCTGAAATTATGCCAATAATTTTTTTTAAAAAATGATGCCACGGCTCTGTTGACATTCCATCAAGGTTCTCCAATGGTCATTTTCCATTAAGAATATAAAATTCCCAGAGTGACGTTGCATTAGCAATTAACAAATATGGTGATGTTGTTGCCATTCGAAAGCTGCACCTCAAAAATCTTCTCCTAACGTGTTCTCTACCTCAATTAATAGACTTCAACAATAAAACCCAGGTTCAGTTTTTGAATTTTGAAACCAATAATACTAGGTACAAGGGAATAATTCCGGAGAATATTGTCCCAACCATGGTTAAGGCAAGAGGAAGATGTCACCCTTTCATCGTCACCTCCTATTTTAAAGCTTTGCTATTGTCTTTCTCGGTGAAACCATCTGACTTTATTTGATTTCTTAGTTACTTTTCCATAATAAGATTCACAGCTTCAACAAGAAATGTCATCTTAGTTAGTTTGGCTAGGCCAAGTCTTCTTCTCAAACATGCCTCCTTTCTTCATCTTTTCCTTTCATTCTTCATTCATTTTCCAGGTGGCTTCTTTTAGTCCATGATAATACCCCCATCTTAATCATCCTGATTCACTAGATTCATTTGTCTCTACCCTTAATCTCTCAGAACCCACTTCCTCTAGAGGATCTTTCAATAGGACTTCTACACATATATACTTCTCTTTTCTCTTTTTGTTGTTGTTTGCCATCTACCTAAGATTTTCTCAGGTATTGGACACTGAAAAGCAAAACTATCTTATTCTTCTATAAGTGGTGAAGACAAATATTACTATGGGAACTAACCGGCAGGAACATGAAATTTCAGACGGAGGATCTGAGGTAAAGTGTTCACAATTCAAAGCTATAGTCAGCTCTAGTTTGTCTTTATGTGAGAGTTGTATTCTGAATTCTACACCCTAAGTCAGGTAACATATCAGGAGATGGTAGAAAATGAAGTCAAGGACACTCAGAAAGTTCCAACACACAAATTAATAAGTGAGAGCTGCAAATCAAACAGCATGGTTGTAAAGGTAATTATCATATTCCCACTTTTACTTCTTTCTTTGTAGATGTTGTATGTTCAATTGAAGCTGAAAAATGGTCTGAATTACAGAAACGACATAAGTTGATTCCTGCTCACATCATAGCTGAAGCCATATCAACTATCCCTGATCTTGACATTAGATGGTCAGGTCCAATCACACAGAAAGAAATGGAATATGTTGAACAGTATGTCCTAGCAAAGTATCCAGAATATGCAGGCCTCATTGAAGGAGATGGAAATGGGATAGACTTGTCTAGCTTTATCATCTATGAGGAGCCTTCAGAACCCATGATGGATGATAGGGGCAAGTCACCAAGAGAGTCTTCTGCATATTTGTTTGGTAGTAATCTCCCTGAAATGGATAGGGCCAAGATCCAGTTGGAGCCATCAAGATTACTAGACATTCTCAACAGGAAATCCTCATTTCCTGGAAGTTTCATCTCTATCCCAGAAATCCAAGCTCGTAACAAGGTTTTGAAGCATTATGGGTTGCCTGATGATGAGTACCTGGTTCTCTTCACTCCAAGCTACAAGGATGCTATGATGTTGGTGGGAGAAAGTTACCCTTTTGTCAAGGGAAACTACTACATGACCATTCTTGATCAAGAAGAAGACTATATCAGGGAATTTGCTTCTTTTAAGGAATCCAAGGTGATCTCAGCACCCAAGACTTGGCTTGATTTGAGGATCAGCGGGTCTCAGCTGAGCCAAAACTTCAGGAGGAGGTGTAAGATCAGCTCAAAAGGCCTGTTCTCTTATCCAGTTGATGCAAATGGAACAATGCATTGGATTTCGGAGGCTCACAGGAACAACTGGCATGTTCTACTTGATGCATCTGCCTTGGTAGTGGGAAAGGATCGGCTACATCTTCTTGCGCTTCATCGGCCGGACTTTGTGATCTGTAGTCTTGACAACACTCATTCCAATCCTTCAAGAATCACTTGCCTCTTGGTGAGAAAGAAATCCTTCGAGATCTCAGCTGCTTCATCTCAGGTAGTTGAATGAGTGATAAGGGGTACATGCTTATGATTTTAGATGACATCTGAACTGCAGAGCAATTAGCAAATATGGACAAAATTTTCATGCAGTTCCTTAGGTGTTTTTTCTCCTATCAGAATTGGAATTTCACCTAAGTATCTTATGTTAATCTTTAACGCAAACTTTCATTATGTAATTACTGAGGTGAAACTCCAATTCTAATTAAAAAATAATATCATAAGTACTTGAGAAATTGCATCTAAGTTTTGTCCTTAGCAAATTTGGTATCATGGACTGTGAGAAGCCATGAGTTTTCCTGATGCACTTTGTAGATTGAATAAATTAATACATGCATATATAAGACCACTTATTACTGGTTGGAACGCATTAAGCATTCCTAACCATCTGGTTTGTTTGTAATTTATAAATTATATAATTAATTATCTTAGTTTGGTAAGTTATTTCTGCCAAACCCATTTCTTCCATATCAATCAATTGGTTTTGAAGAATTTTATACCTTACTTTAACTTCCGACTTCAATTCAGAGAGCAACAAATGCATGTGTCCCCCTATTGCCCTTGCCAAAATCAATGATAGCATCTTCAATTACCGCCACAAAACTCTCTTGTCCTGTTTTGGTATGCTTAGTCATCAAACCTTTAGGTTCCATTCCAAGAACTGGAAGCTGTCCCGTTTGCAAACCCCGGCCATTTATATTTTATCTAGCAAGATACAAAAATACAAATCCAAGTGGTTGTTCGCGTGCAAATTTTAGCTAGCTGAGTGGTGTCACGAAATTCTGTGCTGGCATTTGGTAACATCTATGTTTAGGGACGTGTAGAACAAGACATGTTATCCGTTAAGTTGTTGGAGTGAAGCATGTCCAGTCACGTTAGCAAGTTGTCAAAAAGTTTGTTACTGCAAGATTTGCTTTGTTCTTTGTTAGAGTACATCAACATAAATTTCTTAAAACCACGTTCAGTAAATCAGAAGCACACAGCGAATATTGGAGAATAGGGTGGGACTGGAGACTTGGAGTTAGTACCTTTGAAACATGATACCGGTTATTGAAAGTTAAAAATGGAACGTGCTTTTCATGATTGCCTGGATGAGTTCAAGAAAATGTCGAAAAAGTAACGCAATAGATTCAATATCTAACTTGTTATCTTCATCTCATGCTCAGAGTGTTTCTTTATTTATGACTTTCTTGAACATTAAAAACAACTAAATAGTACTAGTTTTATTTGCTAGCCAAATTACATTTATTTGTCATTACATTCAGTTTGGGTCCTTGAAAATCTGGTAGGTGAACATATCGTATAGATTCGAAAATGCTTGATGGTGGTGGGCTTTTCTCTGAACGATAATAATTCGTAGGGAGTCTTTCACATAAATAGGACTAAGTAGCACAGTTATACTCTCTCGCCCACAAGGCTTTGGATAAATTGTTGGCTTGAAGCTAATTCTTAGTTTCTTGCCAAGTTCGCCTTCCAGAAGAGCCTGGTACTCCAAATACTATGAGAAAACATATGACCTGTGCGATCTTAAAACATCATTAATAAATAACAATACATCTTGACAACCAGAATATGGGGGATTTTCAGTTGGACACATTAAGTCACTATGGACAAAATCAATTCTGCTTTGTACATTGAAAGAGATTTATCAAATGCGATGGTGTAACATATTGGCATCGCTCACTAATCTCTCATCCTCCAGAATTAGTTTAGATAATCTGTTAACTATATTCTTTTGCACCATAACTTTCAATTTTTACTTGTTAAGATTGTCTATGCCAAGTAGATGCATTATCATTACTACTCAACTTTTCCATGTGAATATTGGAAGCCAACATGACAAATAAATATGTGACCCTCATACCGTATGGACAACATTAATTAATTTTTAACTTCTTTAATATTTTGAAGACTTAAGGACCAGACAATAAATAGTTATTTGCATTAAAATCAATAACTTTAGGCTTAAATACAAACCTTAAAATCAATGGCAAATAAATTTTGGGTGATGTATTGAAAGTATAAAAAATGCAATTTATTAGCGAATACATGAATCATGAGAGTAAGCAAAACAATATTGGAATGTTAAATTAATTGTGAACACTTATTTTTACCAAAAAAAAAAAAATGAAATAACTTTTCTACTTGCAGCATGAAGTTATCTCGAACTTGAAACATGAAGCCGGTTATTGAAGAAGTCGTTTTCGGTATCTATTTTATTATTTACAACTTTACCATTTCTGACTTTTGAAAACTATCTTTGAATTTCGGAATCGCTCGGTGAGGCTAGAGCAACAGGGGTGTGTTTGGGAACCCGTTTGCATCAATGTAAATGATAATTTCCACTTTTCAAAGCACTAAAATGAGAAGCAAGTTTTTATGTCTTTTCCGTTGAATGTGAGTTTGCAAATTTTCAACTGCAAACCAAAAGCACACAGAGACGTTTTGTCAACCAAATGGTCCAAATCCTAGCTAACTACATGAGCAAATTAATCACAATTTCCATTGCATGAAAATGGCAAGTTAAAAAAGGAATGTGCATATAATGATTGCCTAGATGAGCTGCATTTAAAAGGAAAAGAAATACATTGAATATGTAACATGATATCTTCACCTCATTTTCAAAATCCCTCATAATACTCTTGACTTCTTTAACAGATTGTACTTAGCTTTCTAACAGAAATATTATTACTTGCCCATAATCTTCAGTCTCACTATAGCAAAACCCAAAGGCACAATACAAATAACAGGAGATATCAGACTAGAGATAGATGCTACTGCATATAAGTTAAATAAAAGGGAAATACAGAGTCTTGCTACCAAAACTACTACAAACTACGATGCTCACCACAGGCCAAATCCTGCTACTACAGCAGCATTATATTATATATGTTGTACAAAACAAGCATCAAGGAATACTTGGCCTAGGCAATCAGTACCTCGTTCTACCATCCCCCTCAGTTATCACATCCTTGAAGGATCCATTACTGGGAATCATCGGCAACACATGCTCCTGATGAGGCACAACGACATCAAGAAGGTAAGGGCCAGGGGTGTCCAACATTTTCTCAATTGCCGCTCTAAGCTCTTCCTTCTTTGTCACGCGCGCTGCCGGTATCCCACAAGCATCCGCAAACTTCAGCATGTTTGGAAATATCTCATTCTCCCTAGATGGGTCTCCAAGATAGGTGTGAGCTCTATTAGACTTGTAGAACCGGTCCTCCCACTGAACCACCATACCCAAGTGCTGATTATTCAACAACAATATCTTAACAGGGAGATTCTCCACTCTTATAGTCGCCAACTCCTGAACGTTCATAATGAAACTCCCATCCCCATCAATGTCAACCACAACAGCACCAGGGTTAGCAACAGCAGCACCAATAGCAGCCGGCAACCCAAAACCCATTGCTCCAAGACCCCCTGAGGTTAACCACTGCCTAGGTCTCTTGTACTTATAAAACTGTGCAGCCCACATTTGATGCTGCCCAACCCCAGTACTAATAATAGCATCCCCATTTGTCAACTCATCAAGAACCTCAATTGCATACTGAGGAGAAATCCCATCCTCAAATATCTTATAACTCAATGGAAACTTTTGCTTCTGCACATTAAGCTCTTCTCTCCAACCTCCAACATCAACCTTTCCCTTCATTCCCTTATCCTCCAAAATCCTATTAATCCCTTCTAAAGCCAACTTCAAATCCGCACAAGCCGACACGTGTGCCTGCTTGTTCTTCCCAATCTCAGCAGAATCAATATCAATGTGAACGATCTTTGCCCTACTTGCAAAAGCCTCGAGCTTGCCGGTAACACGGTCATCAAACCTTACCCCAAACGCGAGCAACAAATCACTGTTATCGACAGCGTAGTTAGCATAAACAGTACCATGCATACCCAACATTTGAAGCGAATGTTCATGAGCAACAGGGAATGCTCCAAGACCCATCAAAGTACTCGCAACGGGAATTCCCGTGAGTTCCACAAAGCGTCTCAGCTCTGCGCTGGAGTTCAGAGAACCGCCCCCGACATACAAAACGGGCTTTCGGGCCTCTAATATGAGCCGCACAATCTGCTCCAACTGGGCCTCGCTGGGGCCCTTGGGCAGTCTCGCGACATACCCGGGGAGGTTAACGGGCTGGTCCCAGTCAGGAACGGCGAGCTGCTGTTGGACGTCTTTGGGCACGTCGATGAGGACCGGGCCGGGCCGGCCCGAAGTGGCGACGAAGAAGGCCTCGGCGACGACCCTAGGAATGTCGTCGACGTCGAGGACGAGGTAGTTGTGTTTGGTGATGGATCTGGTTACTTCGACGATGGGGGTTTCTTGGAAGGCGTCGGTGCCGATCATCCGGCGGGGGACTTGGCCGGTGACGGCGACCACGGGGACGCTGTCCATGAGCGCGTCGGCGAGGCCGCTGACGAGGTTGGTGGCGCCGGGGCCGGAGGTGGCGATGCAGACGCCGGGGAGGCCCGTGGAGCGCGCGAAGCCCTCGGCGGCGAAGACGCCGCCCTGCTCGTGGCGCGGGAGCACGTTGCGGATGGTGTGGGAGCGCGTGAGGGCCTGGTGGATCTCCATCGACGCGCCGCCGGGGTACGCGAACACCGTCGTCACGCCCTGCCGCTCCAGCGCCTCCACCAGGATGTCCGCCCCCTTCCGCGGCGCGCCGGCGGGGAACCGCGAGAGGAAGGGCTCCGCGGAGGGGGCCGCCGTGGAGGTGGTGGACGCCGCCGGGGGCTTCGGGAGGGAGCACGAGATTGCGAGAGGGTGGTGGGGTTTGGTGAGGGTCGGGGAGAGAGGGAGGGTGGATCTCACAATGCGTTTTGGGAAGTTGGAGTGTGGAGCTGGAGAAGGGAATGGGGCTCGGGAAGCGGTGGCCGCCATTGCTGAATGGGGTGTTTGCTGTGGTTACTCTGTTTTTATGGTTGGAGGTTCACTGGCTTTAGATGGAGCAGGGAGATTTCGATTGTGTTTGTTTTGCTTTTATTGCCCTTGGGTTTTGTCCATTATGTTGCTTCTTGTGTGGGTAAAGTGGTAAATGCACTGCTTGCTATTTGACTCTGCTTAGTGAATAGTGAGTGGTGTCGATCCTCGCATGAGAATGATAGTAAGACAAACAAACAAGCAGCCATTTCACATCTTTGTGTTTTGCACCGCATACCAACCCTACCCTCGGCGTAAACACTAACACTGCTTATTACTTTAATTAATAAAATAACTAGTCTTAGTAAAATAATTAGTCTTTTTTCAGAGTCTTATGCTTGGATTGGGTAAAGAGAGAATAGAGAAGAGAGAATAATAGAGAATAAGTAGATTTTTAAAGTGTTTGGATTAGAAAAAGTATGATAAAAGTAAAAGAGAAAAAAAATTGAGTTTTTTTTTTTTACTTGTTTGATTGGATAGAAAAATAAAGAGAAAAAGAATAAATTTTTCTTGTAAAGACATATTTACTTTAATATGTATAGATCTTGTAAAATAAAAAGAAATAATAAGGTTAGAATTGTAATTTTAAGTGAGTTTCACAATTTTTTATTTCTCATTTTTTCTTTTCTTTTCAAGAAAAAAAAGATTTTTTTAGTGGGTCTTATACAAATATTTTCTCTCTTTTGTACTTCTCTCTTTAAACAAATAACATAAAACTACTTTTTTTCACTCACTTTTCTTTTCTTAATTTCTATTAATCCAAACAAAGGGTTACTTTTTTTTGGCTAAATTGCACTTTTGTTCTCCTTATAATTCTCAATTCATAATTTTGGTTTTTCTATTTTTAATCTCACGATTTTAATCTTCCAATTTTTAAAAATCTATGATTTTGGTCTTTCTATTTTTAATTCTGCGATTTTAGTCCTTTAATTTTTAAAAATTCGCAATTTTGGTTTTTCTAAAATCGCTAATTTTTGTAATTTTTAAAATTTTAGTCTAAATTGGAGGACCAAAATTATGATTTTTTAAAAATTAGAGGACTAAAATAATGGAATTAAAAATACAAGGACCAAAATTGTGAATTCTTAAAAATTGGAGGACTAAAATTGCAAAATTAAAAATAAAGAGACCAAAATTGCTGATTGAGAATCATAGAGGGACCAAAGTACAATTTAGCCTACCTTTTTTTTTTTAAGTAAAAGAACTACTCTTTGCACAAAGTGTTTTATGTTAGGTATAAATCATAATAGCTGATTAAAGTTACAATTTATATTTAATAGGTAGAAATAATATAGTAAAAAAGAAAAAAAGTATATAATATATTTTCACAAGAAAATATAAGAAGCTTAAAAATTATATAAGAAAAGTATAATAGTTTTAATAAAAGATACATGCATAAAATGATGTAAACAATATTATACTGAAATAAGTTTTCCTTTTTCCCTATAGTTTTTTGACTTTCATATCTATTAGGGCTTCCTGTAACGTCTGTGTTTTCTTAATGCATGATTTTGTAATTTAATAATCGAAAGTGAAAATTAAAAATGTGATCTCAGTAATTAAAATGAGTAAATAATTATTGTTGTGTGGTTATGGTTTTGTGTTGTTGTCTTGGAATTTCCATTTTGAATTTAAGGAATTGGAGGAAAATGTGCTTGAGCCAAATGAGAGTGTTGGTTGTGTTTATTTGGGTTGTTGAAGGAACAACAGTGTTGGGCCAGTTGTGAGTCTTGGGGAGTGGTTAGATGAACCATGGGCCTTAGTGAGCCCAAAGCCTTAGTGAGGCCCGGGGAGCTTAAAGGTACCAAAACCCCTTTTCCCTTTCATTCTCTCAACCTCTCTCAAACCCATCAAGTGTATAGTGAGATTTCAAGCCTTGATCCCATTCCCTTGTGTTGAGAAGGACGCTGAGCGAAGTTCAGTTCGTTGAGCAAGCGTTCATGAAAATCTAGAATTTTTCTAGAAGATCGATCGCTGAGCGAGGGGCGTGTGTAGGTTTTGGCTGCTCTCTGAAGTGGCTAGTTGCCGAGCGAGTAAGTGACTCACTGAGCGAACTATTGTTGAGAGAAATTGGAGGAAGTCCCTAGAACAAATTCGCTGAGCGACCCCTGTTGTCGTTGAGCGAGAATCCTGGAAACAGAGGAGGGGACTCTATAGGTGGATGTTCATTGAGCGAGACTTATGGTCACTGAGCGAGAACCTTCATAGGGGAAAGTAGGTTCTCTGTAAGGAAGGTCTTTGCTGAGCGAGCATGTAGGTTGCTGAGCCAATGGAGTATTCTGTTGTTGACTTAAATGTAAAAGTGTAACTGTATTAAACGTGGTTAGGAAAGGACTCTTAATGTACATCTAATGTGAGAACTATTGAGAATGTGATGGGAGTGGTAGATTGCTTGGACAGGACCTCCACTTGTTGTAAATAATGTTGTTATTGTGAGCTTTCTCTCATGGAGTATGGGCTGCTTGGATAAGGCCTTATTTGTTAACCATGCATGGGACTGGATTGGGCCTGCATAGGGTTGGTATTAGTTGTTAGGCCATGTGTGGTGCTGAATGGGCCTACCTGGCGTTGTTGCTTAATATATCAATATGTTGACTTGTTACTATTGAGTTGATGTTGTAATGTGGTACATGCATTTCATGCATATGTTGTTGGCTGAGGTTGTGGTTGGTAGATCTCAAGTCGTGGTGCAGGTAGGCACGTAAGTTGCTTGGTTAATAGGAGTTGCGGCTTAGACGGGCCTCCAAACTAGTGCCTAGATAAGATGTATGGTCTTAAAGATGGGCCTTCAGGGATGAGTGGATGGGCGATTCTGTAGGGGGCCAAGGTAGTGCAAACCTTGAGTAGTGGTGGGCCACTACCCACATACACTTATCTCGATACACCATATAATCCCTGAATGGTGAGAGGTACAAAATTGGGTGCTATTGACACCATGTTAGGGGGTGAAACTTGACTGGTCGCCCGAGATGTTGTAAATCTCTTGAGAGTCGTGTATTTATGCATTGACATGGTAGTGGTGAAGTCGTTGTGTGATGTGTATTGATGTTACAAAACCCATAGTGTTGTGATTTACAAGTCGTATTTGTGTGCTGATGGTTCTATGAATTATTGATGATATATTATCATGTTTTCAAAAGTAAGCTTACCGTTGCCTTATTGTTTTGTTGTGGTTGTTGTTGTTGTAATTGTGTTGGTGTGACTGTGATGATCACATCGTTAGGCGTGGGAATAGGGGGTGAGCCCTCGGTGGATCCAGCTAATCAGAGTTGAAGGTGGAGTTGTTCGTAAGAGCTAGCGTGATGTGATGAGTCACAAATTCTCTTTTTGGATGTTTTGTTTTTGTTTCATATCATAAATTGTTAAGATTAAAATACATAAGTGATATGAATTTTTAACAAAAATTACATAACTTTTTTAACTAATCATGTCATTTTAAAAAACTTTTAATCTTAACGATTTATATATTATCCCACTTTTATCTCTCTCTTACTAGACATCAAGTAAGAATTTTTAGCTATTGTGAGAATAAAAAATATATATCATTAGATTATATTTAAATAGCAAGACTAAAAAAATAAATGCATGTGACTTTTTTAAGTAATATGGCCATTAACTATCTTTTAATATCCACATATATATGATCGAAATTTATATTTCTCACATTTCTCATTAAATATGTCTTACACATAAACATATATAGTCTGTTGCCTTACTTATGATATGTTTGGTTTAAGAAAAAAAGTGAAAGGAAGGAAAAGGAGTAAAAGGTGAGATATTTTTTAGGTTATTTAGTAGGAAAGAAAATGAAAAGAAATAAAAAATAATTTTTTATTTGATTGTGTAGAAAGTGAAAGAAAAGAAAAAAAATATATATGTAAAATGACATAAATACCTTAAATGAAGCATGAAATGCGATATAAATAAATAAAGGTATTTTTGACTTTATATAAAGAAAGACATTTTTCTTTCCTTTTCCATCCACTTTTAGAAGAAAGATGAAAATGACATGAGACCCACTTCTAAGAATCCTTCCTTCCTTTTTCTCCTTCAATCAAACAAAAGATAAAAAATTTGAGAGTTTTTCTTCCTTTCTCAATCCATCCCCCCATTTTCCTTCATACCAACAAAGCCTTAGACAATAGGTAGGCCAGTCCCTAATTTTGCAAACTTTATTTTAATTTTTTTTTCTATTATTTCTTCAATGTAAATTAATTTATTGTACTGCCTTTGTTTTTATGAGAGTTCGTTATATTTTATTATTTCCTTCGTAAACTCTTGAAAATAAAAAATAAAAATGAGAAGATATTTTATAGGTCAAATTAATCTGAAGGTACTTATAGTTTTATAGAGTTTTTAATTAAGTTCTTACAGTTAAAAATGCTTTAAAAGAGTCTTTATAGTTTAAAAGTTTGTAATTAAATCCTTATACGTCAACGGTGTTATAACTCCGTTAATTTATATTTAACTTAATTGTACTTTTAGTCTCTCAATTTTTTTCTCATTGACAATCAATTTGAAGGTGGGAATCGAACCCCTATCCTTAAAGTTTACTAACAATACTAAAATCACTAAACTAATGACTTATTTGATATATAAATAAAAATTATATTATATATAACTTAAATGGGAGACTAAAATAGCACATATATTTACTGTTATTAAATTAAATAATATTAACATTATACAAACTAATAATATTAAAATTAATATTAATAAATATAAATTAGTATATATTTATAGGATATTAATAATATTAAAATTAATATTAATAAGTATAAATTAATAATATATACTTATTAGCATGAATGAAGTTTGAATCCTTGCCCTTAGAGTTCACTAATATATATAAATTAGTATATATTAATAAAATTCTAGAAAAATTTAAATATATTAGATATGATATAAATATATAAAAAGAAGATTAATTGGAAATATATGATATAAATATATTTTTTTAGTGAAATATATATAAAGAATTATTTCATCGACAATATTATCTTATTTCAGTCTCTAAAATATGTAGAAAAAAATATTAAAACAACACAATTTCATAAAAAAGAAAATTATTTAAAATAGAGTGATTAAGTTATAATTAAGATATATAGTATAAAAAAGTATAAGTTTTTGTTTGCTTTATTTTATAGTACTACATTGTTTATTTACTAGTAGTAAATATATGTGTAATTTTGTTTATTTACTAAGAAATTTTTTAAGGTGTTTTTAATTATAGGGACTTAATTAAAAATTTCATAAAACTGTAGGAACCTATAGATTAATTTAACTTATTTTGTAATTATTAATTAAAATATATTAAACTGAAAATAAAAAGAAAATAAAACAAACACAGGAGAGTCAGAGTTTTTAACATAATGATATAATTTGTTATTTTTTTTTATTAGAGAGTAGTTCTTAAGACCTAATAATTGTAGCTCAGTTGGTAACACACTTTGAACTTGTAGGGAAAGACTTGAGTTCGATTACCACAGAATATATATTTGGAGAAGGGGAGGAACTTTAAGTGAGACTAAGTCCTGACTAAGGATTAGTCCCATAGCCAACTCAAAAAATCAAAGCTTGTAGAGATACCTTGAGATACAGTGGTTACCAAAAAAAGAGAGTAGTTCTTAACAAATATATTTTATCCCCCAAATATCTTTAAATTCATTGGAAATTCATTCAAGCTTTCCTTTTATTTTCTATCTAGTAGTAATAACTTCAAAAACTTAATTAAAATGAATATTTTTTGCCTCCTAATTTGATAAATTTGGATGTTTAACAAATTTGTGAATATTTATAAAAAGAAATAGATAATTTATTTCCCATAATAAGATCTGGTGGAAATTGTACATAAGAGAATCTATTGTCATGTAAACCAAAAGTGCCTCGAATTTTAATAGGTTCTATGATCTTGACATATTTTATCAACATAGTTAATTGTCACACGAATGTTTTATTCCTACCAATTAAAGTAAAAAGTCTTAGTTTTACTTATTTAGAAATTAATATTTGTAAGAAATATTTTATACTTTAATTAAAAATATTTTTATTCTCCTTTTCTAAATATAGCAAAAATTTATTCTCGTATTACCTTCTCAAAAATATTAAAACAATGGCCTGGACCTCGAGGTCTAAGACTGACTCAGTAATTTTCTGGACACTTGTTGGTGAATACTCCTATACATTGACACGAGAGTTTCTCTAGAAACACAATCTACCACACTTTTATAAACATGCTTTTTATTATTGATCAAAATTTGTTAAAAATTACAAATTTTTGTGAATTTCATTTCTAATTTAATGAATATTTTTTATAAATTTATAATTTTCAATAAATTTTAACAAATAATAAGAAGCATGTTAAAGAATGTGTAACACTCTTCCATTAACATATAACATTATAGCAAAATCAATTCTACAAGTTGTTGCTGGGTATTGAGTTATCACATATGAGGCATTCCATTTTTGGCAGCACCAACCTAAGTTACCTAACCACCCATTGGACTTGAGTCAGTACAGAAGCAGTTAGCGTTGATACTGATAGAGGGGTTGTGCCAATGGTGGATCGCCCGCTAGTGTTTTTACTTTTTAATTACCTCGTACGTGTTTGGATATGACATGTGTCTATATCATCCATGTTTTTCACATTAAATTTCCTAAAAGACGCAGAGGCAATTATTAACATGTTTTAGTCTTCTATAAATTAAAATCACGTCAATATCAAATTTAACGTAGAATTATAAAATGAAAACTTCTGATTTCTGCACGTCCATTACACACGGATGCGAAACCAAACATTTAGGTTGCTTCAATTTTGATGTAGGTCCACTAGTGTGAAATGCGCAATCAGACAGACATCTAATCTACTTGATTATCAGGTCATTAATTCAAAGATAATAAGCAAAAGCGTCATTATATATAGAAAATACATGTTTGAATGGCAGGTTAATGGCTTCTGATCGCTCTGATTTGTGGATCCCCGAGTACAAGAGGATTTTTTTAGGATAAATTTTACGGGTTGTATTCTAGTTCAAGTTTTAAGCAACTCCGAATTTGGGTCTTTCATTACGCAGAAGATGCAATATTATTTACAAAATATAAATAGCAAATATAAAAGTTACACTTACGGTTACGTATAAAAAATATAAATTATTTGTTCAATGATGATGGTGATATTTTTTTAGTATAGACCACATGAAAACAATCTCGCGCCAATTGATTCACACGCTTAGTGGTATGATGATGGTATTAGCCAATACTAGAAATAATTAAGAAAAGTTTATTATGACAGCTAGGACTCTTATTTTTCTGTTTTGTCTTCTTGTATATAAACCATTCTTTTATTGAATGAAAGAAGGGAATTAACTTTTACCTCAATCACTTTTCGTAATATGGTATTGAGAGCTTTGTTGTGCAACCCTAATATCTTTTCTGTTCCTTCTCCTTCTTGATCAAGAATTCAAGATTTGTTTCAATGACGAAATCAAATTCATGTGGTGTTGATCCTTCATTGAATCCATCAAGCCTGTACTACTTAAATCCTAGTGAAAATCTAGGAGCGATTCTTGTCTCTCCTCCAATGGATGGAAAGAACTACCATTCTTGGAGTCGATCAATGCAAAGAGCCCTCCTCTCCAAGAACAAATTAAAATTTGTTGATGGTTCAATTTCTATTCCTGTTGCAGGGGATTCCAAACATGATGCTTGGGAACGATGTGATGTGATGGTGGTGTCGTGGATCACTAGAACCCTATCGCCACAAATTGCCCAGAGTACCGTTTATATTAAGCATGCGGTTGATCATTGGAACAACTTGAAGGATCGTTTTTCGAAGGGAGATTATTTCAGAACTTATGATTTGTTGTAGGAGATTCATTCCATACAATAAAGAGAACGAAGTGTTTCAAACTACTTTACTGATTTGAAGACACTATGGGAAGAGTTGGAATCCTTTCATCCAACTCCTTGCTTATGTGCAGTTTGCTGCACTTGTGTTCCAGCACTACCTTCAAAAGATACCAAGTATATCTTTTGTTTTCTCAAAGGACTTAATGATCGATTTGCTAGTTTCAAGACTCAAATACTTCTTATGGAACCTTTGCCTTCGGTGAATAAGGTGTTTTCACTTGTTTTACAAGAAGAAAGGCAACAAGGTGACAGTATCTTGGGGGAACCCAAAATCTTGTTTAACAACGTTGATTTGACATCCTCTAACACTAATTGGAAATTCTCACAAGGAAGAGGATCCAATGGTGGATGAGGACGTGGAAGGGATTTTGGCAAGGGCTCTAATAATAGTAATGCTAACAAGGTATGCACCTTTTGTGGAAGATCAAGGCATACGGTGGAAACATGCTACTACAAGCATGGCTTTCCACCAGGATTCAAAGTCAAACATAATTTAGCTGTCAATAATATAGTCACTAAAGGTTCCCCTTAGCAGGATTTGAATGAGGACATTATTGTGCCAAAGGAGCAAGGTGGAATAACTCTCACCCCTTATTGGTATCAACAACTCATGATGTTGCTCCAACATTCCAAGACTGAAATGCATGAGCATAGCAAGCCACACATGAATAGTACCCCAGTTGGTGAGTCTTCTATTCGCCAATTATCCACACAGCAAAAGGACACAGGTAAATCCAATGAGTCTATGGTTTCCTGGATATTAGACATAAGTGCAATCGACCATGTTTGCAATTCCTTATCTCTTTTTGCATCATATCGTAGTATAAACATTATAAATGTTAGACTTCCTAATGGTGATAGCACATTAGCTTCTTATTCAAGAACCATTTCCTTCTATGACCATTTTCACTTGTATGATGTACTGTTCATTCCTAACTTTCATTTTAATCTCATGTCAGTTTATAAACTTTCTAAATCTCTCAATTGCAAGCTAATCTTTAATAACTCATCTGTTTGATTCAGGATTTACACAGTTTGGGGAAGATTGGGCATGCTGAAGTTAAAAATAATCTCTACATCATTCATCAACCTGCCAACACCTTTATCAAGTCACCTTTTATTAATTCTGCTGTTACACATATTAATTCTTCCAATGTATCTTTCTTTGATCTCTGGCATTTTAGGTTTGGGCACCCATCTCATGGTGTATTACAAATTATTACATCACAATATCCATTTGTAAAGTTTGATACTAATAAAATTTATGACTATTGTCATTTAGCCAAACAACATTGACTCCCCTTTCCTCTAAGCTCCACGAAAACATTTCAACCTTTTGACTTAATACATATGGATATTTAGGGTTCGCTTACTATTTCATCCATTCACGGTCATCATTATTTTCGAACTGTGGTTGATGACTTCACTAGGCATACATGGCTCTTCCTTATGAAAACAATATGGTGAGGTAAGCTTCTAGAGTAGGAGAAAAATTTAAGATGGAGAGAATGGGTTTGAAAGAGCTCTCAGCCTACTAAGGACAAATGGGGGAGAAGAGAAAAAAATTATTTAAATAGAAGGTGGTGATGTCACTAGGGTGATGTCATGCTATATGATGTAATAATTCAATTTTTCTTTCATTTTCTAATTGTCATATTATCTTTATCTAATGTGATTTGTTTTCAAGAAACTAGACACATTAAACTTGGTTAGCTTCTAGTTAGAGTGGTAGAAAGGTGTGATTAAATTAAGGCAGTTTAGAATCCTTTAATACTTAAGGACTAAGTTTATTAATTAAATCAATTAGTTTTGTGACAAGCTTCTAACTTAAGTTAATTGTATCAATTTGGTCCTTGAATCCTTGGACTAGACGTGCTACCCTATTCATGCCCACACTACATTTCATTAATTTTTTTATCAATTAAAATTAATTAATACTAATAAATTCTATTTCACTAATTTAATTAATTCACATACTAATCTAATGTAATTGTCCTTGATATTTTTTGAACATGTAAAATTAAGGTCCTAGATTATTTCTAGTAATTAAAAATAGTTTTACATATTTTTCTCCTAAGTTTAATTAATTAATTAGTTATTTTAAGTCAAAAATTATTATTAAATCTATTTTTAATTAAATAAATCTGAAAATGGTATAATAATTATAAAAATAAATTCCTTACATGAAAATAAGCCTTAGAAAAATTTCTCACTATTTTTATACATCAAACTATTACTAGTTTGGCTCTGTAGTCAACTAGGGGTATTTTTGTCATTTTGCACAATAATTTCAAAAAATTTCTAAAATAATATTTTAATATATATGAATGTTTATAGGTTTAAAATGACTTTTTATCATTATTTGAACCTATTTCACATGTCAGCCGTTTATATTGAGAAATAGAGATGTGATTGTTATTCTTTTTTATTTCTCTAGGCTCCAACTCAAAAAAATTATTAAAAATTATGATTGAATAGTTCTTGAAATTTTGAACACAATCATGAGGATCAAAATTTTGAAATTCTTACTCGATTGTTCAGAAAAAAATAGAAAAATAATTATAAACTAAGGTAAAGATGTTACAGGGAACACCATTTTCCAACACTTACAATTGAGGGTGGAGGAATCACTAGAAGCTTTCTTGGAACCAAGAGGCACCACAATAGAATCAATTGTAGGTATACCTGTTACTATATCCTTAAACCCATGGGCTATCCCATCTGTCCCACATAATTTCCCTTTTTTGTAGTCCACTCAAAAGGGAGGGCTTAAAAGCCCTTTAACCATACAACCCCACAAATAAAAGGGTTAGGTTAGGGGTGAAGATGGGTCACCCCCCATTTCGACATTTTATATGAGATTGGGCTATTTATATTAGAGATCAATGTGTGGTTACTCTTCTACCACTAGAAAATTAGAAAACATTAAAATTTTCACCATTTAGAGATTGAATTAGTGACTAATCTACTTCACTATTTGGTTGCTATTTTGGTCTCAACAATTCTAATGCTTTCCTGGTCTGGCATGATAAATTGGTCACAATTAGTAACCAATTATCTTCGGTGGTTAATTTCAGTCACTAAACACCATTATTCTTGTAGTTTTATAATAAAAAATTCATTTTTAAAAAAGAAAGTATAATATTTCTTTGGAGACAAAATATGTTTGTGATATGTTAAAAGTAAATTATAAGTTTATAAATGTACAATGTTATCTTTATTTAAAATATAATTTTAAAGTTATAATTGTACAAATTAAATTATAATTTCTTAAAATGTACAAAATTTGCTTATGAACAATAAAAATTATATTAATTATTTTTATTTAAAATATTCTTAATTCTTAATTATCTTAATTAAAATATATGTATATATATTGGTCATAATTAGCTTAATTAATTCAAAGCAAAATATATACTGTTGTAATAACCTTAATTACTATAATTATGTATTTTATGAATTGAAAAATTAAATAAAAATTTTAACTACATTTTGACATGGAAAGAATGAATGTGATGTTGTCACGTGATATATGTCTATGTAGCAAACTTTTTTTTATATTAATATAATTGATATAATTAATTGTTTGGCAAGCCAAAAATATTTATTTTATTGTGATATGTATTTT
Organism: Spatholobus suberectus; assembly: GCA_004329165.1. Classification (NCBI taxonomy): domain Eukaryota; kingdom Viridiplantae; phylum Streptophyta; class Magnoliopsida; order Fabales; family Fabaceae; genus Spatholobus; species Spatholobus suberectus. Next base: position 66,236,564 of record CM014729.1, read on the forward strand.
TTTTATCAGTTTATTGTGATATGTATAGCATAAAGACAAATAACATTATCACTTAAAAATTTAAAGTTTTAAAATTAATACTACTAGATAGCAAATAAACGGAAAGCTAGCTTGAATAATTTCCAAAGAATTTAAAGGTATCTGGTGGAGAATATATTTGGTAAGAACTACTCTTGTAAAAGAAATCAAAATGTTATATCATTATGTTAAAAACTCTGACTCTCGTGTGTTTGATCTTTTTCTTTATATTTTCAATTAATATATTTTATTAATAATTATAAAATATCATTTTTTATATTTTACAAAGAAAATAATAAAATGTAACGTACTCTCATAAAAAAAGGCAGGATAATAGATTAATTCAAGAAAAAAATAGAAAACACATGTAACACTCAAATAAATAAAATTAAATTAAAATTAAAATAAAGTACTGAAGACCTACATATAGTCTAAGTAGGCAACACACACACACACACACACACACACACACACACACACACACATATATATATATATATATATATAGAGAGAGAGAGAGAGAGAGAGAGAGAGAGAGAGAATGTATCAAATAAAAAATGTTCTTATAGTAAGAAAAGAAAACTATAAATATAGACAATTAGATCATATTTGAATAATTAAAATTAAAAGAAAAATGAACATAATTTTTTTAAGTGATCATGTGACTACAAACTAACTTTTAATCTTGACTATTTATGTATGATTGTATGAACTAGATTTATTTAATCTTCACCACAAACTAACTTTTAATCACACACATATAATAATAATAATAATGAACAGACATATTCTTATATACATTTTTGTCTAGTTTATAGTAGATAAACAATCTACACCTAGAATTTATGTATGTACGCCCTTTTTTTGTTACTGGTATTTGAAAATACTTCAATCATAGTTAACACGGAAAAATCGTTTTAATAACAAGTTAGATAACGTGTGTGTTTGTATTTTGTATTACTCTCTTCTTGTTTACTTGTGAGTTTTTTTTTAAAAAATTGTTTCTATTTATTTGTCATTTTCAAAATTCAAGATAATATTAATAATTTTTTTTTCAATTATATTCTTACTTTTCTCATAATTTTTAATTAATTTATACATTTACAACTAGTATGCATTTATTGTTGAGTAGAAATAAAAAAGAATACAATAAAAAACTTCAAAACTATTTTATGAAAAATAAAAAAGTTTATTGCATTTTTTAGTTTGTATATAAAAACTTTAAATCACACTAAAAAATGAATAGAGGTAGCAATTCAATGTATACCTTTGTCATTAATTCTAGCTGTAACGTGTCGGGTTAAACGAATGTTCTGGGACAAGCTTAACTGCAAAATTATCATTTAACATTTTGGTCAGATGGTTGAATTGGTTGTTTATTTGGTGATCAAAAACAATTAACAATAGGATAAAAAAAATAAAAAGGGCACCGCATTGCTGGTCTCTTCACGACTCCTGAGGTTTGAACGGAAATATTTTTTTTCCAGCTTGTGACAACATAACTTAATTGAACCGACATACGCAAGTAAGTAACACAACAACAAAAACAAAGTGGCTACTTCTGTGAACAAATAAAATGAAAGCACGGAAAGTGAACATGATAGTCTCTGACCGTAACTTCGCACTCGAACTGTATTACGAACTTGGAAGTCCAGGTGCGCTGTTTTTATGAGAAGTTGCTTTCTTGGCTGATAAATCGTTCTATCGCACGCCTACTGATTCAAGACATTTTCATTGCAACGTGTTTTTCGCTTATCACACTTTTCATTATAGGCTGAATTTTATATGAAGGGAGCAATAACATCGTCTTTAAAAGCTTATTTAAATTTATTAGAATAGTTTATAATTTTGCAAGTTTTTTTAACTTATTTCTTAAATTTTATGGTTAAATTTATGATTTAAACTCTCATGATAAAAATTTATTAAAATATATTCAATTAAGTTATTTAGAGGGTGTTTGGATTATCATTTGAAAGTCTAAAACACCTATTTACACATTTTGAGGTAGTAAATGGAGAAGGAACACCAATATTGGATTGGAGATTGTTGGGAAATAGAACTCTCATTTTTCTTTTGTATTATCCAAGATGGCTATATATAACCCGTTTACATAGAGACTAGAAACAAAAGGCTAACTAATAGACATAACAGCTAGCAAAATACATGGAAAGCAACCAACTCGTAAACTGTCCTAACACATCCTCCCTTAAACTGAATTACAATTTGCAATCAGTTTAACCTGACATTTTACACAATCCTAGTCTCTCACGTAGCTTCAAGAAAGTTTCCAACTTCAAAGGCTTGGTCATAATATATGAAACCCGTTCCTGTGTGTTACAATGCACCAATTCAATCACCCCATCTCTAGTAAGGTCGCAAAGGAAGTGGAATCTCACATCTATATGCTTACTTCTTCCATGCAAAATTGGGTTTTTTGACAATTTAATAGTTGAACTGTTATCACAAAAGATAGTTGTGCACTTCCCTTGAGTATGACCAAGCTTCTCAAGGATCCTCCTCAACCAAACTCCTTGACATGCACAAGATGTTGTCGCTATGAACTCTGCCTCTGTGGTGGAAAGAGTTACAACTGGTTATTTTTTTGAGGACCATGATACAGCTCCTGTCCCTAGCATAAACACATCCGGATGTACTTTTTTAGTCATCAACATCACCTGTATAATCACTATCTGTAAAAGCAATCAAGTTTTCTGCTTCAGTCTTTCTGTATTGAATGCCAAACTCCACAGTTCCTTTCAAGTATCTTAATATCCTTTTGACAGCTTGCATGTGCATTTTTGTTGGTTTCTCCATATATCTACTAATCAAACATACTGCAAACATAAGATCAAGCCTTGTAGCGGTCAAATACATTAAGCTGCCCACCATCTGTTTATATGTTGTTACATCTACTTTATTTCCATTGGAACAATTGGATTGTTAACCACATTACTTTTCTCCACGCCAAATCTTTCTAGCACTTTCTTAGCATATTTGCTCTGGCTAATGAAAATTCCACCTACATTTTGCATGACTTCAACACCTAAGAAGTATCTCATTTTGCCTAAATCAGTCATGTCAAATTCCCTCTTCATAGATTCTTTGAATTTTTCAAACATTTCTTTGTCATTGCCTATGAAAATAAGGTCATCAACATAGATACTAACAACCAACAGTTTATCTTTACCATCAAATTTCACAAATAGTGTGTGCTCAAAGAGACATTTTTCAAATCCTTCTTTCATAAAATAAGACTGAATCTTGCTGTACCAAGTGTGTGGTGCTTGTCTTAGGCCATACAAAGCTTTCTTAAGCTTGTACACCTTGTCTTTTTCTCCTTGCTTCCGATATCCTTGAGGTTGTTCAACAAACATAGTTTCATTCAGCTCTCTATGCAGAAATGCAATTTTGACATCTAATTAGTATACACACTAGCCCTTGAGAGTTGCAAAAGCCAAGATAGTTCTGATTGTATCTCTTTAGCTACAGGAGCAAACACTTCATTATAATCAATACCATGTTGTTAAAAGTACCCTTTTGCTACAAGCCGAGCCTTACACTTTTCTATCTCCCCACCTCATTATATTTTGTTTTGTATACCCATTTCACACCAATTCGCTTTACACCTACAGGTAGAGTGGTTAATTCCCAGGTTTCATTCCTTTCAATTGCTTGTATCTTTATATCCATAACCTTCCTCCACACACTAATTTTCACTACCTCTTCAAAGGAATTGGGATCCCCAGAAGGAGTAAACATTACCAAATTATATGGCTCGTCATTAGAATACATTTCTTCAGTTGTCACATAATCATTCATCCACGCAGGTTTTTTTTTTATTCCTCCTTTGAATCAAACTTGGTGTGCTTCCCTCAGGTGCAACATTTGATGGCAGACTATTACAAGGTTTAGGTAATTCCTTTGGATTATCCTCTACATCGTTTTCTCCATCTTCCTTATGTTCTACTTCTTCACTTCACATATATCATTATCTTCTTATTCCAGAGACTTGCCTTGTTCCTCTTCTTCTCCTTTTTTCCAATTCCATTTCTCAGTTTCAGCAAATACCACATCTTTGCTAATCAAAACTTTCTTTGAAACAGGATCATAAAGCTTATAGGCTTTTGATTCGTCACTCACCCCCAAAAGAACACATTTGACACTTTTATTGTCAAGCTTTTTCCTCTGAGTGTCAGGCACATGAACATGTGCTATAAGCCCAAAGATATGAAAAAAATGAATTGAAGGTTTGGGGCCACTCCAAGCTTCTTCAGGAGTAATATCTTTTACAGCAATTGTAAGGCTACAATTCAACACATAAATTGACCAATTTACTGCTTTTAGCCAAAACTCCTTTGGAATTTCCTTTAGTGACAGCATGTTGCGTACCATGTTCATGCTGGTCCTTTTCTTCCTTTTAGCTACTCCATTTTGTTGTGGAGTATATGTTGTAGTAAGTTGTCTTTTAATCCCATTTGAGCTACAAAAACTATCAAACTCAGATGAAGCAAATTCCCCTCCTCTATTAGTGCGAAGGCAAAGTATAGAGTCCCCAATTTCCTTTTCTACAACAACTTTATATTTCTTGAAAGCATCTAAAGCACCAAATTTTTCTGACAAGAAATAAACCCATGTTTTTCTACTATAATCATCAATAAAGGTAATGAAATACCTCTTGTTGCTATTTGATTCAAGTTTGATAGGTCTGCATATATCAGCATAGATAAGTAGAAGTCTTTGAGAGGCTCTCCACGAACTCTTCTTTGGAAAGGGTTCTCGGTGCTACTTTCCCACCATACAATTAGTGCACATCGTTGATGAATCTTTAAGTGTTGGCAACCATTTCTTTTTATGCCAAAATTCTTAGCCCTTTGAGACTGAGATGTCCATACCTATTGTGCCATAAGTGAGTGCTGTCGTCACACATTGTTTGGAAGCAGGTTGGGGAAATTATAGAAGCAACAATAGGAAACATTTTGTTTGTTGACATTTGGGTTTGCATGATCAAACCCCTTTTGGATGGTACACCTTGCACACATCTTGCTATATAATAATGGTCAAGGTCATCTCTTGCAACTGGCCTATGCTTAAAAGATTATTCTTTAACTTAGGTATATAGTACACATCAGTAATTACCTGAGTTATACCATTGATATTCAGTTTAATGTCACCTTTTCCCATAACTGTCATTCTGGAATTATCTCCAAGCTTTACAGATTCTTTGAATTTTTCATCAAAGCTAAAGAACCATTCTTTATGGCCACACATATGGTTGCTACAACTAGAATCAAGAAACCATACTTTCTCCTTTGTAGAGTTTGTCACCTTTGTAAATGACATCAGCAACATTTCTTCTTCGTCATCAAATTCTGCATAGTTGGCATTCTCCTCCTAGTTGGGGCATTCATATTGAAAGTGCCCAAGCATGTGACACTTGTAGCATTCCACAAGATCTTTATTGAAAGATTGTCTTCCTCTACTGCCTCCTCTCTTAGAACCACCACAACCCCTTCCTCTACCTCCTAGTCTTCCTACACCAGTAACTTTCAAGGCATGCTCCTCCTCAGTTTGCCTTATCATTCTCTATTCATGCACCAGTAAACTGCTTTGGAGCTCATCAAGGGTTAATTTAGTCACGTCATTTGATTCTTCAATAGAGCACACTAGGTAATTAAATCTTGCAGTCATTGATCTAAGAATCTTTTCAACAATCACAATCTGATCCATCTTTTCACCATGGGCTTTCATCTTGTTGACAATGGAGAGAGTTTTTGCAAAGTACTCATCGACGGTCTCCCCTTCCTTCATTCCAAGAATCTCAAACTCCCTTCGAAGAGCTTGCAATTGAGCCCGCCTCACCTTTATGGATCCTTGAAATTTTTGTTTCATAGAGTCCCATATGTATTTTGCGGTATCTTTATTGAGGATTGTCTCCATGATATTTCTATCAATAGCCTAAAATAGGTAGTTCTTCACCTTTAGATCCTTTATCTTGCTTTCTTCAACAATCTTTAGTTGTTCTTGATTTTTTTCTTCTCCTTCTGGTACAGCAAGGATTCCTTTCTCCACCAAGCTCCAATACTCCTTTAATCGAAGGAGATTCTCCATGAGCATGGCCCAATGGTCATAATGACCATTAAACCTAGGAATCGCTAGCTGAATGAAATTGCTTCCTTCTGCTACCATAATCTTCTCATTCTTTTTTTTTTTCACACACAAAAACTGCAGGTTTCTGGGTTAGGCCTTTTTCTTGGAGCGCTGATACCAACTGTTGGGAAATAAAACTCTCATTTTTTTGTATTATCCAAGATGGCTATATATAAGCCCTTTACGTAGAGACTAGAACCAGAAAGCTAACTAACAGACATAACAGCTAGCAAAATACATGGAAAGCAACCAACCCATAAACTGTCCTAATAGAGATAATGTACATTTACGTTAGTTTCAACTTTTTCCGAACACACTCTTAGTCATTTTACAATTCACAGAAATTAAAGTTAAAATGGAGATATATTCATAGAAAAAATGTTGTGAATATCAAAGTTAATGTTTTAAAAAATCGATGGGTCATTATAAAAGTACTACTTTACAATTCGAAAGTTCAAACATAGTTGAATTAGCAATAATTAAATATATATTTTAATATTATATAATTTATTAAATTAAAAATAACACCAAATTATAAGAAATTTAGATAAAATGTTAAATTAGTAAAAAACATATTATATGTCTTAAAAGATAAAGTAATAAAATTATTAATTAAATAATAGCAATTTTTATGTGGACAAGAGTGTTCGTATATAAAATGAGTTGGGATAAATTTAATTTGATTTTTACTCCATTTGAAATTTTAATAGGTCATTTGTGTGAATCAAAATTCAATCAAAATAATACCTGATAATATATAAATCGATTTATTGACATAATATATAAATTTTAATATTATATATAATTAAGCCACAAAATTAAAGAAGTATGAAATTAAAATTAAGAGATATAATTTTACAGTATATGTTTTAAAATAGATAATATTAATATAAATATAAAATCATGTTATACAAAATGTAATCAATTAAGATAAAGAGTCTTGTTAACACATAATTGATAAAAAATGGTATAAATTTTAAGATAATATGAGACAGTGAGTCAAGTTAAAATGACCCAAAAGTATAACTTAAACTTGTTTTCATTACATGATAGATTTAATTTTTAAAACTTTAATCCATCAAAATTAAACTTAGATTGGGCAGGATTAATGAAATGGAACGAATGTTAACCACCTCTAGTGTAGACTTCATAAACGATGCTTTATTTTTCTCAAAACATATTTTTAAATATGTAAAAATAAAAAGTAAGATATTAAAATAGAAAATTAGATCGATTTTTCACACCAATTTTTATCAATTTTAAATTGAGTTGATAAGTTCTTCACCATTGTTTACGTCATTAACCTTCTAGATTGTGTGGTCCAATACTTTGTTGATTCACGGATATTTTAATTAGTTAAACTTATACATCCACGCCAACTTTCCCACTAATGATCAAAATTCACAAATATGAAAAACATGTGACAACATAAATTATTACGTTATTTTCAAAAAAAAATAAAAATGATACATAGTTAGTGTAAAATTTTTAAACCGTTAAGTAATTAAAAATTACTCTAAATATAATTTTTAAAATAGTTATTACAAAATTCAACAAATTTCAATTATATAACAATCTATAATTAGATTATAGTGTTAAAAATCTTTACAATATTATCAATGTATTCTAGCAAATTGTTTCAAATTAGTCATACGTACTTTCTCTCTTTGTTTAAGGTTTTTGCCTTCCACTGAATCAACCATGCACCATGACGATCATTACTTGCACACCTTCCATTGTCCCTTTCTCTTCCTCCTCCTCCTCCTATTCCAATAATTTGTCAAAACACAATATCAATTCAACCTTCCATCTTCTCAACAAACTCACTCTTCCTCGACCCATTCACATTTCAAACACCCTATCTAACCCCACTCCCAAACCTGCCACAGCTTCCACTACCTCACAACCTTTCATTCCTTCAACCCACACCAATCAGCTTAGAAAAGGCGCTGACATTCTCGTAGAGGCTCTCGAACGCCACGGTGTCACCAATGTCTTTGCCTACCCAGGTGGTTGTTCCATGGATATGCACCAAGCACTAAAGCGCTCCAGTATTATAAGAACCATTGTCCCACGCCACGAGCAAGGTGGAGAATTCGCGGCCGAAGGTTACGCACGCTCCACTGGCCTTCCTAGTGTGTGCATCACCACTTCTGGCCCCGGTGCCACCAACCTTGTCACTGGCCTTGCCAATGCTAAGATGGATAGTGTGCCTCTTTTAGCCATTACAGGACAAGTTCCACGCAAAATGATAGGCACTGACTCATTTCAAGAAACGCCTATAGTTGAGATGACACGCTTTATTACAAAGCATAATTATCTTGTTTTGGATGTCAACGATATTCCTAAGGTTGTGAGTGAGGCTTTTTGTATTGCAACTTCGCGAAGACCTGGCCCTGTTCTCATTGATGTACTTAAGGATGTGCAACAGCAGCTTGCAGTTCCTAATTGGGACCAACCAGTTGGACACACTGGGTATGTTTTGCGATTACCTAAGATTCCTTGTGAGGCCTATTTGGAGCAGATTGTGGACTTGATATTGGAGTCCCAAAAACCAGTTTTGTACGTTGGGGGTGGTTGTTTGAACTCGAGCGTGGAGTTGAGGCGCTTTGTGGAGCTTACGGGAATTCCTGTTGCGAGTACCTTGATGGGTCTTGGAGCATTCCCTACTACCGATGAACATTCCCTTCAACTGTTGGGCATGCATGGCACTGTTTATGCAAACTATGCTGTTGATAACAGTGATTTGTTGCTTGCTTTTGGGGTAAGGTTTGATGACCGTGTCACCGGGAAGCTCGAGGCTTTTGCAAGTAAGGCTAAGATTGTTCACATTGATATTGATTCTGCCGAGATTGGGAAGAATAAGCAGGCACACGTGTCAGTTTGTGCGGATTTGAAGTTGGCTTTAGAAGGGATCAATATGATTTTGGAGGATAAGGGAGTGAAGGGTAAGGTTGATCTTGAAGCTTGGAGAGAAGAGCTTAATGTACGGAAACAGAAGTTTCCATTGAGTTATAAGACATTTGAGGATGGGATTTCTCCTCAGTATGCAATTGAGGTTCTTGATGAGTTGACAAATGGGGATGCCATTATTAGTACAGGGGTTGGGCAACATCAAATGTGGGCTGCACAGTTTTACAAGTACAAGAGACCTAGGCAGTGGTTGACCTCAGGGGGTCTTGGAGCTATGGGTTTTGGATTGCCTGCTGCTATTGTGCTGCTTTTGTGGTTGACATTGATGGGAATGGGAGTTTCATTATGAATGTTCAGGAGTTGACAACTATAAGAGTGGAGAATCTTCCTGTTAAGATATTGTTATTGAATAATCAACACTTGAGTATGGTGGTTCAATGTGAGGATCAATTCTATAAATCCAACAGAGCCCTCTTCTATCTTGGAGACCCATCTAGGAAGACTGAAATATTCCCAAACATGGTGAAGTTTGCAGATGCTTGTGGGATACCAGCTGCACGTGTGACCAAAATGGGAGACCTAAGAGCAGCAATCCAAAAAATGTTAGACACCCCTGGACCTTACCTTCTTGATGTCATTATACCCCACATAGAACATGTTTTGCCAATGATTCCAAATAATGGAACATTCAAGGATGTGATAACTGAGACTAATGACATGATTCATTGACTCAAAGGTCAACATGTGCAAGTTGTTTTGTACTTGAAAAATGTTCATGTTATACTCCTTTTTAAGATAAATTTTATTATTTAATTATTAAATATATAATTGATATTGTACTTGATGTTGTATATAAATATTTAATTAAAATACGCTGACAGTGTAAAAATTTAAATTGTCATCTAATCATAAATTATCGTGTATGATAAAAATTATTCACTGTTGTAATAATTATTTTAATAGTTATATCTAAGATGATTTCTACTTGATGATGGATTTTGGTTTTTAAATTAGACCTTGGATGTTGGTTGTTGTTGATCAAGTGTGACCATGGTTGATTTGTGCTAAAAACTGGCAAAAGCTTGACTTGTCCCAAGGCATAGGCCTCTCAGCCTTGCTTTGGTTTTGGCTGTCTAAGTCCAAAATTTTATTTGCCATCGACTTGGTTTCAAACCATGGTTAAGCACCTAAACCAAAATGGTACAAGTTCTCTTGGTTGATGACTCTTTGATAAAGGAAAAATTGTTTGAGAAGTTGTTATTTTGGATCCATGGCCATTTGACCTAAATGATTCCAAAGGAATCATGTGCACAAAATTCTTATTGCATGGTTTTGTAAACTTAAATTGTCAAGTTCAATTTTTATCAATTTTTCAATGTTAATGGTTTGGAAAAAAATTTAAAGCTTGGCCTTGATTTCTAGCCATGGCCATTCGACTCATGTTCTAAAACAAGGAAAGAAATTTTTTAGTGTCCATGGCAAGATTTCAAGAAACGAGTCTTATTTTGAATTAGATAAAATGATTAAATTGAATAATAAGTGCTTTAGGAAATGTAAAATGAAAATTTCTTATTCTTTCTTTAAATATGGCCCACGACCATTTTATTTAAAACCTAGAAAAAATTTTGTTGTCTAAACTTTATTTTTGCATTAAAAAGATAATTTTGGGCATTTTCTAAAATATTAATGATTTTAATTGAAAATTTTGGTATTTAAGATCATGGGCAATTCAATCCTATTTAAATACTAAAGTATAATTCTATTATCTATAAGTAATAAATAAAGATTTATGAATTAGTAATAATTAAATTGATTTTATAAAATTTCTAAGTTATTTTAAGAGATGATTGATTACTGTTATATTGATGAACTGATAAAAGGTGAGTTTCTGTATAATGAGGCAGAGATAGTGGTGATGATGTACTGATTCTTAGGTTTTGAGACCAGTCATATCTTTGCTAATGAGATAGGTCTCTGTTTTAGAATGATGAACTGAAGGTGGATGAGCAATTAAGATGTGAGGATCAAGCTGTAAGCATGAAACTTTGGGGGTAGGAAAGTAATAGTTTGGTACTTAACTAGATGAAAGACAAGGACCATTGAAAAGGTTTAGGGGGTACGGTATCAAGTGGTGATAATCCTAATGGTCGAGGTAACACCCTAGAGCCAGGGTAATCACATAACCAACTTAATAACCCTAACATTTGCTTAGCATCACCAGGATTGGTGTAAAATATACCTTTGTATGGGTTGTAATAGCTTAAGACTAAAAAATGGCTCATTTTCTCGATTGATGATAAGGATTGTATCTTGATGTGAAAGAGGTATATGTACTCCCAATCGCTTTCTAGCTTTGATATGGATGTTGCTCATCATTGGGAAGTATTGATTCATACAGAATCTTAGGTAGACTGGCACAACTTAGAGAAAACCCTAGGTTCCCCTTTTTATAGTCAATTGTGTTTTATCTTTATGCTTGATGGTAGGATTTCTTACCTGTCTATGTGAAAGTGATTTTGAAAATAAATTACTTCACTCCTCTATCTTTTTTTGTGTATATTGTTCGTGGACAAATATGAGAAGATGGTTGTGATGTCGATATTCCTAAACTTGCATCTAGGGTATAGTGACTTGGGCATATAGATGTATGATGGGGACTCCCACAATCTTACCTTCTAGGGTCTCCTCACCATCACCTTGATGTCCCCTATCCCAGGTGTATATATGCCAGTTGTTACTTTCTCCATCCTGGTTATGTTGACTTCCCTACCACCTTTGGGCTTCGTCAGAGCACCACCACTACCCCTACCATCTCCTCTTGTTGATGGTGCTGATGCCATCATGGCACCCTTGATTAACTTCTACATGCCTTCGTCTGTTGTTCTTATTAACTCTCGATCATATGGAGGATGTTCTTATTGACTATCCTACCTATTCCCCTTTCATGGACTATCAAGTAGGGGTGAATAATGGTTGGGTCACCTCTTCTCCATCCTTTCTTCAAGACTTGGGTCACCACAGCAGGTGTCAAATGGTCAAGCCTACCATGATGCTAAGGATAATTTAGAGGTGACAAAGACAAACGAGGATATGTAAGGCATTGGGGTTGCCTTTTTTGTCTTTTTGCAAATGGGGAGGGTGTAGATAGAGGACTACTACTCTGACCTCTAACCCTATTTTTTATGTGTTAAGACAAAGGACGAATTTATAACCCTCAAATGTTTTGATAATAACAAACAGGTAAAAAGAGTTTTTCAAGTAATCGTCTGATCACTTGAAAACTTCATGTTCGCTATCATCTGATCTTTTCTTTATGTATTGTCTTTAACCTTCTTTATAAGTTTCAGTAATCAACTATTCTTAAACGATGTTCTAACAATCTGCACACTGGTTAGTTGTAAAAAGAGTAAACAACCTTGAAATAAATGAAGTCTACGTACCTACTCTTGAGGAAATTTAACTTTACACGTTAAAGAAGGAATGTGCGTGCGGATGTCAGAATGGAAAAGCATATATGTCCACTGCTACAAGTTTAAGTACAAGAATAGGAAAGATAAGTAGACCGCTTTATCTTATCAAAGTGACAAGTTGGTGAAAGGCATTAAATGCTTCAATGACTCTTTTCAACAGACGAAAGTTGTCTCCTATAAGCACTCACAATGATTTTTTTTTTTTGGAGAAGCCTATAAATAAAAGAGACCTCAGTTTTTAAAAAGTGAGTTGGCTGGTTGTTTAAGATCTCTATCTATTGAAAAAGCTCTGATATTGTAATCTTTTCATATACTCTGATTGTAAAAATTTATTTGTACTTTATTGTATATTCGTCTGTTGGGACATTAAACTTAGTGAGGTAACTCACGTTCAACCTTTTCTCTAAGAAATTGGTAGAAGCTTGAAGAGGCTTTGATTCAAAGAATACTAGGGTTTTTGCTTGGAGAGGCAAGTTAAAGACTACTTGGGTTGAGCTTGAAGAGGTTTGTTGAAAGAATACTTGTAACTTGGATAAGTTAGTGGGTCTTGGTTGTTGCCAAGAATTGAACGTAGTCTCTGGGGTGAGACGAACCAGTATAATTCTTGTGTACTTATTTTGATTCCTTTTCACCATTCGTCTTTCTTTCAAAACGTTTTGAAAATTCTTTTGTTTAATCCTTCAGATGATACATCGTTGAAAAAGGTTTTGCAAAAATTTGCTATAACACACAATTCAATCCCCCTTCTTATGTTATCTTTGTGTTCTACATTATGTATATATAGTGAGGGTAGGCAGATAGTTTATGATGTACTTTTTTGATGATTTCCCCATATTACAGTCCCTTTGGATGTATGACCTTGATAATGATGATGATTTTTGTACAAACCTATGATGCATATAGTGATATACATATATGGATATTTTGATGTTTACTACCATTTCCAAATTCTATTTTACTTTCTGTCTTTACATTTTGTGATGCATATATAAATCAAACTTAAAGCAAAAAAAAATTTATTCACATTTTCACTATTTGATAAATAATAATTAAATTGAATAATAAACAAACAGATAATCAATAATGTTTAGATTCAATGTGAATGGGTGTCATATTCTCCTTACTTGTTGTATTTTTAATGTAATTAGCTTACTCCTAAGATTGGGGAGAAGCTTCATAATTTTCATTCTCATGTTCACACCCATAAAAGTCACATCTCATAATTTGTTGAAGTATTGGTGCTGGTCCTTACAAAGAACTGATTTCCAATTTATGGAGTCTCTTGGTGATAGCCTCCAATTGTTGGGAAATGAGCTTATTCTTAGCTAAGACAGTGTCTTAACTGTCAAGCTCCAACCCTTTATTCTAGGTATTGATCCTTTGTAATGGTGCATGAAGTGCTTATTAGAGGCCATAGTTTTCACTAACTCCTTTGCTTCTTCAGCAATCTTGGAATTCATCATGTCGCATGTGGAAGCTTCAAGCATTAGGTTGTATGTCTAGCCTCAAACCATTAGCAAATACTTGCATTTGTTATAGGTCATCAAAATCGTTGTTTTGACATTTCCTTAGTAGATCTCTCAACCATTCCTAGGGTTCATAAAATGATTCTCCACTTGCTTGCAAGAAGTTTGTTATTTCTCTTTTGGCCTTCAAAATATTCAGAACTTGGGATGAATTTAGCCAAGAACTCTTTTTTGGCTCTTCTTATACTTATACTCCCTCTTGGTTGTGACCAAAGCCATATTTTTACTTTATTCCTCTAAGAGAAAGGGGAAAGACTTAGCTGTATAGCGTCTGCAGATACCCTCATTGATTTTCAAGGAAGAATAAATCTCCAAAAAGTTATATTACAGGATTTGTAGTATTTTAGACATTAGAGTTTTGGGCACGAAGCGTCATTACTTTAGGAGCCATCCAAAGATTAGATAATGGTTTTAAAAAATTTTCTTGCAAAAAAATTATAAAAGGCTTAAGGACAAAGGAAAAAGGGAGCTTTTGGCAACCTAAAGATGGTGTTTTGGAGCTTAAAGTGGAAGAAAAAGGCTCTTCAGAGTGGCTTTGGAGCCAAAAGGTTGTAAGACAAGAAAGAAGTCATTAATTATTTTCTTATTCTTTTAGATATGTGATTTGTAACTAAAGTCCTTTAGGTTAGGGATGATGATCTCTTCTTGAAACTCTTTGTAGTTGGTGTTTAATTTGCTAATAGTTTTTGATATTTACATTTTGTGCAATCATCTATATATTTATGTCGTTATTAGGATCAATTTTTGGCTTGCGCAATAATAGGAATATTGGATGTATGTTAGAATTGGAATAATTTGCCATACATTTGACTGTATCTAGAGATATAACATCAAGCCTTTGAGTTCTTAGGAATCTTTATTCTCAATCCCTACCTAAATTAGATATTGCCTAAGGTATTAAGAATACTAATTTGGGCAAAAGGGTTTTGACCTAAAGAATTAGGCTTAATCTAAATTAATAGATTCTAACTACAAATGTAAAATTGAATGCTTCTAGATCATTTTGGGCTTTTACATAGAGTGTAGAGGAGAGAGATTCATACCTTAAATGTTCCCTTTTCATTCCTTTTAATTCTCACCTTTATTAAATTGTGATTGCATTCATTTGTAAGTACCCAAATAATCTAGATTAGTATTAATTAGTAATTTCCCAATTCCTTGTGGGAACGATAATTTTTTTATTATTGTATTACTTGATATGATCAATGTTGTTGTCAATAGTCAAAGATTAGTAAACATACAATATTTTATACTCTTTTTTATTATTCCTCACTCAAGACAGGAAAAAGGTGAAGATGAAGAAGAAGAAAGAAAAAAATTACAATAAATGTTTTACTAGATTCTTATAGATAGCGCTGAATGTTCCCTTCATAAATTTAGTATGCAGTATTATTCTGTCTTGGTTTTTAGAAATTTTATTTTTAAAGATAGTCTTCCATTGATTTATTAAAAAGTTGGTCAAATGGTATATTGATGTATCTTGGAATATCCATAATGTGATCAATGGATGTTAGACATAACATGGCGAGTATACTTGAATGGTGTAACCTATAATTGAATGGAACCAAGATCAATGAAACCATTGCAACTCTTCATAAAAGGGTATGGTTGGAATAGATAGGTTCTTGATGAAAAGAGGAGAATAAACCATTGTGCACTTACATGAAAAGATAGGTCTCCTCTCCACCTTCTTTATAAATATATATCTTCAAACACTTGATGGAGATTTTTTATCTACATACATTTACGCATCAAGTTTGAGAAAGAATGAGATGAATATCATATCCTACAATATCTAAGATAATCCTAAAGATAACCAAAGAGGAGATTCAAAGTCATTCAAGGCATTTAAATTAAGGCAAGACAATTAGTTTAGCCCAACTCAATTTTTAACATGTTTATCTTTTTGTTGGGCTAAAGGATAGCTTGAACGGGTCTACTTGTATAATGTTATTTAAATCATGTGACACTATTTTTTTGAGTGTCCACAAATTAGAATGTGTTTGGCTCAACTTTTTTTTTTTTTTAGTTTATCTTCTCCTTAAATGGAGAAACTAGGCCAAAAACTTTTCATGAAAAGCTCTTAAAAGAAATAAGCAACTTATTTTCATAGAACAAAATTCAACAAAAAAAATATCTTATAATTATTAATTAAGTTGGTAGGAAGAGCTTTTTTATATCTTACATGGAGCTTATTTGCATAGTCATCTCTTCGAATCCCAATACGACAAAAAATAACATCTTTTTTTTATTTGCCACTAATTTTTCAATTTAATTGCTTCGTCAACTTCCCTCGTTAAATAATACTTACATATATTAGTTTATTTTAAATTATGTTTATTTATTGTAAGGTCTTAATTTGTTTTTAAATTATTATTTTAGAAAATTAAAAAATATTAATTATTTTTAATTTTAAAATTTTCTTTACATGAAATAATAAAATGTTACTAAAATGAGTAAATAATATAGTTAAATATAATTTTGATATTTTAAAATATTTATAATTTTTATTCTTTAAATTTCATTTAGATTATAGTTTTTTTAAAATTTTTAATTTGTAGTTAAGATTTTGAATTCTTAATTCAAAAATATATTTATTAAATACTTTTCAGATTATTTATTAAATACTTTTCAATATATATTGATATTATTAAATTTTGTTTAAATAAATTGTTTTTTTATCTTCTAAAAATATTATTGAACAATAATATAGAAGTTTTTAAATATTTTATCTTTTATAATTAATACTTAAATTTATTTAGTTAATATTATATATAATAAAATATTTTAAATCATCTTTAAAATTAATTTTTATTAATTAAAATAATTTTGACATTTTAAATTAAAATTTTTAAATGTATTCATTATATGAAATAAAAAAACATTTTTGTAAATAAAACTTTGATATTTAAAAATATTTATAATGCTTATTCTTTAATTTAGTTTGATTTCAGATTTTTTTTATTTTTAATTTGTAGTTAAATTTTTGAATTTTTAATTACAACACTATATTTGTTAAATACTTTTGGATTATTTATTAAATACTATTTAATATATATTTGCATTATTGAATTTTGTATAAATAAATCATTTTTTTCGTTTGAAAATATTATTGAAAAAGTTTTTAAATATTTTATCTTTTGTAATTAATACTTAAATACATGTAATTAATATTATATATAATAAAATATTTATAAATCATTTTTAAAATTAATTTTTATTAATTAAATAAATTGACATTTTTAAAATTAAAATTTTAGATGCATATATTTTAATACTTAAAAGGAGTTTTGAAACCAAAACCAAATAAAAATTAACAAACAACTACTACTTTATTTTTAAAGCTGAGTTTTAACTTTAAAAGTTAGGCCAAACATCACCTAAGATTATGTTAGTTTTAAAAAAAATTTCTCACCGTGAAATTTTAGTTTCATTGAAAATATGATAGTTTAAGCTGTCAATATTAGGTTTGTTAAATGCTGCTAATAATATATTGTCCTATTCTCCCCACCCCCCAATTGGATTGAAACAAGCTACACCCTAAAAAACTAATAGTAATAAACATGTGCATTTTTATTTAACATTGGAAAACGATCTAGTCAATAAAACAAATTGAGGGCTTGAAAATCTTTCAATAAGAAATTAGAGCTGTATATTTCTTTTTCAGTTAAATTTATAAGCCATTTTTTTTTTTGGTGAATAAATATATAAGTGATTAACCAGTGTTTAATTCAAGAAAACTGGTCATTGTAAAAATTGTAATTAAAGATGAGAATGGAAAAAACGATTTACTCAATCATACAGATAGAAAGACTGCTACAGATATCAGATACCGGATATCAAATACTATGAACAAAGCACATGGAAAAGTATATGAGCAGTATCATAGGATACATATGAGGAAATAAACAGTCTATTAGCTGATGATCAAACATGATTCACACAGAAGGATCATTGTTTAGTTTTAAATTTTTGTACATAAGCAGTTAAATCATGCTGTTGTTCATCGAGTTAACAGGTTCGTAGTGTCATCCCATGAAAATTTAGTTAACAAAACCATTTCTAAATTGCAAGCAATCAAAATTCCAAGCAACATCGCAGAAGTCCAGCATCTTTATAACTCCTGACAGTCCATCGTCAGCATTATTGTCACTCAGCTGCAGAGAACAAAAAGGAAACCACAGGAGACATCAGAACCATTTCCATAAATCAGTATACAAGATAAACAAAAAGAACTACATATGCAAATAAAACATATTTCAGAGGGACATAAAATAAGTAGCTACTTCCACTTATTATAATTGTAAATTAACATTTCCAACGGCAGTTGTAACAGGGCAATGGTCAATGGTCTACTATAACATCACCTTTATGCACTGAAGCAGTGTATAACTTCTGGTATACAACTCTCAATCTCATGCAGAACAGGTCATAGTTTTGGGAAGTTGCATTCAAATTTTCACATTACATGTGCTAATGACAGAAATAGAGATTTAGAGGTAAATGATCTATCTTTGTACTTAATATATGACAAAAATTTATGGCATTATATGGTCCATGTAGCCAACCCCACCCACCTAATGAAAAAAAAGCTTAGTTGTTGTAACATGATAAGAACCTTGAGAGAACCACAACACAAAAGCTAGTTGTTGTAGTTGAAGAGCTCAAGGTTTTATAAACCCCACACTAGAATCTCATGCTTCCAATGCAGAACTTAAGTTCCATACCTTGTAATTAGATCCTAACATTCCACCACACTCCTGCAGCCCCAGCCCCAACACAGGCTGACTGTGCACTAGCCCTTTGACTAGTATCGGGCAATGCCGGCATCACCACCCACACCACTTGTTTACAGCTAAGAGACATGGTAAAAGGCTCTAATACCGATTGATAAGAACCTTGGGAGAACCACACGCCACAAAAGCTAGCAGTTGTAGTTAGAGAGCTCAAAGTCTTATAAACCCCACCCTAGAATCTCATACTTCCAATGCGGGACTCAAGTCCCATACCTTGTAATTGGATTGTAACATAATACTTGTGCTATTGAGTAATCAAATATTCTGAACTTAAAGTAGTAATGGCTGCAATGTCACAAAGGGGTGTTACATACTTACATCAGATGAATGGCATTGATTAAAGGTAACTAAAGACACACTAACAATGCAACTTGATTTAAGTTGAAGCTGTATTTACAAGATTAAGTGAGTAAAAATGTTAGTTGATATGTTTGATATAGTGCTCGGAAAACAAATCCATCAAATAAGCCCTAAAATAAATGAGTTTACCAATGAGCTACAGCCTTTCTGTTTATAAAATTTGAAAACTTCAAAAATTTTTACATTTCGTGTGCTAATGAGTAATCAAATATCCTGAACTTAAACGTAGTAATGGCAGAAATTTCATAAAGGACATTAAGCTAGTGTTCCCTAATGGCATTAAAGGAAGGAAACTGAAGAGTGAAGACACACTATCGTGGCAACTTGATTTAAGTTGAAGCCATATTTACAAGATTGTACGGGTAGAAATGTTAATTGATATATAAAGCTCAGAAAACAAATCCATTAATTAAGCCCTAAAAGTGTTACCAATGTGCTACATCCTTTCTATTCATAAAATTCCCCCCCCCCCCCCCGCGAAAAAAAGGTACATGAAGAACAGAAACTAGGGTTGCTAATTTTCAAAGAATTGTTGGGGCAAACTGTGCCTCTATATAATCACCCATACTAAGGTGCAACAAAAATAATATCTTAACAGCCTGGGGAATCAAGTAAACTAATTAATGACTTGAGGAGCTCCAACTCCAACAATTTGCTGAGGTAAAGCACATTAAATGGAATGACAGCTTATGCTACCAGATCAGAAGCAATCAAGCAACACCATTGCCATAAAATATGACAATAAAACAAAGTGCATCATATTCACCATCTCTAATTTTCTCATACGATCTACACAATACATGTTAACAAACCAAAAAATCTTCGTATGTATCCATATTTAAAGGCCAAGAGACAATATTCTATCATTGTCACATCAGATTTGGGCATGTAGGAATAAAAACATATTCAATTTCTAAATAATCATCTTTACTTATGAAACAAAGTTATTAAACTTGGACCACATATCAATTTGATTGAGGCATTGGGTCAATAGGACACAAGTTTTGAAAATCTAATAATCAAGTATATATTTAAAATATACATATTAAAGAATATATGATTGAAAAATATTGAACTTTGTTTTCTAATAGACTGCAAGTAAATCACATTCTGATTACAAATTCAACTTTAGATATCTTAAACCAACAATCATATGGAGGACATGACCCACATTGCCTGCTATTAAAATGGAACTAGTTCGCCCCCACTTCATATAGGCAACCTCCTCCAGCTACCTCAATTATTATGGCCTCGCAAGTGTTAAACACATCAATAACATGACATAATCCTTAGTTCTTACTTTGGGCTCTAAAACAATTGATTTGGTGGTACCTCACCTCTTAACTAGCAAAATTGATTTACCAAAACAAAGGTCAAAAGTTGATACAGGAAAAGAACCTGCCCAACTCTAATTAAACTGTTCTCAGGTTAGCAAAACACTGGCTCAGTTGCAAGTCTGATCCAATAAATGAAATGAATTGGGTGAGGTTGGGCTTAATAATTACAATGTGGAATGCTCCTACTCTCTTTTACCATTCTCCAAGTACCAACTTGAACATATTCCAAGAACCTTAGCAATGTTAAAAATATCTAAGCTCATATAACCCTGTCAAGTGTCAAGAATCTCTAAGTTCATTTAATCAGAGTTTTTCTTCCCTAGAAGAGAGGGGTCCATTTTGCAGGATATTTCTTCTTTCCAATCTTCCCCAAATTCATATACTTCCTAGTTTTAGATATCACATCCAAATAGCTAGCTAGAACAGATACTCGTTAACAACAAACTTCTCACGCTAAATAAATTTTTAAGAGACAATGACGTTTAAGAGTCCAAAGGTAGTTTGCAGGAAAAAAAAAAAAAATCTCTGCAACACTCACATACGAACCCCCTTGATCAAGTTAATAATAATCCATAAAAAGGCCATCAAAGTTATCATTCAACAATCAACATCGGATGATATGTGATAACATGTCTTATGATACTTAGTAAAACATCACCATGCCAACATGTCAAATCCCCGTTGCAATTTGCAAATTCCGAGACAAACGTTCCCTTAAAAGAACATAGCATTTACATACTACAACCCTAATCAGCCTCACGTTTCAATATAATAATAACAAGAAGAGACCACAAACCTGAAATGACACACACAATCAAACAAGTCGGTAAATGCAGCAGGTGCAAACGCAAACCATCTAAGTTCAACCAAAGACGAGTGAGCGAGAAGTTAGCTACCTCTGGCCATCAAGGTTGCCCTGGGGCCCGGCCCCGCCGGTGGCGTAGGAGGCGTCCTCGGCGGCGGACTGCCAGACGGACTGCCACGCCTGCGAGGGAGGCTGGACGTAGACTCCGGTGGCGGGATCGACCGCCGGACGGCCAATCATCATGCCGGCAGGCTGGCCAATGGGGGGGTAGTAGTAGGGAACGCCGCTAGCGGCGGCGCCGACGAGGGCGGCGTCGTCCTTGATCTCGTCGCGGGGGACGATGTCGACGAGGAAGTCGAAAATGTCGGTGCGGGTGATGGCGGCGGCGATGTCGTTCTTCTGGAGGGTGCGGCGCTTGTTCTCCTCGGCGTGGAGCCAGGAGCGGATGGTGAGCTCGAGGATGAAGAGCTCGCAGGCCTTGGCGAAGAGGATGGGGGCCTCGGCGGAGATCATGCGGACGTCCTCGTCGGCCTTCATGATCTTCTTGATGCGGGCCAGGGGGAGCTGGTGGTTCTTGAAGTCGTTCGCGTGCTCGATCTCCTGCCGCTGGTACGACCAGAACATCTGCAGCTGCTGCTGCTGCTGGTGCAGCAGGTGCTGGAACGGGGGCGCGCCTGCACCTGCACCTGCACCTACACCTCCAGCGCCCGCCGGGTACGGACCCGATTGCGCTTGGCCCCCTTGCTGGCTGTTCTCCATTCCCCCAATTCTGATTCTGATTTTGATCCCCGAGAGAGAGTGTGGGGTGGGGTGGGTAAGAGTAAACACCTGATGGATGGAATTGAATGGAAAATAAATTATGCGGTGGGATAAGGTAAAGAGACGGGACCGGGCATACCCTAGGCAAGGGTTTCAACGCAAGAGAGGTAAGTGCCCCCATCCTTTTTTTTTTTGATAAAAAAAATGTAGGGGCAGAAAATAACTCCAAGGCTTAAAAAGTAATTACAAAGTATTATATTTACCTTACCTCAAGAGAGGGGTAGGGACTTAAATCTATAACTTGTCAGATGTGAGACTTTGTCTTGTTTTATTTGACCAACCCCTTTCTTTTAGTTTTTAACCTTTTCAACAAAATTTATTCAAAATATTAACATTTGATAAATAGGTTATACACTGATAGTATAAAACAGTTTTACACAGTCATCTAATCATAAACCACATGTATGGTAATTTTGTTGATTTTTATAATAATTACCTTAAAAATCATACTACGATAATTTTTGATTGATTTACAATGTAAAAAGTTTTACATTAACGATGCATAATCATTAAACTTTTATGATATTATGTACAAGATTTAAATATAGTTGTTTAGGTTTTTTTTTATGTTCTTATTCTTTAATTATAATTAAAGTTTTATCTTGATAATTTACATTATAAAGGTCTATATTGAAGGTCAACATAGATTATTAATGTGAAATTCTAATAAGGAATAACACCAAAAATACTTATAAAATTGTATCGAAGTTTTGTCTGGATATTATTAATGTTATTTTTAATCAAAATTAATATTTTACTTCATACCCTTTATTGGTCTTAATTGGAAAAAATTTAAACGTAATATTATAAACAGTTTTATTTTTTTATTATAGAATTTAATTTAAATACATTGATAACTAATATAAAAAAAATTACACTGTTATCAAATAATGAATTATCATGTAGGAAAAATTGTTAATTTTTAATAATAATTACTTTAAACGTCATATGTAAAATAATTTCTGATTAGTTGATAATATAAAAAATTTTATAGTGACACAATACATGAAAATTAAACTCTATAGTATTATATTAATATTTTAGTGGTTATTCAGTTATTCTCACTTGTTTTAAATTTTTTGTATACCAATTTTTTTAACATTTTCTTAATTGATTATTTTTAATGCGTAGATAAATTTTTAAATAGATTTTTTAACGTTTGTTCTTCAAGGTTAATTTTAAATGATTAATAGTGAATTTTTTTTTTAAATTATACTTATTGTACTTTATATTTTAATATAGTAAATATTTTTAATAAAAATTATCAAATTATGTAACCAAAAATAATAATTACTTAAAATTAATTCTAAAAATTAATTGCCTTTAGACTTTAGTTTTGTTAGTATATTTGGTTTAGCGTTACTCTGCTGTGGGGGTGCTGCATCGTTGTCCATGCTTCATCGATGCGTCGCGCTGGGTCCACCTCTTCTGTTCAATACTCATGAGACTTCAATATAATTGGTTTTTGCTAGAAAAACAAAAGCACTTTCGTTCCAGCTATTTGGCTTCATCTGAATGTTCTTTGCTCTCGCATGTGATTTTCAAGTTGACATTTTGTCACCTAGTGTATGTAATTTACTTTCCATGATATATTTGCTTTTTCTTTGAAAATAAATTATTCATTTTGTAATCATTAGTCATACAAATTTATTTTAATACAAGCATTTTTAGTGAATGCGTAGGAAAAATATTTATTTTATACAATTTAAATTTATAATAAATAAATACTTTTAAATATAAAAATTATATCATAATTAAAATTTATAATAAATAAATATTGTTGAACTTATAAATTAGTAATATTGTAACTTGTGCAATATATAAGATAAATATTTATTTTATGTAACTAAAATTTATATTAAATAAATAATTTTGATATATAAAATATATTATAATTAAAATTTGTAATAAATATATATTTTTGAACTTATAAATTATGTTTTAGATTTATGATAAAAAGTTTATATTATAATATAAAGTTATTTTTAATTATTGATAATTTCTTTAAAAGAATATTAAAATTCAGTTTAGAAATTGTACTTGTCAAAATCTGAGGTACTCTTCCTCCAAATATGATTGATGTGTGTTTAGTCTCTTGCTTTTCCAATACAAACTTCTGATATTCTCTCAAAGATGGAAGTGGTACCTACAATAACACTTCGACGCTTAAGTCAGATAAATTTGCCTTAATTAGTGTTTTAATTAGTATCTGTCATCAGACAAATATTAGTTTTTTTCTCAACTTCTTCGAGTAAAGACAAGTCCAGGTCTTCTTATGTAGCCATAAGATCTTTCTTTTTCTTCTTGGAGAAAGTCTTCTTTTTCTCTTTTTGTAGGTTTGGACATTTTGACTTGAAATGCCCATGCTTTTTGCACTCAAAGCATACTGGTTGGTTTTTCTCCTTAGTTTCATTGTTGAACTTCTTAAAGCAGTTCCTTGCTCTAGATCCTCTTTTCTTCCTCCACATAACTTGTATCTTTCTGGAAATAAAAGAGATCTCATATTCATCAAAGTCTTCACCCTCAGATGGTTCTTCAGAAGACTCTTCAACATTCAAGGCTTTGGACGATGACCCCTTTGTAGGTCGTTGGATGCTTAAGGCCAAAGACTTCCTTCTTCGTAACCCTTCGTCTTACTGTAGTTCCATCTCGTGGACTTTAAGAGTTCCAAGCAATTCTTCCATAGATATTGTTGTTAGATCTTTGGAAGCTCTCAAGGTTGTAACCTGTGGTCTCTACTGTCTAGGCAAACTACTCAAGATTTTGTCAATATGATCATAGTCATCATAAGTTTTACCTATTGACCTCAAATTATTTACAGTGGTTTTGGAACCTACCGAACATAAGTTCAATAGCTTCGTTTTCCTCCATTGTAAATAACTCGTATTGTCTAATGAGCAAGCTTAAGTTAGATCTTTTAACTTGTGAGGTACTAGAGTGTCCCACATCTTTTTAGCACTTCTTAAGCTGTGTACTTTTTCATATTCGATTCAAATAAAACACACATAATAGCATTACAAGCTTTAGAGTTTAGTAGATACATTTGCTTTTGGTCATTAGTTAACTGACCTCGTGGAGTGGAAGTTCTGTACCATCTTTGCCAATAGGCAGATAGTTACCTCTTTCAACCACATCCCATATATCAATGTGGCAAGCATTAAAGAATGCTATCATTC
This sequence comes from Spatholobus suberectus, assembly GCA_004329165.1. Classification (NCBI taxonomy): domain Eukaryota; kingdom Viridiplantae; phylum Streptophyta; class Magnoliopsida; order Fabales; family Fabaceae; genus Spatholobus; species Spatholobus suberectus. The sequence goes on from CM014729.1 coordinate 66,261,931, forward strand.
TTTGCTTCTAATAGTCATAGTTCTAACCCTTGAAGAGAAATGGTCTGTTAACGGCTTATCCTTCGTTATCCGTGCGTGGCTGGGATCTTTTACCCTTGCAATGTTAAATGCTCAACCCCTAGAGGCTGAGCTTTAATACCAACTGAAAAAGAAAGAAACACATAACAAGGGGGGTTGAATTGTGTGTTTATGTGAATTTTCAAAACCTTTTCGCAAATGTCTTAATAGAGATATAAAAAGTTATCTAGATAAAAACATATGAGGATAAGGAGGGATAAAAGCACACAAAGATTTTATACTGGTTCACTTAACTTGAGCTACATCCAGTACCTTCTTACCAGAAGGATTTCCACTAACCAACACTAGGTTACAATAAGTATTTTTCAACAGCCTCTTCAGGCCTTACAAACCATGATCAACTTTAGATCACTAAACCCAAGTATTCTTTTATCACAAAGCCTCTTCAGGCTTTCACAATGCCAAGGTTGTTTTACAAAGAATCAACTCACAATGTTAGGATATGAAAATTTAAGCATAGAGTACAATAACTTTGCAATGCGAAGAGTATGAAAGTTTAAGCGCTAAAGAGATCGTTTAGCAAAAGTTTTAGAGCTTGTATGAGTTCATAAGTTTTTAGCACACGTTCATTCTTGTTCTATCTTCAAGTTTGCTTATATAGCTTCTTAGAAATATATCTATTTAGAGATAAGACTTCAGCTTGATATTCCCATTCTAAAGGAGCATTAAATACACGGGAATTTCTTCACATTAAGACTTGATATGTGTCTCAAGAATCTTGGAGAGAGAAGATGTAGTAATCTTGTTTTGTAGTAGTTTTAAGTAGTCTTCTTGACGCACAGTTTTGTTTTTCTGATCATACCCTATTTTGTTCTTCTCTTTCTGTATTTTTTACTTTTTCACAAGGCTGTACTTATAGATTAAAATATTCTACTTTTTATTAAATGCTAAGATACTTAAACATTAGAGTATATCAAAAAGCATAAGTAACGAGTTTCAATATGTACGAGGATAAATAAACTTCTTCAGCTTTATTGAAACTTAACCAAATGGAAAACGTCTGAGTTAAAAGCTTTGGATGATTCTTTTATCAGACGCTTTTTAGAAAATTTATATTAGATGAGGTTCACAAATAAGTGAGTTGGACGCCATGTTTTCTAAAAGCGTTGGACGCTTGATTTTAATTTGTGTAATAGACACCATTTTTTTTGAAATCTTGTTGGATGGGTCTGAGTTGAGAAAAATATCTTTGTCTCTTGAGAAGATATTTCTGCACATGTAACATACTTGTCATCAACTTCTAAAATTTAATAACCTTTGTTATCATCAAAACTTTAAGGGATTAGACGCTTCATACTTCTTTGGTTCCAACATATTGATCACTTGATCAATACAAAAGACTTATTGTAATTATGAGCACAAATAAATGGGTTAGTTTTATAGTTCTTTCTCAATCAAAGTTTCTGAATTCTTCAATGGGACATACATAATCCTTCATATGGGAGAAAATAGACAATTATGTGGCTTGATAATCAATGTTTCTTATTTATTAACTTCATTAGGGTTTTCATTTTGCTCAAGTGAACCAATAATGGTATCCATTAGTTAAGCTCATATCACATTCTTTGATAGTTTACTGAACTCAATTATATCACTTAAAATACAACTCATTAAATATAAATAGTTAATATAATATATACTCATATGCTATATATTAGAATTCACAATTTGGAGAGTGATGTTCTCACTCTCCTAATAAGATATTTTCAATATTTTTTCTTTTTTGATAATGAATTTCACACGTTACCTCTATAACTAGCAAAAAAAGAAATCTCTCTTAACCATCTTGAACTACTTTGTTTGTATCTTTATTTGTATATTTGATCTTTTAACCATCTATCTCTTTGAATTTAGCATCTTTTATCTATATTTCCAAATTAAATTTCAATAGGAGCTGCTTCCAACATCAAAATAGAAGGTGGAATCTTAACTTCTCTAGGTTGAGGATACTTGTACTTCTTGAAAAGCGCTTCCCATGGAAATCGGGCAATCATTTCTCGTCCATCAATCAAGCATCCAACAATAGCATATAGAATTGAAATGTCTAGACTTAGAAGAGGCCTAGTGTCCGTAGGCTTGACAAAAGTATTAAAGGAATCAGAAAAATAGTATACATAAGTTGGACGTTGCATGCATTCACCAGTCTTCGTGGTTAGGACAGGTGCTTTGTCTTCTTTAGATAAACTACTACTTGACACTTGCTATTCACACGTTCACATATGTTCATGCCATAAACTGTTCAGCATCATCAGCATCCATGTCTTGCAGCATTCTTCTAAGCCAAGTACCACTCCATAGTCAATTGCTCATGCTTTTAGAACTCCACTTTTGGAGGGTTGGGGTAAAGATAGAGGCTTCTTAAGCAATTTCTTCTTTTTTTTGTTCTCATCCACTATTGGCAGTCTTGGACAAATTCGATCAAGCTAGATGCGAATGTAAACCAATTCTAAATGTTAATGTAACATGTAACATGTAAACTAATAACAAAGTTCCACAACCATATCTTATTGTTGGATGCCTCATAACAAGTTATAAACTCTGTTGCCATGGTCAAAGAAGCTATAAAAGTTTGTTTAGTAGATTTCCAAGAGATAGCTCCTCTAGCTAATGATACATCTTTGGCAAATGTACCAAATCAAGTAAGTAGGCAATTATTAAGTAAATATGTCGTTTCTAATGAGGACTTGTGCAATACGTAGCATGCAACATATTAATAACTATCTAGACAATCAAATTGAACTGTTGATTCGGAATAATTAGAGCTAAAATGAAGTACAAATGTAGATCAATGAAAGGATTTTAAGAAAACACAAGTTGAAACTCTTTTTGGATTTTTATCAAACACTTAGAATATGTTTAGGACAAGTTGAAATTTTAATATTTCAGTTGTTATTTTAGAAAAAAAAAAAAAGTTTTTGCCAAATGGAGAAAATGGATTTAACAAATGAAATGAGAGATGTTGAAGTTAGACTTTACCAAACTTCCCTCTCATGCAACATAAAGGCCATTCATCTACTTTACAATTTATATATTAACATCAACCTACAAGAATAATCAAACCCTAATCCCTTAGAAGATAAGAGCCTAAGTTCCTTAGTTAAACTTACGACACCCTTTACCCCCAAGGCTAATTATTAAGTAGATATTATGGAAAATATAGTGTACTTTTCATTTGTAGAATAAAATGGTAATTTAAACTCTTTTTCTTCATACGGTAAAAGACATCACATGCATAATTCACGTCAACTTAAACTTCATAAAATATCTTGCTAATTAATAAAAAGATATTGGCCCACAATTGGCCTTACAAGTCTTTGAAAATAAACTAAATTAAGAAGTAAAACTATTAATGCTAAGTTCAAAAGCTAAGGACATAAAATAGTAAACAATCAAGCCCTGATGTCACATCCTATCAGAGAATACTAAACCCAAGCAACCATAAAATAAATTGCAATGAGGCCAATGCCTCTACTTTAAGACTCCTTATATGTAATGCAATGCCACTTAACTTTTATTTCTTATGCACATATGGTACTAATCTAAGTTCATCTCGAAAGTAGACTAGGAGTAAATGCACGGTCCATAAGAAGAGTTATTGGTATTGATGCCTTCGGCTTTCTCACCCTTAACTAGTACGATATTCCTCGGTGACTAGTCAGGGTTACCCAGCTTTGCTAGTGCGCTCTGACTCCATGGGATCAACATGGGCCATTGGAGTTTCTACACCTGGTACACCCCCAAGGCTAAAGTTATACAACCCATCCCAACTTCTACCAGCTGAATTCCTACATACTTTCTTTCTCCACATGACTCAATGTCATGATGCATGGTCGTATACAATGCTCATAGCATTTCATAGGCTTTTATCATAAATCATTAACACAATTTTATATCACACTTAGTTTTCTCATGGTAAGTAATAAACACAAGATGTAAATTCAACGAGGCATCCAAGCAATGACAATCATACACAAAACAAGCATAGAAGATCAACAACATCATATTTAGCATCATATGGGGTCACGCTTAGCGCCATTTCACTTTACTTCCTGACCCACTCTTTGGTAGGTTCACGCTTAGTGCCAAAAGACTACAGGAAATTCACTATCATACTCATACTCAACGCCAACTTTCTGGTGCTCAACATCAAACATTCAGAGGATCAAGGGTTGCTCCTTACCTCCCCACACTCACCACCAATCCTGGTGCTTAGTGACACAACGCTTAATGCCAAACCTCTAGAGAACTCTATGTCTCTCTCACACTCACACCAAAATTCTGGCACTTAGCGCAAATTGCAATTTTTGAAACCATGAGGGTTCGCAGAATGTGCAACCCATGACTTTCCTTGGTTTCCAAACACTCCCAATAAATTAATTTACTCCTAATTTCTCCTATTACCTTTCTTAATGGTCAATTTATCCTATAAATTTCTCACTCACTCATAATCTCCTCAAAATCCATTAAATCCCTACTTAGGCATAAGAAGAAAAGTAAGAAAAATCTACGATAGTCTATGTTCACAATTAAACATAAAATTATGATAAAGCACATCTATGATTTAGGAAAAATCGTGTTCCCCTTTACACACAATCATATAATTTACAAACAATTAAGGTCTAGGGCCAAAGTCATACCCATGAGTGAGATAACTCACTCTCCCTTTACCTTGAAAGAGGATATTTCTGGCAAGAGGATGCGAATGATGCAGTAGTGTTGTCCTACAGTTCCTCACTCCTTGACTGTAGCGGCTTCAACGACACGGTATCTCCATATAGACAAAAGAGAGAATGAGGAAAAGGGTTAAGTTTTCAAGAAACCTAAGAGATTCTTAAATCTAACCATAGGCTTATGAAAACTAAGCCAACACAAAGGTCTTAAAACTGTTAAAATATTTTAATCTCAAAACCCTATTTTAAAGGCCCAATATTTCTTTTCCCCAAAATACCACTTTATTAAAAATAAGGCAAAACAACAACAACAACAATAATAATATATTAATTAATTAAAAGGAAAACATTGGGGTGTTACAAAATTTCGATCCCTTGGATAGCTTAACTAAGTGACTTACATTAAGATTAGAGGTTAAATGATGACTAATAAACCAAGCTTCATTCCTAGATACAAGGTCTATTAGGTGCTTTACTTCAATTCAAGATTCAAAATGTATTTTCCAATCACAAGTTAAACCAAACATCAAGCTGTGGAAGATTAGCCCACACTGAGCATTAAGCAAACAAGTAAGACACTAATATTAAAGTATAAAGATGAATAAATAACTCTGAATAAATACATGAGAGTTGATTTGATTACATCTAACCCCAACAATGGAAAGTTTAATTACTAATGGACATGTGTAGACCAAAAATCCATGAAGAAAAGAGAAAAGAAGATGAAGGTGCCATGGAAAAGCTCCAATTGCCATTCTTTATTCCAAATAAAAAGTTAAGTCAAAAGTGCAAGATGACCCATCAAAACCTCAAAACATTCATTTTGTCACGCTTTGTTGGATGCAAACTCATTAATGTCGTTTTTAGCACAAATGTTGTAACATCTGTGTTTTCCTAATGTATGATTTAATGCTTTGATAATTAAAAAGTGGAAATTAGATATGTAATCTAGGTAATTAAAAAGAAATAATGAATTGTTGTTATGTAGGATTTGTTGTATATGATGATGGGTGTGAGTAGTTGTTTGAAATTCTGGTTTAAATTTAGGAAATTTGAGATATGTGCTTGAGCCAATTAGATGTGTTGTGAGTGTGATTTTGGGCTTTTGAGGGAAAACAGTTAAGTTAGACCAGTTATGAGATATGGGGAGTGGTTTGATGAGTTATGGGCCTCAATTATCCCAAAAGTCTGTGTGAAAGCTCTAAAGGATTAGGTATAAAAGGAAGAAGTAAGAGAGACCTTCTCCCATTCTCATTTTCTCTCTTCTCTTCATATCTCTCTAGAATCTCTCAAGTTTTAAGGGTGTCCTAGGGGTTTTCAAGCTCAATTTAGTGAGTTGGTAAGAGAAAGAGCGATTCTTGGAAGGTTTTGGCTCAAGACACTGAATTCTCAAGGAATCTAAATTTAGATTCAAGAACTTTTAGAGGTAAGGGAAGCTTACTATAGGTTGATTTCTTGTTAGTGGCTGTGGATATATTGATTTCATGTTGTATAAACAGTTGAATTTTGATGAAGATTGTCATGTAGTTAGTTCTTGGTAAAAATGGGTTTTGAAAGGGGTTTTTGAAATTTATTGATGATTTGTAGATAAAATTGTTATGTAATCAGTTAGAAAGGTATTAGAAGTAACTAAAATTGTTTTGTGATGCTTGTTGTTGATTGATTTTGTCAAAAATGGTTGTCGATCATTGATATGTGAACAAAAAGATCGCACTCGCGCCCAGTGATGGATTCTGTCACTTAGCGATGGAAATTGTCGCTTAGTAACGGATGTTGATGACTCTCTGTAAGTCACTAGCTTAGCGATGGAAAATCTTGCTTAGTGACAGATCTTGAAAAGTCACTGGAAGTTTGTCACTCGCTTAGTGACGAAAAACCTCACTAAGCAACGGATTCTAAAAAAAATCTGTAGAAGTAGGTTGCTTAGCAACGGAAATTGTCGCTTAGCGACAGATGCTAATGGCTCTTTATAAGTCACTCGCTTAGCGACAGATCTCTCGCTTAGTGACAAAATTCACGCTCAGCGAGAGAATAACAGGATTTTCTTTACTTTATAATTATTGTTGTTGTTGGTTAATGACTTTATTGACTTCTATGGATGTCAAATGTATATTTTAAGATAATTAGATATTCAAATGGTTTTCCAAACTGGCTCTTGGTTTTTCTTTATTATTGTTTGGATTTGTTTGATAAATTGTTGGGAAGTGGGTAGTTGGGTGGAAGGTTGCTTAGATAGAACTTCCACTGGTTATGTTATATTGTTGTGATGAGACGTCTCACAGGAGATATAGGTCCTAGTGCTATGTGAGAATTCTCACGAGGTATGTGCTGCTTGGGGCTGGATTGGCCTTGCATGGAGTTGGTAGTGATTGTTGGACCACATATGGTGCTGAGTAGGCCACGTGGTGTTGTGTTGCCATATGCATATATGTATGGATATTGATGAATGGTTGTGATTGAGTTGATATTTATGGTGAATCATGCATTTGTATGCATATGTAGTTGGTTGAGATTGTGCGGGCCTCAAGCCATATGCGGGTAGGCATAAGTTGGCTTGGTTGATAGGAGCTGTAGCTCATACGGACCACCAACCTAGTGCCTAGATAAGACGTAGGGTCGAAAAGATAGGGCTTGGGGATGAGTGGATGGGTAATTTTGCGGGGGCCAAGGCAGTGCAGGCCTTATGTCACAGTAGGCCACCACCCTTATTCACTTATCTTGACAAGCCACTAAGCTTATCCATAAATTAGAGTTTTGGCAATTCCTAAATGGTGCTTAAAAGGCCATGGTAGGGGGTAAGACCTGATTGATGGCCCGAAATGTAGTAAATTTTTCGAGAGTCGTGTCATTCATGCATTGACATGTGGATGTTGAGAGCATGATGTGTTGTGCCGTAATGTATATGAACCCATTCCTTTGATGAATTGAATGCTAAATTAGTATGTTAATGGATTGGATGAAACGGATTTGATATTATATGTTTATCTTTGTTTTGCAAGCTTACCCATACCTTGTTGTTTTGTTTTGTTTTGTATAGTGGACCAGCTGTAAGGAGTTTCTTTTTGTATCTCTTCCTTGGTTTTGTATATTTTGGCTTGTATATTATATTATTTCATATCTTGTATATACATATATATTCTTTATGGTATGAATGAGATTATAATAGTGTGTTGATTATTTATTATTAAACATCTTAGTAATGTATGAAGTAGTAAGTGGTATTGTAGTGATAGAGGCTCGTTACACTTTTTGGTATCAGAGCTGGTTGTGTCTTTTGGGATGACCTATGGGAAATAGGTCCAGTATGCTTGTGTTGTGTGTTTATGACTTGTTGAATTGTGTTGATTGTTTCCTTGTGTTGATTGGTGTAGATCCTTTCCATGGGTGAAGTGGTCATGTTTAACTAGTTGATAAGTTTTTTTTGTGGTCAGTTTGGTAGAATTTCGATGAGGAGATTTAACTAGCCACCATCACCACCTCCAATTAATTTCTCTCAGATAGCCAGAGCTATAGAAGTGATGGTTGCTGCTATGGCCCAACAATAGAATATTGTGGTCCAACAACAGACCGCCATGGCTTAACAGCATCAAGCTACCATGGAACAACTGGAGATGTCTCGAGCTGCTGCTGAGGCTACTCGTGTAGCTGTGCCTCCCGAGTTTCAAGGGTTGGCCGAGTTCTGAAAAAGTGAACCAACTCAGTTTAAGGGTGAGTCAGATCCAAATGCAGTAGATCTGTGGATGCGTGAGATAAAGAAGATATTTAGGGCGATGGCTTACCCTGATGATAGTAAGGTTGCCTATGCTACATATATGCTAGTAGGTGAAGCGAAGTATTGGTAGCAAAGAACCCAACAGTTGATGGGAGCCCGGGGTAAGGCTATCACCTGAGCTAGTTTCCGAGAATGCTTCTTAGAGAAGTATTTCCCAGCAAGCACGAGGCATGCAAAAGAGATGGAGTTCCTGAGGTTATACCAAGGGAACATGACAGTAAGTGTGTATGTGGGTAAATTCGAGTACTTAGCTCGGTTTTACTCATAAGTAACTTCTGAAAATAGAGATGTCGCAAGTTTGAAGAAGGTTTGAGGCACGAGTTGAAGAGGATGATAATCCCTATGACTATTTAGGAGTTTCCTACTTTGGTGGAGAAAGCAAAAATAGTGGAGCAGTTAGAGTCTGGCACCCAAGTGGTGAGGACTCAGGGTAATGGATTATTTGGATCCTAGAGATGGGGCAACAGAGGAAGCCCAATAGCAGACCTCAGAGTTAGTTACAATCCTCTAGATCATAACAGTCTTGGACTTCTAGTTCTCAGAGCCGTTTGTTGGTTACCCATAAACCAGACCGTAGAAGGTTAGATGCTACAGGTGTGGAGGGCCACATTATATGAGCCAATGCCCTTTGAAGGGGCAATGTATGTTATCGGTGCCAACAGGCCAGAGACTGTACAACTCCAATAAAGGTGGAGTCCACCATAAATGCTACAAGGATTGTGAGACCTACAACAACTAGACATGTGTTTGCCACGAGTGGAGTAGAAGCCGCTCGTTTTGATGATTTTATTCGGGGTGAGTGTGAGATAGTTGGTAATGCTCTGTTTGTGTTGTTTGACTCTGGAGGCACTCATTCTTTCATTTCTTATAAAGTGTGTGGAGAGGTTGCAGTTGTTGACCTGTCCTTTGTTGTTTGATCTGCTTGTTTCTACGCCTGACTACTACCCTTGTGGTGACATCAGTGGTTTGTGCTAATTGCTCGATTGTTGTTAGTGGGAAAAAGTATAAGGTGAACCTAATCTGGCTTCCTTTGATGGAATTGGATATGATTTTGGGGATGGATTGGTTGTCTTCCAACCATATCCTATTGGATTGTGCTAGAAAGACTTTGATATTTCCTAGTATGGATCATTCTGGACTTATTTTTAATAACCAAGCTCAAACTTCTTTGCAAGAAGGAGCTCAGGGGTATATGGTCTTGTCTTTTCTAGAAGTTAAGAGCAACTTGGATTTGGATTTAGTGGCAATGGTTAAAGAGTTTCCTGAAGTTTTTCCTAAGGATGTGCCTGGTGTACCTCTGCAGAAAGAGGTGGAGTTTGTTATTGACCTAGTTCTAGGAGCAGGGACTAGTGTTGATGGCTCCTTATAGAATGGCACTAGTGGAGTTGGCAGAGTTAAAGAAGCAAGTTGAGGAGTTGCTAGAGAAGAAGATAATCTGACTTAGTGTTTCTCCTTGGGGAGCACTGGTATATTGGTGAGGTGAAGAAGAAATATGGTAGTTCACGCTTATGTGTGGATTACAGGCAGTTGACAATATCATGATCAAGAACAAGTATCCGTGCCAAGGATAGATGGTTTGATGGACCAGTTGAGGGAGCAAAAGTGTTTTCAAAGATAGATTTGAGATCTGGATACCAGTCATATACGGGTAAAAGACAAGATATACCGAAGACTACTTTCAGGACTCGGTATGGGCATTATAAGTATGTAGTGATGCATGTTGGAGTAACCAATGCCCCTGTTGCATTCATGGACTACATGAATAGGATCTTCTATCCTTTCTTGGGTAGGTTTGTCGTTGTGTTCATTGATGATTTCTAATCTATTCTCGTTCATATGAAGAGCATGAAGAGCATTTGAGGACAGTGTTAGGAGTTTTGAAAGAGAAGCAGCTATATGCTAAACTGTCGAAGTGTGAGTTTTGGTTGGATGAAGTGAAGTTTTTAGGCCATGTGATATCAGTTGACGAGATCGCAGTTGATCTTGAGAAAGTGGAGACGATGTTGAGATGGAAGCGTTCGAAGACAGCGACTGAAATTAGAAGTTTTGTTGTGTTGGTTGGGTACTATCGAAGGTTCATAGAAGGTATCTTAAGGATAGTTGCACCGTTGACTCAACTTACCTATAAGAATCAACCTTTTGTAGGGACAGAAGCTTGTGAGGATAGTTTTCAAGAGTTGAAGAAGAGGTTGACTACTTCTCCTATCTTAATGTTGCCTGATTTGAGTGAGTTTTTCGAGGTTTACTACGATGCTTCTCATCAAGGATTGGGTTGTGTGCTGATGCAGCATAGAAAGGTAGTGGCTTATGTATTGAGACAGTTAAGAATCATGAGAGGAACTATCCTACCCATGATCTAGAGTTGGCCGCGATGGTGTTTGCCTTAAAGATATGGAGGCATTACCTTTATGGAGCAAAGTTTGATGTGTTCAGTGATCACAAGAGTTTGAAATACTTGTTTGATCAAAAGGAGTTGAACATGAGACAAAGACAGTGGATGGAGTATCTGAAAGATTTTGATTTCCAATTAAGTATCATCTTGGCAAGACAAAATGTGGTAGTTGATGCCTTGAGTAGAAAGACTGTGTACATGTCAGCCTTGACGGTGAAGGAGCTGGAGTTAGTAGAGAAGTTTAGATATCTGAACTTATACGTGGAGTTGTCATCTGATCACATCAGTTATGGTAGGATTATGGTAGCTAGTGGATTTTTGGAGATGATTAAGGAGAAGCAATTAGTGGATCTTAGTCTTTGCAGGACTAAGGAATTGTTGGGCACCAATAAGGCGATGGATTTCAGCTTGGGTAATAATGATATTTTGAGATTTAAAGGCAGAATATGTGTGCCACAAGACCTTAAGTTGAATAAGCTTATTTTAGAAGAAAGTCACAAGAGTAAGCTGAGTTTGCATCCAGGTACTACCAAGATGTATCAGGACTTGAAGAAGATGTTTTGGCGGTTGAGTATGAAGAGAGATATGGCAGGAGTTTGTTGTAGCTTGCCTAACCTGTCAGAAGGCGAAGATAGAACATTAGAGACTCGGTGGGATGTTGCATACCATGGAGATACCTAAGTGGAAATGGGATAGCATCACCATGGACTTTGTTCTGAGCTTACTTAGAACTGCCAAAGGATTTGATGCTATTTGGGTTATTGTTGATAGGTTGACGAAGTGTGCTCACTTCTTGCCTATTAACATCAAGTATTCCTTGGAGAGATTGACTCAGATATACATTAAGGAGATTGTACGTTTGCATGGAATGTCTTCCAGCATCATTTCTCATAGAGATCCAAGATTTGCATCGAGGTTTTGGTAGAGTTTACATCAGGTGTTGTGTACAAGGATGAAGCTTAGTTCTGCATATCACTCGCAAACATATGGTCAGTCAAAGAGGACAATCAAATCCTTGAAGGACCTTTTGAGGGCATATATGTTGGATCACCTTGGGAGTTAGGATGAGATTTTACCTCTGGTGGAATTCACCTACAGCAACAGTTTTCATGCAAGCATTGAAATGGCACCATTTGAAGCCTTGTATGGTAGAAGATGTAGGACACTGTTATGTTGGTATCAAGGAGCAGAAAGCATGCTTGTAGGGCTAGAATTGATACAGTAGACGACAAAGAAGGTAAAGAAGATTTAGGAGAACGTGAGGATTGCTTAGAGTCACCAAAAGTCGTAAGCTGATAAGCATAGGAGGGCACTTAAGTTTGAGGAAGGTGATCATGTTTTCTTGAGGGTTACCCCGGTGAATGGAGTTGGTAGGGCGATTAAGTCTAGGAAGCTTACTCCTAAGTTTCTTGGTCCTTACCAGATTCTTCATAGAATGGGGCCTGTTTCCTACCAGATAACTCTACCACCTTTCTTATCCAATATCCATGATGTCTTCCATGTATCTCAATTGAGGAAGTATGTATATGACCCTACGCACGTCATAGAACCCGACTCGGTGCAAGTTCGAGAGGACTTGACCTATGTGACATTTCCAATAAGGATTCTAGATAAGAAGACGAAACAGCTTAGAGGAAAGGATATACAATTGATTAGAATTGTATGCAATGAATGACTGAAGAGTCTACATAGGAATTGGAGAAGATGAAGAGCAATATTCGAATCTTTTCCCAGGTAAGAGAATGTTTTAGGACAAAAATTTTTCTTGTTGGGGAGAATTGTAACATTTGTGTTTTGCTAATGTATGATTTAGTGTTTTGATAATTAAAAAGTGGAAATTAGATATGTAATCTAGGTAATTAAAAAGAAATAAATAAATTGTTGTTATGTATGATTTGTTGTATGTTATGTAAGGAAGCTTACTATGGGTTGATTTCTTGTTAGTGGCTGTGGATATATTGATTTCATGTTATATAAACGGTTGAATTTTGATGAAGATTGTCATGTAGTTGGTTCTTGGTAAAAATGGGTTTTGAAAAGGTTTTTTTGAAATTTATTGATGATTTGTGGATAAAATTGTTATGTAATCGGTTAGAAAGGTATTAGAAGTAACTAAAATTATTTTGTGATGCTTGGTGTTGATTGATTTGTCAAAAATGGTGTTGGTCATTGATTTGCAAACAAAAAGATTGCACTCATGCTCGGCGAAGGATTCTGTCGCTTAGCAACAGAAATTGTTGCTTAGTGACGGATGCTGATGACTCTCTGTAAGTCACTAGCTTAGTGACAGAAAATCTCACTTAACGACAAATCTTGAAAAGTCACTGGAAGTTTGTTACTCGCTTCGCTTAACGACGAATCTTGAAAAGTCATTAGAAGTTTGTCACTCGCTTAGGGACGGAGAACCTCACTTAACGATGGATTCTAACAGAATCTCTGGAAGTATGTTGCTTAGCAACGAAAATTGTCACTTAGCGACAGATGCTAATGACTCTCTGTAAGTCACTCGATTAGCGACGAATCTCTCGCTTCATGATGGAATTTGCGCTCAGCGAGAGAATAATAGGATTTTTTTTCCTTTATAATTATTATTGTTGTTCGTTGATGACTTTATTGACTCTTATAGATGTCAAATGTATATTTTAAGATAATTGGATGTTCAAATAATTTTTCAAACTTTCTCTTGATTTTTCTTTATTATTGTTGTGGATTTGATTGATAAATTGTTGGGAAGTGGTAGTTGGGTGGAAGGTTCCTTAGATAGAACTTCCACTGGTTATGTTGTGTTGTTGTGATGAGAAGTCTCACAAGAGATGTAGGTCCTAGTGCTGTGTGAGAATTCTCACAAGGTATGTGCTGCTTTGATAGAACCTTACCTATTAACCATGCTTGGGGCTGGATTGGGCCTACATGGAGTTAGTAGTGATTGTTAGACCACAGGTGGTGCTGAGTAAGCCACGTGGTGTTATGTTTCCATATGCATATATGTATGGATATTGATGAATGGTTGTGATTGAGTTAATGTTGTGGTGAATCATGCATTTGTATGCATATGTAGTTGGCTGAGGTTATGCGGGCCTTAAGTCGTGTGTGGGTAGGCATATAAGTTAGCTGGTTGACAGGAGCTACAGCTCAGATGGACCACTAACCTAACGCCTGGATAAGATGTGGGGTCAGAAAGATGGGCCTTGGGGATGAGCGGATGGGTAATTCTGTAGAGGGCCAAGGTGATGCAAGCCTTGTGCAGCAGTAAGCCACCACCTATATTCATTTATCCTGACAACCACTAAGCTTATCCGTAGATCAAAGTTTTGTCAATTCCTGAATAGTGCTTGGAAGGCCATGGTAGGGGGTAAGACTTAGATGATCGTACTGAAATGTAGTAAATCTCTTGAGAGTCGTGTCAGTCATACATTGACATATGGATGTTGAAAGCATAATGTGTTGTGCCGTAATGTATGTGAACTCATTCCTTTGATGAATTGAATGCCAAATTAGTATGCTGATGGATTGGATGAAATGGATTTGATATTATATGTTTATCTTTGTTTTGTAAGCTTATCCTTACCTTGTTATTTTGTTTTGTTTTGTTATGGTTGTTGTTGTTGCTGGTTGTGGTTATGTGTGTTACTGTGACTGTGATGATCACGTCGTTTGGCGTAGGAGCAAAGGGTGAAGCTTCAACAAGCCCAGCTTCCCACAATTGATGCATAAAGGTCTCAACTGGAGAGGTTGAAGGCCTTTTTTAGGTGGACCTTTTTGAAAAAATCCTTTTGATTTCTTTTGTATATGTTGTATAGTGGACCAGCTGTAAGGAGTTTCTTTTTGTGTCTCTCCCTTGGTTTTGTATATTTTGGCTTGTATATTATATTATTTCATATCTTGTATATACATATATATATTTTATGGTATGAATGAGATTATAATATTGTGTTGATTATTTATTATTGAACATCGTAGTAATGTATGAAGTAGTAAGTGGTACTGTAGCGACAGAGGGTCGTTACAAATATCCTTGTGCTAAGTGTGACTTCACAAAATAAATGAGGCTCTTTGGAATCGCCACACTAAGCACAATGGTCATGGCGCTTAGCATCCAATTGACTAACTCTTTGTTTGATCACACTAAGCATTAATGAAATGGCACTAAGCATGGTTCCTACAGATAGGGGCTTCTTTTAGACCTTCTATAATAAGCGTGAGGAAATCCACGCTCAACGCAAAAAGCCAAACTTATGCTTCAAAAAGGGGCTTCTAAAATAGCTTACTTCTTTTCTACAAATGTTACACAAAACAAGGTTAAACTAATAAATTCCTAATAAATTAGCAAAACGATATCTGAATCAAATAAGTACATAAAGACATTAAAAAAGAGCTAAACAAATATCTTAAGTCAAGAAAATAGAACATAATTGCTTAAATATGCACCTAAAAGGTAAGTGTAAATGGCAACTATCAACCAACATGAAGATGTATCCTAATGTGGAGCACTTAGTATCTAAGCATCCCGCAAAATTGGAATCATAATAGTTAATGATCTCTAAGATGTCAGACGTCCGATAGGTGAGCTTGTAATCTTCTATCCTCTTCAATTAACGAATCACACATTTAATTATTGTCCAATGTTGTGTGTTAGGATTACTCATATATCTCCCTAGGACTCTCACTATAAAAGCTATGTCAAGACAGGTACAAACTTGAGCATACATGGGACTCCAACCAGTTGATGCATATGGAATATTCTACATCTCTTCATTCTCAAGATGATCACTAATAAGGCACTATTTGAGACTAAACTTGTCTCCTCTAGTAATGAATGTATCCCCTGGTTTACTAACTTCCATATTGAATCTATTCAAAAGTTTGTGTGTGTGTGTGTGTGTGTGTAACTCTTTTTTAATAACCCAAGGACAAATTAAGAACAATCTCTACGTATTTAAGTACCTAATACAAAAAAGGTGTCACCATGATCTTTTATCTAAAAAATTCTTGGATAAAATTTTTTTGGTTTCATGCAATAAGCCTATGTTGTTGCTTGTTAGTAGAATATCATTAACATATAGTACCAGGAATGTAAATTTACTCCTATTAAACTTGTGATCCACACATCATCAACTATATTAGTCTTAAAGCCGTAAGAGGTAAACACTTAATGGAACTTATGATACCATTGATGGGAAACCTGTTTAAGGCCATAAATGGTTTTTTTTTTTCAATTTGCACACCATAGACTTTGAATCACGTGATACATAGCGCTTTTTTATTGCACCATATATATTATTTCATGAATGTTGTCATTTAGAAACATGTTTTTTTACATCCTTTTGATGTAACTCTAAATCAAAATAAGCTACCAATGTCACTATTATCAAGAAATAGTCTTTCAAATAAATCAGAGGAAAAGTCTCCTATAATCAATGTATTCCTTCTTGAGTAAATCCTTTGACAATAAAATGAGCCTTATATATCTCAATATTACCCTTTAAATCCCTTTTAATTTTAAATATTCATTTATAACAATTGGACTTCACATTTTCAAGTAATTTGACAAAATCCTAAACGTCATTGTTTGCATAAACTTCATCTCATCATTCATGGCATTAATATGCTTTTGAGAAGTAGAACTTTGCATGCCTACCTAAATTTGATTGGTTCATTTTTTGTCAAATTAATTTCAATTCTCTTCTCTCTAGTAAATCTCTTTAATGACAATTTTTGAGGTTATTGAGTTTATCCTTTAGGTGGAGCTTGAAGAGGAATACCAATGTTGTCTTATTCTTGAAAGTTGTCAAGACTTGTAATTTGAAAATTGTTACTTAAATATGGATTTACAATGTAAATCGGAATAAGCACAATGACTTGATCATTGTAAACCACATATTTTTATTCAAAGACAACATTTCTTATGTTTCCCTCCCCTTCAAAATTAACTTCCTAAAGAAAACTTGCATTCTTTATCTCAAAGAAGGATCTAGTAATGGGATCGTAAAACTTATACCCACGAGAACGTTCAACATTACCAATGAAGAAGCAACTAACAATTCTTGAGTCTAGTTTTCCTTCATGTGGCCTATAAGGCCTTGCCTAAACTAAAAATCCCTAAATGTGCATATGCCTAATGTTGAGCTTTTTACTGATCCATAACTCGTAAGGGATTTATGTTAACTGCCTTAGCTGATACCATGTTAAGGATATAAACTACAGTTTTCAACATTATTCCCCAAAGGCATTCTAGTAAGGAAGAATATTTAATCATATTTCTCACCATTTTCTTGAGAGTTCTATTTCGTCGTTCTACAACTTCATTCATGTTGGATTTTCCCAGCATAGTGTATTACAGGACAATCCCACCATTCCTTATGGAAAAGCGTGGAAGGCCTTGGATGTTGTTCACCTAATTTGTCATATCTACCATAATACTCATTTTCCTTCCAAGTTGAAGTTCAACTTCAACTTTGAAAGATTTGAACACATCTAAGGATTGAGACTTCTTATTAATTAAATGTAGATAATCATATCTCGAGTAATCATCTATGAACATGATAAAGTACTATTATTTATCCAAGAATCCATATAAAGGGGACCACAAATATTTATATGTATTAGTTTTAAGACATCCTTAGCTCTTTCAGCACCTAATTTCCTTATGTTTGTTTTTCCTTAATGCACTGAATGCAAACCTCAAGGTATGACAAATCTAAGGGATTAAGAATGTCCTCTGACATATAGCCTTTGAATTCTCTATTTAGATATGCGTCCTAAACACTTATGCCATAAGGTGATAGAATTCTTAAACAACTTACACTTTGTACCACGCGAGCTTGTTTGCAATATAACATTATAGGAACTATATTAACGTCAACATATACAAATTATCAATCAAAGACCTAGAACTAGCAACATTTGAATTATAAATGAGCATAACCATATTATTTTCAAATGAATAGGAATGCCCAAATTTCTTCAAACTAGAAATAAAAATTAAATTTCTCTTAAATAATAGAACAACAAATGTCTCAAATAAATTCAAAAGAAAACTAGTATTTAATTATAATATGAAAGTTCCTACAACCACTACTACAACCTTATTGTCAATGCCTATAAAGATAAATCTATTAGGATCACTTGGCAAACAACTCCACAAGCAAACCTACATAGACATACTTATGTGAATAATAGCACTGGAATCTACCCTCCAAGTGTCATTAGGTACAAAATCTAAATTAACTTTAGAACAAACCAAAGTGAGAAGCTTATCCTTCTTGACACATCAATTGGCGTAGTTGGGACAATCCTTTCTTATGTGTCCTACCTTCTTGTAGAAGTAGTAAGTAAAATCCTTATATGTTTATTTTCCTTATTCTTATGTTGAGAAGAATTTTCAGCAGTGTCTTTAGCTCTCTTCCTTTTTCTTATTTTGAAAATGACATGGTTTGATCCAATGTCATGACAAATAATGGTCTAGTTTAATCTAGTGTCATGAAAGAACAACTTAGTTTGATCCACAGTCATGAAAAGAATGACCTAGTTGATCTAGGTTAAGGTTCTAGATGCAGTATGTGTAAAGTATATATTTATTAATTTCAATTTTAAAACCTCTTTTATAGTAAGTGCACTAGTCGAACAAATAGTAAAAATCCTGATGAGTCGGGTATCATTCTTCTCAAGGATTGGAGTAAAATGCTCCAATTCAACTATTCAACTGTAGATGAGACATGCAATATTTGCGTTGTCACACCACATATTGCCAAAGAAATAAAATGCAAAAAGTTAAATCTACTACTATGTTTTTAGGGTTTTAATTTGATTTTATATTGGCTGAAAGTATAGCTAGAAATTTAACTCATCTTGTGGCCATCCCCTACACTTTTCCCTAATTCAAAACAAAATGGCAAGGTTTCAAAGTTTAGATCTCTTGAAACAGATCGACCTAATTCCCTAACGAAGATCTCTATAAGATGAACTCAATACCTTGCTTATGCACAATCTATTGAAAACTCAAATCAAGCATTAAGTTTGAAATTCACAAGAACACCTGTCTTAAGAAGGGCTATTTCTAGACTTAACATATGACATGGTAATCAAGCACCGATTCAGAATGCACGTACATGATTCCTCATCATGTGCACATTTGCATTATTCTCATCAATGAGTTATCGTGAAAAAACATTAAGAATATAGTTGATTACTCGTAAACACAAGGAATTGCATTAAATCAAAAGATCCATACAAAGGAATCTCACAAAATTTATCAAATCCTAATTGCACCGAAATAAAGAAAAATGAGAAAGATAAAAAGTAATACAAGACAAATGGTAACCAAAAATGGTGAATACATTGGATCTTCACACTCCTCTTTTAAGGAATAAAGCTCCAACGGTGAAATAAAAGAAAATCTAAAGATTAAGGTGAGTGATGGTGAAGAGCATCTTCCAATAACCCTTTTTTTTTTTTGCAAATGAGTCTTGCATTAGCTTTTATATGAAGTGGAATTGGCCCAAACACGTCAACAAAATCGTTTCACGCTATCAAAAAATATCGTGAACGTCCTACACTGGCTAAGCGTCTGGGCATTGAGTGAAAATTTAAATTAGACAAGCTTTAAATAGTTACATGTCACATAGTGTGGCAGACACTACTTTGTCAACATGGAAATGATGTCCTAGCGTCTGATTTGATGTCTCCAAGCATTTTGACGTCTCAAATGCTTGGCTACCTGAAGAATTCGGTGCTTCCAACATTTGACATAATGTTTCTAACACAATTCCAATGTCCAACACTGAGCTTCTTGTGGAGAGCTTCTACTAAGCTTCACTTGATATGGCATCTCTTACATTACACTGTCAAATGCAAGAACTTTGATTTATTTTAATTACAAAGGTGTAGAAAGATTCCTTATAAGCTGACTTATTCATAATTAAAGAAAGTAAACTATTTTTTTTATCTTTTTCTAATCATTTTCTTCTTTTTATAGAACTTTTTCCCAACTTTTTACACTTGAACCATGCACTAAAGCATCATTAGATAAGGACTCATCAATCTAGTATCATGATGAATAAAGCCCTAAAAGTCTTCAAGATGGAGCACTTAATCATCATCAGTCACATCCAATTGGATTGATCCCATTTCTTAATTTTCACCTTATTAAAGTTATCCATAGTGGGAGTGGGTTGATTCAACCTGAGTGTCATATCCAATTCTATGCAGTTGAGAACAATCTCAACTTCTTCCAAACTTTAAAGTTTTTACCATTCAACATTAGGATTCTATTTATTTAAGTAATGACATGAATAGCAATAGCATTGAAACTAAATAAGGAACAAGAAACAACATAAGTAAGTACGTTAAACATAATTAATGAGACATGTTCAAGCAATCTCTAATGACAAATAAAGACCTAAACAAGATACCCAGTACAACATTAACCTCCCATCTTTGGATGGTAAAGATTAAATATAAGTGGTACTCTCAATATAATGATTAAACATTAGTGATAAGTTTTGTCAAACACCAATTGTCTTTAGAGACTCTATTGCCCACATGAATAATAAATCATTGGGATCACCACACATTTACCATTGCAAGCACGTCATTATTTGGCCAAACTGTGTCTTCCTTTGAGCCAAACATGGTTTGTATAAATAGCTTCATGCTAACATTTATGTAAATTCAATTAAATTAATTTCCACAACAAAGACTACCTTGGCAACATATTACTCCAACCATTTTAATTGAAAATACGAGACAAATTTAAATAAATAGGGAGTCTTGAATCTGCCTAGCCATGCATAAGCATGCATAAAGCTACACTTAAGCATTAACATTAATGATCCTATAAATAGGGTAATTAGGAAAGCTTAACTCATTGTCCTAATTATGGTAACTAGGAAAGTCTAAATCATTGTCCTAATTAGGATAACTAGAAAAATCTAAATCATTGTCCTAATATTGGTAACTAGGAAAGCCTAAATCATTGTTCTAATTATGGTAACTAGAAAAGCCTAAATAATTGTCCTAATTACAATAAATAGGAAAACTAATTATTACAACAAATTATGGAAACAAATCACTACCAATATCCTTAGTGATCCTGACAAAAGGATAGTACAAAAGCAAGATAGGATAAAAGTAAGATAAGCTATAATCTCATCTAATGTTTAGTGCGCACCAAATAACAACCAAATAATAATAGGATAAAATATAAAACATGTTTAAATGAAAAAAATACTATTCTGTTAAAATTATATATAATTTTCTGGAAATTAACTTTTAATTTAATTTTTAAATTTTACAAAAAATATAATTTTAACTAAACTATAAAATAATATTTTTTATTTATGTAGTAACTTTTCTTAGAATTATAAAAAAATATATAAGATTTTTAAAATTATAATTATTGTTTAAATATTTTCCTTAAAAGATATTTAAATATTAATTATTAATATTTTAATTAATATATATATATATATATATATATTAATTAATACAATATTACTCTATATTATATATATATATATATATATATATATATTATATATATCATCATATATATATATATTATATATATATTTCATAATGTTATATCTATTTATATATAATTATATATAATATTTATTATAATATAACTGTTTATGTATATGTGTGTGTATCTATACACCTTAGGATAAGAAATACACTAGAGCAACAAAATAAGATAAGGAGTTGGATAATATTATCATATCCTGTTGACACAACAAATGACGAATTACAGTAAGATAACATAGTTATCTTATCTTATGTTATCATATCCTGACCACCAAACAAGCCGTAAAAGGATAAAGATACAATTAAATTAAGATGTAACTAGAAATTTCTTTAATAATAAATTTCTTTTATTATAACTTTTAAGGTATATGCTAATATGCTATTGAAACCGTATCATTACCATATTTGGATCAATCTCGACCAAATACGACGACCATAAAAAACTTTCAATTTCCGGATTTAAACACAAAGCCATACATATATAAATCAAGAGAAAAAATCACTATAATCCAAAAACTAAATAAAACCTCAATCATGAATATCATAAACAAGAGCAAGAACCAAACTTTTGATCAAAAACAGAAATTCAAAAGGAGTTTCAAAAATAGGATTAAGAACGATATATGAAAATCCTTCAAGAAAATATCATTCAAACGTCAAACAATTGAAAAACTTAAATCTTGATAATCAATCAATGAGAACATACTATAGCACTTGTTGGAATAAAAAAACTTTAATCCTTATTATCTTTATTGTTTATATGAAAGCCAAAAAATTCTATAGCATATACCCTAGAACTATAGCCAAAAAATTCTATGGGGTGGGTTGGAGTGTAAAGAAGAGAGAGATAGGAAGAAAAGAAAAAAGGTAGAGAGAAAAAATGATAAGATGTAATAAGTGATATAATAGAAAAAAGAGAGAGAAGAAGGGGGGGAGGGGGGTGGTTTAATTTTTCATCTTTAAATTACTTGATATATAAAGTAAACCATGTGATGTAGAATAAAATATCCATTTTATATTAAGAATATAAGAGTAAAGTGACATTTAATTACCAACATTATGTTGGTTATGATAGAATTGACTAGCCACTTTTAGTAAGGTATTTTTTTTTAATCATTTTTTTTTCTATTTGCAAGACTCGAACTTAAGACCTTGCATAAGAAATCTAAGCTCAGTTCTACTTGGACCAACGACATGTTAGTGGATATTGAATCAACTTACAAAATAATTATAAATTATTACAAGTTCACTCATTTTATAAATAGATCTTTATAATTTAAAATTTTGTGATTTGGTCTTTATACTTTCAAATTTTTTCAAATAAACTCTTGCATATTAATCACCGTCGAGACTCTGTTAACCTACTAAACTAAGTGACTTATCTAAAAACTTAAATAAACACGAAACTATTTGACATATAATTTATAACATAATTGAATAAGTTCCTATAATCTATATAAATTCTTAAATTAGTATCTTCTATTTTACAAAATTTATTAACCATTAGTAAATGAGAACTTGAAAGATTTTGAAATATAAAAACTTAAAAAAAATAACTATAGCGATTTATTTAAAAATGTAGTGAAATTGTAAATATAGAATAATTTAATGATGATGCATGAAGAATAATTTAACCACGTAATTCTATAACAAAAAGTCTATCAAGCGCAGGCTCTCTCTTTCTCTCTCTAGATAGTAGTTATCTATTTATCACATAAGATGTAACAACTTCCTAAAAAGAAAGAACTTCCAGTTTTACGGAATCTTAACCTCAACTGAGTTTTTTTTTGAATTAAAAAAAAAACTGAATTTCTTACTAGCATTGCAAAGGTTTTAGACTTGTTCTAATTTGTCAGAGGAACTGACTTCATGAGGAACTTGAAAATTACATGTCTTGCAGCACGAGATGTAAGAAAAAAAAAATTGCAGCTTATGTTATAGCTATGGCCAATTCAGGTTTTTTTTTTCTTTTTTTTAATTTTAAAAGAAAGAAAGAACCCGAAAAATAGAGATAGATGTTTCCACTCGAAAGAGGTAAACTGAATGACGCTGAATTTTATTGACATGCAGAAACTAGTCGCGTACGTTGGCATTTCAGACGGTTTCATAGATACAGCTGAAAAATAAGTCCCGAGGGCAACTCCAACACTAAATGCAAAACTGTAGCCCCGCCAATATACAGCAAACAAAAACAACAAAAGCTGTTCTAATTTATGTTGAATTGGTGACTGTAAGCTATAGTTTTGTTGACTATTTATATCTGCTATCTCTGGCTAAATGGAACACAGAATCTCTTCCAGTCATTAACATTACTACTTGCCACTTCGCAGCTCTCTCTTTTCCCCTATACGTCTCCGCTTATATACAAACAAAATTTCAGGCTTACTTTTCTTCTCTCCCAATCCTTCATCAGAACCTTCTTCCTTAGTTGTCTGGCACCTCTCAACCAAACCATCCTCCTCCCTGGAATTCTCTTTCTGCCTCAGTTCATCTTCCACAGATTTTTCAGTTGTCATTACCAGTTCTTGCTCCAGATCTTCGGCGACCACCTGAAGAAGTTCCATGGGCGTAGCAGCAGGATCAAGCTCCAAGCAACCTTTAGGAGCAGCATTGTGGCCCTCTTCCCCAGTAAGCAAGTACGAAGGTACCTGGTGTGAGAAACGAAACATCTCCGCCTTTGGAATATTCCTGACTTTTCTTGGATTGACATTCTGGCGGAATACTGTCTTGAAACCTGCAACCTTGACAAGTGGGGCAACATTCACACCTTGCTCTTCACTGTACTCTTCAAGAACCTCCACCATGTCATATTTCTGTATGATTTCATCGTCAGTAAATTCATTCCAGTCAAGGGACCAGTTCCGATACAGAGCCCATATGTCACCTTTCTTCGGATATATATGGACAACCCCTCTTGAACCTTTTGTCCACTTAACCCTGTGCGAGAAGGAATTAAGAGTGCTATAGGATAAACGCTTTCCTATTCTGAAATCTCCACTGGTCTTGAGAAAACCACAACCGACCCACTTTATTGGGGCCAATTCATCATTGCCTTTGGCATTCAGCCAGCTAATCCTCATATGGAAAGGATTCTTCGAGATTACCTCGTGGATTAAGCAATAGTAGCGCGGCATGCCATCATCATTGTCATATACAGCCCACACCTGGTTCTCACCAAAAGCATTTTCAATACGGTCTCCATCAAAATCATGGAAATCTGGGTCTGGAACATTCATTGACAGAGAATCAGGCAGCTCTGGCTCTGGATCAGCAGAGAAACACTTCTTGCCGACAGTCTCAGAATCAACAAATTCTTGTGCACCAGGGTTTTACACCATTTATTGCCCTTTCTTTGTCTTTCTCTCTGATTTCTGTGTTAGTATTCTTTGACTTGTCTGAATTCTTTGATGCAGAAGAAGCATTCCATTCATCAAGCTTTTTAACAATTTCCTTCCGAGCCTTTTCCGCCAATATGTTTCTTATTTGAAGCTGTGATATGTCCCTAACACCACTGCGTTTGTAATGTCCAGCAGCATTAACCCTTCCAGTATCAAAACTATTCCTCTGAGACCCAAATACATTAGCCAAGTTTATTCCTTCATTTTGAGATGCTGTTTTGTTTTCCATATCTCTTCTATCACTACTAACTTTATGTTCATCAGTGGGCCTTTTATTCCTTGGCCTGTCTCCTTTCAGAATAGAATTTGAACCAAAATGAAAGGACTGAAAAGCTGAACCAGCACCAGTTCTCTCAACAGCATGAGTTTTCCCAAAATGAGCATCTTCCCCCAAGACAGGTGTTGAATCTTCATTCCTTCTCTTCAAATTCTCAGATGACATCCTAAAAACACCAGGAGCTTCTGCAGCACTAGAAGCTGATGTCAGTACACAGGGAAATAACGTCAGGCATAGAGAAAGGACCTGACCCAAGTGATGTATTGACAGCAGACATTGGTGTCCTTCCTGAAACATGATAATTTCTTTCCATTCTGGTTGAGTTGAAGTTATGTTGCTTCATCTGACAAATTCTTGAAGTGGATGAAACATTTATGTATCCAGGTGGTGGCGATGTCTCAGAAGAAAAAAATGGCTTATGACAGCTGGTACAGACA
The DNA here is from genome assembly GCA_004329165.1 of Spatholobus suberectus. Classification (NCBI taxonomy): domain Eukaryota; kingdom Viridiplantae; phylum Streptophyta; class Magnoliopsida; order Fabales; family Fabaceae; genus Spatholobus; species Spatholobus suberectus. Next base: position 66,287,479 of record CM014729.1, read on the forward strand.
AGATTGCAGTTAATATAAGCATTATGGTACTCAAACTTTGTGCTGCAGAAACTGCAAATGGTCCAAAATGTGGTTTCAATGACACATGATTGAAGACATTATTATATAAACCATTCTGACTAGCTGGTATAGAAGGTTTCCCACAAGGATTTCCATGATATATACCCCATAAATTGTACTTTTGGTCATAGGTGATTCTCTTGGCTTTATCAGATAATAAACTCCAAGCCTGTGAGATAAGGTTAAATGCCCCCTCTGCACCTACGGATTTATTTTTATCAGGGTGCAGAGTAAGAGCCAGTTTCCTATAACGTCTTCGAATTGTTTCTTCATTAGCCAAGGGTTGCACACCAAGTATCCTGTACCAATCAACTTCTCCATTAACTTTTTTTTCAGCAGAGATATACACATCAATAGTTGCTAGCAATTGAGGAAGGCCATCAAGATTGGGATATAATTCTAGAGCCTTCATTGCGAGCATTCTTGCCCCACCAAGGTCCTTCTGCAAAAGCATCTTCTCTGCAAGTTCTTTAGCCCTTGAGGCACCATCTTTATTACATTCCATGCTAGCTAGTATGTTTCTTCAAATGGCCACTAATTACTCTTCTTTATTTCCTTCCTTAGAAGTATACATCAACGTGATACCAACGAGGAGTGAGGACCCAACAATAAATATTTACATCCAGAACCTGACAATTCCACGTGCACAATAAAGATGCTTCCTTCGATTACAGAAGACCAATAAACCCTACAAAAAGTCCAATATGACACAACTACATTAGCAACAAAGGAAAGAAAAAACAAACCGATAACGGCATAACGAAATCTTAACAAATTAAAGGAAATAACGGTTAACGGATGACGGAATTCTGTCCAATGCTTATTTCTATCCAATAATTCCCAACATTTTACCTAAACAATTAGGTAACTACAAATTCGATGTATGTATTTGAGTACTGAATTCCAAAATAAGCAGAACAATATCATGATATTAGATTTCCAATACATTTTCACATTCTCAGTCCTTCACAGCCTTCCCCAACCACAATCCAGGGAACAACTAAACCCTTGCTGACCGTGGAAAAGTAAATTGCAAAGGAGAACAGAAACCAAGACATAAGTTCAAAATGCACAAATGTCAAACAGCAGTTTCTACTTTCAATCACTCCTTTCAATAATAGAGCAACAAAATAAAGCATGCTTCTTTATATCTCTTAAAAGTAAATTCTCGCTCATGCAGCTCTTCAAATGAACAATTTAACAAACATCCACAATTAACAACAAAAGAGGAAATTAAAAACCAAATTCAAAATTAAGGGTTTATTTGATTCTCTTCTCACTTTTTGCTCTTAAAAAACTATTTTCTGAAACAATTTCATACTTCTCAACAATCAATTTCTCATCTAAAATCCATTAAATTTTAAAAATGTTTCCAAAACAAGTGTTTTTAAAACCAAAAAAAAAAACAAACAATTGGGAGAAGTTACTCATCTTCTTTCAATTTTCATCTTGTTCTACCTCTCCCTTAATTCCACACCTTATTTTGTGCCTTGCATCACCCTCCACCGGCTGTCTCAGCAAAACATTGTGTAATTGAATTTTGAAAACTCAAAACAATTTTTGAAAATAAAAACCAAAACACACCCCAAGACTCTCACCAAAAATAGGGCAAATCATCGCGCATGCAGCCCTTCAAATGAACAAAAATGAACGGCAAAGTAGGAACAATAAAAACAGAAGAAAAAAATTCAAAATTTTGAAGACTTTTAATAATGTAAAATTCAAGATTTCAAAATGTCGACAGTAATGCGGTTGCATCACCTCATCGTTGCGGTTGTGACAGACCACATTGGTGTTTCCGTTTCGGTTACAAATAAATAAAATAAATAAATAAATAAATAAATAAAATGGTCCTAGAAACACAAAATCCCTTCAATTATTTTTTCAATGGAATCCAGTACAACCACTGCAGATACCAAGAATCGAAAACCAAAACACAATCCGATAATCCAAAACCACATTGATTCAGATAAAGAGAAAGCAAAAAAAGAATCAGGTAAAGGCCTCACCTGAAGCCACACGAATGAAGGGTAGCGGGAAATTGAGTTGTGAAAGCTCTTTTTGCTTTCTGAATGTTTTGGAAAACGGTGGCTCAAGAGTTGAGAGAATTGGGCTCCGATCAGAGTTTCGAAGCTTACTCTGTGCGGTGCATGTTAGGCCATCATGGTGAGAGGTTTTTATACTGTTTCACATTCACCTCTGAAATTTTTTTAAATAAGGCAAATAATTTTGTTTTGACCTGATATAATAATAAAAACAGTTACAGATAAAATAAAATAAAATCATAAGATGTATAAAAATCTTGTAAGGTTTCTAATTATGATAATACTAATGCTATCTTGGCAAAACATGGTAATTTTTACCCAACATTAGCCTTCTCGTTTTCTTTTATAATTACTTGATCAATGCAAAGGTATATTTTCATTATTATTATTTTTTTTACATATTGTAGATGAATATTTAAAATTTAAAATCTTTTGTAATATTACTATGTGTGTATGGCCAGATATTTGTCAAGTTGTGTCTGTGAAACGTCGTGTTGTTTTGTGAAACTAGGCTTCAATGAACTAGTTGGTAAAGTAATTGCTGTATGATTAAATTTCTTATATATGGTAAGCCCAATTAAGGATATTTTTATTTTTTAAATGATATCAAAATTAAAGCTTTTATTTAGTAGATTAGTTTTACCATCAAACACGTAGATCAATTGGCGCGAAATTGTTTTAACTTAACCATTGATCTTGAATTCAAATCATGGATATACAACTACATTAAATATTCAGAGAGAGAAGGAGAGCTTTACTATGTATAGTAATCTTATCTGACTCGACCAGTATTTTAAAAAAAAATAAAAATCTGAACTTAGTTCCATTCTCGCGTGAATAGAATTCTTGACGCCAAATGACTAAAACTGAAGCGAGGATAGTTGTCCAGTTACCCTATTTGCTAAACTCCAATGTCCAGGGTATTGCATAGACTACTTTTCTTATAGTAACATGCAACAGAAACCTGGAGTAAGTAGTAACTACAAGAATTAGTTGACACCTTATGATGGTCTTGGAGAAATAATCACGAAAGTTGCCAATGCTGATCATGACTAAACCACATACTTGCGTACATGTACCTGTGAGTAGCATTATATTTTGGTGATTTATAAATCTGATTTGACCAATACTCTCAGTAGTTATAAAACTCAGTGTTAGTGAGAGGAATATAACCTATAACAAACCTTCACTATGGCTTCCATTAACGAGGAATCTTCTCCTCTATGACATCTATTTCACCCCCTTCGGCTGCTACTTGAATAAACTTACCTTCCAATTGAGAAATTCTCTTGTTCCTTATTTATGCTGGAAGAGTCTATTTCAAAAGGCCTTTTATCTTCAGCCTAACTAGGAATATTAACATTTTCATTTTCTGATATTTTTCCTGCCTCATGTCTATGACAGGGAGCGATAAGCCCCATTAAGGAAGGGAAATCCTCGTTCAAAGAAAACATCAAAATGGTAGGAATAACAATTTAAATTTCCAACCTTTCAATTAGAGATTCCAAATGCATAATAAAATGCTTTATTCTTGGAATTATTTTTTGGCCTATGGAGGAGCTCACAATCAACTTCGGAAAAAGTAAACAACATATTGCAATGGCCTTGGAAAGGTGAGAAGTCATTAATATATACTTATCTATTCTTACAGGAAGTTAAACCCCACCATCTTTTATGTATATAAATTAGAATAGTTATCTTAAATAAAAGTATTTTTAGGAGATCATTCTTTAACAAGACATTTTTAGTTAATTTTTTTCAATGAGAACGTTTTTAGAAATTTTTTAAACCTCTTGTCTCTTTCAATCTACCATTTTTATTTTTATTTCTAAATTGAATTTCAATATTTGCTTAAAAAAATTATCAATAGTTAAAAATAATCTTATATCACAATATAAATTATTTATTATAAATTTAAAATATAATTAATTCATAATATAATTTATATATATAAAAATATTTATTTATTATAAATTATAATTATATAAAATAAATATTTATGTTGCGCATTGCACAAGCTAAAATAGTAGTTATAACTATATTTAGGGAGTTTGGTAAAAAGTTGAGGCATTCAAGTCCAAGATAAGTGAACAAGTATGGGTGGTCACTTGTATTAACGAATGTCTCTAATGAGTGAATGTTTTCATCAGTCTTTATAACTCTTAAGTGGTTTATTAGAGTTCATAGGGTGATAAGTGATACATTACTTGGGGTGGTTTTTTTAAGTTCTTACAAAACTTGTAATCTTGATGGATTGATTGCAATAATGAACAATTTTTTGAAGTACTTCCCTAGACATAGACAAATGGTGTTGAACTATATGAATTTTATCTTCCACTATTTTATATGATGTATCTTGTGTGTTCTCATCTTCAATTTTTGGTGTGTGTAGAGTCTTCCCAACAAAAATATATTTAGCGTCGTAAAATGTTAAGTCATGTTCTTATTACAATATATATAACATTTTTATAACTCATTTTTTTTCTATCATGTCATTCATTTTATTTCATATTTCTTTCTCTTCTCTTTTTATCTCTCACTTAATTGTATAAAATGTTGTATAAATATTAAGTAAGAATAGAATTTCTCAAATGCTAATCAATTTTATGAAACATTTCTTTCCAAAAATGTCTATGTTCTATATAAAACTATCTTTTGTGCCATCTACTATGCACAACGATTTAGCAAACATATTTATTTTTAACTGCTTCATTAGTTTTTTTATTCCAAATAGCATTACCCCTCAATTCTCCATGTAAAATTGCCTTTTTTGCCATCAACTATGTATAGTCATTCAACAAACAAATTTGTCTTTAACCAAATCATCTGTGTTTTTATTTTTTTTGTTCCAAATAGCATTACCCTCTAGTATTTGAAATAACTTACACACAATTAGTGAGACCTTGCAGCTGTCACCCTCTTGATCTAGTCAAATGCATTTTCTTTTTAAGAGGGAACACAAATGAAAACAATAAGGTAACTATACTAAGAAGGACTCTCATCAAATTAGTTGGCACTAGGTAGAATAAGACAATCGTCATACACACATAAGTTGGTTATTATTAACTCAATTACATTATTAGCACTTATAGAAGAGTAAAATACTAGTCTTTTTATTTAAAAAGAAAAGAAAAGAAAAGAATACACAAGTCATGTTATTCAATACAAACATATTTCAAACTTGCACTTGTTCATTTAAGTGTGTTATGTTGCTCAGTAAGAACAAATTTTAGACTTGCACTTACTACTTTAACGTATGTTTGGACGCACCCCCATTCCGCAAAAAGCCATGTCAAATATGTTAAAAAACGTATAAGTTACAACTAACAGCTTTTGTCTAGATGCAGAAAACTGCATCATACATACAACTAACATGTAATCAAATATGGTGTTACCCAGAGGGAGCAAAAGACACTTAAGAATCTCAAGAAGCAGTGCATTGAGATAAACATCCCTAGAGAATGCTTTCTATTATATAATATCTTTTGTATTGAGTTCAGTTGTACCAAAAAAGAGGGAGGAGGCAAAAGAATATGAATTACTCGAAAGAAGTAGTTAGAAGATACATTGTACTATGCAATTAGAAGATACACATTGACAATGTTAATAAAGACAATTTAAATTTTGAAACCATTGAATTTGTGGTTTAATGTATTGTGAATTGTAATGTTATTGAAATTATTATTTGAACTTTTGCAAAGCTCACAATTATTTTTTGAATGAAGACATCAATTTTAAGGACTCCTGAAAAGGTAAGAAAATTAATATCTATAGATTCATATTCAATCCAAGTCTAAGAGAGAAGAGCAAGTATGGGTGATCACTTATAGTGAGAGAGCATCTTGTGGGAGAGTATTTATTGTTTTTTATAATTCTTGATGAAGGTATTCAATTATATATGGTGAATGAGAATTTTGGGTGAGTTATCAAACTTGTAATCTTTTTTGTTATAATAATACTTTTGTTTGTGATTATTTCTTATTTTAAAAAGAAAAAAATACATGTGTGTGTGTCATGTTAGTCAATACAGACAAATTTTAGGGTTGCACTTATTTATTCATGTGTGTCATGTTCCTATAGACAAATTCTAGACTTGCATTAATTTCTTTAATGTGTGTTTCGACACTATGTATTGCAAAAAATCATGTGAAATATATAAAAATAACTATGGTCATTACAACTAATAGCTTTTGTTTAAATGTAGTGAACCTGTCATACTTTCAAATAAACACATAATCAAGTTGTTGTTAATCAGAAGGAGTAAAAGACACTTAAGAAACCCAATGAGAAGTTCATTGAGACTAATGTCCCTGTGGAAAACTTGCTATTATACAATATCAATTGTGTTAAGTTTGGTTGTACTAAAAAAAGGGAGAGTGAGCAAAGTTAGTGGGTATTTCACATCTATAATATGGTAAACAAAAAAAGGAAATTTAAATTTTCAAACCATTAAATTCGTGATTTTAATGCATTATGAATGATAATGTTAATGAAAATAATAGCCTTTACAAGTGTCACTTATTTTTGTTTGAAGGAAACATTAATTTGTAATGATTACTGAAAAAGTAAGACAATTAATATTTGTTGATTCATATTCATAAATAGAGTCACACTCCACCATTTGAAAATAGAGTCTTGTGAAGAGTTGTAATGTTTCAATTCAAGTCTAAGAGAGAAGAACACATGTTGGCGATCACTTTTAGTGATAGATCATATCTTGTAAGAGAATGTATTTTTTTTTTAATTCTTGAAAAAGATATTCGATTACATAGGATGAATCATAATTTTGGGTGAGTTATGAAACTCGTAATCCTATGTTATAATAACACTTTTGTTTGAGACCATTTCTTATTTAAAAAAGAAAAGAATGTGTGCATGTGTGTATCATGTTAGTCGGTATAGACAAATTCCAGACTTGCACTTATTTATTCAAGTGTGTCATGTTGCTCTGTATAGACAAATTCCAGACTTGCACTGATTTCTTTAACATATGTTTTGGCACTTGTATGTATTACAGAAAATCACATGAAATGTGTAAAAAGAAACATAGAAGTTACAGCTAATCACTTTTGTCTAGATGTAGAAAACTGTGTCATATATGCAAATAAAAACATAACCAAATATGTTGTCAATTAGAAAGAGTAAAAGACACTAACGAATCCCAATGAGAAGTTCAATTAGATTAACATCCCTATGAAAAACTTGTTATTATACAATATTATTTGTATTCAGTTCAATTATACCAAAAAAGGAGGGAAATGGAGCAAAGTTGATGCATTCTTCACACCTATAACATGATAAACAAAAAAAGAAAATTGAAAGTTTCAAACCATTAAATTTGTGGTTTTAATGCATTATTAATTGTAATGTTAATGAAAATATTATTTTGAGTTAACCTTTCCAAGTGTCATTTATTTTTTGTTTTGAATGAGACATAAATTTTTAATGACTCTTGAAAAAGTAACATTATATTTATTGATTCATATCATGATAGAGTCACACTCTCCTATTAGAAAATAGAGTCTTGTGAAGAGTTGTAGTGTTTCAATCAAAGTCTAATAGAGAAAAACAAGTGTGGGTAATCACTTGCAATGAGAAAGTATCTTGTGAGAGATTGTTTATTATTTTGAAATTCTTTAGAAAGGTATTAATTACATAGGGTGAATGAGAATTTTGGGGGAGTTATCAAACTTGTAATCTTTTATGTTATAATTACTTTTTTTGTGATCATTTCTTAGTTAAAAAAGAAAAGAATATGTGTTACATGTTTGTCAGTACAAACAAATTCCAAACTTGCACTTATTTATTCAAGTGTGTCATGTTGCTTGTATAGACAAATTCTAGACTTGCATTGATTTCTTTAACGTGTGTTTTGACACTTGTATGTATTACAAAAAATCTCGTGAAATATGCAAATAGAAACATAGAAATGACAACTAATATCTTTTGTCTAGATGCATAAAATCGTGTCATGCATGCAATTAACATGTAATCAAATATGCTATTAGTTAGAGGAAGTAAAAGACACTTAAGAAACCCTTGGAGAAGTTCGCTGAAATGAACATCCCTATGAAATACTTACTATTATACAATATTATTTGTATTGATTTTAGTTATACCAAAAATGGAGAGAAGGGGCAAATTCAGTGGATACTTTGCAACTATAATATGGTAAACAAAAAAAAGGCAATTTAAATTCTCAAATCATTAAATTTATGGTTTTAATGAATTATGAATTACAATGTTAATGAAATATTATTTTAACTTTTACAAATGTCATTTATTTTCTGTTTAAAAGAGACATCAATTTTTAATAACTCTTGAAAGGGTATTACAATTAATATCTATTGATTCATATTCATGAACAGAGTCACACTCTACCATTAGAAGATAGAGTCTTATGAAGAGTTGTAGTTTTTCTATCCAAGTTTAAGAGAGAAAATCAAGTGTGGGTCACATGGAGGGAGAAAGTATCATGTGGGAGAGTGTTTATTACCAAACTTTTAATCTTTTTTGTTATAATAACACTTTTGTTTGTGATCATTTCTTATTTAAAAAAGAAAAAAAATACACGCATGTCATATTAGTCAGTGCAAACAAATTTTAGACTTGTACTTATTTATTCATGTTTATAATGTTGCTTTGTATAGACAAATTCCAGACTAGCACTGATTTCTTTAGTGTGTGTTTTGACATGTGTATGTATTGTAGAAAACTACGTGAAATGTATAAAAATAAACATATAGGTTACAACTAATAACTTTTTATATATAAAGAACTGTGTCATGTATGCAAATAAACATGTGATCAAGTATATTGTCAGTCAGAGGGAGTAAAAGACACTTAAGAATCCCAATGTGAAGTTCATTGAGATTAACATCCCCATGGAAAAAATGTTATCATACAATATCGTTTGTATTGAGTTTAGTTATACTAAAAAAGGAAAATGGGAAAAGTCAATGGATAATTTACGCTTATAATATGGTAAACCAAAGAAAAAGGAATTTAAATTTTCAAACCATTAAATTTGTGATTTTAATACATTATGAATTATAATGTTAATGAAAATATTATTTTAACCTATACAAGTGTCATTTTTTTTAAGGAGGTATTAATTTTTAATGACTCTTGAAAAGGTAAGACAATTAATATCCACTGATTCATATTCATGAATAGAATCACACTCCACCATTAGAAATTAGAGACTTGTGAATAGTGTTTCAATCCTAGTCTAAGAGAGAAGAACACGTATAGGTGATCACTTGTAGCGAAGGGGTGTATCTTGTAGGAGAATGCATATTATTTTTTGTAATTCTTGAAAGAGGTATTCAATTACGTAGGTTGAATGAGAATTTTGGGTGAGTTATCAAACTTGTTATCTATTTTGTTATAATAACACTTTTGTTTGTGATCATTTCTTATTCAAAAAAGAAAAAAGATATGTGTGTGTGTGTCATGTTTGTTATATTATTCTGTATGGACAAATTCCAGACTTGCATTGATTTCTTTAGCATATGTTTTGACACATGAATAAATTGCAAAAAAATCATGTGAAATATGTAAAACAAGACATAGAAGTTACAACTGATTGATTTTGTCTAGATGCAAAAAATTGTGTCATACATGCAAATAAAAATGTAGTCAAATATGTTGTCGGTCAAAGAGAGTAGAAGACACTTAAGAATCCCAAAGAAAAGTTCAATTAGATTAACGTCCGCATGGAAAACTTGCTATTATACAATATCATTTTTGTTAAGTTTGGTTATACTCAAAAAAGGGAGAAGAGGCATAATTAATGGATTCTTCGCACCTATAACATGATAAACAAAAAAAAAAAACAATTTAAAGTTTCAAACCATTAAATTTATAGTTTTAATGCATTATTAATTGTAATGTTGAAGAAATTTTTATTTTAACTTTTCCAAGTGTCCTTTATTTTTTGTTTTAAATGAAACATCAATTTTTAATGACACTTGAAAAAGTAAGACAATTAATATCTATTATTTCATATTAATGAATAGAGTCATACTCTCTTATTAGAAAAAAAAAAAAAAGAGTCTTGTAAAGAGTTGTAGTGTTTTGATCAAGAGTAAGAGAAAAGAACAAGTGTGGATAATTAGTTGCAATAGAGAGTATCTTGTGGAAGCATGTTTATTATTTTTTGTAATTCTTAAGAGAGGTATTCGATTACATAGGATGAATTAGAATTTTTGGTAAGCTATCAAACTTGTAATCTTTTATGTTATAATAACATTATTGTTTGAGATCATTGCTTATTTAGAAAAGAAAAGAATATTTGTGTGTGTGTGTCATGTTAGTCAATACAAACAAATTCTAGGCTTGCACTTATTTATTCAAGTGTGTCATATTGTTTTGTATAAACAAATTCCAAACTTACACTGATTCCTTTTTGTGTGTTTTGATTCTTGTATGTATTGCAAAAAATGATGTGAAATATGTACATAGAAACATAGAAGTGACAACTAATAACTTTTGTCTAGATGCAGAAAATCGTGTCATACATGCAATTAACATATAATCAAATATGTTGTTTGTCAAAAGGAGTAAAAGATACTTAAGAATCCCAAGGAGAAATTCATTGAGATGAACATTTTTATGAAAAACTTGCTATTATACAATATCATTTGTATTGATTTCATTTATTGCCAAAAATGGGGAAAAGGGGCAAAGTCGATGGATACTTTCCACCTATAACATTCTAAACAAAAGGCAATTTAAATTTTAAACCATTAAATTTGTCATTTGAATGCATTATGAATTGTAATGTTAATAAAAATATTATTTCAACCTTTCCAAGTGTTATTTATTTTTTATTTGAAGGAGATATCAATTTTTAATGACTCTTGAAAAGGTAAAACAATTAATATCTATTGATTCATATTCATGAATAGAATCACCCTCTACCATTAGAAAACAGAGTCTTATGAAGAGTTGTTGTTGTGTGTAATTCAAATAAGTGGTAGTTAGTTAGAGCAATTTGTTATAGTTAGTTAGTTACTAACTACTAAACACTATAAATTGTAATCCATGTGTATTTGGTTAGTGCAGTCAATAAAAATTCTTTTACTTTCAAGAAACTCTCTCTCTCTCTCTCGTGTGTGTGTGTGTGTGTGTGTGTGTGTGTATTCTGCTTATTCCAACAAATTAGTAATCAGAGCTTGTTCATTCTTGGACCAAAAACTAGTACAGTGTGGTTGTTTCTTTGAGAATTAGTAGTGATGGGTACCAGTGGAAACTTCCCTGCGCAATTTCCAATTCTTGATGGCAAGACTTAGGATAGGTGGAATGTTCAAATAAGGGCACTATTTGGTTTCCAGGATGTCCTTAAAACCATAAAAAATAGCTACCCAGAATTAAGTGAGGGTGCAATAGATGCTCAGAAGACTGTCTACAAGGAGAACAAGAAGAAGGATAATAAGGCTTTATTCATGCTACAGTAGTGTGTTGATGTGGCCAATTTTGACAAGATTGTTGGTGCTACAACTACAAAACAGCCTAGGAGATCTTAGAGAAATGTTATACAGGTGGAGAAAAGGTCAAGAAAGTGAGACTTCAAACCTTGCGGAGGCAATATGAATTGTTGCAAATGGAGGATCTTGAGAAGGTGGCTGATTTCTTCACCAGAGTTCAAAGCATCATCAATACAATGGCTGGGTGTGGAAAAAAAATTCCTAATCAGAAGATAATTGAAAAGATCTTGTGCACACTGCATCCCAGATTTGACTACATTGTCATAGCTATTGAGGAGTCCAAAGATATTGAAAGAATGAGTCTTGAAGAGCTACAAGGCTCATTGGAGGCCCATGAACTAAGATTGAATGAAAGAAGTTTTGAAAAGTTTGTTGATTAAGCTTTGCAAGCTCAAGTGACCAAGAAAGGAGCTGGAGAAAAGAAAAAAAGAAGAAAGGAAAAACGAAATTCAACAGAAGTGACTGGTCTTCTAACCAAGATAGATTAAAGAGTGATGATAAAGCTGAATCCTCAAATAAAAAATGAGGATCTGCCAAAACTAAAGGAGGCAAAAAGGGCTTTGATAAGAGGAAAATGCAATGCTTTAACTGTCAAAATTGGGGCCCTTTTGCAGATGAATGTTGGTTTGGAAAAACAAACCCAAAAAAGGAAGTGAAGATGAAGTATGTGTGGCCCAAGAAGGTTCAGATTCTGACCCAGTTTTATTGATGGTGACTACCGATGAGGATTCTTCATAGTCTGAGCTTTGGTATCTTGATACAATTTGCTCGAATCATATGACTAGTCATAAGGAGTGGCTAACTGATCTTGATACAACAAGAACAAGCAAAGTTCGATTTGCAGATGATAGAGCATTGAGTGCAGAAGGTGTGGGCAACATTGTGATAAAAAGAAGAAATGGAAAATCAGAATTGATTGAAAATGTGCTATATGTACCTGGGGTGAAGTGCAACGTATTAAGTATTGGACACTTAATAGAGAAAGGGTTTTCTTTGGTTATGAAACATGATTTTATGGAGATGTTTGATTCTACTCAAAGGTTGATCTTAAAGGCTCCTCTTTCAAAAAATAGGACATTTCAAATCAACATGAAGGCTGTTGAATCTAATGAAGAATGTTGGCTTTAGCACTCAAGGTTTGGACATCTAAATTTTAGAAGTTTGAATCAGCTTGGTTCCAAACATATGGTTACTAGACTCCCTGTGATTACTGCACCAGAAAAGATATGCAAAGTGTGTTTGACTGGTAAGCCTTTAAGTCACATCTTCCAATAAGAGCAATAAACTTAGTTGGTAGTAGTGTATTCTGACATATATGGGCCATTTGAAGTGTCTTCATTAGGAGGCAATCGATACTTCATATCATTTGTTGATGAATTTAGTAGAATGATGTGGTTGTATCTAATTAAAACCAAGAAATAGGAACTTGAAACTTTTCACAGGTTTAAAGTGATAGTTGAAAAATAAAGTGAGAAATCCATAAAGGTGTTGCGAACTGATGGAGGAGGAGAGTATACCTCAAATGAGTTTGAGGAATTTTGTGTAAGAATGGCATGCAACATGAAGTTACAGCCCCTTACATCCCTTAACATAATGGCTTAGCGAAAAGGAGGAATCGGACAATGCTTGACATGGCAAGGAGTATGCTGCAGGAGAAAGCCTTGCCACACTTTTTTTAGGGTGAAGCTGTCTCCACAACAGTATATGTGTTAAACAAATGCCCAACCAAGAGACTGAAGGAGTTAGTGCATAGGAAGTATAGACTAGGAAGGAAGCCAGTAGTGAGTCATCTTAGAATTTTGGATCACTATGCTTTAGACATGTACCTGATGAGAAGAGAAGAAAATTAAAGGACAAGAGTAAGGCTATGATCTTAGTAGGGTATCATCCTACAAGTGCATATAGGTTGTATGATCCAGCAAATCAGAAAATAGTGATAAGTAAAGACATTATAGTGGTTGAAAAGGAATTCTGGGATTGGAAGAAATAGAGTAGCAGCCTTAAGCAAATGCCTCCATTGTTGGATGAGTGGCAAGATTAATTAAATGAAGGAGACAACACTGATACAGCTCAATTCCAGTCTGAAAGATCACAAAGACACAGACAATTACCATCTCAATTTGCTAATTATGAGTTATTTTCTGACAGTGCAATAACTCACGAAGGTGATCTTGTGCATTTTGCCTTATTTACTGATACTGAACCATTGAATTTCAAGGAAGCAATGAAGAAGCAAGTTTGGAAAGAAGCTATAGAAGAAGAGTTGAGAGCCATTGAGAAGAACCAAACATGGGAGCTGACTAACTTACCCTCAGACAAGCATCCAATTGCTATCAAATAGGTTCACAAGTAAAAACTAAATCCAGATGGATCTATTGTCAAGCACAAAACAAGGTTGGTGGCAAAAGGTTTTTTGCAAAGGGCTGGGTTAGACTACTCAAAAGTGTTTGCACCAGTGGCAAGGATTGAGACTATTAGGCCGATTATGGCCTTGGCATGTGTAAGAGGCTGGTCACTATTCCAGCTTAATGTTAAATCTACATTTCTCAATGGATCTCTAGAGGAAAAGGTATATATTACTCAGCCGCTAGGTTTTTGAGATCAAGGGTAAGGAAGAAAAGGTGTACAAGCTGAAAAAGGCTCTATATGGCCTAAAACAAGCCCCTCAGGCTTAGAATAAAAGAATTGACTCATTCTTACTTCAACTCAATTTAGTAGGTGCTCTGTGGAACATGGGGTCTATGTGAGATTCCAGCATGGAAGGTCAGAATTACTTTTAATATGCCTTTATGTTGATGACTTGTTGGTTACTGGTAGCAATTCTAAAGAAATTGAGGAGTTCAAGACGATTATGAAAACTGAGTTTGAAATGACTGATTTGAGAAGATTGACTTACTTCCTTGGTATGGAATTTACTAGTACATTAGAATGAAGTATGCGAGTGAAGTCTTAAGAATGTTTAACATGACAGGCTGCAATTCAGTAGCAACACCTGTTGAAGTGAATGTTAAATTGGAAAGGAGTAATGAAGAAGAGGCAGTATATGGCAATTTATTCAAACAGATTGTTGGTTCCTTGAGGTATCTTTGTAATAGTAGACCTGACATATGTTATGGAGTTGGATTAATTAGCAAGTTTACAGATGATCCAAGGAAACCACATTTAGTTGCTGCAAAAAGGATAATGAGGTATTTGCAAGATACATTGGAGTATGGTGTTCTGTTTCCAAATAAAATGCAGCAAGAAAGAAATATGTTGATAGGCTATTCTAATTCATATTGGTGTGGAGACATAATTGATAAGAGAAGCACATCAGGCTATGTCTTCAAGTTTCTAAATGCATCAATTTCTTGGTGCTCAAAGAAACAACTTATGATTGCTTTATCATCTTATGAAGCTGAGTATGTCGCAGGGTCTTATGCAGCTTGTCAAGCTCTTTGGATAGAGGCATTGCTGCAAGAAATGATGATTGATGTAAAGATGCCAATGCAACTAATGGTTGACAACAAATCAGCCATTAACTTAGCCAAAAATCATGTCTCTCATG
The DNA here is from genome assembly GCA_004329165.1 of Spatholobus suberectus. Taxonomy (NCBI): domain Eukaryota; kingdom Viridiplantae; phylum Streptophyta; class Magnoliopsida; order Fabales; family Fabaceae; genus Spatholobus; species Spatholobus suberectus. The sequence goes on from CM014729.1 coordinate 66,302,622, forward strand.
GTAGGAGCAAACACATTGAGACCAGGTTTCATTTTCTAAGAGATCAAGTGAATAAAGGAAGGCTTGAGCTGGTTTATTGTCTTACAGAAATGCAGACAGCTGATATATTGACAAAGCCACTAAGGACAGATCAGTTTTGAACAGCTAAGGAGTGAGCTAGGAGTTGTTTTTCTTGAGTATTTAAATTAAGGGGCAGTGTTGTGTGTAATTCAAATAAGTGGTAGTTAGTTAGAGCAATTTGTTACAGTTAGTTAGTTACTAACTGTTAAACACTATAAATTGTAATCCATGTGTATTTAGTTAGTGCAGTCAATAAAAACCCTTTTACTCTCAAGAAACTCTCTCTCTCTCTCTCTCTCTCGTGTGTGTGTGTGTGTGTGTGTGTGTGTATTCTGCTTATTCCAACAATTGTACTATTTAAATCAAAGTTTAAGAGAGAAGAACAAGTGTGGGTTATCACTTGCAATGAGAGAGTATCTTATGGGAGAATGTTTATTATTTTTTGAAATTCTTGAGAGATGTATTTGATTACATAGGGTGAATAAGAATTATGGGTGAGTTATCAAACTTGTAATCTTTTATGTTATAATTACACTTTTGTTTATGATCATTTCTTATTTAAAAAAGAAAAGAATATGTGTGTGTGTTTGTCATGTTAATCAATATAGACAAATTCTAAACTTGTTTTTGACACATGTATATATTGCAGAAAACTATGTGAAATATGTAAAAAGAAACATAGAAGTTACAATTAATCACTTTTGTGTAGATGTAAAACCGTGTTATACATGTAAATAAACACGTAATCAAATATGATTAGGGTTAGAGGGAGTAAAAGATGCTTAAGAATCCCAAGGAGAAGTTCATTGATTGTAGTTATACCAAAAATGGGGAGAGGGGGCGAAGCTAGTGGATACTTTGGGCCTTTAACATGGTAAACAAAAAAAAGGACAATTTAAATTTTTAAACCATTAAATTTATGGTTTTAATACAATTTGAATTGTAATGTTAATGAAAATATTATTTTAACCTTTCGAAGTGTCATTTATTTTTTATTTGAAGGAGACATCAATTTTTAACAACTTTTGAAAAGGTAAGTCAATTAATATCTATTGATTCATATTCATGAATAGAGTCACAATCTACCATTAGAAAACAAAGTCTTGTGAAATGTTGTGATATTTCAATCCAAGTCTAAAAGAGAAGAACAAGTGTGGGTGATCACTAGTAGTAAGAGAGTATCTTGTCATACAGTGTTTATTATTTTGTGTAATTATTGAGAGAAGTATTCGGTTACTAGGGTGAATAAGATGTTTGGGTGAGTTATCAAACTTTGAAATTTTTTTTTTGTAATAACACTTTTGTTTATGATGATTCTTATTTAAAAAAGAAGAGAATACAAGTGTGTGTCATGTTAGTCAGTACGAAGTATTTCTAGACTTGCACTTATTTATTCAAGTGTGTCATGTTGCTCTATATAGACAAATTCCAGATTGCATTGATTTTTTTAGTGTGTGTTTTTTACATGTATGTATTGTAGAAAAGCACATAAAATATGTAAAAAAAATATAGAAGTTACAACTAATAGCTCTTGTTTAGATGCAAAAAATGTTGTCACGAGGAATCCTAACAACACTCTTCATAAGTGTCGTTCATACCTATATTTTTGGCACATATTTTGATACATATATCATTTTTTGCTGACTCAATGTTCAGATTTACCCACTTTTTATACACAAACTACATACTTTTGAATATAGGTTTAGCATTTCAAGTTCTTTGAGAATTTTATTTTTATTTTTATTTTTTTGAAATCTATGCAAGTTAAAGCAAAGAAGGAAAGATCTAGGAAGGAGGGAGAGAACTCCATAGCATATGCCAGCTTGGAAGAGAAGAAAAGAGAGCATCAAAAGATCAATAGTTGGTGCTGAGCACCTACATGTTGGTGCTCAATGCCAACCTACCAGACAAGAACTCCCCTATTTTGATGTTTTGGTGCCCAACGACAAGATTATGGTGCTCAACACCAATTTCAATGATGTGACATTTAATTAGAAAAGACAAAATTTATTAAAGAGAGAACTACAAAAGGCTAAAGGGACATGAGGATAGTCAGTCTTCTAGGGTTAGAGAACACAAAGAAGCTCTCTCTTGATTCTAGAATGCCAGCTTTTCATCTTTTCAACTCCTTCGTCTAAGTTTTCTTCTTTTTCTTAGCTATGTGTAGCTAGATTCACCCTTCGTTAGGGTTTAATGTAATTAATTAATGTTGACCTTTATATATCTATTTTGAGACATTTATTCAGTTTAGTTCAATGTTAATGTCTTCTTCTACTCTTAATGCTTGTTTTGGCTTGATCAACCTTAACTTGTTCTTATTAAGCATTGAATCTTGTTGGAAAACATTGTTTAAAGCTTAGATCTAAAAAAAAAGACATCTAATACGTTTTAGATCTAGAAATAAACTACTATGTGTTAGACATCTTTTATCCTCTATTCTTAATGCGAGTTATTTGGCTAAACTATACAAGGAGTTGGTAGTTTAGTCAAATAACTTAGATTTTTTTACTTGTAAGGAATTAAGGTTAAAATGATTTTAGTAGGATGATGGTAACTTGGCAACTAAATACTGAATGTATGACTCATATAGTGCATGGTAGGAAGGCTTAATGAAGTTAAACCTTAACTATTTTCATATATGTATTCGATCTAAATTCTTTTACGCATACTAATTGTTTGATTAAATGTCACAAAGAGTTTATGTTACATTGTTCTTCTGTGTTGATCTTTTTAGTTAGTCTTTATTTTCTTACAATTGTTATTATTCTCTGGTTACACTAGTTTAAGATAGAAAATTTAGTAGATTGCCACGTATTATGCAAGTCCCTTAGGAGAACGATACTCATTTATCATTATGTTACTTGTTTAATTGGTACGCTTGCCAAACAATCAACAAGTTTTCTGGTGCCATTACTGGGGAGTTCTTGTCTGGTAGGTTGGCGCTCAATGCCAACACGTAGGCCCTCAGCGCCAACTGTTGATCTTTTGATGCTCTCTTTTCTTTTCTTCCAAGCTGGGATATGCTATGGAGCTCTCTCCCTCCTTCCTAGATCTTTTCTTCTTTGCTTTAACATGCATAGCTTTCCAAAAAAATAATAAAATTCTCAAAGAACTTGAAGTGCTAAACCTATATTCAAAAGTATGTAGTTTGTGTATAAAAGGTGGGTAAATCTGAACATTGAGTCAGCAAAAAAGGATATATGTATCAAAATATGTACCAAAAAGATAGGTATGAATAGCACTTATCAACCACCCCAAACTTAGAACCTTGCTTGTCCTCAAGTAAGGCAAGCCTAAACTAGAATAGTAACATAAATACTGAAATGAAACTATTAACCCAAACATGACAGGAATTGAATTGATTATGTTCATCCATCATATACATGCCATTCTAATCCACGTTTGATTCAAACAAAAAGTTCAAATCTTATCCATACATATAATGTGGTGCTTACATAAAATGTCATTGCTATACTATAATTTGCAGAAAATTCCTTAAGAGATTAATAAGCATGGCAACAACAAAGACTAAAAACCAAAGAATACCATTTTCCTCACAATGTAGTGTTTCTCTCAAGCACTCAAGTGTATCAAGGGAAGTATTTTTCTCATATCCACACATTGGATTACACAAATCAAATTTGCTTTTCATCTCCTATTGATTGATCAAATCACATATGCATGTAAGATCACTAAGAACTTTGTAAGGGTTGTAACGTGGCTAGGCTATAAAGAAAATTGATTTATTTGGGAAAACAAAGCACCATTTGAGAATAGGAAAGCATCTTTAACACACAATTAATGTAATTCCTCCCCCAAACTTTCTTTCATATATCTACCTTTCTTTAGTGTACCCCAACTGTAGCTTAATTACAACAAAATTTCATTAAAATTTGTTTTTTTTTTTGTTCCAGATTTTTTTAACACAATTTACATAATAAATTATCATTGAACCACAGCCTGAGATATAAATATACCACTTAATTACCCTTGCTTGATTTACAACATACCCCACCCCAAATTTAGGATCATTGTGACCCTATTCTCAAGAGACTCATTCTCCTATCCTTATGGTGGTTGGGACAAATTGTTTTTCCATATGGTTCTGGGTTTATGAAAAACTTTACTATTTGGCTCAAAGGGATAATCAAAGTGTTTAAATTTCTGGTTAGGTTAGCTTTTTGGTGCACTGGCTCAAAATTTTATTTACATCAAAAAAATTGCCTTGATCATGTCTAAACATACATGCATAATTATCTGTCACAAGAGATTCAAGCAAAATTAACTATATAATCTCAAAGGTGGCATTTAAAGCATATCATATCAATGTAATCGCCTCTCAAACAATTTCAGCTATGAGATATTCAATGATTCTCAATGCTATCATGCCACACCCATTAACTGCAAGGGAAAAAACGCAAAAGTAATGAAGCCAATCGCCCTCAGAACGCAACCACAAGCATATACTTTATATCAAATCAAATTCGTGTAAAGGATGAATGAACATGTATTTCAAGTCCAAACCTATGTTTTAAAAACACATAGGTACGCACATAAACACCAAGAAGAACATGTTCATAACTAAACAAACCGTAAAAACCTAACATACTTCATGCAAATTCACAAGTACTTAAAAAAACATAATTAAAATAACTTAAAACTAAAACTAAACATAAAGATGTCGTCCAACAAAAGGAAACACTGGAACCCAGTGTGTCAATTCTCTTTCTCTTCATTAGATTCCTCATCATCATCTACATCTCTTCCTTTGTCCGACTCCTCTTCCTCATCATCATCATCTTCATCAGTAGCATCAACTCTCCCAAACACTCTCCTTTTAACACTCTCTCAACTATTGTCTAGAATTTATTGAAAATTACAAATTTTGGTAGGTCCCACTTCTTATTTAAAATTTTGGTGGGTCTCTCTCCTGATTTAAAAGTAAGACCACCAAAATTTGTGATTTTCAATAAATTTCAACCAATAGTAAATAGTGATAGAAAGAAAGTGTTGCTAACATTCCTCATGTTGTCATACATGCAAATAAAGACGAAATCAAATATGTTGTCAATCAGAAGGAGTACAAGACGCTTAAGAATTCTAAGGAGAATTTCATTGAGATTAATGTCCTTGTGGAAAAGTTGCTATTATACAATTTCATTTGTATTGAGTTTAGTTATACCAAAAAAGAGTAGAGAGGAAAAAGTTAGTGGATACTTTACACCTATAACATGGTAAACAAAAAAAAAACAAAATTTAATTTTTGGCTTAATTGTACTTTGTGTCATCCAAGTTTCATTATTTTGCAGATTTTGCCATCACGTTTTTTCTCTTGCATTTTGCCACCCTATTTTTGAAATCTTGCAAATTTTACCCAATCATGAACTGTTCATTAAATAAAAAATCACAAAATTGGACAAAATTCACAAGATTTCAAAAATAGGGTGACAAAATATAAGAGAAAAAAAAACATAGTGGTAAAATTTGCAAAATGATAAAACTTGGGTGGCACAAAGTGCAATTAAGCCTAAATTTTCAAACCATTAAATTTTTGGTTTTAATGCATTATGAATTATAATATTAATGAAAATATTATGTTAACCTTTATAAGTTTTATTTATTTTTGTTCGTAGAAGACATCAACTTTTAATGACTCTTGAAAAGATAAGACAATTAATATCTATTAATTCATATTAATGAATAGAGTCACACTCCACCATTACATAATAGTGTCTTGTGAAGAATTGTAGTATTTCAATCAAAGTCTAAGAGATAAGAACAAGTGTGGGTGACCACTTGCAGTGTGAGTGTATCTTGTGGGGAAATGCTTATTATTTTTTGTAATGCTTGAGAAAGGTATTTGATTACATAGGGTGAATGAGAATTTTGGATGAGTTATCAAACTTGTAAATCTTTTAATGTTATAATAAAACTTTTGTTTGTGATCATTTCTTATTTTAAAAAAGAAAAGAAAACTCTATGTGTGTGTGTGTCATGTTAGTTAGTACAAACAAATTCCAAACTTGTATTTGTTTATTCTAATGTATCAAGTTGCTCTGTATAGACAAATTCCAAACTTGCACTGATTTCTTTAGTGTGTGTTTTTACACTTCTATGTGTTCCGAAAAACTACGTGAGATATGTAAAAAAGAAATATAGAAGTTACAATAATCACTTTTGTCTAGATGTAAAGCCATTATGCTGTTAGTTAAAGGGAGTAAAAGATGCTTAAGAATCCCAAGGAGAAGTTCATTGAGATTAACATCCTGTTGGAAAACTTTTTATTATACAATATCGTTTGTATTGATTTTAATTATACCAAAAAAAGAAAGAGGGGCAAAGCTGGTGGATATTTCACATTTATATATCACATGGTAAACCAAAAAAAAAAGGCAATTTAAATAGTCAAACCATTAAATTTGTGGTTTAATGCATTATGAATTGTAATGTTAATAAAAATATATTTTAACCTTTCCAAGTGTCATTTATTTTTTGTTTGAAGGAGACATCAATTTTTATTGACTCTTGAAAAGGTAAGACAATTAATACCTAATGATTCATATTCATCCAAAGATCAAATCTTGAAACAAATTTAATTATTGTTGATCATTTACTTTGTGTTATCTTTGTTATCTTTGTGTTTTACATAATTGTATTCTTGTCGAAAGAAATAGAATAAAATTTTGAATTCAATTCTATTTTCGAAGACAAAGAATGAATTTCTATACACTAATTAAAGTTTTAATCACAAACGAATTGAAACTTTAACTTTTCTCATACTCTCAAGTTAAAAACACAATGTTGCTAGTTCGAATAAAAAGAATCTCCCACTAATCTTGATTCTAAGTCCCATTAAAGATAAAAATATTTGTTGGAATCACAATGAAAAGTCATCTCTTTGAGATTCATCCAAAGATCAAATCTTGAAACAGATTTTCACCATCAACAAAGTCACACTCCACCATTAGAAAATAGAGTCTTTTGAAGAGTTATATTATTTCAATCCAAGTCTAAGAAAGAAGAACAAGTGTGGTTGATCACTTGTAATGAGAGAGTATTTTATGGGAGAGTGTTTATTATATTGTTTGTAATTCTTGACAGATGTATTTAGTTACATAGGGTGAATGAGAATTTGGGGTGAGTTATCAAACTTGTAATCTTGTTTGTAAAAATTACACTTTTGTTGGAGTATTTGCATGGATGTATGTGATTCTTTTTTAGTAGATAGGAATATCAAATGGTGCTGTATCACACAAAATAATTGACTAAGCAATAAGTAGACTAAATCATGTTAATATAACAACTAGCTTTTTAGCGTGCCATTCATCAACAAACATCACAACATCATCCTTGTTTAAGCAGAAATCGCGCAAAGAAGTCTAACGCGACGAAGGCGATTTTCGATCGGTGTTATGTGAGGAGAACGTTTTGGAAGCACGTTGGTGGTAGCCACCTCCAAACACTCTGACACTCAAGTCAGTAACAAAATGAGGAGAGTGAATTATGAGATTCTTCATGGTACCTAAAGGGAAAATTGCCCTTATATAGTCTTCATGTAGGCAAAAAAGTCATTAGGCGATGTGGTAGTTAATATACTGCACATGGCTGACGTAGCAAACAATGTCGCAAATGAGGTCAGTGTGTCAGTCATAAGGCTTGACATTTGGAGGTTGTCCGAAAGAAGGTGATTGCAATGTGGTAGGCCAGATGTGAGGCAATGTATGAGATGTTAGATTGTAATCGTGTAAGTTACATAAGTGGCCAAGTGACTTGAGGTCGAGAACCAACCTATGAGGTTAGGAACGGACCTATGAGGTCAGTTTGAGGAAGTGATGAGGGCGAGAGAATAGAAGTCTGAGATTACTCCAAAACAATCCTAACAGAATAAGTCCTCAAAAAAGTGATCTTATGGGAAACTGTGGGCTTATTTGCTTCTCTTCTCAATTTTTGATTTTAAAAATGCTTTTGTAAAACAATTTTACACTATTTAACACTCAATTTATAATTTAAAATTTACTGAGTTGTGAAAATTGTTTCTAAAACAATTATTTTAAAAATCAAAAAATTGAAATAGTTGAGAGATGTTTCCTCTTTCTCTTCTTTTATTCTCTTTAAATACTGTGTTCAAAGAAAAAAAATGGAAGTGAGAAGGTGAATGCTGAGTAAAACGCATTATTCCTTGTACACTAATCTTGTGACATGATTTCCAAAGTGAATTCGTGAATCCAAAGTGTATCGCCACGTGCCTCATGACCTTAAGCGGGAATGTATAATGTGTATGATCTACATTCTCTCTCAGTGGTTGTTATTCCCACCCTAGTTTTTGCTATTTTCACCCAATGTCTTGTTTGCCATTTTTTTATTCTAAAAATACCCCCTAACGAGCTCGCGTTTTAGTTGTAATTTTGTACAATGGAAACACGTTTTCGTTATGATAGAGGGGGTACGACCATTTATATATAACGAAAATACATTTTCGTTATGTATTTGGGACTGATCCAGAACAAAAATGCATTTTTGTTATGTATGATACATAATGAAAATACATTTCCGTTATGTATTTTGAAATTAATTCTTTATATTTATTAAATTCATTTATATTTTGTGAGTACAACTTTTAATAGGTTAACTAACACGTCAGCAGGACATGCATTTGAATTGGTATGATTTAGACCCTTGATTTATTTTGTGTAATATCGACCATTTATTTTTTTGATGCATATGACATTGTTTTTAATGACTTGGATAATATTGTTTACATTTCATTTGTTTGTTTTTATTTATATCGCATGCTATAATTGTAACAATGTATTAATGATACCAACAACGTAATAAGTGTGACATATATAAAATCTAAAGCATCTATAAAATCTGAAAGTATATATAATAACATTTGTACACAATGTATAAAATACTAAAAAAAGGATCTAACAAGCAAAAACAAAAAAAAACATCAAGCATCAGAGGTGGTTGTCTTCCTTCGCCTCCTCCTGTGATAGGTGCACTTAGAGGCTATGCTTGACTGAGAGATGGTCAATGCCTCCTAGATCATCCCATCACCGTTCGTGCCCTCAAGCACAACCCTCAAACGCAACGTGCACTTTAGAAGGCCAGCAACTCTCTCCCACTATCCCTACAAAAAAAGAAATAGAAACTTTATTAAAAAATGTGTCATTAGCATCGTAAAAAGCACATTATAAAGATATGGATACTTACCTTGCATGAATGGGAGTCATTGGACAAAGAATCCATCACAGGTTGCTGCTATAGGACAGCAACTCGTGGAAGGCCTTGCAGGGGATCTCCCTCTACCAGAGGAATCAGAAAAGAGTGAAAGACATGGTGGAACCACTCCAGGTAGCCATCGCCACATGTCCACGAAGCCTCGTTCGACATAGCAACTCCTCTACCTACTACATGCACCTGCTAGCCCTCCCAGTCATCAAACTAGTTGATAAACGATGGGAACTAAACAGGCGAGTGGCGAAGGATCTCCTGGATAAACCCAAACTTCCTGAACACCCTCTTCAGTAGATAGGCACGCATATGGTACCACACCTGATGAAGCCAGAGTATAACGAAATTGCCTCTAACGGTCGGAAGACCTAATGTGCGTAATACAGCACCCATATGACATCATCCAACCGTAACTAGTTCCACACCTGCCTAGTCCCCAGCACAAAGCCCGTGCCCCTCGTCATCCTCCACTGACACAGACGGGGATGCTACTCTAAGTAACCCCTAATGGGGTTCCGCCCTAGAGTGAGAAAGTGCTCATATATCCACTCTTGTAATCATCAATTAACATATTAAATTACATAAACAAAATAATCACTAAACATATATCTACAAAAATTAAAAAAATTTACCATGACCAGGCTTTTGTATCTTCCAAATTGCGTTGTACACCAAAGGCTAACAACACTGAGCTGATTGTACAGGAATGCTAACACAACGGAACCCCAAGAGTATCCGTTGTAAGCCTAGAGAACATGGAAGAGGTACAAGTAGCAAACCTGCACGTGTGTCAAGCTTTTGTCGACGAATATTGTGCAACCGACAAGATGTAATAGATACGCTTGCACAATAAATGTGGTTTGCCCAGCTACCTATCATGCAACGTAGATCCCTCTAAGCCATGATAAGGTGATGCGAGCTCCTTTTATCGTCACAGTGCGCGCCTCAACAAAGGTCACGCCTAGCTCACTTATCAGCAGGCCCATGACATCATCATGCGTATAATAAATGTGCTCGCAAACCTTGCCTGTAATAGGTAAGTGTAAGAGAGATGACACATCGTCTAGAGTGGTGGTCATCTCCCTTATTGGCATGTGAAAGGAGCTAGTCTCCTTGTGCCACTGCTCAACAAAGGCATATAAGGCCCTTGTTGGCAAAGTATATCGTACCTCTACAAGAGAGGCAAGCCCTGAACCCTGCACAATTTTTGTGACCTACGAATGTAAGGGCATTAGCAAGATCTTGCCCTCATGGTTGATTAACCTCAGCTCATTATGAGGCTAACCCAGCCATATATGTCCCTCAACATGGTCCTTATAGGACCTGCGCAGGGACAAGTCTACTGGACCTCCTATAAATGGAGGTCCAACAATGAGCTCTGCCAGTTGAGCCGAAGACACGTATGCTTTTGCTCTAGTGCCTCGATCTTTGCTTGCTCCTGTTTTTGCTACTGCTGCTGCTACCTAGACTGTTTCAGCCTATCTAGCCAGACATGCCAATGCAGTCGACCGTAGGCGCTTAGAAGTGTCTGCCTCATCATTTGGTGAAAGGCCTCGTCTAGGATAATTGGCACCAAATCTTGTGTATGGCATAATGGATCTAAAACAATAATGATACATTAACTATTAAGAAATAATTAATATCAAATATAATCAACATTATTATAGAATTATTCTAAAAAAACATTACATAAAATTAATCATTTATTAAAATACAAAAAAATTACATATTACAGAAATTCTTTAATAGACAAAAAATAATTAAAAACAAATAAGTTAAATCAAATAAATAATTAAACACTAAAAAAATTATAAGTAAAGGATATTGAAAAACAAATAATTTAAATTACTTAATTCATACAAATAATCAATATAAAAAACTATTTAAAAAACAAATAATTTAAATTATTTTATTCATATAAATAATTAAAATAAAAAATAATTTAAAAATTACATAATACATAACGGTATCACGATTTCATTATGTATTATGTAATGATACATAACAAAATTGCAATTTCGTTATGTATCCTCACCAGATACACAATGAAATCGAGATTCCGTCTAATCTAAAAGGAAAAAAAAAAAAAAAGGAAACTCACTTACGACAACGATGCGGCGGGAATGTCGGTGGTTGTGGGTATGTCAAGCTCACCGAAATAAGGCGACACGAATGGGGTAGAGTCACATTCTTTCGGTGGCTGGGGATGGCAGTACCAAGGGGGGCGGGGTAAGAAGAGAACAAAATGGGAGAGGATGGAGGGAGGGAGTCTAAGAAAGGAAGAGGGACGGGTGGAATTTAAAATTCTAAGGACAAAGATGAAATTTTATATATTTTTTGAAAAGAAAAGGGTGGAAAAAGAAAAAAAGAAAAAAAGGGTGGGAATGGCAGCTCCTTCTTTCTCTTGTTTCATATTGCATATATGGTGGTTTAAAGGAAAATTGGAGTTCTTAAGACCTTGAGCGTGAATCCATCTTTCTTTTCATTCATCGAACAAGTTTTTGAATTTTTTAATTTTAAAAAATAGAAAACTATTTTTAAAAACAATAATCAAATATAGCCTAAATCTTTAACTTCTATTAAAATAGTAGTGAATGGTCATATGCGTTCTATTCAAATTTCCGTGGGCAAAAAGATTGTTATTAGGATTTTTTTCCCCGAAATAAATAAGGCAGTATGGCATTAACTAGCCATGATCAAATGCTAAAGAATGCAATTGATATCTAGAGTATGAAACAGTATGTTTTCAATAACTAACTATATCAAAATTTAATCATAAAAATATTTATATATAAAAACTGAAAAGGCTTAAATAATTTGTTTTTTGAATTTGGCTTAAATATGTTTTTAGTCCTTGTAAAATGAACGAGTTTTGATTTTTATCCTTGTAAAAATTTTATTTGTTTTTTATCTCTCTAAAATTTGAAATCACTATTTTTTTTATCCTTATACAATGATAGAATTTTGGTTTTGGTCTTTGTAAAATATTTTTCTTTGATATTCGTCCATCTAAAATATGAAATAACTATTTGTGGTCCCTAACATTCATTTTGAGGTAGATAAATAACATTTATTTTAGAATGTAGAAAATTTTTTTAGAGGTATCACATGCTGACATGGTACTACAAACATTAGTGGGTATCACCTGGGACTTGATCTTTTATTAAACGCATAAGCAATTAACAAGTATCACATAATCATAAAGACTAAAAACAATTATTTTAGTTTTTTTAGGACGAAAACCTAAAAAAAATTATAAAAACTAAAATCAAAACCACTTATTTTACAATGACTAAAAATATATTAGGTTAATTATGTTTTTGGTCCCTCATTTTTTGTCGATTTTCGTTTTTAGTCCCTCAAAAATATTTTGACCGGTTATAGTCCCTCATAAATTTTCTGTCCATGTTTTTAGTCCCTACTATTGACTTGAACCGTTAAGTGATGACGTGGCTCCACATGGGCTGCCACGTGGACTACTAGGCTGACGTGGCAATTTAAAAAAAAATTTGATAAAAAATGTAAATTATGAAAATGGTCCCTCATTCTATCACAATTTATGTTTTTAGTCCCCCAAAAAAAGTTTGACCGGTTTTAGTCCCTCAAAATTTTTTCATTCATGTTTTTAGTCCCTCCCATTAACTTACACAGTTAAACTTTAATAATTAATCAATTAATTATTATTTACACTCATACAAGTTTTTCCTCAAATTTATTTTAACCAATAATTTATTAATTAATTATAGTTCAAAAGCTTATCACAACACTTCTCTTACATCTTCATCGCTATGCTTCGATAATTCAAGGTATTCGTAATCTTTAATAAAAAGACTAGCAATCTAACCTCTTTGATTATTCTTTACAAGTAATCTTTTTTTTCTTTTTTGCATTTTTGTTGTGAAATAATGTGAAAAATAATAATATGTGAAAATAATAATTGATTAATTATTAAAGTTTAACTATGTAAGTTAACAAGAGGGACTAAAAACATGAATGACAAAATTTTGAAGGACTAAAACTGGTTAAACTATTTTTTGGGGGACTAAAAACGTAAATCGTATAAAATGAGAGACCATTTTCATAATTTACATTTTTTATCAATTTTTTTTTAAATTGCCACGTGGCTGCCATGTCAGCCTAGTAGTCCACGTGATTGCCCATGTGGAGCCACGTCATCACTTAACGGTTCAAGTTAATGGTAGGGACTAAAAACATAGACGAAAATTTATGAGGAACTATGACTGGTCAAAATATTTTTGAGAGATTAAAAACGAAAATGGACAAAAAATGAGAGACCAAAAACATATTTAACCCAAGCTAAAACCACGAAATTACTAGAAATTTCATTGTTTAATACATTTTTCACATTCACAAGGGTGAAAAGGGATTACCAATTTACAATTTTTCCATCCCCCAATTTATCTTGCAAGAGAGACCCATTTATCAAAGATTGATTTTGCTAATTACGAAAGTCAATCAACCACTAAATGACTGTTAATTTTCTTTCTGTTTTTAGTTGAAACTTAGGATTGGTTTGTTACATCAACCATTGAGTGCTTGTTATTTTTCTTTTCTTTAACTGGTTAGAACAATAATAGTTAATTCCTTTACTCTGATGAATTAACAGATTAAATATTGCAAGGACACGACTCAAATATAATATAATATAATATAGTAAATAGATTTTTTTTGCTATAATTTAAAACTTGGAAAGCCATTGAACATCAAGACCGCATAGCGCAGTGGATTAGCGCGTCTGACTTCGGATCAGAAGGTCGTGGGTTCGACTCCCACTGTGGTCGCTTACTTCAAATCTGTTGCTTTTTAGTATCGTCTTTTGCATCTGTTCATAATTTATACTTTCGATTTGGAAATGGAATTATAGATAGCTGTAGAAATCTTTGGATATTTTGTCATTGATATTTGATTGTACGTTGAAATAGTTGGCATTGTTTGGTTCATTGAAGTTAATTACGAGAAAAATAAAAAAACTGGTTTGAATTATTTTCCTAAAAGAAATTAAAGAAGGGTAAACATAAAAATTTGAATATACATTTAACATTACACTAATATGATGATTGTTACTTGTTTGCAGCTGAATATCTAGCTGATCAAATCAACAAATGCCCTTACATGTACGGGAACACACATCACATAAGATAGGAAACTGGTTCCATAACAAGTCTTCTTTCCCCCGCTTTTTAGATGCAAGTGGTTCTAAAATTCTATTACATAATTCCCAAGCACGTAAAATCAACATGGGAGCGGGGTATAAAAAATGATTACAAATAGAAAAGTGCTAATACAAAATTTTCTAACACTCTTTTTCTAATCCTGTCTTTTATTAGTTAAAATTCATGTGAATCCTCCTAGTTCATAAATAAGACTTATCAAATAAGAATAACATTCGCATTTAATAGAATACACATGAATTTCACCTAACAGGAAAGAGTGTATGAAAATAAGTATTAGGAAGTATATTAGTAGCATCTCTCTCACAAATATTAAACTTAAAGTAAAAAGGCCAAGAGAGAGACGAGAGAGGCAAAGTATATATACACACAATAATTCAACACAATATTCAAACCGTAGTGAGGCTCTACTGTCTCCATTCCCTTAATAATTGGAACTTGGAAGTTTTCCTCTTCTTGCCCCCCCTCAAGTTCGAGAGTCCCCATAAAGTTGGGCATAGAATCTCTTTGTTCGATGAACCGTGACCAAGCTCAAAGAAGCTGCAAATAAGCAAACAAGTGCTAATATTCCAAATGTGAAGGAGAAGCAAACGTTTCCCTTGCAAAGAAGCAAGTCATTATTTCCAGTCACATAAGGCATTGCCAAGTTGGAGGCTCCATAAGTTTGCAGTCGGTGCTTTGCTTGCTGCTCCGCGTAATAGTCGTATATTGTGCTTGCCACAAATCCAGATAAAAAGAGAGACCCGGCTGGATTAGCCATAGTAAGAAAATTGTACAAAGTCCCAAAGTTCTTCAAGCCAAATAGCTCTGAAGCTGCTGCTAGCGCAATTGACCAGTGAGCACCATACCCAAAACCGATAGATATGGCCACCACGTAAACTTGTCCATCCAAGCCCAACACATAGTAGGAAAGTCCCAAAGACATCATTGCCTGAATCACTGCCAATGCAACAAGTCTCGGGTACCCAAAATTTCTGTTTCAAAAACCATACAAAAAGACACACGTGGTGTTGATTTCAAGGTGGGAGATTCTAAGATGAGATGAGTAACCCCACTCTAGTCCATGAAATTATAAGCTTAGGTTACTTCAGTCTTCAGTTTTACAAAATTCTCACCTAGGTATTTAATTTGTTATTTATTTTGGCCAAAACTTATATGCAGTTTTTTATGTGTTTTTGTTATTATTCTTCAATTAAAATTGAAGTTTCACCTAAGTCACATAACAAAAGACTTATATATTAAAGGTTAGTATAGACTGTATAGTTTACCAAGATGGAATTTCAATTCTAATTGAAAAATAACATTGAAAGTATCTAAAAAGTTTCATCTAAGTTTTTTCTATTTGTTTTAGCTTTTTTCACTAACATTATGAATTAAAGTAAATGAAGTTTTACAAATTTAAGGGGTTAAAATGGGGAGTTTAGTAAAGTAAGAACTAAAATAAGTAGTATTTATAATCTCCAGAACTAAAATGGGGTTTACGCTTAGAAGATGCACTACAATTCAAGTAAAGAGTGGAGTTGGTACCTTACTATAACCTCTGAGAAGTAGCCGCCACCAATACGCCCAAGGAAGTTGGATATGCTGATAACCGACACATAAACATTGACATTGTTGTCTCCCAATGATTGACAAATCTGACCCATGTTATTGATGACTGTCAAGCCCGATCCAGCGCCCATGACTAGAGAGAAGAACATGATCCAAAAATCAGCCTTGGCCATTGCCTGTGACAAGGTGAAATCCTCTCCTCTATGGGGCCCATTTTTTCGCTTGATTTTCTTCACAGCTTTGGTAACAGCTTGCCAAAGTCTAGCTTGAAACTGAAAGACGTCCCTTGGCCCTTCTGACAGAGGAAGCACCTCTAGCTTCGAAGGATTCTTCTCGTTTTCAACGTGTTTGGCACTAGTACTAGTCTCCCCAACCACGTGCTTAGACTTAGTTGCTACTACCATTGGTGGCTCCAACAGGGCTTCCTGGTCAGGACTTTGGGGTCCAGAGAAGAAAACCAATAGAATAGGAACTATAATCGGAAGCAATATGAGAATGATCAAAATAACTGCAAACAATGTGATGGTGCTTTGGTCCAAATCCAGCATGTTCTCCAGCAACAAAACTCCCATCAAATAAGCAGCCAAGAGAAGGCAAATGCTGTAGACAAACATGAAACCTGAACCATCGGAGGCTCTAGACTGTCCATAGCTCTCAACGGGTCTTATGATAAACATGAGGGTGCATGAAACCATTGCCGGTCCAACTGCTATGATGAAAATCAGAGAGGCCTGATCGGGGAGTTTGATCATGGCTATTATTTGAGTCCAAATTGCACCGCTTAGGCCAACAAAGCCCTTCAATATCCCCACCACGGGGCCTCTGCTCTCGGGGAAACTTTGCACGCAGGAAACGAGTGCGGCTGTGTTGTAATATGTTGACCCATTTTGCCCCACGAAGATTAGAATGCATAGCTGCAAATCAGCGCCTGGTTAACGATTAATTTTGCTAGCATGAATTGGGCTGAAGTTTCTCCAAATGTGAGAACGCGCAGCACAACCCAAGATGTAATCAATCATGTTGAAAACAATTAAGAACCTCAACTTAAACAAAAACGCTCTAGCTTTTATGCATAGCTTCTTAAATTAAGCAAGGAGAACTGGATTTTAAGATGTGAATGGTCAGCAAAAGGTTCGTTATGATATACAGTCATGTTAAAAATAGAGGCTGAATTAGAAATTATTGTCACATATAAGAACAAAAGAATATAGTATTGGCTCTATAGGTATGACTCGTTTTTAATTTAATTCATATGTATTCACTCTGTTATAATTCTAATAGATAAGATAATGTTACAACAGTAACACTGAATGAAGATTAAATTAAAAATAATTGTATATATAAGGACTAAATTAAAAAAGTTATAGTATAAACACAAAAACATATTTTATTGTTCCTTTTAAGTTTTATCAAAACATTCGAAAGTCTTGCTAAAATAAAACCCTTTCATATAATACGTGTATGTGGGTACCATGGAGGATGAAAGCATATCTTTTATTGCACTTGTAATGTAACCAAAAGAAAAATTGTACTCGTAAAAGGTATTTCCCTTTGAGACATCAGAGGATATGCTCATTCAGTCGCGCAACAAAACATCTATCAATGTTTGGTTAGGAAAGGGGAACAGATCTAAAATCACGATCATGCTGAGTGCGCCTCTTTTTCTTATTTTTTCCTGGAGGAAAATAGTTGCAAAATTGCAATATAGAACACGCAAAAAATTTGTCCTTTAACAGTTAAATTTTTTCCCTCCCAACCCTTTCTTAACTATCATGATCCTATCAAAACATACGAGGTAAAATGAAAACAATATCATCCAACTGTTCCCCCGCCCCCCCCTCTACATATTTTATTCGGAGTCGTGTCACTATGGTGAATCAACGAGCACACGACAAAAGACATAATGACCCACGGACCCAGTTAGTGTTCCCATCTAATTAAGAGGGAAAGACTACCGACACAGGGCGCAATAATAAAGGAATTTTTCACAAGCATAACCCTTTTCTTTCTGTATTCATTTTATATCCAAAGGACAAAATTTAAATGATTAAAATTACAGTTCAGGCCGTTAAATATCGAAATTTAAAACTAGTGCTGATTTACGTGGTAAAACTTTAATTGTGATTAAAAACAGAGTAAAAAACACTTAAATAACTATAAAAGGGACTTCATCCTGTTACAGCACAAAGTCAACAGAAGAAAGAATCCTATATCTGAAAAACAGGAACAGAGGCATTAGAGAGACAGAACATTAATGATCCAAAATTAAGTAGTTTTGATGTAGAGAGACAAATATTTTTCTTGTGCATGAGAGATACAATAGAGAAAGCTACGAGGAAACCACGACATCTTAAAAAAAAATAAACTCCGCAAACAGAAGAGCAATATGTCCTTAATAGAAGCAAACAGAACATAGCAAAAAATTGAAGAGAGTTTGGTTGTAGAATTGAACTTACCAGCCACAAAGGTAAAGCAGGAAACTGGTGCGTGACGACTAGCCAAACAAGGCCATAACCAACAACGTTCTGGAAGACCCCAACAAGTATAAGACCCCAAATGGGGGAAACCTGGCTGATTTTGCCAGCAAGAAGACCAACGTTATCCCCCAAATCCTTGGCCACGCTCAAGAAAGCCACCTGCTTCTGGTTGAAACCCATGCTGCTCTTTATCACCGGCGATATGCTCCCAAACATGTAAGACGTGCCCGCAAATGACATGTCCCACATCGCACACACAAACACCACCCATCTGTGACCCACGAAGGCCTTCAGTTTCTCATGCACCGAAACCATCTCCACCTTGCACCTGATTAATTCTGACCAAGGAATATTACAAATTGTTGTAACACGAGAGTGTGGCTGCTTATCAAACTCACCTCAGAGCAACATATAGGTCCAGTCAATTACTTGATTCAACGGGGTATAGCTATTTAGTATTTTAAAACCTCAAACTTGTTTCGTGACGTCACCACACGTAGTGTCCCTACGTCTTTATTGTTAGAATTAAATAAATTTGATATTAGCATCGATTTTTTTATTTAACACTTTTGAGTTATTATTTCTTATCTAAATATTTGGGGTGGAGGTTCGTCAGATTTGAAATATGAAATAGTTAAAAAGTTTAAAAATTATAAATTTATTGAAATTTTGATAAAATTTTATACGATGAGAGGTTAAGGTCTGAAAAAGAAAAAAAATTAAGATTGTCTTATTTTGACTGAAGTTAGATGTTTGATTGATGAGATTTAAGTATAATAATACATAAAACAAGTTAATTGAAATCACTTTATAAAAATCTTGAATAAAATTAAGAATGTGAATATTTTAACTTTTAAGGGGAAGAAATTAACAAAACGAACAAATTTTTATTTATTCTAAAAAATAAAAGGATAAAATTAGGTAAAGAAAAATTTAGGGTACAAAATCATACGCAGTTTAAACAATGCAATTAAATATTTATTTATTTAACTTAAAATGATATAACAACAAGGATAAAAATTGTATACAAATATCGTTTTTAAAGAGAAATATTAGCAATATATTTTTTAATTCACTTCTTTAGACATATTCTTAGGTACTGTTTGGTTTTTATTTTTATTTTGAGCTTTTTTTATTAAAAATAAAAGTTAGACCAAACACTTTTTTCGTCAAAGGTCTTTAAAAAAAAGGAATTTATTTTTAACAAAAATAAATAAATAAATAAAAGTAGCTTAAAAAAAAAAAGAAAAAACTTCCCTTAGATAGCTTTTTTGCTGCTTCTTGAGTGAAGTACCGCCTTCAAGTCTCACGTATTACCCTTTTTTTGTGACTTTGTAAAAATTTGGATGAAAACGTGTTTCATATGTAACCATTACGTATCTGAATCTCAACCATTACTTTTTACCCAAAGTCTCATTATATATTTACAAATTATCATTAAAATGAGATTTATTAAAAACTATTATTTTAAATGCTTGTATTTTAATATTTTAATTTATTTTTACTATCATTAAAATAATTTTATATAAATTAACTTAATTTTACACAACATTTATATTTTACAAATATACTTTTTTTATTAGACAAGATAACTAATTTTAAATAAAACTAACACATTTAATTTTTTTTATCAAAAAATTTTAATTTAAAAGGAACTTTTAAGTTAAAAAAATAAAAATTGACAAATAATTTATTTTTTAAAACTCTTATTTCTATCTTTAACTTAAAAATAGCTCTCACTTATAATGTTGTGATTTTTAATTCATTTTAATCTAGGTTTAATACATCTGTAGGTCCCTGAACCTTTTAAGAACTTTCAATTAAGTCTCTACATTAAAAAAAATTGTAATTAGATCCTTGATTTTCTAAATTATTTTAATTGGATCTCTAGAATTAGTTTATAATGACTTGAAACCGCCACAAAATTTACAATTTGTGTTTTACTAACTTTAGATATTCAATTGCAAAAATTTAGAAGAATAAGGATTTAATTATAATTTTTTTTAATTTAGAGACTTAATTAAATATGTATCAAACCTTTAATTTATAATAAAAAAAGTGTTAAAAATTTATGTTTGAAAATATGTTATTGGTCCAAAAAGCGATGTATACAAAGATAACTTAAAGGATTAATTATGTTTTTGGTCCCTCATTTTTTGTCAATTTCTGTTTTTAGTCCCTCAAAAATATTTTGACTGGTCACAATCCCTCATAAATTTTCTATCTGTTTTTTAGTTCCTACCGTTAACTTGAACCGTTAAGTAATGACATGGCTTCACATTGGCTGCCATGTGGACTACTAGGCTGACGTGGCAGCCACGTGACAATTTTTTTTAAAAATTGATATAATTTTCTTGGCAGTTTCACAATCGTCAGAAAATATAAATTATGAAAATAGTTCCTTATTTTATCACAATTTATGTTTTTAATCCCCCCCCCCCCCCTCCCCCAAAAAAAGCTTGACCGGTTTTAGTCCCTCAAAATTTTTTCATTCGTGTTTTTAGTCCCACCCATTAACTTTCACAATTAAAATTTAATAATTAATCAATTAATTATTATTTACATTCATACAAATTTTTTTCTCAAAATTTATTTTAACTAATAATTTATTAATTAATTATAACTCAAAAGCTTATCACAACACTTCTCTTACCTCTTCATTGCTATGCTTCGATAATTCAAGTTATTCGTAATTTCTTATGAAAAGACTAGCAATCTAACCTCTTTGATTCTCCTTTACAAGTAATCTTTTTTTTTCTTTTTTTGCATTTTTGTTGTAAAATAATGTGTAAAATAATAATATAATAAATTATGTGAAAATAATAATTAATTAATTATTAAATTTTAACGGTCTAAGTTAATAGGAAGAACTAAAAATACAAATGAAAAAATTTTTAGGGACTAAAACCGGTCAAACTTTTTTTGGGAGACTAAAAACATAAATCGTAATAAAATAAAGAACCATTTTCATAATTTACATTTTCTAGCAATTGTGAAACCGCCAGAAAAATTATATCAATTTAAAAAAAAATTGCCACGTGGCTGCCACATTAGCTTAGTAGTCCACGTGACAGCTAATGTGGAGCAACGTCATTACTTAACGGTTCAAGTTAACGATAAAGACTAAAAACACAGATGGAAAATTTATAAAAGACTACTGACCGGTCAAAATATTTTTGAGAAACTAAAATACAAAAATCAACAAAAAATAAGGACCAAAAACATAATTAACCTTAACTTAAATAAAGGAGTGACACTTATGAGAAAAGGACAGGAAAAGTATAAATACATTTATTTTTTTTGGTGTTAGGGAGGGAAAAGTATAAGTGGTTGAGGCTTATCTTCGTGTTCTATTTATGAGCTCCAAACCAAATATCGCGCGCTTGTATGATCCATCGCCGTCGGTAACCAAAATTTCAATTCGAATTTTGTAAGGATGAAAATATCTGCTAATTAAGAAAAAAAAAATCCCTGTAATTACTTTCAAGCCATTGGATATTTGCCGGTCTATGTCGATACCAGAGATGGCAATTTTGTACTTTTAGTAAAGATATTTTTTATTATCTTTTCCTCCACTTTCCACCGTGAATAAAATATAGTATTTCCTGAAGAAAAAGTACGGAATACACCTTTTTTTGTTTTTTTTTTTAAAGGTTAGCGAGGAAGATATAGAGCTGTCAAAAGATGTGGCCTGGCCCGGCCCGCATGGGCCATTGGTTCTTAATGGGCCGGCTCAGCTCGGTTTATGATCGAGCCTGTAATTTGGTAGCTCAGCCCAGTCTTATGTGGGCCATTGAGCTAATTTAGTCTGAATTTTTTTACACACAATTAACATTGTTATTTATTTTAATTATTATTTTATTTGCCAAAAATTATATAAAATTAATTTATTTAAATGATATTTAATATTTAAAATTAAATTCTACATAATTTCTAATATAAACAAATATTTTTCTTCATATATAATTTACTTAATTACTCAATAATCTTATTAAATATTATTTATGTAATTTACTTCATATATTTATTTAATATTATCTATGTAATTTTAAATTTATATATATATAAAACCTGGGCTAGCCCGAAGCCCTCGCAGGCCAGCCCGGCCCGGTCCTAGTTGGCCTGCTGGGCCAGATTGGCTTGGCCAAATTGGCCTAGTTTCTTATAAGCTAGCTTTTTTTGAGCCCAGCCCAACCCTTTTTATGGGCTGACTGGGCCGGACCTATTTTGCTGGCTCTAAATATTGTTAAAGGCGTTGGAATTTCCAAAATATCAACTTTTTAAGATTCAAGAGGTCCAGAGTTATCAACGTGGGGCGAAAAATGGACTACGTAGTTCAACTTCCAAAATTTAATTGTGTCTAACTCAGCTCGTATAATTGTAGAGAAATAAAATGCTTTAGTATTTTAAATTATAAATTTAACAGAACTTCAAATAAAGTGTTTTGAAAGCAGGTAACAATGACATATGTAATGTGTTACTGATATTGATTAGCCCATAAAAAGACATATTCAAACGGAAAACTATCAAATACTAAATTTACACTACTACTTCATTTCTACGAATAATTTTGAATCATCATTTTAAAAAGTAAGAGAAAATTTGTATGATTTTTTCTTTTACATAATTATGTGTTTTCCTCATTTTGTGATACTTATCTTTTAAATTTATGTATCAAATTAAATTAATATTTTAATTAATTTTTAATATCTTTAAACAATAATCGAAATTTTCATAATTATTTTTTTTTTGACGAAAAAAATTCATAATTATTAAACTTGGACCAGAGACCGATGAAATAGTAAACCGCTTGAATAGTCAGTTTGGGTAACATAAGTTCAGGAGCTTATATGATTCGGTTTAATTCACCTATTAAAGTTATGTCATTTTGCAATGATAACAGAAGAAAGAAGAAGGATTCCAAACAATCAAATGACGTAATGAAAACGACAAGCTTCTTTGTATTTATTTGACAAAAAAGGCCTCAAATTGAGACAAATTTTACTCCTTAGACATAATGGTATTATTTATTGTAAAGTTATAATTATAAATTTATAATTGTGATATTATATTTATAAATATTAGTTATTTAATGAATAATGATAAATATATATTTATTTTCTTTTTCATCTTTTTTTCATCTCATATATATTCTTATTATTTCATTTATCACATTTTCACGTCCTTTTCCTTTTCTTTTTTTTTATTTCTTTCTTCATTTCGCTGAAATGAGTATTCATTACCCATTTTTCTTTATTAAATTGTATTTCAAACTTGCGACGTGTGTATAGAAAGAGAAAAAGAGCCAGGAAAAAGGAGAGAGATTAAGTGTCAAAAGAAGATTAAGACAAGTACCTAAACATACTTTGGTAAGAACATCGTTAACTTCGCAATCGACATTGATTGCTTTTGTTTTTTATTTATAATTTTCAAATGGGTCTTAATCATGATACATTACTTATTTTTATTTGATATAGATTAAGCAATTATCTTCGTTAACAGTGTGATTCTAAAAAAATTACCAAAATTTTGTATCTTATTAACATTTATTTTTATTTTAATTTAAAATTAAAATTAAACTTTTAAAATTTTGGACAATAAAAATAAATATATATATATATATATATAATATGAAAAATAACAAGTTTATTTTTAATTTTGAAATAACATTTTAAATAATAAAATATGACATATTTTCATTAATCAAAAATGACAAAAATTCTTAACAGTAATATTTTTTGTGGATACTCATCATTAAAAATTACTAAAATATTTGTAACATCCTAAGTTTTAATCCTAAGAAGTAAGCCTGGCTGAGTATCTTGTGTCTTAATTAAGGGCAAGTGCTTGTTGCTAGCAAGGCTTATATTTCTACAAACTCATATAGGTGCATGCTCCAGCATGTTTGTACAAATATGTATTTTGAGGAGTATGAATGATTTTCTAAATTATTATTGTATTTGTTGGAAAAATACTGCTCCTTTGAGAATTTAATATATTATCTTATTTTGGGTCTTAAGCTATTTGAAACTGAGTTTTACAATAAATTTTTAGCAAGACATTTTAAAGAAATAATATTTGATTAGGGAGTATTTTATTAAAGTAAAAATATTATCTCAGTGAGCTATATTTATTTTATGGTCTATAAGATGAGATTATGCTTTTAAATTATGATGATAAAATGAGGATTTGATAAAATATTTAAATTGAGAGAATTCCAAAAATTAAAGTTTTCTTTCCCAAACTATATTTATAAGTATGTGGGTATGATGATTTAATTTAAGAGTTTTAATGTGAGAAATTTTTTAAAAATAAATCCTTTTATATTATATAAGTCGATATAAGAATTTTTAAAATATGCTTTTAAAATAAGAAGCATTTAAATTGTAAATATGAGTCCTTAATTTGAATATATGTTGCTATAGCAATTGGTTTACAAGTTTATATATATATATATATATATATATATATATATATATATATATATATATATATATATATATATATATATATATATATATATATATAAGCCTTTCTATATATTCAAATATCTTTATAGCAACTGTTTTGTGAGTTTAATTATATATAAAAGCTTTTGATATAATTATATATTGCTATAGCAACTGTTTGCGAGTTTACGTATATGAGAGCTTTTAGTATAATTATATGTTGCTTCAACAACTAAACTATGAGTTTAAACTATATTTAAGTATTCAAATTGATTTCTTAAATTATATTATGTTAATATAAGGTGTTATAATCAAGTTTTAATTAAATGAGTTTTTATTTTATAACTAAGAGTCTTATAAACATATGCTAAGTATTTTATTGTATCCAATTTACAAATATCTATGTCAAGTGTTTTACTAAAAACTAGTTTTATATACATCACATACATATATACATTAGAAGTCTATAAGCACCCAACTCATTACCCACATCCTATGAGCTTATAATAATAAATCAAGACACACACATTAAACCCCAAGTACCCACAGTTTCCCCTCCTTCCCTTGTAAGCCTCACGACCCCCTATTCAGTTCTCCTAAAACCCGAGACCCCACGCCCCCCCCCCCCAACTTTCTCCCTAGTCTCGCGTTCTTTTTTCCCCTTCTACAACAAGACAGCCCCCTTCCCTCCTACAGCTCTCGACCTTCCCCTTCCTTTCTCTCAATCTTTTTCGCTTTAATCCCTTCCTCCCCCACGCTTCCTCTTCCTCGGCAGCACCACCACCTCCTCTTCACCATAGCCACCAACACCAACCAGCCACCTTCCTCCACCATCGCCAACCCCCAAAACCACCTTGTTTATATATGGTTCTCTCCTTCTATCTCCCCTCCTCGCCTAAAAACACCTCCACCTCGTAAGGCCGCCACAAACCACCACTTGAACCACCACCGAAGAGCCCCCAGGACAGCCACCGGCATGTCACCATCACCACAGCCTCCCCTCCAGCTTTGCATGTTGTCTTGCTCCTTCTCCCTTGTCAAAATCGAGCCACCACCACCACAACATTTCACTGCCACCCATCATGAAACCGAACCACCCCTACCACTTGGAAACTTTTGAATGCAAGCATCTCCTCTCCCATTATACCAACCGAACTGCCTTTTACCCTTGGGGAGTGTTTAGAGCTCGCCCACGAAGTGCCAGTAGCATCAAATTAGCCATCTTATAACCGAGGTAAGCAATCGTCATGAAACCCGTTTTTTCTCTTACTTGGACACGCCTTTTTGGGTTTGCATGTGGGACCTGCGACCATTCACTCCCACATGCAATCTAGTAAATGCGAAGTACCGACTGTTGTAAAACACAGGAAAAACATAAGAAATGGGATTGAATTGTGTTTTTTTTTTTTAAACTTTTTGCAAGACTTTTCAAAAGATGATTTTGTTTGAGAGATAGATATTTTGAAAAGGAATTTTTGAAAAGCAAAGGTAAGCAGAAAGCGAGAAAAACACAGGAATTTATACTAGTTCGTCTCACCCCAGTGATTACGTCCAATTCTTGGTTTACAATCAAGTTCCACTATAGCTTAATCAAAGTTATAAGTATTCTTTTATCTAAGCTTCTTCAAGCTCAACCCAAGTAGAGTCTTTCACTTGCTTCTCCAAGCAAATACCCAAGTATTCTTTGATCCAAAGCCTCTTCAGGCTTCCACAAATTTCACAGAGAAATGGTTAAGGGTAAGTTATCACACTAAGCTAGCGTCTTATCAAACGAATGTACAATGAAGCTCAAGAAAGTGTCTACAAGTAAAATAAGTTCGAGATTACAAATTTAGAAAGAAAGTTTACCAAGAGTTCCATCAATTTGAAACAGAGATCTATTCTTCTATTTATAGGGTTCTCTCAAAGTGTCCATTGTGAGTGCCTTTTGGATACACCCTTCGTCTGGCATTGTAAAAGAAGAAAAGAGTTGTTAGAGCATTAAATGCCGCATTTAATACCTTTCACCAACCAGTCATTCTGATAAGATAAAACAGTCTGCTTATCTAGTCTTTCTCGTACTTAACCTTGTTGCAGTGGACATATTTGCTTTCCGTATTGACATCTATACATAAATTCCTCCTTTTATGCGTAAAGTTGACTTTTATCAAATATAGGTATGTAGACGTCTTTTTTTTCGAGAGGGTGCATGCTTTTCAAAATCAAAAAGGCTCTCGAATAACAGAGCTTCAAAAGGTTCAATAGATATATCATCTTAGGGAGTTAGTTGGTATACATCTTTACTTTATAAAGTATGTGTGAGCAGACGATAATAAAAACATGTAATAAAACCGTGTCATCAGACGATTAAGCATAAGACTGTTTGTTATTATCAAAATGTAACGAGGGTCATGTTAAGATATAAGAGGATTTTATGACCCTCATTTATTTTGATAATAACAAATAGTCTCAAAAAGTCTTTTTAAATCAAACGTCTGGTGACTTGTTTTGTATTGCCTTTATTGCTATCGTCTGACCATGCGTTATTCATCGTCTTTCTATATCTTTATAGAATCAATAACTAACTTTATTCAGACGATGTTTTTAACATTCTGTGCTCTACAAGTTTGTAAAAGTGCAAACAACCTCGAAAGAAATGAAGTGTACGTACCTATTTTGGAGGAAAGTCCACTTTATGCGTAAAAGAAGGAATGTATGTGCGGATGTTAATACGAAAAAGCATATGTGTCCATTGCTACAAAGTTGAGTACGAGAAAGGCTAAGATAAGTATACTACTTTATCTTATCATAGTGACAAGTTGGTGAAAGGCATTAAATGTTGTATTTAATGCTTCAACAACTCTTTTTCAACAGACGAAGGATGTCTCCTACAAGCACTCACAACGGACACTTTTTTGGAGAAGTCTATAAATAGAAGAAGAGACCTCAGTCTCAAATGCTGGTCAATTGATAAATCTTGAATTATTGAAAAGCTTTCAACTTGTAATTTTTACATACACTGCTTTTAAACGCTTTCTCTTATCTTCATTGTATATTCATCTGATAGGACGTTAAACTAAGTGAGATAACTCACGTTCAACCTTTTCCTCTTGGTAAAAGCCTAAAGATGCTTTGATTCAAAGAATACTTAAGTTTTTGCTTAGAGAGGCAAGTTAAAAACTACTTGGGTTGAGCCTGAAGAGGCTTGGTCAAAAGAATACTTGTAACTTGATTAAGTTAGTGGGATTTGGTTATTGTTAAGAACTGGACGTAGTCTCTGGGGTGAGACAAACTAGTATAATCTCTTTGTGTTTCTTTTATTATCTTTCTGCATTCATCTTTCCTTGAATAATGTTTTAAAAAATCTTTTGGTTAACCCTCCTAACAAACGTCTTTAACAAGGTTTTTGTGAAAATTTGCTATAACACAATTCAACCCTCTTCTTATGTTATTCCTGTAATTTATAGGTCATAAATTTGTCCTTTGTCTTAACAACTGTCCTTTTCTTGTTGACAGGTCTTAATCGTCGATCGAACCACAGGTGAAGAAACGACGCCGATCGTAAGATCGAAGATCATATAGGAGCAGAGCATACAAACGCATGTAGAGCAGTGAGGCAAGTTTCTTTCACACCCAAGGTAAGGGGGTAGTGCAATAGTCTACTTTTAGTAGACATATAGTGTCAGTTAAGAGCACACCACTGTTGGCAACTTATAGCTTTAAGTCGATGGTATTAAACTTATGATATCTGTGTGGTGATGAACTGGAATCTATGTTGTTGTTAAATTACTTGACTATTAGTGTCGTAATGAATGCTATATGAGGTTGTGAGGAATCTCTAAGTGGTTAAGAGCTATAAGGTAGAATAGCTCTTAGAGTTACTCTACAGGCCACATTGACAGTCAGAAATATTTTGTGTATTTGATTGAATGTTGAAACATTTTGATGTGAATTTTCCTAGCTTTGTGATGGTTTGTATGACTTTGTTTTGAGGAGTCAAGTCCTGATTTTTGGTGGAGTTGTAGTTTTAGACGTCTTTTTTCAAACCCAAGTGGTTTTTTTTTTAGGTCCTTAGAACATTTGTCGAATATTTTGGCAAAGCAAGTTCAGTATAGTGAAATTGCAACATGGCTGCGGGTTTGTGGATTATATAAGTCCGTCGAGTTGTCTATGGTGCCATATTGCTTGTGGTAATGTTTTCTAAATGTGTGTGAGGAATGAGTCTAAATGTGTCCTTAGCCATATGCCAAGCCCCTAGAGGCTATGGGAATTAAGAAATTTTAATTATGTTATAAAGGTGATGGTAGTATTGGTTGTACAAAATGTATGATGTATTGTTTTGCCTTGTGTGATTTGCCTAGGTAGATTTAATCCAAACCCTTTGGTGGGCATATAGCCTTAGATATCTTCTTTCCAATCTCTATGGTTTGGAAATTATCGGAGTTCTGTAGAATATTCTACGAATATTCTTGTGAGGTATGTTAAATTGTCTTTGGGCAAGATAGCTTAAGTGTTGTTTGAGGTTGTAACATGTGGAGTATTGTGGAGTATATGAATAGTTACTGTTTCCTTGGCTTCCTACACCTTAAAGGTGGATGGAGATAACCTTACTCAAGTGTATGTCCATGTATGAGTCTAGGACAAGTGAATAAGTTGAGTGAGTTGTGAAGAGATTCATGTAATCTTGATTTACATGAGGCTTGAGTTGTTGTGGAGACTGATGATGTGAGTAGAGTTGGCCAATACCAGTAGGTAGGTCTTTAACCTTGTGTGTTAGTTTTCAAATGAGCGATAAAGATGTTTTGAGTTATTAAGGTTCTGTGAAAGCTATAGTGATTCCCTGATTATGTGAGTTGTTTTCTAGGCAGCCTGTGTTGATGCTTACTTGATTTGCATATGTGGTTAAGTTGTTTAGTAATGCCTAATTGCGATGTTATAAGGTTGATGCGTGATGTAAATATATGACTTGAAATGAAGATATTGCATGATCTATTCTAGTTGCACTCTAATAAAGCATATGTGAATGGTATGGCATTACTAAGATGTTGTGATGTATATGTGTATATGCTTGAATGTGAGACATGATGAATGTAAAAATATAGCATGTATAGTTGTTGATGATGTATGAGTATATGATGATGTTGTAGTTTCTTTCCTTGTTGTGGTAGTCTATGAAAGACACCGTGCTGCGTGTGGGCTGATTGGTTGCATCCAATGACATAAAATGATAATGATGATGAAAAACACCAGAGAATGATGATGGAGATGGTATGTTTTATAATTTATGGACCAAAGGGTCATGGAATGTGATGAGTGCCAATTTTTAGCTATGTTGTTATTGAGAATTTAGTTAATGAGTTATGTGAGAAAGCACTTCTTATTAGGGGTGTTCACATCCAAACCGATCCAAAAAAAAAAACTAAAAACCGTCCAAAAAATCAAAAACCGAAGCAAACCGAAATTTTTTGGATTTCATTGGATGGTTTTATGACCAACCGATCGGTTCGGTTCGGTTTTCGGATGGTGGCTCTAAAACCAAACCGAAATAATAATATTAAATATGTGTGTTAAGCAAGTGTTGAATTATTATCATATATGTGTCATGCTTAGAGGGAAGTAGCATTTCTTTTTCCTAAAATTTGCAGTACCAAAACTATGTCCACTTCTAAATCCGCATATATAGGTAGATGTAAACATATATATTTGAACACGTACTAGCATCTATATAAATTTTGCAATGCCAAAATCACGTATACTTACTAGCTAGTTGTTTAGTTGAACACTTGATGTATTTGGTAGTTGATGCACATGATGAATTAATGTATTTACTAATTTTCTTATTTTTCTCTTTACATATCTTATTTTTCTTATGTATGAATTTAGAAAATAGGAAATTAAAGAATTGGTAAAGATGATCGGTAAAAACTGAATCAACCGATCCAATCCAAACCGCATTTTTTGGATCGGATCGGATCAGATTTTTTTGTGTAAGCTATCCAAACCAAAACAAACCACATGGTCTTTTTATGTTTGGATCAGATGACTTTTTGGCTCAAAACCGATCCAAACCAATCCGCAAACACCCTTACTTCTTATATGTTGTTATATCTAATGAGATGAGTTGAGTTGTAGTGGAATGCTTTCCTCACCCAACAGTGTATTTTGAAAAATTATTTGATGCATTCTTTTGAAACCCATGAGTTTCGAAAAATTCAATTTAATTTTTGGAGCATGGAACTAATAAGGTTGATACCTAGTCTTGTGCATGAAGTTTGGGCATTCCTTATATTCTTGATGCATGAGTTTTGTAGTAAACCTATGTTAAAGGAGTTTTGAGAAAATCTGAGTTTTCTTTTACGTTACCCTAATGATCAATTAAATATTTTAAATGATTTTGAAACCTTTTTCCAAGAAAAGTTGTGCCTTGTATTTAAGGATGGTATTAGGGTTGAGGAAAGGGGATTTTAAGAAGGTTGTGGGCTTTTCTCTATAAATCTATCTTTGCTCCTCTCATCCTAACATTAATAAGAGGGAAAGGCATAATAACATTTATCAAGCATCATAACATTGTTGGATTTGTGGATAGTCCTATAAGGACTTGCAAGCCGATAAAGGTAAAATGCCTTGTACTCAGGTGATGGTCCCTTAACGGGGCGAGTTATGGTCTCTTAATGGGGCAAGTTGTGGTCTTTCAATGAGACAAGTTGTGATCTCCTAATGAGACGAGTTGATAAACACCTATGGGGTAAAAATTATTCGTATGGAGTGTAAAATGTCTAGTATGAGGTGTATGGTGCCTGATTATGAGGTTACGGGTACCCGCATGCATCATGAGCACTAATGAAAGAGTAGTAAATGATTGATTAAAGGACATGCATTGCATGCATATTGAATGATGTATGAGGATTGATGTACTGTGTTGTGCTTGTGATATTGTATATTTTATATGAGTATTTGATGTATTTATAGGATGTTGACTACACATATTATACACTATGACTTATGTGCATATTGTATATAATAAAGGATTAGTTATGAAATGATGTACTATATTAACATGTGATCTGTGTTTGATTGATGATGGTTGTAATGATGTTAATGCTGCCCAGGTTATATTGTTTGATGGATGTTCTGAGTACCGCCAATGAGGTGGCATACCTTTTAGTGGTTTTATTGGTGTATATGTAAAGGGGTCAATGCTTGCA
Organism: Spatholobus suberectus; assembly: GCA_004329165.1. Taxonomy (NCBI): domain Eukaryota; kingdom Viridiplantae; phylum Streptophyta; class Magnoliopsida; order Fabales; family Fabaceae; genus Spatholobus; species Spatholobus suberectus. Next base: position 66,334,772 of record CM014729.1, read on the forward strand.
AAAGGCATACCTTCAAGTTGTTATGATTGTGTGCATGTATGTGGGTCCTTGCCAATATGTGGCATACCCTTGAGTTTCCATTCTCCTTTAATTCAATTGTCTCCTTCTGTTATCTCACCCTTTGCTTTGTTTTATTTCTTGGCTGTGGCCCTGCTTGTTATCAAGTAGTAGATGGATGGAAGGAGCTTCATGTGAATTACGCTTGGCGATGGGGAATGAACAAAGTATGGTGAACAGTCAGACGGGCTAAACTATCGTAGTTTATTCTCTATGCAAGTTACTTTCTGGTATGGGCATCTAGACAGCGCAAACCTAAGTCAGGCCATGCTTGTAATACAAGACGTGCACTTGTCCATGTCAATGGACAAGCATACGTACCAGTTTAGAGCCCCTACTCCCTCCTCGTCCAATGCCTCAACGACTTTTGCCTTAAGGGAGCTAGTGCCTCGTGAGCGAAGGAAGGTAATAGTAGTCCCTATTGTCTTAGCTGAGAAACAGAGGAGAGGTCATGGCCAAGATGGGCAATAGGGCCCTCTAGTTATTAGGTCAGCGGGTGGCAAGACTCATATGATTGCTAGGCAGGCAGCACCACTATGTATGCCTACCTTCTCTTGGACAACTAGGTCCTCGAGAGCTCCACAAGGCACCGTGGAGTTTGTAGCCCAAGTAGGAAATGATAAGGATAACAGTAGGGATGGTGATGATTCCCCTAGTGACTCCTTAGATGGTAGTAACCGTAGTCAGTCATACCATATTGGGCAGGGTGGTTACACCCCTAGCCAATAAAGCTAGCTTTGGGGATAGCCTACGATGTCCATGGGTTTTGTGAGGATTGTGAGTAGCTTGGGATTAGTTGTTTGTTAATTTCATTTGGATTACTATACCTTACCTTATGATACTTTTACTTGGGTTGTAAACTTGGACACCTATTTATTTTCCCTATGTATGCACAGAATCTTTCATTTTAATATTTATGATTTATGAGTTCCCAAACTCAATACCCCATATGCAACTATTATCAGGTATTGATAGACTAGAGCATCTCCTTTAAAATTTTATTTTACATTTCTATTATCAAGGATTGTAACCACCTGATTGTTCGGGCTGAAGTATATTTGCAATATATATTTATATATATGTATATACTGTTTATCAAGTACCTACAGACGTGATCACTCTAAGTGATCATTTGGTCCCTATACCTGTGTCAACTTTTCATTTTAGCCCCTATACCTAAAACTTTACCTTTTAATCCATTTATGAGCAATTTTTTTGTTTTAATCTCTATTGTTAGTTTTTTAGGTGTAAAACTATCACAAAATAAAAGCATAAGAACTAAAACATAAAAAAATTGCTCCTAAAACGTAAAATTTTTAAATATAGAAACTAAAACAAAAGGTTGACATAAGTATAGGGACTAAATAATTAATTAAACCTATATAAAAATATATAATTTTAACATGATATTAGAGCAATACCATCTTAGTGACATGTGAATTACAATTTCGTTATTATATTCCTAAAAGAGTGAAATATGTTTTTAGTCTCAAAGTATTTTAAAATTCGATTTTAGTTCTTATAAAAATTAATACGTTTGTAGTCCCTATATTTTAACAAAACCACATGTTTTAGGTCTCTACATTTACTAAAGTTGTGTGGTTTTAAACTCTTAGCCAAGCTAAAAACATGTGTTTCTATTAAAATGTAAAAACTAAAACTGTATTAAATTTTTATAAAAATTAAAACCAAATTTCAAAATATTTCCAGAGAAAAAAATATATTTTACCCTTCCTAAAAACATGAAATTATTTTGTTTTCAATTAATTTAAAGTAATTGTCTATTGTGTTGTATCCTCTTTAGTCATTCCGGCCTTTTCATGTCATTGTTGCCGCCTATTCTGGCTTTTGTCTTTGTCTCCAGGCTCGTACTCGTACTGACCTACTTTGTGATTTGTTTCCCTATTCTAACACCTTATTGAAAAATTAGTAGTTTATTTTTATCTTTAATTAATATGTTTTCATAAAAATTAAAAAAAACAAAAATTTATTTTATTTTTATTTATTTTTTAGAATTTACAAAAATAGTAAAATTTCCTTTATAACACTAAAAATAAAATTGATATATAAAAACAATGAGATATTCTTGTAATTAAAACATATATATATATACACACTTTGTTTTCAGTCTGAAATCATACCATTTAAAAACCACTATTGTTTTCTTAATACATATATTAAATGAAACACACAAGAAAGTTATTACCAATGAAATTCAACGAAACTTCACATAGTTTCAGTTCAATGAATCAAATGAGGATATAAGAACCACTCCCAAGTTCAAGCTAAACTGTTATCGTTGAAATTCAACATAAATCACAAACTTTCACTTCAAAGAATCAAATAATGAAAGAATAACAACTCTCAAGGTGAAGTTAACATCAAATGCTTGAAGGAGCCAAATTATAAGATGCCATGTTATTTAAATATTTTACCTGTACAAAAACTCATAGCCACTCTTGCCTTATGAATGTCACGGTGCAGGAAGAAAGCTCAAGTAGAGTAAAAGAGAGAAGAAGAGAAAGAGGAGGAAACCGTTCATATGAAAAATCATTAATATGAAGGAGAAATGGAAGAACAACAATCCAATAATCAATATTGATTTCGTTTTTGAAGCTGCAATTCTTTTTACTGTTATATGAATGATATGATGATTGTCTACCAGAATTAACAGCAATTAAGGCACTACATTTTTAGAATTTACTGACAATCTGCTACTCTGCCGTTCTAATGTCAAGAATGCTTTAATGAGCTGTGCACTATCTCTTGAAGAATGAAGTTCATGCAATAACACTCCAATAATTTTCAATCAATTTGGTGGTAAGGTGAAATAAGGTCACAAGTCATAACACACAGTCACAGACTAGTTTTTCACCTTATTTTGAAAGAGTAGCAATAATAACTTCAAGTCAAAACAAGAACAGGAAACTCAAAGGAAAAATAGTGATAGCCAAGCTAATGAATAAGTAGGTTGAAAGTTGAAACTAAACAGAGCCTCAAACTAAGGGGAGGGTGCACCATTGTTGAGCTCAACAAGCGAATTTGTGAGTGTAAATCAAAATTTCAAAGGAGGCCGACAAACAATAACTCATATTTAATAAAATAGATCTTGAGCAGAAAAAGAACATTAATTAACATTAAACGTGAAAAGCCCTCCAATACCACGAGACAAACTCCGAAAAATATTCCACTATATTAATGGATAATAACAGCATCCTCTCTGCACTCTCACATAAAAAATACAAAATATAGTGTTTCTTAACAAGATCCACTTCTATTCAAATACTAAACTCTTGCAGTACCAAGAAAGAAGTCATACAAATGATACTCAACTCGGTATATTTTTCTCACACACTCAAGGTTTACTCATGTCTCATACTCTATTTTTTTCACTTTCAGAAGCCCTCACCTCTCTCAGAAAGTTTTGTTTTCTGTTTCAGCTGCTGACACCTTTTCATCTCCCAAAGGCACTATAGAGGCAGAATGCAAATGTGAGAGCATCAAAAAATTGTCGCACCATGTTTTCAATTCAGTGCAATTTTTCAAAGATATGCACCCGTAAGCCTATAGCTTTTCACCTCTCTCTATGTGAAACTTCCTTCACAGGTGGAGAAATTTCCACCATTTACAATGCTGCATTTAATGCTTTTATTTTTGGCTGGACACAACAACCATTATTGCTTTATTTTTCAATTTTCCTCATAGAGTCTTCTTTACCTTAAGTAAATTTGGTGAATAACATAGCTTTAGTATATTTCCCTGCTGCTCTAAGGTAATTGCCACACAATTAGGCTATCGAAATGCAGCAAAGCTAATGCAAATGGTTGTAAAAACTAACAGATAGAATAATTGATAAAAAAATATGTTTCTACCATGGTGAGTCTGAGACTATTGGGCATTAAAATAATAGCTGCAAAAGCCATGAAATTGCACATAATAAGGCAAAATATAACAATAAAGGCATTCAACTAGACAACAATCAAAGAACTAAACCAACAAAAGAATGAAACAACAACACTATTCCATGGAATCAAAACTTGGAGCATACCATCCCAACTGGTCATTAATTTGCTTGAGTCTTGCTTCTTGACCCTTTGAATCTCCTAACGCAGTAGTGAAAGGGTACACATAAGTTACTTTCATTGCCATACACCTGTAAGCAACCACATCACCTTTCACCACAAACTCGAGAACATCCCTACCAAATCCTCCATCAACTTCAGCTTGTAGATATTGACCTGCATATTAATTTTAGTAAAGTGAAGTTATGCCCTGGAGCTTGTACGATAGTACTTTTGTTAATCTCTTCAAAAATTGACCTGACTTAGATACAATCATTTAAAATCTAGAACCTAAGATCTAATCCCTCCTCATTCCAGTTGCACACCACAGTCTGATAAAATTGCAGGTCTCCCTTTTCTTCTATTTATATTATTTAGTTGGCATACCTTTAAGTTCCTATTCTGTTGCTAGTTTGCTATTATTTATAAATTGATCTAAAACTGAACAAAGCAGGTTGCACTGAGCTTGTATTACCATCTGGGGTATCTTCCACAAGCTGGAATTTCACATTTTTCTGGGTCTTTAGGATTGCTTCACGTAGTTTCTGGAAAATTTAAAAAAAAATAAAAAATCATAGAAAGTTAGAAAACGCAGGAAATGTACCTAAGGAATGGCTATACAAAACTCACGTGCTAACAAGCATACCAAGAAAGTTATTAACAGTTAAAATAGAGATAATGAAAATATAGGATACTTTTGACTTTTGAGGAATGCTTTAGAAACCTGAATAGCATCTTCCGAGGAATTTGCGGGAATCAGCCAAGGAAATGCAAAAGATGATGACTTGGGATTTGTTGATACACAACCTGGATTGATTGATGGGCAAGGTCTAATTTTTCTGCAAGAGAAGAGGTGCACAGAAAATATTGGTGATAATAAATCGTGGCATTATTATCAAGCATGCAATCCAATTCTGTAAGAAACAACAATATGTAATGTATGATATTGATATATATATTATAAAGTCACTATATCCTCCCAAATAAAGAATAATTCTGAGGCTGAGAAAACGTAGTCTAGTAAATGGTATTCTACATTTGAGGCAAAAGGGACAAGCCATGAAGAATGTTTAAATACCCATTTTCTAATCCAACCTCCAAGTTCTTGGACTGAGAAAAAGGAGTTGTGAGGGAGATTGGAGGCGGTTGAGAATTGAGGGATGGGATAGCATGAGATGGTAAAGGAGAGGTTAAGGTTACAGCAAGGGCTAAAGAGAGGAGATTAGGTAGGACCCTCTGTCCAACTCCAAGGTTTGGATTGTGAGTTTTCAGTTTAGGAACTGCGTTTGTGTAAGGAGCAGCAAGAGGAGGTAGAAGACCCATCGGACTCATGATTTATTGAGTCCTCTGTCCACCCTCCATCACCTTTGCTCTCTTCTACTTTTACTTCTCCAACTCCAAAATTTATTCCAGGCTTTGAAAGTTGATCCTTTCTGAGAGGTTAATCTTGTCCATCAACGAATAGAAGACTGTTCCGGAAGGAGTAAACTAAAATTCATATTTTGGCTCACCAATGGGGAATTATAATTACTTTTTTAAATGGCGATAATACATAATGGGTAACTCATACACAATACATAATGATCCTAAAGTCCTAGATCGAAGATTAGTTTCTTAATCAACTTAAAAGACTAAATCTTGTACAAATATCTCCAAATTTCATTAGAGTCAAAAAGTCTTAATTTCGACAGTTAAAAAAATATATGATGGTAAAATTTTTTGGGACAAACCAAGTGAAAATATTTTTAAAAAAAATTATAGTAAATAAAATCATAACATTAGCTATGTTTTTAATGAAGTTTTGTTAATTAATAATTTTTAATTTTTATAACTATCAATATAAAATTTATACATTATTAATTAATTAAAAATCATTTAAAATGTGACTTATAAAATAATTACTATAAAAATCAACATTTAAAAAAAAATAAAAATCAACAAACTTACAATTTATAAACACTTAAATTCCATCATTATAAGTGCATTATAGATGGTTGGATCGTCAAAATTTAATATATATTAAAATTTATTTAGCTAAAAATTATTCTTGAAATAACTTGATCCATATTCATACATATATATAATAATTATAATTATATTATTCACTTAATCACTTAATTAAACAAAAATTTATTGATTTAATATATTAATGATGACAATTAACGTATTTTCAACTATTAAGTATATTTTCTTAATTTAAAAAATATTTAAGAATTGTGGACCTTGCAAAAGGATAACTAAGAATCCTATATATAAATAATAAATCCTCGACTCTATCCCGACGTCGATATGTCCGAGTGGTTAAGGAGGCAGACTTGAAATCTGCTTGGGTTCGGCCGCGCAGGTTCGAATTTTGCTGCCGACGCATTTTGCTTTTATTTATTCATTTATTTTTTTTAAATCGCTATTCTTTGTGTTTTCAATCTTTAAGGCGCCGTTTGGACTGGTTTTCGCAACGACCCCAAACGGGCCCCAAGGGTAGGGTTTTAAGATTTCTGAATCTCCACCGCGTTTTGGCGCTCCGAAACATTACATAGATAGTCACTAGAATGGAAGAACAATCCGTGAACGGCATGATGTCTCGGTCAAGCAGCCCCAGAACGACGCAAGAGTTAGCGATGGAAGGGCAGAAGTACCTGGAAGAAACCATAGAGTACGCTTTCCAGATCCTCTCTTCCATGAACGACGAGCTCTGCAACCCCGTTTTGTGGTCCACCTCTCCCTCCGCCGCCTCTGCCTCCCCCAACGCCCCCTCCTCCAACGGCGACGCCACTTCCGACAACTCCAACCACCACCCCGACAGCGCCGCCGCCACTGCCGGCGCCCTCGAAGAGGCTCGCTTCCGGTACAAGAACGCCGTCGCCGCGCTGCGGACCATTCTCACTGCCATTCCTAACTCCCAGAAGGTACCTAATTTCGCTTATCTTCTTTCTTGTGAAACTCTATCGTGTTTGCTTTGTCCTGAAATACGTTCAGTTCAGTCCAGTTAATTTTTTTTGTCGATGAATTTTATTGATTCGTGAATTTTGTGAACTTTTGGGAGGTTATGAGTTTATTACTTGTAAGCAATGAGAGGAGAGGGTGGATGGAATGAAGATGTGCCAAAATCAAATGCAATGAACTGTATTGAACTGTGAGAGAGTAAGAACAGTGATAAATGATGCTGCTCTGCGGTTTTAAGCAGAAATGTGGTGTTAATATGAAAGGACAATACGCTGGATTGGATCGGAAATGGGAGTAGTCCAACTCTCCTTGGACGGAGATCTGATAAGATTTCAAAAATCTAGAACTAGAAATGGAGGAAATGTCCTTCAGTACGAAATAGTTGAGTTTAACTCAAATACTTCACTTATTAGTAATTATGAGATCAGATTTTTCTGCTGTCTGGATTTAGTTAACTTATTAAATGCACAGAACGATGGCTGTAAAGGATTGTTTTTATCATTTTGCATTAATTCTACCAGCTTTAGACAAGTGAAAGAGTCTTGCTGATTCTTGTACTCAAAGACAGATGCGTTGACATAAATTTTTATTAATTGGGTTCCCCATCATAAGGAATTTGTTAGTAGAATTCCTATGCATCAATTATGCTTTATATTTAATCGCCAGCTCTTGATTAGTGTTATCAATCTCAGATAGCAGCGCATAGCAGCTGACCCCAAAAAATGCTATAGCGAGATGACTGCTATTCTGAATTTTTTTTAATACTATATACATATAAATTCTCAAAAATGATAAAAATTACTAGAAATTCATGACATTCATAATTAACAATAAAAAGTCAAATATGTGTCTTAAACAAACCATACAAGTAAATACCAACAAAAGTCATAGGTGTCTTAAACAAAATATACAAGTAAATACCAACAAAAGACACACAGCAGGTCGGCAGAGGGAGCATGTCTCGTCAGAGCTGGAGATAGGGAGGCAAAAGGTCTTGTTACCGGAGAGAAAAGAGACGAGATAAGAGAGGAGAGACTTGAGCAGCAGTTTGCTGTGTTTTTTCCCGAAAATCCCTAAAATACAACCCCCCCAAAACAAAAAAAAAAAGCCCTAATGTTTAAGTAAGGAGGGTTTCTTTGGAATCTCAGCAGTGTGCCGCTATCCCCCTGCAACCCATGCTATTTCTTCTGTGAAAGTGGCCACGATGGCTTGAAGCACTCCACAACAGTGAGCACTGCAGCAGTGAGGAGCCGCTCTGTGTTGCAATGGTGCTATTGTGCCACTATCGCACGCTATTGAAAATCCTACTCATGATATTTAGGAAGTATTGTGGCTGTCAATTGTTCACGTGCATATTCATTGATAGATTATAAAAACTAAGATCTTCCACTTTAAGATTTGTTCTTATCACTTTTTGGTAATTCCAACATGCATTGGTGCCAAGGCGGCACTTTGTTGGCCCCAGGGGCTTAAACTGAAATATGGTGTTTATAGCAAAGGACAATAGGCAGGTGGTATTGGGAGAATGGGAGGAGTCCAGCTCCTTGAATGGAAATCTGAAAAGGCTTTAGTTTTAGAGTTCAGAAATATAATCCTAAAAAATGAAGTGTCAATCAATATGTAGTGGCTAAAATGTAAGGAACTCCTGTAAACTATAGGTCAATTGCAGAAATGTCATTGTCATTCAAAAATCAGCTACTCAACTACTTGAACTTACCAAATTGTGCTTATTGACTCCATACTGGGGCTTTTCTGCACATGCATGAGATTAAATTTATGCCACAGTTTGTAAGTTTAGGGGGTCAAGTTGCTGAGTGTTGAACCACGCAAGTTTAACTCATGGTGCTTCACTAATATAATCATTATAATGAAAAGTATGAAAACTCCAGTGCATACACCTCTGTAAATGTTCCAGAGCTGACTGCAGCTTTAAGTGGCTTATTTAATGATATTTGGCTGTCTATCTGACTGTGTTTTATTACTTAAACCCCTGAAATAATAAGTAACTAGTTATTATTTTACTAACCAGATTTTTGGCTAATGGATTGTGAATTTCAATTTTAATTACTTGGATATCTTTCAGAGAAGGTAAAAGATGATCCAAACTCTCTATTCTAAGGTTCAATTTGATATCCGTTTAAAAATGGGGGTGAATAAAATCAGGGACGAACTTTATATGAAAAACTAATTGACAAACTTATCCTTGTAATACTACATAGTTTTAAATATCAAACTGACTGGGATAAATCACTCACTATAAATTCATAATTCGCTAAACATGTTTCTGCTATATTGTTGTAACATCAACTGGAATTTGAAGTTATTGATGATTGGAGTAAAAGCAAATGATGCATTAAGGATATTTGTAGACAAACTCTCCCTAGTGTAGACGGAACTCATGCTGTGTAAAGTGATGTTTAAAGGATATTGGTAGACAAACTTGTGTCTTCATTTTTATTAATATACATATCACTGTTTTGCTTAAATATTTATTTCTGTACATTTTTTTGTGAGCTTTACAACTATTATTTTGTCAAGTGAAGCTTTTGTTTCCTGGTTAAACTAATTTGGTTAGTATTATAGGCAAAAACATTTGACGCCGGTTCAGCTGCTAGCCCTGCTGATGAAGCTGAAATTGAGAAGTTGGAGGAGCGAGCCACTTCTCTAAGAAGGGTAGGTTTAAACCAAGTTTTAATAAATGTATTAATCTCTCTCTATTCTTTGATGATGGTCTTTACAAAACCTGAGCTTTAAATTTGTTGTTTTAAGCTCAGATTTTAGTTTTTTGTGATTCAGAAACACTTACTTATGGGTTTTAGATTTTTAGCCTATATCTGAAACAATTTATGACCCATTGGTGTTAGCTTTAAAAAAATCATATGATACAACTCTATTTTGGAGCTTTTTTATGATGCTACTATTTTTAGCATCTTAGAAAAACAGTGAAACGGGCTTTCTAGGTTTTCCTTTTTTTTTTTTTTTTTTGAAAAATGACATTTTTGTTGTAAATCTTTTAAATATGTTAATTAGAAAAACACTCTTTCTTTGAAAAAAAAAAGAGGCACAAATGGGTCCTTAATGTGGCATCAATATTTAGGTTCTGGACTGAAGTGGTTGTTTGGCTGTCTTCTATTTTTAATTATATTAGTGGTAAACGTTGAACTTCTGCTCATAAATTTAGGAGCTTGCCAACAAGAACTTGCACCTGAAGACACTTATAGATCAACTGCGTGATCTTATCACTGATATATCAACATGGCAAAGTCCTTTTTCAACCTAAGTTTGGGACAAGCACTTAAATTTGTAGAGTGGTACCAAAAAATGGAAACCTGATTCAGAGTACAGTAAATGGTAATGATGCTTGATATTTTTAAGCCTGAAGTTGCACCAGGTGATCTCAATATGTTCTCATACTACGGTTTCAGCGATGTCTAATGATGAGAGGTTGTCTGAAAATGGTTGTCCAATTGTATTTTGTAGATTTTTTCGCATAAATTTTATAGAATAACATACTGCCATTCTTTAACGACAGTGTGATGGAATCATTCATTTTGATTGTCAGAAATTGTAACAGCTAGAGAAGGGTGCCTGCTTTTGGCCCGAAGGTGAAACTTCAAACTTTATCTTATTCATCCTTAGCTATACACTGTATTTTGTTTCAGATACATTTATTTGGTTTTGAGGAATATTTGGGAATGGAACGGGAAGGTGGTTACATAGTTTAATGTGAAAAGTATCTTCCACTTATTTATTCAGGAGTTAAAAATTGAATGATAAGGAAATGGATCAGTATCTTGGTCAAGATATTTTTAAAAGTTTGTCTGCCAATTGAAAGGAGAAAAAGTATCACTCTCTAGGATAGGAACAGGGACTGGACCCTCCACTCTTCCTCCCCTTTCAATTTTAAAAAGAAAAAGAGTCCAGTTGTTCAGGTCTGACTGCAAAAACTATCTATCCCTTATTATTTTCTTTACTTTCCCATTCCTCTTTATATATATAAATTAGAATATTATTTTGAATAAGAGTATTTTTAGTTATTATCTTTTATAAAATTGTATTTAGAGATTTTTTTTTAACATTTTATCTCTTCTAATTTATTATTTTCAATATTTTTAGTTTTAATTTAAATTTGAATATTTTTTAAAAGAAATTTTGATAATTAAAAATAATATTGTATCACAATATAAATTAATTATTATAAATTTAAAATATAATTTATTTGTTTAAAAATTTATTTATTTGTATAAAAAGTATTTATTTATTATAAATTTTAATTATAATATAATTTATATATTTAAAAACATTTATTTATATTATGAATTTAAATTATATAAAATAAATATTTAACTTATGCAATTAGTTCTAAAATATACGGATTTCCGAACATGGTCTGACAACGTGCTTTCAATGTTCTGTGGTAGGAGTTCCAGTCAAGGTCCGGTCACTCGGTCATTCTTTAGTGGAATTCTGCATGTTGCAGAACTAGTGGTATAGTATTCTTCGTCTAGAGTATATGCGACCTTTTAACATTTTTAAGACACCCACCCCTGGTGGATTGAGTAAACTGCAAATATTCCGTTCTTACTATGTACTACATTTCCCTTCTATTTGGGAAGTAGAGTTTGTAACACAAAATGTGTAATGTATGACTTCCGAATATTATATGCGTTGCCCACCTTTTCAAGTGAGATTATTTTTTCATTTCTAGCGTCTTGCATATTTGATCAGCTAATATGAGATGCCGGAAATTTTGAATCGGGATCGGTCTACTTGTATAGCATGTAGATCCCTGTTGAATTTGATTTTCCAATCGTTGTTTTCACGCCCTGCTTATGGTGTCATTGTGTTCATGCACGCCTACTCCTTTTTCCTCTAAGTCACCGTAAGCGAGATATTACGTTGGAAGTAATCCCCTCTGCGTTAGAATGATTTTTACATTGGGCTTTTAGAAACATAACACTCCGAGAACCACTAGATCGTATCTCATGCTGAGTAAGTTATATCAAATGCTGAATAAGTTGAAATCTCCTTGGCAACAGGAAATAGACATTTTGACAAATATCAATGAACCTTCCTGTTTGCATTTCATTATTTCTTCTTTGGTATCCGGGTAAAGGATTTTTTTAAACTGTCTAATACTTTGTTGGATTCGGTCCCTGGTTCATGCAGACTGTAATACCCCAGATCAAATAAAGTTATAAAAAATTAATTTCACATAGCTATTACTTAGTTGAATCTCTGACATTACATTGAAAGTAAATCTTTCAGTTGGCGAAGGATGTAGTGCTTTTGGTTTGTCTATCCTTCCAGAATCGCCGTCGCCAATTTATTACACGGTGGTGAAAACAAAATGATTTCCAAACAGAAACAAAATGTTATGTAGCAAACTCGATGCAGTTTCATTCAAGAAATTCATACAAGAAAACAAGCAATTCAAAACAAAATTATGGAGCCACATTTAAATTATATGAGTTTGTACTTTGTACAAAAGCATTGGAGTTTTCTATTGCGAAATTACTCAATAGCCAAGCCATCATTCTCTTGAATTTTTTTTTCCTTCTTGTTTTTCAATTTCCTTAAATTCTTTCAAACAGAGACCTTGTCACCTTGAGAGACTTCCCATCCTTGCACGACCAACTCATACTCGGCATTCTAGCAAACACCCTTTCCCCCTTCTATTGCATACCACTTTCACAACCCTAACAAAATCTAACATAAGATTAATCAGACAACCTAAAAACTATAATAATTAGATACAGAGATAGCCACACAACTTCCTTTTCTCTTTTTTGTTTATGGGTTTTGTTTTGTATTAGTTATGAATTGAAGATCTAGTAGTGAGAGAGGATCTCATATCCACAATAGCAGACTCATCGGCCCCTAACTTGATGGCCTCTTTGCTGGCTCTTATGAACCTTGAAACAGCTCCTCGAACGTACTCATGAGCTTCCTTCACACTCATCTTCTTGCTCATTTCATCAGGGAAACTGCTCAAGAAATGGTCCCCATTAAGAACAGCTGCCAATTGAACTACCTCACTCTGAAACTCAGATAGGCCTGCATTTTCTTTTGCTTCAGTGCTCCTTAGAGGTGTCACGTCCGGCAAAGTCACTGCAATGCATATATTAACCTGTCTTAATACTTTGTTACACAAAATAAGGTTTTTATTAAGGAAGTCATAGTCAAAGTTGATGATGTCTCCCCTCTCCCTTCTTTTACAAGCTATTCTCTTTGTTGTAATTCATATTCAAATGTATTATTGTTGAGGAATTCAACTAATTGACATAAAAAGTGGGGGATTGGATACCTGGGCAATCTGTTCTGGGTGAATTTAACTCCCCAACAACATGCTCAAATGTCCCAGCCCATGCATCTCTGTGAGTCAAAAAGTTAGAGGAAAGGTTGAACATCTTCTTTATGGTGGCAGGAATAGAAGAGTGCTCAAATTCGGAGTTATCAGCGGGTCCTTTGGCGCCGCTTATCACTGAGAAACCGTATCAGGGTAGTAAATTAGTAGGCATGTCAAATCAATCAAAAGCAGGTTGAAGCTTCAGAATCTAACAAATGTACTTAATGAGATTAGGCAAACGAAAACCAAAGCCATTATAACCACATTGCTCAAAATCAATGTCAAGTTTGTATACTAAATTTGACTAGAAAACAGCAATCCGTAATCCTTACTCTACTCAAAACACAAGGAAAAGTACAAACATGGTCTTGTAGGCTCTAGAAAAGAAAAATCAACCAACTAAATGCAACTCAAAGTCAAGGCTATCTGTCAAAGTAAAGGCACCGGAATACCGGTAAGCAGAAAGGACAATGGTCCCGGAAAAGTTGTTGTAGCATCCAATAGAATAAAAACCTGCCATTGTCCTCATGATAGAAGATGTATTGGACACAATTATATGACATCTCTATCATAAAAATTATGAATAACGGCTTTGATTAAAGAATAGAAGCTAAAAACTGATAAACAAAGCGGATTTTGAGCTTACCAGTCCCTTTCTTGATCCAAGGAGAGACCATAATAGTGGGCACCCGAACGCCTAACCTATCAAACTTGAAGAAATAGGGAGCAGGTCCGGTGTTCCCATCTGGACTAGGAATGTTGACAAAAGGAGTCTTCACATGATCAAAAAATCCACCATGTTCATCATATGTAATGATCAGAAGTGTTTCATTCCACTGAGGGCTTGCTCTTAGAGCCTCATAAACCTCCTTAACCAGCATTTGCCCATGTGCAACATCATGAGATGGGTGGTCATCATTCGCAGGCAAGCCCTTCAAGTCAAAGTACCTAGGCTCAATCACAGTCAAGGGTGGAAGCTTCCCATCTCTAGCATCTCTCTTGAACTTTAAATCATACTGATGGAACTTGAATATGTACTTCAATTTCCTAAGGTTTCTATAGAACAAAGTTGTGGGTATGTTTTGAAAATAGACCCCAAAATCTAGGCCACTCTCATGCAGAGAATCAAAGATGGTTTTTGAGGATACCCTGTGGCTAACTGCCTCTTGACATGACTTGTTGAACCATGAGAGGTTGCTGAGTACACAAAAAGCCTATTGGGTTGTGTTGGACCCGGAATTGAAGAAAACCACCTATCAAAAACAGCAAATTCCTTAACCAAAGCAGCATAAACCGGCAGAGACTGGGGTTTAAACCCTTTCATCACAGTCTCAGAGAGGTTCTGCGACACGGACAATGCTTGTTCCACAAATCCATTCATGGAAGGGATGGAACCTGAACCAGAACCGAACACCTGTTGCAACACATCCTCAAATGAGTGCCCCGGATCCGGATCCACGAACTCCGCATCGTCGGTGAAGCAAATTGAATCTTGCCTGGGACTTTTAGTAGAAACCGGGTTGCATTCATATCCCGTGACCCCATTGATTAAATTGTTGACGCTCTCTTTCATCCACCCCAGCATGTGGTCAAAGGAACGGTTCTCCATAACCAAAACAACAACGGTTTTTATAGGTTGCTGCTGTTGTGCCGTTGCAAAAACACAAAGGAACACACAGAGAAGGAGCATGAGAATGGAGGATCTGCGTTTGCCACCTCCCATTCTTTCCCTCAAAGATAGGGTCTTTTGCCAAATGGGTGGGTAATCCAAAAGGCTTTTTTTAACACTGAATGTGGAATAGGTGAATGGTGAATGAATATAGATGTGAATATGGAATGAGGCTTTTATCACTGAATGTGGAAACAGTGCACTGGCAGCAAGATATTTTGTGCAGTTTCAGGGAAGGTTTTCACTAACTGTGTTCGAGTTTAGATATTTAGATAGATAGCAGGAGCAGAGCACAGAAGAGGAAAGAGAAGCTTCTGGTTCTGGTCTTGTGCTTTACCTCACTCACTGACTCACCTTTAATGGAACATTGGAAAAGAAAAAGTAACGCAATTAATGGAATGTGAATGGAAAGTGTCGTTTTGTGATTATTTTGCGTTGCTGAGGAGGTTCATTCGTGCTCCTTTTCGCGCGGTCAGTTTAATTTTCTATTTTCGGGATCAGTTTTCGGTTTTTTGAGTAACTTCCACTTTCGGCCCTAGTGAGACTAATTTTATTTGAAAAATCCTATCAAATCAATACACTCTCTAACACATTTTTTTTAAACATATTCTTTTTTATTGATTAAAATTTTCTTCAAATTACAAAATTTTATGTGTCTCACATCTTATTTAATGACTCTATTATAATTTTATAGTTTTCAATAAATTTTAATCAATAATAAAGTGTGTGTTAGGAGAAGTGTATTTCTTGCACTTAAGAATGACAATAAGTAAGATTTGAGTAGGGTACTACAGTACCCGTCCCTATATCTACACTTTAAAAAAATCCTGATGCCTGGACCCATACTCGTGTGGGTAGTAACTTTAATACACGTGTCCTTCCTTGTTGGGTACCTAAATGCTCATACATGTACTCTTTACCCGCATTTTAATTAACCGTGAAAAATCAATAAATAAAAAATATTGATTAAAATTACGACAGTAGTATATATATATATATATATATATATATATATATATATATATATATATACTAATTTTGGATTGGTTATCCAAAAAATACTAATTTTAGATGAAAAATAAAATTTTGGATGAATAGAGCAATATGAAAGAATCGTACCTAAGAATTATTTTGCACTAGTAAAAGAGAATTAAAAGGAGTAGTAGCCATGAGAAAGAAGCTCAAGAGCAACTACAATGTATGGACTCTTTTGTGAGAAGGATAAAGTTAGGAATTCAGTGGAGTAGGGGCGGCAACGACACACTGAATAGGAGAAATTGGAAAAAATAAATAAATAAAAAATAAGTAATCTACCTTATAGTTTTATTATTGTTAGTATTTTATGTGTGGGTATTGGTAGGGACAGGTACTAAAGTACTCGTATCCACAACCATACCCATTAAAATTTGCAGGTAATTACTCGTACCCTAGCTCATACCATTAAATGGGTAATTTCCCTATCCATCATGGGTAAATTTTGCAGGTATCATTGGGTTCATTGCCCATTGCCATCCCTATTGGCACTCCTCATTTTATTTTTTCACATACACTAATAGGCACCTGATTAACATAGCATAGGATTTTCTAAGTCTCAACAATACTTTATATATATATATATATATATATATATATATATGAGAGCAACTTTTGTAAGAACACTTGCTTATGTGAGAACATGAGAACAATTAATAACAACCCTTAGATCAAGATTAAAAATAATAGAGAGATGAGATTAAAACCCTATTAAAAACACCTTTTCTGAGATCATCAATGTCGTTGTCACTGCCCTCATCGCCCCTACCCCACCACCACTACCACTGTCGCCACACCACCATCGTTGTCGTCACAACCACTGTTATCACCACTATCACCAACGCCGCACCCCCCATCGTCGTCGCCACCACCAACCCTACCACCACAGCCACCCCACCACCATCGTCGCCACCAACGCCACTGGCAATGGTGGCGGCGACGACAGTAGTGGTGACAACGATGGTGATGGTGATGGTGGTGGTGATGGTGGTGGCGTGGTGGTGGTGGTGGCGATGATGATAGTGGTGGTGGGATGGAGATGATGGTGGTACAAGTAGTGAAGGCGGTGGTAACAAAATTTTTTTTTTTTGAAATAAGATGTGTTTTTAATAAGGTTTTAATTTCAACCGTCTATTGTTTTTAATCTTGATCTAAGGGTTATTATTAGTTATTCTCATATTCTCACATAAGCAAGTGTTCTCACAAGATATATATATATATTTGAACATCTGACCACTTGTTTAAGGGACCCAAGTCCATCACTACTCGAATCAACCACTTGTTGGTAAAAAATAAATTCATTTAAAATATATATTTTATATATTGAATAAAAATTAATAATTATATTATATATAATAAATTCAGCATTTAATCATGTTGCTTAATTTGGCTGTATATTATATATAGGGGTGTAAGCGGGTCGCAATCGACCCGTGAACCAACCAACCCAACTACATTTTAGCGAGTCAGGTCGGGTCATTGGGTTGGGTTGGGTCCCTTTTTTGTTGACCTAATTAAGATTGAGTTGGTTCACGAGTTGATGCATTCCTAACTTGACCCAACCCAACCCAACTTGATTTATTATTTTTTAATTAAAAATTAAAATATTATAATATTCACATATATTGTATTTTTTTTAGTGTTGAATTTGTGTGGTTAGTCTTGTATTTTAAATTGAACATGCGTTAAATGAGTTGAACTAATTAAGTATTTTATTTTTCATTTTTTTTGTTTATTATTTTTGAATTTTTTCAAATATTAAAATTATATTAAAATTTTAATTGGTCAACCCGATGATCCGACCCAACCCAACCCGATTAAGGCCGGGTTGAGTTGGATTGGGTCACTTTTAAAAAATGCAAACCCAACTCGACCCAACCCAACTTGACTATTTTTAATTGGGTTGGGTCTTAAACATGCCTGAACCTGACCCAATTCGAGCCATTTACACTCCTAATTATATATAATAAATATAATATTTAATACTGTTGAATAGTCAATTTTACTTATATTATTAATGATGGTATTTAATAAATATATTATATAGTTATCTTAAATAATATTATTAAATATTACAACTATTAAATATAATATGTTTGTTAAATTTAATATATATAATATATGTTTATTAAATGTATGTTTTTTATATGATTATATATATATATTAAAATATATTATAAAACAAGAAATATTACAAGATTTTATATCTTTCTATATATATATATATATGTATGTGTGTGTGTGTGTGTTATACAAAGTATGTTTAAATTAATAAAAATATAACAAAGTAGAATTTAAAATATGAGATAGAATATTTTTTTCCCACCCTAACATTAAAGTATCTAAATAATAAAATAATAATTTTATTTGTTTCTATTTTATTTATTTAATTTAATCTCATTCACTAAAATTTGCTAGTAATTACTCGTACCTGAGCTTGTACCATTAAGTGGGTAATTTCCCTATCCATTAAGGGTAATTTTTACAGGTATCCATTGGGTTCATTACCCATTGCCATCCCTACTAGCACTCCTCATTTTATTTTCTCATACACACTAAGCACCTGATTAACATAGCATAGGATTTTCTAATTCTCAACAATACTCTATATATATATATATATATATATATATATATATATATATATATATGCGTGAGGATCAAGTTACTTTAAGAGTAACTTTTGAAAGAGTTACTTTGCTCAATAACTCTTAATATATATTGAATTTCAACGATCCAACCATTAAATTAAAGAATTTTATTGAGCAAATCAAGTATACAAATTTTTATAGTGTTTGAAAACTATTTGATACTTCATTAGATAAATTCAAATTAACATATAATATACTTTTCTAAATTATAAGTAAATGTTGCCTATAAGATTAACTAGCTACAAATGTTCGATTTACCTAAAATTTGGTGTGCATGATCCTTGACATAATATCAAAATATTAAACGGTTTGATCGTTAAAATTCAATACATATCAAGAATTATTAAGTAATGTAACTCTACCAAAAATTACTTTTGGAGCAACTTGATCCCCACTATATATATATATTCGAACATAAGGGACCCAAGTCCATTACTACTCGAACCAACCACTTGTTAGTAAAAAAACAAATTTATTTAAAATATATATTTTATATATTGAATAAAAATTAATAATTATATTATATATAATAAATTCAACATTTAATCATGTTGCTTAATTTGGTTGTATATTATATATAATAAATATAATATTAATGCTGTTGAATAGTCAATTTCACTTATATTATTAATGGTGGTATTTAATAAATATATTATATTGTTATCTTAAATAATATTATTAAATATACAACTATTAAATATAATATGTTTATTAAATATAATATATATCATATATGTTTATTAAATGTATGTTTTTTATATGATTATATATATATAACAAAGTAAAATTTAAAATATGACAGAGCTATAATTTTTTTGTTTTTTCCCACCGTAACATTAAAGTACCTAAATAATAAAATAATAATTTTATTTGTTTCTATTTTATTTATTTAATTTAATCTCACTCACCTTTAAACATTCAAACATAAGCTCAAAATTAAACCTAGCACCACGAATTTAAAGAAACCCCTGACGTTCTCCTTAAAAAAAAACTAAAAAATCCCTGACGCTTTTTTTTTTTTTTGGGAATAGTTGATACAACTTACAGCGGCACCAGCTCTGCCACTATCATAGCGGGATCACAGATTCATATGATGTCCACTTCTGTAGGTTATTTGTTTGGACATGAACATGATGATAGGCTTTATTATTTGTTTCCTGTACAGAATTATCTTGATGTGATTACGTAGCCTAAATTCCATAACAATAATACCGGTTTTAGATTTTGTAATCACGAAAAATGCTGACCAGTACAAAAAGTTTGAGTTACAATTTGCGAATGACATGGCCAATTGTCATAGGTTTGAACACGTTAGTGTTTCCTATTCACTAAATGGCTGTGCTGCTCTATAATTATATACCATGGTTTTGGTAAATTTAAGGGTAATGTTATATTCTTTATTGTTTTTTATTGATTTTTTAACATTATATAAACTATGTATTAAATGAAAAAGGTGAATGTATTTAATATAAAATATATTTAATACCAAAATATATATATATATAAATAATCTATTTATTTCCTGACGTTTACATAATGCATGTGATTGGATTGGAGAAGAATTTTGTCACGTTCTTGAAGTTATATAGAGGGAGTTGGGTTCACGGGACCAAATTAAACTCTGAGGTGGGTTAGAATCCTAAAATTGATGGAATTTGAAGGACATGAATCATGGATGGCTACTTGTTGTATTTTGGCTCTGAATACTTTAATCTTCTTTGTCCTTTTAACTTATATTTTCTTGTGAGAAAAATATTTCTTTTTGCACCTTCTATTAAACACATTAATTCGCATCCGAGAGCAAGTAACGGAATTATATTATATTATATGCATGAACAAACAAGTGAAATTGATTATAATTAAATAACAAAGTTGCGTTTCTCGTGATGAAGGAGGACAATTTCTGCTTAGCTGGTATAGCAAAATATTTCAACTTAATGATGATAAGTGTGAACGCCGAAATCAACCTGAAACCTATCACCATGGATTAATAAAGTAGGGAAGCCACTAAAATAACAAAACTTTATTCCTTTCCCGTATAATGATATCACATTATATATTAATAAAACAATTTTATCTTATGATATTAACACTAAAATAAAAATATTAAATTGAATATACCGCTTTCTATATATTATATAATTAAAATAAAAAAATTTTAAAGACAAGGCTTTGGAAAGTGGAAACTGGCAACATCCACGCGTTTGAAGGCACAAGGGAAGATAGTGTACAGACTTCAGGGATGCTAACATTTTATATTCTCTCCCGAGGCAAATCGGTGAGCAATAGAGCAAGAACAAAGGGATGCATATGAAGAGAAACGTGTAAATTTATTTTATTTATTTTTCGCATGCAAATTTTGGCATCATTTGGGCAACACCAGACACCGCTCACAATCAATTTCATATGGAGATATTAAGATTTAAATTGTAGTGACTAGGGAGCCCGTGAAACGAGAAAATAACAAAAGAAATTGTCATTTTTCATACTTAACGACCAAGGTTATGTGATGCTGTCGGTGCTTGTTTGTGGTCAAAGAGAGCACAGCAAAGTGATACTACTGCGACACGCTTTGGCTTTATATATATATTTATTTATTTATTTATTTATTTTTCTACCATAATCTTACTTTAGAAATAATTCTATTATATTAAATTAAACAATTTTCTTATGAGAATTTGAACTTTAATTAATTCCTGCCACTAGCTCAGCATATACACGCTTAACGCTTTACCTTTTACTTTTGAATTGTTTTTTAATTTTTTTAAAAAAGTAGAAAAAAAAAGAGATATTTTTTTTCAATACAGATATATCTTTAACCTTACCAGTAGGGCCCAGTAACCGACAAAAGTGGGTTTTACAGGGTCTGATGGGCCAGACCCTATTTTGTGATCGAGCATTCCAGGCCTATTGATGTGCGGTCAGTTTTCATGGTCACGAAACGTTCCTCCGACGCTTTGCCTCCTACACAGGATTGAAACGTTTCTCTAATTTTTATGCGTTTAATAGTTATACATTATCAGTATAAAAAGTTTTATATTGTTAATTAATTAAAAATTACTATTATTATAACTTTTAAAATAATTAGTGTAACAGTCAATAAACTTATCATAAATAATAAATTGTGATTACATAATAGTGTAACAGTCAATGCAAAACCTAATTTCTTGTTTTTATTATCAGTTCTTAACTAATTCAAAAATAAAGTTTAATTTTTATACACTGACGGTATAAATTTTTTTATACTGTCAACTATTCAAAAATCATGATTAGTATAACATGACTTTTGGGTAGTGTAAGTGAAAGTTAATAAACTTAACACGTACATTTTACTGCATAGACTACTTTTTCCATCACAATCATCTTTCTAATTTGTCATTAATTTCAATATACTAGCAACTTTCGACATAGTTCGTTATTATTGAAAAAAATGAAAATTATAGAACAATATATGGTAATAAAATACGATGTAATTAGAGATTACGGGAAAAAAATATTTCATGTTTATAAGTTTTATAAAATAATTTATATTAAGGAATAATGAAAACCTTTTAAACGTAACTTAAAGAAAAGAACAAGTAACGTGTCAAAAATATCTGTATGAAAATAATGCTGATAAACTATTCGTAGTTTTTTTTTTCATGGTTTTTAAATTCTACCTTGTAAATATCTCTCTGTGCTATTTATAGGCTTTTTCATCATGGTTTTAAATTCTAAGTAATAAATATTTCTTTATTGTACAAATACTTATAAAGTATAGATAAAATATAAAAAACATAAATTTAAAAATTTTAAAAATTAATTTAATTGAAATAAAATTGCTTATCCGTAATAAAAAATAAATTAGATATGCATTTGAAAAATTAAATTCAAAAATCATTAAAAATGATTTAATTGACAAAATATCATTTTATTGATGTTTTGTAAAATTTCACTGTAATTAATGTTGATTGAAGACAATTAAACATTGATTAGAATATTATTGGCATTAACATTTTTTCTTTCATGAAATAAATAATTACATAAAAAATATTAAATTAATTTGATATAAAATTTTTAAAAATGTGTATAATATGTATAAAATAAAAAATTCTTGATTATATAAAAATAAATTATCTAAATAATCTATTCTATTTTTAATAATGAAAAGTACAATTTTTTGATGATTTTGCAATCACAAGATCTAAGATTTTTGTAATAACATCGTGAAGTTAATTGTGGCTATATTAGTACCATTTGTCTGTAAGTATAAATTTTTTGGAGTTTGCTCACATAAGTCTATTTAAATTTTAGTTTACTCATTTAAGAAATGTGTCTTAAGGTATTTATGAAAGAAATATGTCCTAAAATATTTTTAAATCTTCCTGTATTTGTTTAAACAAATTCATTAATAAGGTTATTTTATTTTAAAATTAAAAACCCAAAATTTTCTCTCTTCTCTTCCCTTTTCCCATGTTCTTTCTATCTAATAAAATTAATTTTTTTCTCCAAAATTTGATTATCTTTAATCCTTCTCTTTTTCTCTCTTCTGATAGAGGAGGGTTTAAGGGGCACAGTTATGATATGCTAACGGAAAATACTTATATGATCAATATTCATGAATACTTGAATATAACAATTTTGTTGGGTGCAAGGCATACGCATGTTTACTTTTGTGTATTAGGCAGTGGGATGTGCGTTAACAAAAGCTTAAATTTGTTGCTTCTACATCAAATCATTTTCTTTAACGTGATTTAAGTAATAGAATGTACGTTTGTGATGTGTAACCAAACGTGCTGAAAAAGAAAAAGAAATATGGGGTGAAGGTGAGAGAGGAAAGAGAACTTTGATAAAAAAAAAAAAAAAAAAAAAAAAAACCTTGAAGATGAAGTCACAAAAGAGAAAGGAGAGAGAAATTTGTCTTCTCTTAAATTTTTTTAATAAATTTAATTTACTAA
The DNA here is from genome assembly GCA_004329165.1 of Spatholobus suberectus. Classification (NCBI taxonomy): domain Eukaryota; kingdom Viridiplantae; phylum Streptophyta; class Magnoliopsida; order Fabales; family Fabaceae; genus Spatholobus; species Spatholobus suberectus. The sequence continues at coordinate 66,358,471 of CM014729.1, forward strand.
AATAATTTTATTGACTAATTTGTTTAAGTATAGTGAGTTTTGTTCGAAATATTTTAATGCATGTTAATAACACATGTAAATTAAAATTGGAGTTAACTCGTGTGTGTGTGTGTAATTTGTTAACGAATACTCACTTATTTTTTAGTTGAAGTACGTTAGCAAGCTACACTGTAAGTGTATTTTAAGAAACATTATAATTATAATTTGCTAACAAACTCTAACTAAAAAACAAGTGCATGCACATTAGCAAGCTCCACAAGTATTTGCTAACATACACGCATTTATTTTTTAGTTGGAGTATGTTAGCAAGCTACACCATAATTGTATTTTAAGATACATTGTGGTTATAACTTGTTAACATACTCTAACTAAAAAACAAATATATGTACATTAGTAAATCCATATATATATACACCCTCTTTCTGTCCTTTGCACCCTTGTTAGTTTTTTTTTTTTTACAAAAAAAACCTTTTTTGGAATGTATTTTGAAAAGGTGTGACCCACCATTTCTAAGTGCATTACAAAAACTAATTTCTATAATGTAAATTTTTACAATTTTCATAATGTATAAAAAAGTTCATTACAGAAACTAATTTCTGTAATGAAAATTTTACCTTACAGAAACTAATTTCTGTAAAACCTATGAAAAGTAGAGGTGTTCATGGGTATGGATAGCCCATAGACCCAAACTGATCCAATTACTTCGGTTCAATTTTTTTGAGTGTTTGGATCACACTTAACCCAACCCGTTTAAGTACAGGTTGGGTAATGTGTTTTACTTTTAGACCTGTGAACCCAACCCGTTGACCTAACATTTTATTAAATTTATTGTTTTTATATAAAATAATTAGTAAATAACAAAGTTACAAAGACATTCCTGACTCACTAATTAGTAAACACACCAGACTCAATAAAAAAACCCTGACTCACTAAATATAATATCTTTATAATGTGTTAAAATTTGTACAAAAAAATACATTTTTTTAAAAAATTAGCAAAAATTTAAATATATGGACCTGATTGATCGAGCCAAACCAATCCATTAATAACTAGGTTTGTTTGTTTGGGTTTGACAAAAAAATGCATAAACCCAAACCAACCCAACTTGTATTATTTTGATCGATTTGGGTAACAAGTTTAGCTAAACCTGACCCAAACCAACCCCTATACACCCTCGAGATGGCCCTAGAAAAAGAAAGGGAAGGGTGCAGATGGTGGGGAGGGGGAGGGGTGAAGGTGAGAGAAAGAAGGGGGAAGGGAGTGAGAATGAAGGTGAGAGAAAATAAGAGTATTTTGGGAATATAAAAAATAAAAAGGAAAAATGAAAGGGTGTATGGATAGCAACCCCCAAAAGTTGACTTGATTGGGTTCAATCACATATCATAGCTGGGCCGAGCCCAACAAACCGCTAACCAAAGACTTTAAAAAAATAGAGAAGATTGTCCCAATCGTCGATCAAAATAAAAAAAAAAAAAAAAGGTTGTCTCGATCAATATTAAATCTCCCATCTTTCAACTTACTGTCCGGAAGATTTCCTATTTCCTACCGTAGCTGTTGGCCAATCCTCGTGCTTTCTGACTAGTCTCAGATCACTCTACTTGGGCACATAAGAATGAGATGAATCAATGAAATTAAAAAAAAAAAATCAAATTTCTTACACGAGTTAAAATCAATTCATGCAGATCAATTATTCATTTAACTCCTCCATAAACAATTATATAATCCTTTTTCGTATGTTAGAAATCAAATACTTGTATCAATGAAAAAGATTCCATAAGCTAAAAACTACGTAAGCTCGTTTATGCAAGCCAAACACGCAAATGTACTAATTCAGCTCATGACTTTCTTAAACAATTCCTTTAGCAAGAAACTGGAGCGTGTAATGCATTTTTATACCTATTTTGTACTCTCCCCATTTTATTATACATGTTTATTCTCATCGGTTGTTAATAACACAGCACAACAGCATACACATCATTCAAATTTTAATTGATAAACTACAAACACTATCATCACATAAAGATCATTACTCCCAATAAACTCGATCCTGATCGATTGATTTTATGAACTCAATGTTGGAAAAAATGGACAGAACTGTTTGTTATTGTACACAGTCTCCAGGGTTGATGAGGCTGCAAATCCTAAAATTACAAGTATACAAGCAGCAAGGGATGACCATCCCAATTTTCAGAAAGCACAATAACCAGCATGAAAAAAATGCTTTAACCTTTTCCTCGTATATATATAAATGTAGTTGTACAAAATTTCAGAACATAAAGATGCCCAGCAGACAGCGCGCCCTCCAAAATTCAAGCTAACTTCAGCTTGGCCTTTCACTAACATAAACCGCTTCTTCATTTAATCAAACTCGCTTCAAGTACGTTAATAGGCCTAAGCCAGCAACAAGTGCAGCTCCAGCAGCAACGGCACTATATGCCGAGGCCCATGCATCTGAATAAGCATAATTTCCTGAACGAGAACCTTTCACATTACCACGTGGTCCTGCGTAGTCTAAATGCAATTTCAACCCCTACAACATTCATCAATCCAAAGTCAAACTCTTTAAGCCAGACGTATACCTATAAATATCTTTACCTTACCATAAATGACAAGTCCAAAATCTACGACAGCTTCTTTTGTAAACAAAAGTTTTAAGGAGAGGAAAGGCTGTTCCATTCCAAGGCAGGGCATTGCCATAAGCCTCAACGAGGGCTTACAGTGATAATTCCATAAAAATAAAGCCTACCAAGGGGGATTGTTGGCAGTGAGAATCAGACCAAAGCCTTTCAAGTTAAGTGCTTCACTGATCAATCCTTACCCGCCGAACCATCCCCCATTATGCTAGCTATATTTTTTATGCAGAAGTTCCCCTTCCAACTTTCTGTAAATAAGACCATTATTGGATAGGCTTTTACTTAATAGTTCAAGCTTTTAGAATGACCAGTGTTTGACTCTGGCATGGTATTAAAGTCTCTTAATAAAATTAAATTTCAGCACTAGGTATGATAGACTTGTGCTTACATAAAAAGTTCTAGGGTTTGCTATTCCCTTTTGATATTTGTGATCCTATACAAAATTACAAATAAGGTTTTAATTAAAAAATTTGGTCCTTACACCTGATACCAATTTTCGTTTTAGTCCTACATGAAAAAACTTTACATTTTAGTCCTAATTGGAAAACAATGTTTACAAATTGATCCCTACAAAAGCTGTTAACAGTATTAAATTTGGTCCCTATGGTTGACCTTTTTTTCATTTTAGTCCTCATGTGAAAAAATTTTACACTTCATTTTAGCTCCTACGTAAACAGAATTCTACATTTTGATCCCTAAACTTCACATACCATTTTTTACTTTTGGTCCTTGTATAAAAAAATCTAACATTTATAATTTTAATAAACAGTAGGGACTAATTTGTAAACAATTTTTCATATAGGGACTAAAATGTAGAGTCTTTTAATGTAGGGATTAAAACAAAAATAAAAATATTGAATATAGGAACTAAATTTATAACTTAACCTAAAATTAAAAAAAATAAAGACCCAACATCTTTCTCCAAACAAGGATTTCTCTCAGATCTACAAATCTATACCCTATCTCAAGATTAAAAAAAGTAAAAGAAAAAACCTCCTTTCAGGTCTCCAGAACTGCAGACAAATCTACTATACCTTCAAACCAGCTGTCCTTGCATGATCCACAGCTGCCGCAAGATCACTGTCTGAAGTCAATACAACTTTATCATGATCTTCGTCTTCATACTACAACGGCAAATATGGCCAGCTTTCTTTAGAAGAGGGTAACATATACACTCAACCTCAAGAATATAAAATATAATGTCTTGAAAAGTACCAGAATTTGGGGTATGTTGTTAGGATCAATATCATCACCAAGTCTCTGAAGGATTGAAGTTATAACCTCCGTCATGCTCCGGGTATCTGAACTTGCAAGCAACCATACAAACCACTCAACTGATAGTTTTCTACTCAAACATAATTTTCTTGAAATAAGCTGATTGCATGCAAGAACAAGTTCCTCATAGAAAATGTAGCAATACCCTTATCCAAAACAAAAACTCGAGCAGACAAGTTTGCCTATTAGTTATTACTACATCCCTACCTATCAATGTACATGCAACCCAACCATTTTCAAGAGAAACTTATGAAAGGACTAGATATGAGCATATATTGAAACCATCAGTTATACCCTGTCACAGAAGGAAAGTGCGGATAAAAATCTGATTGGTAACATGTGATAGTTTGCATACCACATGTGAATCTGTGCATTCTGCCCTTCTTATCTTGTATTTTGAAGGAAAATGTATTGGGCATGCTTGATGAAAGATAAGGAACGGATCTCCCTGTTTCTCCTCCCTCAGAAGCCACTTTCAAGGAACTCTCACTGATACATAATCAATAGTGTGTAAGTATATTAAAAAATTGGAAATAATTCTCCAAACAACTTAAATGCATATAACCTTCGAGTATCATCATCATCATCATTTGGAGTTAAGGCCATGGCTGAATCCCAAAATCTTTGCATCAAGGAGGTGGCAGCTTCATTGTTTCCAACCTAATTAGTGGGAGAAAATGACACCAGCATTAAAATCAAAGAAATCTTACACATAAACACACACATATAAAGGAATTCTGGTATCATAATGTTTGCCATTTCACAATCACAATTAACACCAGCAGTACGCTCTAACTCTGGTTAAACTCTGGTTAGTAAAAGGAAGCTTTGTGTGTCCCTTTCGGGAAAAAATAGTTGAATTCTTTTTCGTTTTGGTCTTTAGCTATGAAGCACAAATGCATGGTTTTATGAAGGGAAGCTTGCATATTTGGTGGCAGAAATATATTATTCCCCCAATTGGGTTTGAGCCACAAGACTTCCATGTTATTTTTCAAGTTGAACGCTGGGATTTTGAGGGTCACACCCCTGATGATTGGTGCATTTTGTTGAACCAATCATCAATGTTTTTTAAATTTGTCAGTCTTATTCCATTAGGAACTGCAGATGTTTTGGTCCATCATATTTCACCTTCCTTTCTTTTATCATCCAATCCTATACTCCTATGAAAATTTTATAAATGAAAGAACAAATATGTAAATTAGTTGCCTTAGATATAATCATTTGCAGCTGGTGAAAAGCTTTGAGATTCTTAAATTCCCAAGCAGCTAAAATAAATGGGTGATGACCAAAAAACAAAAGTAGCATTTTAACAGGTTTAGAACAAAATGCAAATTCTAGAACACATAATTTATGTGGAGATATTATAAATTCATGAACAGCACTTTCAAACCTACATTTAACAATATCAATAAAACCAAATCAAGAATGTGTTACAATATTTTGCTGACAAGAATCATTCAAAAGGCTATGTCATGAATAAAGCCATTTATCCCATTTTCATGCAACAAGGATTCAATAGTCTAATCAACAATAGTAGTGGGTCAACACAGTCCCAAGATAGATAACACACCTGACTTACTGTCGCCACAGCAGCATGAGTGACATGAATTACATCGACCACAGCAACTACGCTGCCATCTGTTTTCAACCACCTAACCCAAATCAGAAAAAAATATTGATGCATATATCTCTTCAATCCTCCCCATCCCGTATAAATTACATTACCTCTATCAACCACAGGAAGATGCAAAAATTTTCCATCATGCATAGTGTGAAGTGCATCAACAATGGGTGTATCAATTACTACGCATTCTGGATTTGGAGTCATGACCTGCATATTTTGTTGCATATTTATCAAATAAGAGCAACAAGAAAGGGATTAACACTCAGAATGACCAATTTTTCTTCTAACACGATAGCAAACAAATGATCTTAAAAATTACTAGATATAGATGTTACAGAATCAAAGAATGGAAAAGGGAAACAAAAGTAAACAGTTTCTTCTAAACAATGTAAAAATAAAACAAAGTACCTTCTCAACGGGAGTTGACTCTGGAGAAAGATTTTGTGCAATTACCCCGCATCAAGATATCCTTTGAACTGAAATTTGTAAGCAGAGATCAAAATTAATCTAAGCATACATGATGAGAATTGGGCGTGAGGCCAAAACTTCTCAGAAAAAGAGTACTGCTGGTAATGTCAATGACTACAAACTTACGTAAAGATGCCATGAGGTTTGCCATTAACTGTCACAACAGCACAACTTGCATGAAATTCAACCATCTTCTTTGTTGTTGCCAGAGCTGAGTCTGTTGGTGAAACTGTTACAAACCTAAAAAGTGCCATTATCCGTTAAAGTAACTTGGATGGTAACCAAACGTGCAGACAAATTAAAATTTATGTAATTTTTTCTTCAACTGAAACAAAAGAAGGTATTACCTACTTTGAATTCTCAGGAATGATTGTAGACAATGATGGCTTGAATATCTGCTCCCGAAGAGTCTCAATGAATGATGTATTGGAGTCTGCACAAAGGCCAAATTAGCATGAAATTGAACCTAATATTAAAAACTGTGAACCTAACTACACCCATAATGTTTTCCAAGTAAACCATCACAGAAATCAAAGAGCCAAGCATGAAAAAGGAAATAGTCTACAAAGCAGAACCTGATGTTCCCCAGTGTTTTTCAACTCCTTCAACAGCTGCTGCAATTGCTTTTCCTTTCTCAGTTGCCCTTTCCATACGGGCAATGGCATCATACAGACACTTTGCTATGTCTAGTAAAGCCAAAACTTCTCCATTCTCCACCACAGGTAAATGTCTGAATTTCCCTGTCAACATATATCAGCCATGCATTCAAAAGGCAAGATACAGAATAGAGACTAACATGAAAAGTTGAGTGTTTCTCTGTATACACTACCAACCTTGCACCATCTTTTGGAGGGCTTCCACAGCAAGAGTTTCAGAAAGGACAAATACCGGATTCCTTGTCATAACTTTGGAAACTGGTGTGTCTTCAAGATTAATCTCTTTGGCAACAACTCTTGTTGCTATATCCTTTATTTAACCACAATATAGGACAGGAAACTATGTAAGTTAAAACTGCAGAAATCCAGGCAATGACTCAACTTTCTTTTCTTTCTTGTTAAAAGGCAAGAAAAACAAGTATGAGCCACATACCTTGTCTGTGAGGATTCCACAGAGCAAAGCATTAGAATCAGTTAGTAATAGAGCATCCACTCTACGGGCAGCCATCCGACGGCAAGCTTCATAGACAGTTGTTGTTTCAGGTACTGTCAGGGCCTTTGTAAGTCGCAATGATTTTACTGTCCGCTCTCCTGTCAATGCCCTGATCCAACTCCATGTACAAACAACAAGGCAACATCCCATGATTTAAATTGATAAAACTTTCACTGACTTATCTTCTTTTCTTAGATACTTAAGCAGGAGCTATAATAAATTTGCTTAAAAATTAATCTAATTGAGTGCATTTAACAAATCATGAAACGAATTCAAGCTTCTCTATTCAAACTTTTAGACATCAACTCATCTGTTATAAAATATGCAAAAGAATGCAGATTCTTATATTCAATTATATATAACCATGTCATGATCATATACCTCTGCAACTGACAACTGTCTCAAAATTATAAGGGGGAAGAGGATAAATTCCTGTATGGACATAGTCCATATTCGCTTTGTGGGCTCAAAGGTTCATATTTTCTGTGCAGTCCACAAACACAAAGTAATCATGGTCTATGTCCATAGAAGAATTCCTTGAGGTAGATGAGTAAGGTCTTGTTTAGATGAACTTCTCAATAAGCACTTATAGGAAAAGAAAATAAGAAGGAAAAATGAATAAAGCTTCTCCTATAAGTTCAAATTAGCTCATGCATAAACTAATTTGTAGAAGCTCTTTCATTTAGCTTCTCCAAAAACTGATTTTAGCTTATGCATAGATTAATTTAAGCTTACAAGAGAAATTTAATTTGTTTTTCCTTCTTTTTATTTTCCTTTCTGTCTTCTTGAAAGTACTTATTGAGAAATTTATTAGAGCCTAAATGCCGAGGCATGCATCTACTTAGTGGAAAAAATGAAGCATTGCAGAATTCACTTTGTCCATACTTTCACCTGCTTAGACTTTAGGCAAATGATACGTGAAAAAGTATTTCAATCAGGTAAAGGTGGCGCAGAAAAAGTCGAAGTCCTTTATTAACATTATTGTAAACCAACCAACCAACCAAGCAAGAATTTGCAAAGCCACATTTGTTTGACGTTGACACTTTGAAAATACCGAGTTTTACAATTATGGCACCACATAACCCAAATAGCTGTTCGGAAAAGCGAAAACCATAGGACAGACCACAACAATAGCTACTGCTATAAATACATAATATTTCAAATTATTATAAGGTTAACTTTTCTTTTCTTTTAAGGTTAAATTTAGAACTTAAAAAAAAAAAGAAAAAAAGAAAAATAGAGAGCAAATGGAATCAAACAAACGTATGCAAGATAAAAGGATTTTGACTCTTAAAAATACACCGTCAAATAGGGATTAATCAAAAAAGGCTTAAGAGTCAAATTAACGATTCGATTAATTTGACCACGGGAGCACAAGCATAGATTATTACAGCGGCGGATAATAACAAGAAAGATAGAGAAAGTGAATAACAACATACAGAGGTCGCGAAGAGGAAATTGATTTTCGAGAAGCAGCGTGAGGCACTCCTGATTCAGAGGCTTTCTTCGTCGACGAAATACTCCTTCGAGAGGCACCGCTTTGACTTGCCATCTTCCCTCTGCTCCAATATCGCTGCAACCAAACCAGCGTCTACCTTGCATCAAATCGGACGCAGAAACAAAAAACTAAAAAACAAAGTCTAAGAGAGTCATACAAGCTAGCAACAGCTCCGAGTTGAAACGGATTGATTGAGTTCGAAAGGTGAAGCGGAACAAGGTGGGAGCGGCCGGGAATGACCGGAAAATAGGATTCCGGTCGGCGAAGGCCGGCGCGCGGGAAAGAGGAGAAAAGGAGAGAGAAGGAAGGGAACCCTAGAGAGAGGAGAAGGGAAAAGATGAAGAAAAAGAGTGGGAGATAGAGAAAGAGAATTTCAACGCTACTGGGATGGGGCCAATAGCGGGCGCGCACGTCAGTGATTTCTTTTTTGTTGGAATGGGGTAATAAGTAATAACCTCATAGTCATAGCCTCATAGGTGCCATGAATTTATCACGTGTCACTGTGAAATGTGAGACGTCCAAATTTTTTGAAACATGGCCGCGATGTGACAGTGAAGAACGATACAGTGTGTTTGAATAGTATGTTTGAGTTCCGGTTTGGTTGGCATTCATCTTTTATTCTAAAATTTTATTACTCAATTATTTTAATTACATATTTTATCACCTAATTATTTTAGTTATATATTTTGTCACCAAATTTTTAAAATTTCACTCATTTTACCATTTTTCGTAATTGATCGTTGAAGTGACAATTTTAATCGCTGACATGACAATTAGCAGTTAACTTGTCACGTTAGCTGTCAAAATTGTCATATCAGTAGTCAACTAATAGAGGTGACAAAATGTACAATATTTTAAAAATTGGGTGACAAATTATGTAATTAAAATAGTTAGGTGACACAATTCGTAAAATCATGAAAGATAAGTGACAAAATGTGTAATTAAGCCAAATTATTTTTATTATGTTAAATTTAGGTTATTGTTATGTTTAAATGTTTTTTAAAGTAATTTTAAAAATTTAGTTTGCTACTAAACTAAGTACAAGGTAGAAGTAGTATAAGTGTTGCATTTAAAACTCATATTTTTGTTGGTAACATTTATATAAGTACAACATCAAATAAAAATATTTTTAATTAATATTATCTAAACATATTTCACTTTATCAATGTACTTTTAAATAAAAAATATCTAAACATAAATTACATTATAATAAACTCATTTTTTATCAAACTTAAATTAACAACTTATTTTTAATTCAAATTTATGTTTGCAAACTTTAATTCAAACATACACTTATTCGATAATTATTATAAGACCAGATATGGTTATTGCTGAATTTCGTATGTATGTGTCGGGGAGGCGGTTATTGTCCGAATGATCTGATTCAGTTACGTAAGGTAATTCTTTTCTTTTCCATTATAGGATACTGTTAATACTAATTATTAATGCGGATTTTAGGTAGGAATATAAACGAGTCAAATAAGTTTAAGTTTAATTTATGAAAAATAATATTATTTAGGTTTGACTTGTTTATTTAAATAGGTCAAAATTAAAGCTTGAATTTGATTTGGTTAAAAAATTTGAGATTTAAGTTTGACTTGCTAGTCCGTTTATAATTTGATTTTTTATTAAATTTCTTTTAAAATTATTTATTTATTAATTTAATAATTAACAAACACATTCATATTAGAAAGTGAAGTAAATACTAATAAAATATAATTTTGAAATTCATATAGATGTTAATGCTGGTGATAAAATCTTTGATGATAAAAATGGTACTTTTTAAAAAAAATTATGATTATTTATTTAAAACATGACTCTTAAAAAAATATGAGATAAATGACACACACACATATATATATATAAACAAACGTATATTTATTAAGTATTTAGTGAGTCAAATGTGAATAATTAATAATTAACTCAACTCATTTGCATTTTTATACTAGAGCGTGAACCTATGTGATGTACGGATGAATTGTAGGAGGAATAATTTTTTGTATATATAAAAAAGTATATTGACAATTTGGTTAATTTCTCATATTGCTAAAAACAACTCTAAAATAATTAAAATTTCTGCAATAAAAAACTTAATTTACTATATTACAATAGAAGAATAACATATCAATTAGATATGAACTTATTCATTAATAAGAAAAAAATTAAAAGATAATTAAATGTGTTTATTTTTAATACAACTATAAATTTGAATTTCACACTATTGCTGCTTTCTTGGAGTCAAGAAGTTTTTATAGATAAATTAAATTACATGACAAAATCAAAAGAAAATGAGAAAATTAATTTTAACTAAAAGCACTCACAGATTATTCCATTAAAATCATTTTTTGTGGAGTTCATTCATTTAACATCCCGTAAAAATATTGTAAACAAAATTAAGTGAATGAATAAAACAATATAAATTTAAGAATACATAATTAAATGATTAGATGTCAATACAATTATATTAGATATTACATTCACTTGTGTTAACTTTGATGTGATGTGATGCATGGATAAATTATGTGGCAAAAATATTTTATAATATTTTGAAAGTTAATTTATATTTAAATTTAAAAATAAAAAATAAGAATTTAAAATTTTCATTATAATTGAATTAGAAGTTATTGAAAATTATTGTCTTTTTCATATATTAAATAATATAAATAAATTATCAAATAATTTCCTACAATTTAAAAAATACATGTAAATGAAAGGAAAATAAGAATCATACCCATTAATTGCCACAAATTCACATCAACCCCATAAATTTATAATATGTTAATCTTTATTAGGCAATTTATATTTCATTCCATTAATTTTTAAGATATTTTACATTAATTTAATAATAATATGTAGTATTATGTCTTGTATATTTATTATCATTCGTCTTTAATTGGCTTTTAATTTTTGAATACTCAGCAAATGAAATTATCTATTTTGTTTTAAAAATAATTATAATACAACTAATATCTAAATCAGTTTAAAATTAGATTTAAATTGGAAACGTATATATAAAAATTTATATTAAATTATTATAACAATGCATTAAAATGCTAATAAAAATACTAAAATAATTTGGTGGCAAATTTAATTTACATGGAAAAGTTATTTATAACATATTTTAAAAGTTTAAAATTTCAGGAAAGTATTTATAACAATTTTTAAATAATTAAAATTAATAAAGTTGAATTTAATTATTTAATTTTAACTATTTTCAATAAAACATTAATGAGATACCCTTATTAAAATCAGTTATCAATTTCAAAAGGCATTAATGTTATATTTTGAAATTTTAAAGTTAGTAAATTTAAGATTATTATTTTAGAGTTTAATGGCTATATACTGCCAGTGTAAAATAGTTTTACACTGTCAACTAATCAAAAATCACCTTTAATATAAATTTTAAGGTAATTATTATAAAACTCAACAAACTTACCATACATAGTGAGTTGTAATTGGGTGACAGTATAAAATTGCTTTACACTGTCAGTATATCACCTATTTTCTCATTATTTTAACCCTATTTTAAAAATAAATTTGTAATAAATTTTGTTATTAAAGTTTGGAAGGACAGATATAACCCTATTAAATGCAATAGCTTCAAAATGATTTAAATACCCCTATTTTAGGCAAAAAAAATTGGCTCCAGCAACCCTTATTTTTTATATATAAAGATTTGGTGAAATCACAAGTTTTAAAGAAGATTAAAATATATGAAAAAAATGCGCATCGCTCCTTAATATATATATATATATATATATATATATATATATATATATATATATTGGTTACATAACCCATTACTCCTTAATATTTGAGTCATGTAATAATTATCTAATATTTGAAAAATCTAGCCCGTTTAGACCCAGTTCGTATTGACTTGAGTCAGATCGGGCTGCATTTTCTTGATCTGCGTCCACCATATATAAGTTGTGATTACTGGCCTACGGACCAAGAAATAAAAAATAAATTAAAAAATCTGGATTAAAAATATAAGTACTACACTATTGGTTTAGTATTTAAATATTTAGCAATTTATAATTTTGTATAGACACTTATGATAATTATTAATTAATTTTGTAAATGGAGATGATTAGCAAAAGTGGGAATAAATTATAAATTAATTTTGTTCACGATCATACAAAATAAATAATGCTTAAATGCTAGAAAATCGTCCTTCTGTAACTTATTTATTTCTATTTACCTTTAATATCGTCGACCTTTAGAAAGTGAAATGTACATGGAAACTGAGGTAATTGTCAGGTTTTTGGGTACAAACAATTGTCATTTACTAGATAAGTAAACACTGGTGTCTTTTTAATTATTAGTTCACTTTCGCTTTTCAATTTGCTGTAAAATATAAAATTGAAAAGACATTTGGAAGTGATAGTTTGTAAAATAAAGTATATGGATACGTGTCTAATTGTCTTGGCAAAAAAACCTGCAAACTATAGTACATATAGATATACATATGACATATCAATGCACTAATAATTTAAAAATCTAGATAAATAGTTAAGAAAATATACGTGATTATCTAGTTGAAACAAACTAAATATTAAAAGTCAAGCTCATATTTAATTTGAAACAAATAGTCAAGCACATCAATTAAATATTAAATATTCAATTTAAAACAAATAGTCAAGTACATCAATCAAATAATAAAAGTGTCAACCAAACATCAAATATGCTTAAATTGATTATCTAAATACCAACCAAATTGATTATTCAATATACAAACTAAATATGAAAGTAATATAAGCTAAATATAATTCTTGCACACAAATTTCAAACACAAACATAATAGAAAATACAACAAATATACAAAAATATATAATCATCAATCATCTTCAATTTCCTACAAGAGAAAAAGGTGATATAAAGCTATTTACAAAGGGAGAATGGCGGAGAGCCCGTTGGTGTTGTGTAACCTTTGAAAGAGTAAGAAGTTATGTGCTACAAGAGAAAAGAGTAAAGGAAAGGTAAAAAGACATGGTGTAACCCTTAAAAGATAAAATCGTTGATGATATATTGAATTATTTATATTATATTATATTCATATGATTGATTTAAAAAAAAATATATAGGCTCCCAGACCAAGCCAATAACCCTACTGGGCCATGCTTGTCAAACTTGCAGGTTTTGCCAAAGCAGCCTTCATTTAAATGGGTTAGAGTATGCAGCTTGCTCGAATTTTTAGTTAAACAGACCGCTTGTAGACCACGACCCATTTACCCAACTCTAAATATACTATTAGTAGTTTAGCATAATTAACTCTTAATAGAAAATATAGATGATCAATTTATTCATCAAAACTACTCCTTTTTTTTTGTATGAAGGAGGACCAAAGGCCCAAAAAGAAACTAGCTATTTACATTTAGCATACGTGGGGTTTGCACCCCCACCTGTAACATATTATTTTTCCTAATGTATGATTAAGTGTTTTAATAACTAAAAAGTAAAAATTTGATATGTAATCTAAGTAATTGAAAAAAATAAATGAATTGATGTTATGTATGGTATGTAGTATGTGGTGATAGTTGTATGTGGTATGTTTGAAATTCTGGGTTGAATTTAGAAAACTTGAGATATGTGCTTAAGCCAATGTGGGTGTGCTATGAGTGTGATTTTGAGTTTTGAGAGAAAAAACAGTTGAGTTAAACCAGTTTTGAGATAAAGGAAGTAGTTTGGTGATATTTAGGCCTTAGTTGGTCAAAAGTCTGTGTGAAAGCTCTGGAAGGTCAAGTATATAAAGGACAGGGAGGGACGACTTTCCCTTCATTCTCTCATTCTCTTTCTCTTTCATCTCTTCATTTTCTCTCTACATCTTTCTAGAATTTCTTGAGTTTGTGAGGTTGTAAAAGAGTCGTAAGATTAGTTTGGTGTTTGTGGTAAGGAAAGGAGCAATTCTAGATAGATTTGCCTCAAGACAGAAATTCTTAAGAAAGCTAAAAGCAATCCAGGAACTTTTAGAGGTAAGAGAAGCTTACTTTGATTGTAAGTTGGTTGATTGATTGTTGCTAAGTGTGATTCTTGTATTGATTTGTATTGAGAACTAATTAGATTGGATTTATGTGGAATTATGTGTTCAAAATGGGTTTTGACTGAATTTGGATTATTTGATAGTGTATGTGGTATTGTGTGAAAAACTTTGATGCAATTATTGATTATAGATGTACTGTAAACTTGCTGAACTCTTTTTGAGCTAGATTAGAGTAAGAATGCGAGAAAAGATGAGATTTTGGGGTTTTGGTTTGAAGGGAGTCGCTGAGCGACTCAGGGCCTCGTTGAGCGAGAGTGCCCTGAAGCTAGGATATATCTGTCTAGTTGGAGATCCGCTGAGCAACCACCATTGTCGCTAAGCGAGTGTTCTTGGGATGGATGAGTGAGTAAAGGAAAAGGGGAGAATCACTAAGTGAAAAATCACTTCGCTAAGCAAGTGATCATATAGATTCTAGAGATTTTCCAGAAATTGGTTTGCTGAGCAAGTAGAATCCTCGTTAAGAGGCTAAGAGCCTAGAGGTTTATGACTCTCTGTTGTAAGTGTCTCGCTTAGCGAAACATATGTTCGTTGAGCGAGAATATTGCCTAAGACTTTGTTGCTCTCTGGAGTGGCTATTCGTTAAGCGATATTCATGTTTGTTGAGCGAGGGTGAGAAGGAGAGCTGGATTCGCTGAGAGATCTCTATTGTCGCTGAACAAGAACTTTGGTTACAGAGAAGAGGGTTATCTTTAAGGTTGGGTTCGTTGAGTAAGACATACACTCGCTGAGGGAGACGTACACCCGCTGAGCGAGGACCTTTGAAAGAGAGAGTGTGCTCTCTGTATGAAAGGTACTCGCCGAGCGAGCATGTAATTCTGCTATATTGTGTGAAAAAAAATTGTGAGATAATGGCAGTTGGGTGGAAGGTTGCTTAGAAAGGAACCTCTACTAGTTGTAGTATGTTGTGATGGTGAGATATCTTACAAAGGGTGTTGGTTGCTTAGAAAGAACCTCACCTAAGATGGGTAAGATATTTCATAAGGTATATGTTGCCTGGATGGAGCTTTACTTATTAGCCATGCAAGAGGCTGGATTGGGCCTGCATGGGGTTGATGGTGATTGTTGAACCATAGGTGGTACTGAGTAGGCCACGTGGTGTGATGGTGTGATATATATATATATATATATATATATATATATATATATATATATATATATATATATATATATATGAATATTGATGAATGATTGTGGTTAAATTGTTGTTGTTGATCATGCATACAAGCATATGTTGTTGGCTGAGGTTGTGTGGGCGACCTCAAGCCGTATGTGGGTAGGCATGAAAGTTAAGGGTGAACAGAGTTGCAGCTCAGACGAGCCTCCAACCTAGTGCTTGGACAAGAAGTGGGGTCTGAAAGCTGGGCTTAGGGGATGAGTAGATGGGTAATTTCGCAAGGGGCCAAGGCAGTACCAGCCTTGTGTCGCGGTATACCACCATCCACATTCCCTTATCCTGACAACCATAAGCTTATCCATTGATTGGAGTTTTGGCAATCCCTGAATAGTGCTTAAAAGGCCATGGCAGGGGGTAGGACCTGACTGATCACCCGAAATGTAGAAAATCTCTCGAGAGTCGTGTCAATCATACATTGACATATGGTAGTAAAAGCATGGGTGTTGGCTTATGGTGTATGTAACCCATTCTTAATGAATTTGATTTCAATTTGGCAAATGATGGTTTGATGATATAAATTATATATATGCTATGGTTGTTGTTATTTCGTAAGCTTACCCTTACCTTACTATTTTGTGTTGTTTTGCTATGGTTGCTGTTTATGGTTATGTGTGTTGCTGTGACTGTGATAATCATGTCATTTAGCGTGGGAGCAGAGGGTAAAGCTTTAGTAGATTCGGCTTCCCACAATTAATGGTGGAAGATTCCAATTAGAGTTTGAAGGCCCTTGTGGGTGGATCTTTTGAAGAGATCTTTTTGTTTACTTTTTTAGTAGTTGTTATACAAATGACTAGCTGTAGGATGATTTGTTTTTGTATCTCTCCCTTGGTGATGTATATAAATTAAGTTGTATATTTTATTGTTTTATATAATGTATGTATATTTCATAGTATGTATGGTGATGTACTGATATTTAATGTTAATGTTTGAATATCTTAGTAATGCATGGGGTTGTAAGGAGTATTTCAATGACAGAGAGTCACTACACCACCAATTCACAAAAGAAAGTTAAAGAAACAGTAGTAGGAACTGCCTGCAGAATGTGTAACCTAAGAGGCTTAGAATGGGCCAAATTGGCAAGCTCGTCAGCAACAAGATTTGCTTCCCAATAGACATGAGTGATACGGATGCTTCAGGATCTTCTTTTGAATTCACAAATTCTTGACACCATACTCTAATAAAGGTGTCTTTCATGACAACCATTAATAGCCAGTTGAACAACCACTTGAGAATCACATTCAATCCAAACACAGTTCATGCCGTTAGACCAAGCAATTTCCATGGCAATTAGAATCCCCCATAATTCAGCCATGAGAATAGTAGTGGAACCCAAATTTCTTTGGAAATCTAAAATCCAATTCCCATGCTCATTACAGAAGACACCAACACAAGTAGCCAACTTACCATCATGTAAGGAACCATCAATGTTGCATTTAATCCAGCCACAAGGAGGGACCATCCACCTTACTTGAATGCAAAAAGAGTGGTTTGTGATACATTTCAGGGGATCCTTTGACTTGTTGCCATACATGAAATAAGAGACATTCCTCCTGATATCAAAAGCTATACTTTGGGGATTAAAAGAAGTCCCATTGAAAATCACCTCATTTCTTTCACTCCACACGCAGACTAAGGTTGTACTGAACACCAGTGGCCAAGTCTCACATTGCTCACCACATCCTGGCGGTTTAATATTGTGAATAACCTAGTCTTGCAGATTGGAATGGAAAAAGGATTGCTGAGTATTGGGAGATAAACAACTCCAAACTTGAAAGACCATAGGACAATCTCTGAAAATGTGTAAGGTTGTTACTTCACTTTGATGACAGAGAGGACATAACGAATCATGTGAAATACCTCTTTGATATAAAAGACTTCTCGTTTGGATTCCCTTCTTTAAAATTCTCCAAATTAGAACCTTTTGGCGATAATGAATATTGGACTTCCAAACAATATTCCACCTACTCCTGCTAGTGCACCCCACACTAGACACATCCTTTATCAAAATATATGTTTATCTTGTTGAGAAGTGTCTATCTAAAGTTAAGGCCCAAGACAACCTGTCTCCACCCATTTCCTCTTTTGGAGGAACAATTTCCATAATCTCGGCAATGGCCCAACTAGGAAGGAAAGGATAGAATAACCGAAGATTCCAATTGCCATCATAATCCACTATATCTGAAACAAGGCAATCTATGAAGCACGGACTCTGACACAGACACCGGACACCTTGACACAGCTAATGTCTAAAATATAAGATACCGGGACACCACATACACATACAAAAAAAGAAAGACTCTAATGAAATGAAATATGAGTAACATAATAAAAAATACAAATTAATGATATATTCACCTTTTTAAACCAACCTTCTATGTTTTTTCTATGATAACAAGCCTCAAAAAAAGGCAAGAGACATTATTTTTTTAATACTTCATATTATATTTTAAGCTCACTTATATAAAAGTTAAAAATTGACTATTTTTTCAATAATAGTAATGTGTGTCCATTCATCTGAAAGTATTGGCTCAAGTGTCCAAGGTGTGTAGAAGTGTTGGCTTAAGTGTCTAAGCCAATAAAAAACATTTATTGGACACCTAATTAGAAGTGTCTGACATGTGTCGGACAAGTGTCAGTGTCGAAAATGTGTTCGACACTGCGACACTTTGAACAAGAGAGGTGTCGGTGCTTCATATAAGGCAATCCAATAAATTTAAAGGGACTTCCTCTATAACATGCTCTAATAGAATGATTCTAGAAGCTAACCAAATGTCTATCCAGAACTTCACACACTTACCATCCCCAATAATCCATCTGCCACCCTTAAACACCCATTCCCAAGTACTATAAATAGCCCGCCACAAGTTAGACCAATTTTCTTTTTTAGTAACAGATGGTAATATATCATTTCCATAAGAATATTTACTCCTAAGGAATTGAACCCACAACAAATTTGGCTTCTCAATTAACCCTCAACTCAACTTTAACATCAAATCTTTATTGAAAATATGCAGGTCCTTAAAACCTATACCTCCATCGTTCTTAGTTTGTCAAAAAGCTGGCCAAGCAATAATATAGAGCTTTCTTTGACCCTTAGCAGTACCCTAAATGAAATCTCTAGTTAACTGTTCCAATTTATCACAAATACCCTTTAGAAGAAGGGTAGTTTGCAATGTAAAAGTTGGCAACGCAGCTAATATAGCTTGCACAAGAGTAGTTTTACCAGCAAAAGAAAGTGCATTTGCCCTCCAATCTGACATCCTATGTCGCATCCTATCAATAAGGTATTGATAAGATGTTTTCCTCTTGCGCCCGTGTAAAAGAGGAGTGCCTTAGTACTTGCCAAGATCATTGGTAAGTCTAAACCCTAACCTCCTATTGAGCTCCATAGCTTAAGGATGGGGAATGTTGCTAAACACAAACAATCTACTTTTGATAAAGGAGATTTTCTGCCCTGAAGCATCACAAAAAACATCCAAACATTTGAGCATAACATCAATTTGATTAACAACAGCCTCCCCAAATAAGAGTAAGTCATCAGCAAAGAATAAATGAGAAATCATAAGGTCGGGTCTGCCAAGCTAGAAGGGTTTCCATTGGTTTTGGGCAATCGCCATATTTATTAAATGAGCCAGACATTCCATACACAAGACAAACAGATAGGGGGAAAGAGGATCCCCTTGTCTGATGCCTCTAGTAGGTTTGAAGCTGTTAGTTCTCTGCCCATTAACCAATACTTCCATAGAGGTAGAAGAGATACACCCTCGGATAAGATTAATAAAGTGTGTCTCAAATCCAATCTCCCTCAAGGTATCCAGAAGAAAATCCCAACTAATCTTGTCGTAAGCCTTTTCTAGATCAACTTTAATAGCAACTCAACCCTTTCTCCTTTTTTTCCTTCTTATGGGGTGGATAATTTCCTGAGCTATAACTATATTATCCGAGCTATGTCTGCCAGGAACAAAGTTGCATTAATTTGGAGAAACCAAGGTTGGCATGATACTTTTGAGTCTACCAGCAAGAACTTTAATTATGATCTTGTATATAACATTACATAGGCTGATGGGCCTATATTGAGCAATGTTAATTGGGTTATCCACTTTCGGAATAAGCGAAATAAGAGTTTGATTAATATCCTTAATATTTCCAGGACGCTCAAAACACTTCCTCACCATATCAACAACAGATCCACCAATAACATTCTAATTAGAATGAAAAAAAAATAGGATGCAGCCCATAAGGGCCAAAAGCCTTGAAGGGCCCATGCTAAAGAATGCAAGCCAAATTTCATCCTCCATGAAAGGTTTCTGAATGTGCTCAAGATGTTGGGGTTCAAGTTTAGGAAACATGTTACTCAAAGGCCAACATTGAGGTTGAATCTTCGTAGAATAAAGATCTTTAAAAAAATTAAACTCTATATTCCCAATATCATGCTGGCCCATAACAATCTAGCTATGAGAATCTTGAATAGCTTCAACATGATTTCTTTTCCTCCTAACCACTGTTGCCAGGTGAAAGAACCTTGTGTTACTATTTCCAAACTGAAACCAGTTGCACCTGGCTTTATGATACCAAAAGGCTTCCTCTTGAGTTAGAAGAGAGCTATACTCTTGCCAAAGCTCCCTTTGGATCTTCTCAAGATACAAATTCCTCTCCATTTTAAGCTTGTTATTAATCCCCTCCACCCTAGCAAGCAATCTACATTTTCTATGAAAGAGATTCCTATTGGAATTGGGGTTCCAATCCGTAGCTTACTCTCGGAACCTCCCAATAGCCTGCACCAAAGAACTATCAATACCCTATGCATCCTTAACAACATTGTAGAATGAAGGCTCTGCCAACCAGCTAGCAAAGAAACGGAAAGGCTTCCTACCAATCTGAACCACCTCATCATTCGACAATCTAAGTAAAAGACCTTTATGATCTGATTTGAAGGCAAACATATGAAAAATAGTTGCATCAGGAAAACAAAGCCGCTAAGTCACATTGCAAACACCTCGATCTATCCTCTCTTTAACCCCTCTCCCCTCCCATGTAAAAGGTGGGCCTTTGAAGCCTAAGTCAAGCAGCTTACAGTGGATGAGGCATTGGGAAAACTTCTCCATGAGATACTTTCGGGGAGGCCCCTCCACCACTTTTCTCTTGGCTAGATAGGTACGTATTGAAATCACCAAGAACTATCCAAGGCTCATCAATGGAGGAGGCTAAAAGGACAAGCTTTTTCCAAAGTTCGTCTCTAATTGCAAGAATAGGACTAGCATAAATAAAAGTCACAAGGAAAGTCTTTGAATTAATAGTGACTTTGCAGTGGACATATTAAGAGTGCGCTTTTATAACTTGGAGCGTGACTGAAGCTGAATCCCAAGGAACCCATATACTTCCCGCAAAACCTTGGGCGTCTACTTTAAAGAAGGAGTCAAGACCCACTTTATTTACGAGTCTATCAACCTTATTTCCCCTAATTCTAGTCTCAAACAAAGCTAACAGACCAATATTATATTTATCAATAATGTCTTGAAGATGTCTAGGCAGGGTGTGACAACCCCCACCCCTTACATTCCAAGTATAAATATTCACGATACCCATTAAAAATAAAAGGGTTTAGAAACAAGCAACAGAACCACCAATGGATTATGTATGATTGAGAATGGTATTTTCCACCATCATACCATCACCTGGGTCATCAATACCTTGCACTTCCATATCGATAGAGTCCTGAACCAAGTCAATAGGACTTGTATCAACTTGCATGTTGTCTTTTTGGATAGGATGATGATCTGACACTAATCCCAAATCCTTAGTCTTGTTTTTCCCAAAAGCAACTGGCTCCCCACTAACATGGACTAAGGGATTCTCATCCACAATAATAGGAGTTGTGGACACCCAATGAATCATACCTTTACTAGGGGAAAAGACACCCTCCCTTTTTTCACCCTGTTTACCATTTTCCACCAACCTATGCGCCTTTGGATTTACAGCCTGCACGCATTCCACCATAGCGTTCTTGTCCTTATCTCCCTTACTAGAACTAGCCCCAACATTTCCACCTTGGGATTCCATCTCTATTCCATCATTCAATGGTTTTTTTATTTTTTTTTGCTTTATAGGCAGACTATTTGCCTTTGCCTAGCCCATTAACACAGCCTTACCTTTGTCTTTTTCCCCATTATGTAAGGTCAGTGCATTACTACCTAATATATGACCTTGTTGATGCGCCATTCTTCCTTTATCATTTGCTTGACGCATGCCCACCCTAATCTTTCCATCCTTAACAGTTGGATTTTTCTTCTTCCTCTTTTGGACCAACATCCAGGGCCCAAATGCCTCCTCTTGTTTCGCTTCCTCTTTAGAACGTCCAGGAAGAACCATACGAGATTTTAAAGCATTGACAGGTGTGGTATCTCCGTCATCTTCCTCCCTTCTTTGCATCATTAGGCACGTCTCCCTTCTATGGCCAAACTTCCCACAAGCAAAACAAACGAGGTGCAAGCCCTCATACTCTACGTTATATATTATGTGTTGTAAACAAAATTTAGAAACCAATGTTTTCCTTAAATCCACTTCTATACACAGACGTGCAAATTTTGCCCTAGGTGGGATCAAATCACCCAAGCCATCACATTGTTTCTATATCAAGGAATGCTCATCAATTTTAATGGTGGTCCCAAGAGTGTTTCCAATCCTAGATAAAATATTCTTCTCATAGAACTCTATTTGCAAACCAGGAATTCGAATCCAGACAGCCACCCTTTTGAAGTCATCCTCAAATGGGAAAAAACCAAGCTTTTGAACCATCACATAGTGCTTAGCTATAAACCTTGGGCCTACTTCAAAAACATAGCACATGTTCGTCCATTCCTAAAACCTCACAAGAAAATAATCATTTTCCATATCTATAACCTCCATAGCTCCGTCAAGCTTCCATATCTTCTTGAGTTTGTTTTGCATAAACTTGAGGCTTAACTTCTTGCCTAGAACTTTGGCTATAACTGCCTGCTTCCAAGGTTCATATACAAGCTGCCTTTCTTCTTTGGATATCTTGACCGTAGGGCACAACAGGTCATGTTCATCCTAAACTTGTTGCATTTCTAGCTCTTCCTCTTCTGAACTAGACTCGTCATCCGAACTAGATGGATCCTCCTCATTCAAACACCATCCTTTCGCAGGGACATTCCTATGCCCATTAATCCCATTACAAATATCCTTGTAGGACACCTTCCTCCTCTCCAAACTAACCCCAATAATTGTGGAAACCAACTTCTTCTCTAGGTATTCCACTTTCTCAAAAGATGCTTGTGGAGACTCCATAGTTTCAGCTACTAACACCTCGTCATTGGATTGTTCTGAGTGCTCTCCTTGCACCTTTAGCCTTTTAATGCTACGTTCAAAAGGTCTGCCTCCTCGGGGGTAAAGGTGGGTGACACCCTGGCGGCGCTCATTGTGCATACCTTACTTTCTTATTCCTCTATCTTTATGGTCGGCGTGAGTTTCATCACAACTACTCTAATCCTTGTTTATATGTTGTATGACATCTTTTCATCACATCACTACTTTCCATTGCTACAAAACACATAAAACATAAGACACATATCATTGGACAAAAACGCCAAGAAAACACAAGATGGATGGACAATTCTTCACTAGTTGAAAGACAGTTTGACAATTCTTCAAGGCTCAAAGACATTTCAAAGGGACAAATTCTTCTAAGTGCATGTTTGGTATTGTGTCTTCTATATATGTTCAGGCTAAAAACTATGTCAAAATTAAACACACACACACAAGAACAAAATTGAGTAGCTTTAGAGAAAAAGTGCATCAACTAATTTTGACGCTCAACCAAACAAGCACTAGCGC
This sequence comes from Spatholobus suberectus, assembly GCA_004329165.1. Classification (NCBI taxonomy): domain Eukaryota; kingdom Viridiplantae; phylum Streptophyta; class Magnoliopsida; order Fabales; family Fabaceae; genus Spatholobus; species Spatholobus suberectus. The sequence continues at coordinate 66,382,189 of CM014729.1, forward strand.
CTCGTTGGGTATGCATGATGATCGTGGAAGGGAGAGGAAATTTTTAAATTTTTAAAAATTTCTATTATTTGGTTTCATAGAAATAGCAAGGAAATTTTTAAAAATTTTGTAGACTCCACTACTTATTTCTACTCTATTACTCACCCATTTCCATTCACTGATTTATCTATATTATTTCTCATCTATTTCTCTCAAACCAAACAACCTAAAATTTCAAATTATTTCTTATTTATTTTTCACCTCTTAACTTATTTCTTACTTATTTCCATTCACCCTATTTCTCTCCTCTCTACCAAACAAAGCCTAAGTCATGTAGTAACTATTAAGATGTCATAATTAGGGTTTTTTGTTTTTTTTTATATTTGTGACATAATGGTAAATTGAGTTATTATCTAGGTTGTTCCTCCGCTTATTTATATATTATGTGTTCCTTAATGTTAGCTCATGTTGTTCTACTGTTATGTATCTTGTTTTGGGTTTAAGATGAGAGAGACTCAATTTTTTATAATGTGGACAATTATGTTACACTTTTTATTTTCTTGCCTCGTGGAGAGACATAATTTTTTACGTCTTTCCTAAGATATCCTTATATCTATTTATAGCTTTATACTTTTAATAGACATAATAGTCTATTAAGTAAAAAATCGTTTGCTTTCTCTTTACTTCCTTTCATTGTTCTCTCATACCAAATAATCCTTAAAATTTATCCTTTTTCTCACCCCCTTTCTTTCTACCTAAATTCTTTCTTTCTAACTTTTCTTTTTTCTTTCTTTCTCCAACAAAACAAAGGATACAGGCACTTATCCGAGATGGAGATAAAGGCCACTAGTTTCTCGCACAGTACTCTTTCATAAAGACTTCTGCGTGGAACAAGCACATGGAAGACTTATTATCCTCAAAGAACGTAAAGAAGAATGTTCAAATAGTTCGGGCTTTTAAAAGGCCGAGCTCATTCATCCCCTTTGGTTACCCAAAGTTAATAGGCAGGCAATAGAGCTTGAAGAGCCAAGACCAAAACACAAATCGGTCAAGAACCCTCTGAAGGAGAAATTAAGGGCAACTTTTGACTGCTTCCAACGATGAATTTACATAATAATACATTAGTGAACATTAAATTGTGAAAACCAACTCCGAGGAGACTGTTCATATTCATTATTCCTGTGAGAATCGAGTAAGTCATAACATAGCACATATAGAGTGATTCAATACATTGACCGTGTTTGGTATTTAAGCACAAACCGTTTATCTAAAGCACTCAGCAATATTTTGTAACTACGCTCCAGCAGAAACAATCACTTAATTACATCCTGTTGAGCTTCTTACTTCTAGAACTTAGGCTTCAGGTGTGAAGTCAGTAACTTAGGCTTCAGAAGGTGTGAAGTCAATTTTACAATGTAATGATAGATAAACAAAAAACTGCATATAGCACAGCATAAATTCCATAACCATTAAATACTACTATAAATTATCTGATACGCCAAAAGATAGTCAGATCCATGTCCACGGCAGAGGGTAAAACGGCATCCTACTTAAATAAGAAATTTACATTTTGAAAAGAAAATATGAACAGCATCTAATCTTCCGCAGAGGGAGGAGTATATGACATTGCTAAGTAGACAGTGCTGTAAACATGCAGACAGCAACTAATGGGGCTTGCTCCTTGACATTGACCAATCAGAGTGGTACAAGGACGCACCATTTCTCCACCACAAAATATTCCAGACACTGACACTCCTGGAAAATTCTCCAAGAAAGCGGAGCTATCAACATTGTGACGTCCAAAGAAGGATTCACCACGGCCGTAACAAGCAAAAATAAGACCACCAAAAACATTGGTACCGTTGTCTCCACCACCCTTGAAACTCTTGGAATTTCTTTCCAGTTTAATATCCTTGAGGGCATCATGGACCTTGGTTAATGAAGCTAAGGCAGTATTAGGATCTGAATGGTAGAACTGAAAGAAATCTCCTGTTTTTATGCCAATGCCATCAACATATAGATACTCTTCATCACCTCTGTCCAAAACATGAAAACTTAGCATTTTCTTTTAAAAACAGGGTTGTTTGCAATAAACTGTTTATAATAAAATGGGGGAAGGGTAGGGAAATAGGGGGTCTCGTAAGCGGAAAAAAATCACATGGCCATGAGCCTCATGGCACCAATGGTGAAAATTTTGCCAGAGGCTCCGGTCTCCCTGAGATATGTTTTGAAGGCCAAGGATTGCACGTAGACCAATAATTTTATGAAAAAGGGGAACAAAATTGATTATCTAACGAGACATGTCAAAGCCCCAAGAAAAGAAACCAATATAAAACTTCAAATGGCTATCACAAAAGCTAATACCAATTTCATTGCAAATGTCAGCAGAGGCATCTTTCTCCTTTTTCCTGTCTGAGCACCATTTTTCTCATTAAGTAATTTCAAAAGAATTATTTATATGATAAAATAATACCATCTATCACAAAAATAGCTTATAGTTTCAATTATCTTCAAAAGTCTTGTGTGCATCCATATTTCATTCTGGACAGAATCCATGTCACATAGTATAGTATAAAAAGAATGTGGGAAATCATGTATACATGCATTTTTCTTTTTTAAAAGAATTTGAGTTCACAGTAACAATTACAATTGTAAATACATCAAACAACAATTAGTGGATTAGAAGATTGCTTCTAGTTCCACACACTCAACATGATATAATTATACACTTTGCCAATCCTGCCATGGTTATCAACATAACACGATTCCCCAAAAGAGTAAAACAAATTTTGAAGACTGACGTTAAAAATTCAACAATTCACCAAATTTGTAAATTTAGACCACTATACCTTTTAGTTGATTGATCTGCTTATAAGCAACTGTAATTCATCACCTATTACCTAAGCTAGCTTAACCAAAATTAATATCAGCTGTTGAAAATGACAAAGTGGATGTAATTAATGGGATTATAAGCTATAGCACACTAACAGGTAGTTGTAGCAAAATATCCTCCAATTCAGTCTTTAAAAAAAAATAAAAAAAATCAAACGAATCCAGAGAAGAATTAACATTGATGAGGAAGTAGAACATCTACAAGGGAGGAGTTCTATATCATACCCCACAACTCCATGATATGCAATACAAGTTCTTGGCATTGGCTTCTCTGCCCCAGTGGAGAGTTTCCTATGTTTAATTACCCCAATGTACAAATCAGGAGCCTCAATATGATTATCCAGCTGCCACATTTTTTGAAGTTAAGAAAATAAAAACCATATAGAGAGAGAAATGGAAAAGAAAAATAACAACCACAAACACAAAATATATGTCAAATTAGTTTTACAAAACTTCAAGTTGATATGAGGCTTTACAACCAAAGAAAAATAATAGTAGCATCAGCCTGTATTGTCTCTTTTCTACAAAAAATAAGCATAACAAATTTTATACCCAAGTGTGTCATGACGTTTTCCATGGCCCATCATCCATCATGATCAGTAAGCATCAACACATACAGATTGTTACTGCTTCAAGCCTTCAAGAAAATTATGACGACGAAATACAAGAAAACCAGCCAGGTAATAGCCTGGATTGTTTAGATGCTCAACTAGGCTATTTGCTGTTGACAAAATAAAGTTTTTATCTACAATTACCTCCAAACATTTTTCAAAATCATGTTGAGATATTACATGATCATCCCCATAGAAGTTGAAGAAAAGAAAATAGTTTAATATAGAACACAATACTTGGTTTTATTAGAGAATACTACCAAATATTAAAAAAGAATATTATATATTGTTCTTAGCCACTTAGGTAGTGTTAAACCTAACTTATTTTGGGCCTCTCTTCTCCTTTTTAGCGAAAAGGAATTTTAAGAAAAAGGAGCTTTTAAAAACTCAATTCTTTTAATAAAGAACACTTTAAAAAAGGAGCTTTTAAAAAAAACTAGTTTTAGAAGCTTTTGGCTTCTACTTCTTTTCTTTCTTTATTTCAAATCTCAAGATCCAAAAACACTACCCAAGAAATTTTGACTTTTTATAGCTTATAAATTTATAGAATCACAATCACCAAATAGCTTTTACTATAAATTTTTTAACTTTAAAGTAGTTTTATGTTCCAAGAAATTCAAACCAAACACTACCTTAGTGGGAATAGATGGCCGACTCAAAACAGCTTTTTCCAAATTTCTTCTTAAATTTATGCATTTAATATAGAACTTCATTAATAACTATTAACCACTCATTGGGCACACATAACCATGAAACTAAAAGTAACAACCATTCAAAACTGAGTATATAATATATAATATATAATTTCATTTATAATTATTAACCACTTACGGAGCACAAATAATCACTCATCAACATGCAACAGTAATTAAGAACCGTGGAAGAACCACACCAACAAAGCTAACTGTTGTAGTTGGAAAGCCCAAGGCCTTACAAACCCCACACTAAAATCCCATACTTCCAATGTGGGACTCAAGTCCCACATCTTGCAATTGGATTCTAACAAACAGCAACTTGCAAATTTCTTCATAATGGTATTTTTATCTATTAGATGAAATCTAATGGTCATTCTCTATAAATAAGTTTTGACTAGTTCTTAATAATTTAAACTTATTTTTCCATAACAAAATGAATTTGTAATTTTGCCCAAAAATATGCAAATAATTGCGCACCAAATTGTTGATATCAAGTAGAATACTCTGACCGTCAAGAAGTTCCAGTTGTCCTTCCCTCCTAGCAGTTAGCCATGTTGAACAATCAGTGTTGTTTGATTTAACTGAGGCTGCCTTGTATCTGGGACCCACAGCTGAAACACCATTTGACAATGCAACATGAAACCTAATAGTTCCTGTAGGGAAATCAATCCATAACAAAGATGAGTAACTCGTAAAAAACAGCAAAAAAACATTAAAATAAAATAAAAGACTTGTAAGTGTAATATCATGCCGTGTGATTCTGGAAACAACCACGATAGTAAAATAATATACAAGACAGACTATTATTCAACACGTTCAAGCATATAAAGGCAGCATAAATAAGAGAAGGAAGCATGATAAAGAAACAACAATCTGGGTTGTAGACTAGTGGCACTGGCACCTCTCCTCCTCTCTCTCTCTCTCTTTGTGAATACCCACAAATTTTCTCTCTCAGCATATTATCACACTTGCAATCTTGCCCAGCTCACCTTCAATGCACAAAACAGCAGACTTTTATCATCTACAAACGAGCATGGGAGAGGGAGCAGACTCGGATGAGATAATCACAAGTGGAGGAATTTAATTGGTTTTTTCAGACATGTTTGGGTAAACAGCTTAATTAAGCTTGTATTCAATAAGCTCTTATCAAGAGTGTTTGGTTCAGCTTATTTTGGAGACATAATCACTTATTTTTGCCAACCTCCTTGGAGAATTTTTGAAAAATAAACAATTATTTCTTCAAATTTAATCTTTAACAAACATGAAAGCTTATTCATAAGTTTGATCGTGAAGCTCACTAAAATAAGCTAACAACAACAACTGATAGAATTCCACAATTATATCACCAATTTTACAAGGTCATCCAGAGCATAAAGCTCCTACAGAATGTCTTACAAGAGACTTTCTGTCCTAAATTTCAGAATACCACACACACAAAATCTGATTCGCTACTTTCTAACTTCCATATTGTATAACATACCCTAAAAAATGGCCATACTACTAACAATAACTGCCATATAGCAGTTATCGCACTCTATAACAACAACAAAAGCCTTATCCCACTAAATGAGGTCGCTTACACGAATTACACGACACCATTGGGCTTGGTTGATAACCAAATGCTCAAAGATATTATTTACCATGACTCCATGAGATCCCTTTTAACAATTGCCTCCAATGTCCTTGGTCTCCCTCTACCCCTTTTCAAAGGGCTAAAAATCATGCAATTTACTCTCCTCACTAGTACTTTTGAGTTTTGATGGCCTTCTTTGCATGTGTCCAAACCACCTTTACCGATTTTCTATCATCTTTTCTTCGATAGGTGTCACACCAATATCTCCTTGTATACAACTATCCCATATTTTGTCCTTTCTTGTGTGGTCACACATCCATCTTAACATTTTCATTTCTCCTATCCCCACCTTTTTTCTCTTGTCCCTTTAAAGCCAAACATTCACTACCATAAAGTATAACACATTAACACGTAGTCAATAACAGATAACGGCACGAAGCAACTGCCCCCAAAAATGCTATAGCGGGATAGTGGAATGGACACTATTTTGAAAAAAAAATATATATGTATATATATAGTTTCTATTATAAAACAATATGTATGTGTTTAATAATACTTTATATTCTTTCTACTTATTATTATATACATTTCTTATTATTATATTAATTCTATTTATTTATATATTATTGTATGGTGTATATACTTATCTCTATTATATAATATATAATTATGTATTAATATTTTTTTCTATATTTTTAAATAATCTTAAATATCATAGAAGTACTTTATAGTTTTATAATAGTATAATATATAATATATGGATTACAATAAAACAAACAGCCAAAAAAATACCCTCCCCAATTGTAGGAATGTTTGGGGTGGAGAGTGTCTCAATTTGGGGTACAGGCCTAACACCCACTCTAACCCAAGAAATAAAAAAAAAAACCTAGTCTCTTTCTCCCATCAGCCGCCACCCTCCTCACTCCACTATCTTCTTTCAGAAAAATAGAAACATGTCAGTTGCTACTGCAACCCCAAACTAGTGCAGAAAGATCTCTTTGACTAAAGGTTGCCTCGCAGGAAGTTGCAGAACACCTCTGCCTCACTGTAAAACTAAAGAAATTTGACGCCTCCTAGGACAAGTGGCCCCTCCACCCACTATTGGCTGCAACAACCAGGCATTCCACAATGGCTCTCTGAGGAACAACAGGGTGTTGCTCTGCTCTGCTACGCGCGATTGTGAGACAATCGCGCTCGATTGACAACTATGGTATAGCATCTCGTTAGTGATTCATGTTTAGGATTTTTATAAGCTTTACGTTGATTGCTAAGGGCCTAACCCAACCCTCCTTTACCCAGATTTGGGACTGACTATGAGACCATGGGCGGAGTTAGTTGGTTATTAAACTCAACATTCTGAGTTACTGTAATAACTGCCACTCCTAACAATTACTTCCTTTTGGCAGTTACTTCATTCTATGCCCATGCTTGGAGTAACCTCTCCAAATGGGTGGTTTGTTTGGACTTGCATTCTCCACTTGTCTTTCATTTTCTGTCATGTCTAGGCCTAGGTATCCATCAACAAGCAAGCCATTTCCCACTAGGTGAGGTCTATTACATGGCAAACAATGTCATAAAGTTCTGTCATAAATCATGTCTACAGAGTTTACACAAATTACTAACTTCCAATTTCTTCTTAATTGTTTTGCCAATAATTTTTCTCAATCTCCCTTTACCTCTAGCAACATAGCTACCTTCCATCTAATCTACTCTTCTTGTTGGGGGCTTCTACAGTTCTTATCTTATGCATATCATATTGTATTGGATACTTTGAATCAAAAAAATATTGTATTGGATGCTTGCGTGTACCCGTACCTATGCAACATAGCACTTCCCCCAAGTAACCAACGGGCTGTAGTGTTTGAGGGGGTTCAATTCCTCAATTTCACATAGCTTTTAAAGAAAACAAGGAATGAAAGCAATTGAATTATTAGCCTCTATCCGCTTTCAAGAGATCAAAATAATGGCTATTTACAGACATGTCTAATCAAAATAGAAGGGAATCCTCACTTGTCTTTTCTTAAAACTTATTTGATTAACAATACATTTTTCTTCTGCATAAATTATATATATTCACGAAAGTACAACAGTTGTCACCCCCGAGATCCTTCAAGGAATAAAAGAAAATACATTCCTCATCAATGAAATAGGACACATGCACTGTAGCAGTTACATGAATTATATCATGCATTAGGTGACAAGGGCTACCAAAAAGAAAACAAGACATACCCGAAGACCTGTCTCTGTCCTGAGCAAATACAAGAGCAACGGCTTCTATGTTTCCTTTTTTACTACAAACGAGTCTAGAATCATTCCCACTTTTGTGTACAAAGTCAAAGGAGCCTCTCTCATCACCCACAATGACAGTGTCCATAGGCATGGCATAATCTGAAATAAAACAAGACATCATTTTTGAATGAAAATGAAAGGGCACAAGCTTGTGGCAAATGGGTGTAAATTGAAGTCATGCCCTCAATTATGGAACTGACACAACAGTACAATACAGTTGCCCCATCTAAATTCAAGTATCAAATTGCCATTATGTATCCCATAGACATTTTGAAACAAATATTTTAGCGAAAGCAGGCAGTGATATCTTCAAGTAAAATAAAACAGTGCGTATATAAACCCTACGAAATCATTTCCTTCCTTACTCTTTTATCACACTAAAAATGAGGAGATAATCAGATAAACTTCATAGTCTACCAAATAAAACACCAATTTCCTCCTATTCCTTTCCTGATAAAGTAAAGAGGAAATGAGAATATGAGGCAAAAGCAGAATTAAGAAACACAATAACAACAAATATATGCATTCATTGTTAAAATCGAGTTTCAACTCAAACTCATCCGAGTTTACGTGTTTACCTCAATGAAGCTGTTCAACTCACATGCGAAATCGTTTTTGGGCGGGATTGGGTGAACTCGAGTAAAATCATGCGAAATCGGTCGAACTCGCGATTTCAGGAGCGAGTTCTAGAGTTCATCTGGGTAAAAGAAATTGGCCCAAAACAACTCACCCTAGTGCATTTAAGTCGCATTTATTTTTACAAAACAGAAAGTTAGGGTTTTGTTTGAGATTTCATTCCAATTCTCCCCTACACTCCTTCGCTATTTCACTTCGTTTTCTAGTCTTCTCACTTCGTTCTCTGTTTGTGATTCAATTACGTTATGGTCGGCCACCTTCTTGCTCGAGTTGAAACCTTTAAGGTCTGTGTTCTTCTCTCTCTTATCTCTTATTGCTCGGTTCTCTCTTATCTCTTATTCTCTCCATCATCTTGCTCAGTTCTCACTTCTCTTATTTCTCTTTATTTATGTCTCTCCAAAGGCCCAACAGCAGCAGCACAAAACAATTTCATATCTCTATTTTGTCTCTCTCTGCTGTACACTACAAAAAGTATTGTTTTTGTTGACTCTTGGAAGTATACTAAGACTGAGACATGCTGAAATGGGACTATATTGGAACTTGGTTCTAATTTTTTCTTTTGACTGATTTGGGAGTAATGTTGTTGACTAATTTTACAGTATAATATTTGTTGTTTTTGACTGATTGGGGAGCAATGTTCAATTATTGTTGTGTTAGAAGTATTATGTTTTATGGATATATATTATTTATAGGCATTTTAATATTATTTTTATATTAGGTAAACTCTTACGAGTTTACAAAGCCCCCATGAGTTTACCTAAACTCTCGAGTTTAACAACCTTGTATGCATATAAGTATCACTCACCCAATTTCTCCAGAACCAATTTCATGTCAGTGCTTTCTTCCTATGCAGCCAAATCAGAGTGTTAGAAACAGAACCAAGAATGAAATAAATAACGACAAAAATTAATAAAATATAATCAATATTAGTAAATAAGTGTGCAGCTATGAACTTACTCCAAACAATATAATTCCAATAGGGAATGGGCTACTGGAGACAGAGGCTGAATATTCCTTAATATCCTTTATAAAATTGTCAATCCATGGTGCTTGATATGCCTGGTGTCAAAAATATGTAAAAGCATAAAGCAAAGCCTTATTTTAATTTAACTATTCAATATAGATTGTATCAATATAGTCAAAAGATGCAAAAGGGTGCAATAGCTGAGGTGAGGCAAGAGTAGTGCCTCTTGCTGGTTGAGCTACACACTTCTAGTGCCTTACATGCCTTTCTGGTTCAGACAAGCACAATTTTAGCATCTTATTTACAAATATGAAAACCCAAAATACTTAGCCATCTAATATGCTAAATGTGATGCTAAAAGAGGATCAAATAGTCATAATGTTAGTCTTTGGGAATCCTCTGTTTAGTAAATTGTGTAGCTAATAATACAGAAAATCAATGCAAGACAGCCAAATATTATACTGTTACATTCTTCTTATATTCTTTAACACCTTTCTTCGGTAAGCCATCTCTAGCTTCAAGGTATCACTAAAACCCTCTGGCGGCTTAAGTGTGCCTTCTGCATTAAACTACCTTGGGTTGTACAAGTATTCATTTTCAAAACGTCTTACTATTTCATATTACACATTCATTTTCTGAGAATGCACAAGTCCAAATTCTTAAGAGGGATTTTACTACCTTTGGCGGCCGCTGCAACGGCACAGCTTCAACTTTTAATCCAGGCAAATAGCCAACAGTCAAAACTATGCCTTCATTTATAAGCCTTGCATATGCTTCCTCACCAAAGCCACTAAAAAGGGCACCCCATTTGACCTACATAAATCACCCTGCGTTTACTCGACTTCAGCAAATCTCTAGCACAAAAGAAAACAAACATCAAAACCCAACCTCTTTAAACTCATCAGTAAGAACGTCCCTTCCCATAATACCATTTGCCACGGTAACAATAACAGGAATATTGGACCCCAACGACTGTCTAATCTGCAACATAAGCATTAAGTCAATCCCATATCACACACCAATAAATCAAATAAAAAGAGACGTTAATTCCTTACAAGTCGCAGAGTCTTGGAAGACTTGAATCCAGTTCCAATATTGGCAATAGCAAAACAGGGTCGAATTGGCTCCGACAGAACCTTGTGAACAACCTCTTTCACGGCATCCTGTTCGAGTGTACAACGTTAACCGACGTCGTTCCCTAGGTCTATTACCGAACCCTAAGCGAGTGAAATTTGAGATAGAAAGGGACGTACGGGGAGCGAGGGGTTGAGAGAAAGCGCGGAAGAGAGTTTGGGACGAGAGAGGATGCGATTGCAGAGAGAGTTCCATGATTTGCTAACGCAAGATGCGAAAGCAAAGGGTAGCGCAGGAAGCCTCTCTAGAATGTTCTGAAGAAGGTCCTCGTTCAGCATGCTAAAGCTCGTGTTCGCATCGCCTGAAGCTTTCACCTTCGTGTTCGATCTTCGTGACGACGACGACGACGACGGCTTCTCCATTGCGGTTCGACACCACCTACGCGAACATCCCGCCCGAACAAAACGCACCGGGAAGGAAACGGCAAAGCATTTCGCACATGGGTTACATCTTGGGCCTTGCCCCAATAGAAATCTATTGCCTTGGGGAAACTATTCGGACTCCCGTGTTTACTATTCGCTCCGCCCGGGATTTTTTAATTTTTTTACAAAGATGTCTTTCACGAAAACTAGTATCTCTCACATAAAATCATACAGTTTTTGTAGTGTATTTCTGTCGAAATACAGTACAAAAATGTACTTCAACAAAAATGCACTACGGAAACTAATTTTAGTGGTATAATTAATTTATTTATTATATGTTTTTAGGAGATTACTAATATATTTTCATCTTTTTTTTAATTAAAGTACATTAGTAAAATTCTAAAAACTTAGGACAAATTCACTTTTATTTTAATCATTTTATTTTAACAGTATTATAATAATTTAATATCTATTTTTTAAAAAGGATAAAAAAAAGCTTGTTTCTCTCCTCGTCCCCTCTCCTCCCCATGTTCCCAAATCACTCTCTTTACATTCCAACCTTCTCAAGTGAATCTCTTCTTCTGCTCACCAATTTCACACACATCTTTTTCTCACCCTTTTATGTTGCCCCTTTGTAGAACACTGTCGGGAAACTTCCAAATAGAATGGCATAACACCCTTTTCTGATGCCCCTTTATAGAGCGTTCATGCAATTAATGGCCAAAGTCTCATTGTCTTTGATGTCGAGTTCAAAGAAATTCAACTAAAAAAGATTGTTGGCGTGGTGAACATTGAACTTAAATGGCACACACATGAGTCTCACGAATTTCTCCATTCTAGTTTCTAGTTTCCTTGATGTGCCTTTAAACAAAGTTATTGGATTTTTCAGTGACCACAGTGGTTAACCGGAGGTGTGGGGTTTCATCGGTTTGCATGGTTAATGCTTCCAAAAGGGTTAGTTATTAGGTGTAATAGGTGTTACAAATGTCAAGTATGTTGGTGTAGGTTGGGTTTTTTAGCCCAGTTCCTACAAATGATTGAAATGTGGGAGTAGTGGAGAACTGAGCCAAAAAAAAACTTATGTTGCCTTAAAAGACACAGTTCCTCTTCTGGTTAGCAATGGTGCTACTCATTTCATTTAAAAGGTAACCTAACTTGGCATTTGTGTTTCATCAAACACATATTTTCACTGTTCAATTGAATGAATCGATTAATTTTGTTCCTGATACATTCACTTACGTGGACTATTTCGCAAGTTGTAATTTCAAAACTACCTTTACATAGTAATTCTAGTTGTAATTATGTGACTGTTATGGTTCCATTCTTCTTTTTCAACTAGGTGAAATAAGGGCATTACAGAAACACAAAGGAAATGAAGCTCATTGTTTTCTTGTGTTTTTATAACTGTAATTAGGTTTTTATATTAGTTGTAAGCTTACTTACATGTTACAACTATGCAAAATTCTATTTGTTTAAAACGATTGGCCTTTTGCCTATATAGTTAATTCTTTGTCTTTGACATAAGAGGAAGGGTTTTGTAAATATTATATTATTTTGCTACATAACTGTAAACAATAAACACTAAGTGAAATATTTTCATTCATTTGAGATTCTTCAAACTGTTTGTTCCTATAGCTGGTGGTTTCTTAATATCCTTTATTTAGTATGCAATGTTGTTTGTTTTATTTTTTATATTTTTTTGTTTGTTCCTTACACGTTACAACTAAGCAGAACTGTTTATTCTTGCAGTTGGTGTTACAATTGTTTATTCTTGCCAAGTATGATGAAAAGGGAGAGTGTCCAATCATGATATCCAATCTTTGAGCTACTTTTGAAGTGATGAAGTAAAGAGAATTGGTTTGTTGTTTCAATGTATTTCTTGAAGAGGAAAAAACAACTTCCAAGTCTTATATGATTGATGAAGTTCACTTTTTTATTTCATGTTTTGAAATATGTATTGTTTCGATGTCTTTCTCCAATATAGACTACCTTCCTCTACTAGATTTTGACATGAACACTGGACATGACACAAGCATAGATATTGTGACACAGTTAATGTCACACCATGAATTTTCAATTGATAACTACCTTGACTTTTATCAAGGTTTTATCAAGCCACACTACAAATAAAGTGTGGTTTGAGGTCCACGGTAACTAACTAACCATCTTTCCCTCCACTTTGCTACTATATAAAGCATTATATGCCTTCAAGTACATATTTAAGCTTCGTTATTCACCTCTTACAGACACTGACTTAGCCATTAAAGTGTCTTTGCAGGTGACAACCAGATGTCGTCGCTCGCCAAAACCACCTAAAGTGTCTATTTTGCTCGAGGTACCAAAACACTCTCGAACATTGGTGTTGTCTATGGGAACTAACGTTCTTTCTCGCTTTTCAAGGTGGACACTCGTAGATTGCTGTGGCACCACTGCCGTTACCTTCGAACCATCATGGCTCCGTAGCATTTCTAAACTTTCAACCTAAACAAAAGGTGCAAGCGAACGAAAGCTATTAAGAAGCATAATCAAGAAGCAAATGAAACTAAGCGAAGGGGTCCGATTTGCTTATTATTTTGATTCATCGTTATTCTCTCATGGAGATGGATTTCTAGATTTTTCTAATCATTTCATCACTTGGATTCGATTATACCTTTTCAAAGTTTGCTTAAGGTGATAGGTTCATTGATGATTCAATTCTTGAATAGACATTTTGGAGTCTTTCATTTGTCGATTGTTCAACTCTTCGATCGAATCTCTACCCACAACCTTCAATAGTCAAAGGAGAAAGGAAGATAACTTCGAATCGTGAATCTAAGTTGGTTTTTACAATTTCACCTTGCTAACAAGATTTTTTTAACCTTTTTCTTGTTTTTCTCAAGAGCTAATGGTCTTACAGGTAGAAAAAGGCTTCAATCTAGGTTCAATCAGTCTAATCTTTGCATCATAATGAAACGTGAATTCAACCTTCTAATATGTGGTGTTGACTTCAAGGCCAAGCTCCACCATCAACGTCACCATTGGCTCAATGACGCCATGGACAAATTCTTGCAAAGCCAGGCTTCGTCGCAACTCTGACTTTACCAATCTCAGTCTCTATTTCCCTATAAGCACGAACGATTTTGAGTTGGCAAACCTTCTCGTCACGTGATCTAAAGGGAAGCCTTGTTTTCACATTCACAAACCATGAGATATTAGCATCTGAAGCATCGACACACCACCGTGCTCCGAGCTTATCCGATGCCTTCATCACATTCAGTGGAGTGGTTTCACCACACTTCTTCACACTCAAGCTTCTTCGCATCCATCATCCGAGCTCCAATTGGCTCATGCTAAGGCTCATGCAGATGATCTTACAATCACATCACCAACATAGCCAAATGCATTCGATAGTCCATCTAGCAACCACGCTGACTTTTGCTGCTAACTTGCAAAAATCGACTTGAATTAAGTCGGGTCACCATCAAATCACTTCGACATTCACACTCCACACTTTTCCGAAGTGTTGGGTTCTGTTGTTGTGAGTTCTTGCAATCCACCATCACTCTAGATATGCCGAAGTTAAAGCTAGCGTGACAAGGTTCTAACAACCTTTCACCAAGCCGCATCCAAGGTGTAAGACCCTGATCACAGGTGCCAACGAACACAAGGCATAAACGCATTCAACTCAACGTATGTGATCTTGGTTCTAACATAAACTAGCCATCATGGGATTGTTTGTAATAGGTATACTTTAATTATCGCCACTTAGTCCCATGCCAGCATGTGGTAGAACAAGCTTATCAATTGTATCAGTTAGAACATGGGAAAATGTTCTAGTAAAGACCTTGCTAAAATGCCTATTGATCTCGCCGTTGTGAAAGTTGATATGATTGCTAGGCACACGCTCTACCATCTTGACATGACCGAGATGAAAGTTGTCACCAAGATGGTATCACCGACATTCCACCATTTGACGTATGCACTTAGGAAGTCATCACCGAGATGAAAGCACCAACATTCCAAGGTTGTGATCAACCGAGTCTTAACCAATGTGATATGCACAATTGACATTCCAAGGTTGTGATCAATGAACACCATCACTATTCTAATTGACGTGGCCAAGTTGGGCTCAATGTGGTAACAAAGGCAACCTAACCAATGTAAAGGCAGTACTAAGGTGATATGCACAGCCAAGATCGTATGCTCCCCTTACAAGCATGCCAACTTAGAGGATGTAATGACACAATCAAGGAATTCTCAAACTAGGGAGCATGTAGCGACCCTATGCCGAGATAGCTAAAATCCAACGGGATGGCTCCTACATGGGATAAAAACTAGAAAGCTTTTTAAAAGCTTTTCCTTCATATGTAATATTTATAAATTATAAAATGACACCTATAAAGATGCAAACTTTTATGCTATCACTGACACCTCCAAACTGCTAACACATGCGATGAGACTCTTAGTTATTAGCCATGTAGTAATAATACATAGGCTAGTATATAAACATTTGATCATGCATCGAGTGGTGGGACTTGCAGATGTTAAAGCTTAAAATCATGCTATTAGGATATGCTATCATACATCATGCCTTATACATGTCATTTCTTTTTGCACGAAGATGAATACCACATGTCACATTATGCTATTACAACCTCCATATAATATAATTTAATTTTAAAAAGGGTTACCATCGAGATGCATTCATGTTAGCATACAAGCATTCATATTAGCATGATGTGAATAAAAGTGCATGTATTTTTGCATGCTCTGCCATTTCTTTTCACATGGCAATTATTGTTTTCAAATTCATATCATGCTAATTTGCTACCTCATCACATCATCCAAAGATCCCTATAGTATATCCTAAACTACAAGGCATAAGCTTTTGGGGGGAATAACAGTTACTTACGTACAATTTATATCTCGACATTACAATTAGCCCATTAATTATGACTTTATACATTATCATTATGCACCATGATATATTGTATATGTTTGACACACACAAGACATATGCAAGCATTATTCCTTTCTCGTGCAAACATGAGTACTAACATGCCGACGTGCTCAACTCGGTTCCAAGGTTTCCAATAGACATTAGTCATCCCTTCATGCCTACACTGTCATCAACTTGAAAGGTTGGTATATTTTATATATTTATGTAACTAACATAATTCTTAAAGGTGAAATGCTTTGGTTTATGAATTTGAAACAGCAAAAGTAGGCTAAGATTAAAGTCCGCAAATAGCAAGATTAACACAGTTTGATCACGAGAAGCTTTCCTCTTGCAAATATTTTATACAAAGTTTGCCTTGCCTTGCTTCTATTTAAAATAAATTGCAGGACCAACATATCGCCTTCTAAGGTAAACTTATGACCAACCTTGGCAGCAACCGTGGACTAAATCATTTACATTGTTTTGCAGGTCATGCGATGCCATGCCACCGAGTACAAAAGCGATAAAGTTGGAAGATCATCACCCCATATACATGGATTTTAACGCAGTCAGGGTTTGACATAATGTAGGAAGGTCGCCACCCCATGTAAGTGGATTTAATCCAGCCAGGGTTTGAGATAAACAAGTAAAAGTTCATCAGGGCGGCAAAATAAGGCAGAAAGGTCATCACCCCATATACTTGGATTTAATCCAGCCGGGGTCTGAGATGAACAAGCAAAAGTTCATCGAGACGATAATAAAGCAGGAAGGTCGTCACCCCGTGTATGTGGGTTTAATCCAGCAGGGGTTTGAGATGAATAAGCAAAAGTTCATTGAGACGACATTGAGGCAAGAACACCTCGTGTACGTGGATTTAATCTAGTCGGGGTCTGAGATGAACTAGCAAAAGTTCATCGAGATAGCAAAAATGAGGCAGGAAGGCTATCATCTCACATACATGGATTTAATCCAGGCGGGGTCTGAGATGAACAAACAAAAGTTCATCGAGATAGCAAAAATAATGTATAAAGGTCATCACCTCGTGTACGTGGATTTAATCCAGCCAGGGTTTGAGGTGAACAAGCAAAAGTTCATCGAGATGATGGAAGTAGTAAAGCAAAGCCCACCGAGATGACAAAGGCAATAAGCAAAAGCAAGAAAGCAAAGAAAGCTCAAATATGTACAAAGCTCATCAGGTACAAAAAAGGAAAAAAGCATATATGATAAAAATATATATTGAAATCCATTTCAGGTATAAAAGCAACGCGAAAAGTGACATCTCAATCAGGAAGTGACATATGAGATTCATATCTCTTTAGCTTACCTTTGCCGGGGTAACATCAGAACTTATTTTTTACTTTAAACTAATATTCTGTAGGAGGACAACAAATGTGGCAGTGAAAGCCTAAGCCATGTGACCCAAAGAACAAGTCGGTGCTCCTTTCAACACGAGCTACCGACTTTGGGGGCTACTGTTCTGGACCTTCTTTGGGCCTAGCATGTGGCCTGAGGCCCATGGTAATTGGCTAACCACCTTTCCCTCTACTTTGTTGCTATATAAGGCATTATATGTCTTCAGGTACATATCGAAGCCTCATTATTCACCTCTTACAGACATTGACTTAGGCATTGGAGTGTCTTTGCAGGTGACAACTAGATGTCGCCACTCGCCGGAGCCGCCTGAAGCATCCACCCTGCTCGAGGTACCAAAACACTCTTGAACACATGCCAATAGTTAAAAAAAACTGGTTTAAGATAATGAATTAATGTTGATTCTTCACTTTCCTCTTATGTAATCTCTATATCTCTTTAAAAGTTTCTTTACTAAAAGGAAATATGCAAATAAAATTAATATAACAATTTTATAATGCAATAGGATTCGTTGGTTGCAGTTGTTGGGATACTCATATGATAAAATAATGATAGTTAGTTTTACTTTCCAAAAAGACAAGTGAAATATGCCCCCTCTTAAAATAGAAATTAGTAAGTGATAGTTGGAAAGGAAAAGATAATCCCCAGAGTCGATGTATATTAAATAAATTGAATATACTGAATCTGAAAAAAAGAGTGATCAAAAGTAAAAAGTATTTGCCAATCCAATTGTGTACTTAAGATGTATTTTAAGTAAATAAAAGGTACAAATTAGTTGTCGATCCAATTGGAATCCAGAATTGACAAATGTTGTAGTAACGTGCTATAATAGGTTAGTTTTTTGGGTATAGTTTATGTGATGAATTAACTTCTTAATTTCACAATTGATTTTTGTCAAGGCTACTAACTTACAAGTAAAAAAACTGATAAGAGGAACATGAAAAATAGACATGACAGACATGCACTTCTTTAAAATCATTTTCTTACTAAATTGAAGAACATTTTCAGGGTCATGAAAACAAAATGCCAATAGGAGAAATATACATGATAGGGAACTTTTTCAAAATCGTTTTTCAACTAAATTGAAGAACATTTCCAGCATTGCAACAAGTTGCCAATAATAATTAAAAAAATCCACTCTAGGCTAAAGGCACTTTGTGTAATAGACAACACTACTTACTTCCTAGAATCTCCTTCTCCCAGGGGTTGGGGATGGTACCCACAAAACCACTTCAATGCTCAAGTCAACATGTATTTGTGTTTAGGGTAAGCATTTCTTAGATAGTCTAACATTACTTGGGATTGTACCACTTAAGTAGTTGAGGATGGCTTATGCTTAGCGGGCTTAACTTTTAAGTGGATACGTGATCACGTCCTCCATTTTTTCAAGGACACTGTTAATGTTTTGTATCCCATTATACATGCCTACTTTTTATGGAGTTTAATGTTACAGTTAATGTAAGTATGTTCCTTGACATTTGACATAGAGAAATTCGTGCTGAGAATAGGTCATCTGAGATTTATTTCTTCCTACGTCGTCTCTAAGTTAAGATCCATGTGCCAATTACCTCTATTGTTTTAACCTAGGTCAGTTTTCGACCGACCTATAACTTGGCCAATACAAAGATTATTGCTTAAGTCTTCCATTAATAAGAGAAACAATCATGTATTTGAAACCTCAACTATTAAAAGTGAATTAGGAGAAATAATCATGTATAAAAAATTAAGAAAAATATAGGTTAGAGACATACAAAAATCATGCAATCATATTGCAAAGTTTTAATATCTAGAATGGAGAAATTCACAGGCTCATGGGCATGCTGTTTAAGTTCAATGGCGTTCACCATGCCAACAATTTTTTCAAGTTGAATTTCTTCGAACTCGACATCAAAGATAACGAGGCTCTGGCCGTTAGCTGCTTAAACACTATACAAAGGGGTATTGAAAAAGGGTGTTCCACCATTCTATTTGGCAATTTTCCCAACAGTGTTCTGCAAAGGGGCATAGGGAAAAGGGTGAAAAATAAATGCAGTGTGTGAAATTGGAAAGGAGAAGAAGGGACTCACTTGCGAAGGTTGGAGTAGAAAGAGAGCATTCTGGAAACGTCAAGAGAAGAAGATACTAGGAAAGAGAAATAATTTTTTAATTTTTTAAAATAAAAATTCAAATTACTATAATACCCCTAAAATGAATTAATTAAAACAAAAGAGAAAGTTGGGTTTTCCGTCCTAAAATTTTGGTGTAGGTTGCTAATGTAATTCAACTAAAAAACAAAGGTAGGAGTACATTAGTAATTCCCACGTTTTTAATTTTAAATTTTGATTAAATAATTTAATTACTTGTATGACTTGAAGAACTTGTTAAATAAAATATCTATATTAATGTATTTAATTTAATTAATTTTGATATTTAACTTTTTATTTGTTTTAAATACCTTGATAAATAAAATATGACACATAAATATTAGACAAATTAAAATAAGTCAACATACTTAAATGATAAATATGTCAGCTACAAAATAATACAATTGAAATTAAATACATCCAAAAAATAAAAGATCATGTGTGAGTCTTCCTCTTCCTTTGATATGTACAACTCATCTTAATGTTTTCCAGTGCGACTCTTAAGGCATCCTTTGTGACGTTTAAAGCATTAGCCCTCTCAATGACCATCCTCTAATCAAGCAAGGACCGAAGTAGCTCAGAAATCCTCTCAAATTGTTCCTACATAAATGAATTTAACATGAATAAGTACTATGTAAGTGTGATTTTCATTCAATACATAGCAAAAATATATACATACTTATTGTAAAACCATAAGGGTCGCTCAAACTAGACTCTACCAGGCCGCTTGTAGGAAGTTGCACAGGTACTTTCGGAGGATCTCCTTCTCCTACGAGGTTGATGTATGGATGGGAAACGCATTATAACCAAGGAAAGTATCCATCCATAAACTTTGTTGGATTAGCCACACTTACACTTGTTCCTCTAGTCGCATTGCCAAGAATGTGATCGAGATATTGAATAAACCTCTCATCATATTCCTTGGTGGTAGGCACATGCTTCGTAATGACATGCAGCAAGCAAGGAATCCCTTATACGTGCCCAAATTATCGTAGCACCTTCTCTAGTATATGTACTAGATGTCTTAGAAAGCCTGCACTCTTTGTGGGCTCCATAAGGCATCTAAATGACCTTATGTGGATGCAATACATCTAGTGTCGATCAAGTGGTGAATAGGTCACCAGAGCCCCTCACAACTATCCATTGACAAGCACATGGAGATTGCTTAGTATATGTTATAGCTAATTGGCCAGAACCTATGGTGCAAAAGTGCTCAAATATCCATGCCTGTAAAACCATTGACATAATTAATTGTCATAAAACAAAAAACACAAAAGCCAGAGAAAATAAAAAATAAATTTAGTACCTGTAGAAGAGTCATATATCCTGCCAATTGCTTTGTTTAATGCATGATGGCCTAGTTAAGCTAATCATATAGTTATGCTGTGGCAAAGGCACTCAATGCATACTTTGTGCGTTTCTCAAGATAGCAAAAAAGCTCCAAGTATGCTACATCCATGTAGAACAAACTCTTGTCAGCAAGTATCGTGTAGCTAACCAAATGCAGCAGAAAAGCTTTGACTGCAAAGATGATATTCTTGGCCTAGACATGTACATCATATACCTCTTGTAGCCAAGCCAATCACCTACACGATCCTTGATCAATCCTAATGTATGTTTGGTTAAAGGTGACCTTGAGCAGCTCTATCATGTAGTAAGGTGTCTCATCCTGGTGTAATGATGGGTAGGAACATAATCTCCCAGCTATAGGTAAATGAAGGAGAGATGACACATTATCTATAGTGATGGTTATCTTTCCTATTGGAAGGTGAAAAAAGCTAGTGTCATTGTGCCACCACTTAACAAAAATACACAAAACACCTTTGTCCACTATGTAGTAGCATGCTTGTAGAAGAAGTGCCATCCCAAACCTCTCCACATAATCCTTCATTTACTCGTACTCAAATGTGGACAACACCTTACTCCCATGGCTAACCACCTTTAGCTCTTGGCGGTACCATCCTTCCCACAATCATGGGGCAACATGGTTTGCACAGGACTTTAACACAGAAAGGTCTTCAAGACCTCCTAAAAAAAAGGGGCTAGCAACCTATGGCTCAAAAGCGATAACTAACTCTTGTGGTGCATCAACAAGCATTGTTGCCTCCACCTCTTGTTGCATTACTGAAACTTTATGTTTGCAAGTTGAAGTCAAGGGTCATGCATGCTTTGCTTTATCAATTCTAGAACCACATGTACGTGCCATAATGTATATGCATTACATAAATAAAACTTAACTAAAAAAATAATTAATTAATCGTTGATAATATATAAAAAATTATGTTAAGATACAAAACGAAAAGCAGTTTCCATTATGAACCTTAACAAGATATAAAACAAAAACTAGTTTCTATTTTGTATCTTGACATTACAAAAACTAGTTTTTGTCACATTGGTGAATTGTGAAAAAAAGGAAATAGAATGCGCCAGATAAAAAGACTCACGCAATGTGAAGAAGAAGAAGAAGACCAAGACTAAGACTAAGGGTAAGAGTGAGGAGTGAAGAGCTCAATAGGGAGAAAGTGGGGTGAGAAGGAAGAGGGAAGGTCCTTAAAACCACCTTGGATTTGGCCAAAAACCATGGATGGCTGAACCATGGTCTGTCTAAGGAGGATTTTTTAATTTTAAAACCATTTATTTGGTGCCAAAAGTGAAATATCATAAAAGCCAACCCATTAAACCAAGAATCCTAAAGTGGTATTTTCAATAAAAATTTGACCTCCCCTCTATTTCTTCAACCTGGTTGAACTACTTTACCTCACATGCCCTCACTTGTTCCATTTTTCCTCCACATCGAAAGCTCTTTAAGTTTCATAAAGGTTGGTGCTCAAATTGGTTGCATTCTTCATCTCCAAAGGTTATCTTCTAGGCCTTTTGGGGTGAGATTTCTTATACTTTGTTCTATCCTTTCCTTCCTCTTCCTTTACTCCTTCATCTAAGCCCTTTCTAATACTTGTCTTATGTGTTTTTTTTGGTGGGAACTTCCTTTTTGTTGATGGCCATTTTCGATTTCAAAGAGAAACAAGGAAAAGGCTTCATTTTCTCCATCTTCAAGCTTCTTTTCACTCCTTTGGTTTTGTGCTTGTTTTTGGTAAGGGAAGCTTACTTCTCTTTTTCTATCTTTCATTGTATGAAGCCTGTTCTTGATGTGTTGGTGATTGTTTGAATTGCTAAATATGGTTGTTATGGTGAAATGGTGGTTGTATATGCTTTGAAATGTATACGTTGTTTCTAAACTTGTTGTCTAGTTACTTGGTGCTGAACATACTTTGGTCTTTAATTTATTTCTTTATGTATAAATGGAATCTTGAGAAATAGAAGATACCTATGGAAAATAGACATTTAGAGCTTCATTTTGAACACAAATTTCACATGAAAATGTTAAGATTTGGACCCTAAAACGTTGTCACAAGTTGAATTTCCTATAACAGAGGCAATCCTGACCTTAATACACTTTTTTGGTCATTTCACTTTTTGTATCAAATCTTTGCAAAGACAAAACATATATTTGAAAATCTTAAGAAATTTTTCGACAATTCTTCCTTAGATATTAAGGTGGTGATTGTGCTTAGTATCTCGTGGAAGACCATGACATGATGACAGGCATAGAGTTGTTATGTCTAGTCCATAAAATAAGGTCTAAATGGTGATAATTGTTGAACTCAGTGATTGAATTATGTATAATGGTAGATGTGTGCATTCTATGCATGAGTCCACAATTATTACTATGATTGAGCAAACATATAAGTTGGGGTTACTTGGCATGACCTTTAATCTAGTGCTGGAAGTGTTAATGGAGGCTAATATAGGTAGGCCTTAGGAATAAGTAGATGGACAAACTCCATACTGGGGTCATGGTCATTGCAAACCTTGTGTTGTAGTAAGCCACCACCCACGTATATCTATGTCGACATACCATTACATTACTTTCACATATCGTTTAACGATGTCAACCTAATGGTTTATGGCACGTGCCACTCTTCGAATTTATGAGGTCCATTATTGTTGTTTTACCATGTTAAGGCACATGTCTACACTAGTCACTCAAATTGATAAAAATCTTTATGGAGTCGAGTTTGTATACACTGCATGATTGTCATTAGATTGCATTGATATGTGTGTCTTAGTGGTAATTGTTGTATGAATTGATGTATGTAAATTGTTGCCTATTTGTGGAGAATTTAACTTGTATATTTCTATTTTATCTTAGAAAAACATGAAATTTCTATTTATATCTAAGTTTGTTTTTGTAAGCTTACCTTTGCATGTGTCTATGTTGTTAAGACAAAGGATAATTAACAACCCCTAAGTGTTTTTATTAAACAAACAAAAATAGGATTAATAAGACGATGAGTGTTTTTATAAAACAAGCAAAGAAAAATATGATTTACAAAATTCAGACAATACATATTCTATAAGGCAAACGAAACCAATTGTCTTACTCATATGATAGCAAAACGCATTATTTTTATCATAGTCTTACATTATGTATATATGTGCGTAGTCTTATCTTTTTTATAGGAACAAAAAGCACTTATAGTTTGAAGCATTAATAAAAAGCATATCAAGGAAGCTTTGCAAAAGTCAAATGCAGATAGCTCACTTTTTGTCTTAAAAGACTAGACTACCTACCAAACAAAGAACAAAAATGTATTTGTTAATGAATACTTGGTGTATTGTTTAGAGAAGCAAGTCAAAAAATACTCTTCCATGTTAAGGGCTTTGGATGATGACCCTTTTGTTGGACATTAGACGCTCAAGGTGATGGACTTTCTCTTTTGTCCTTCATCCTGCTTTAGCTCCAGCTCATGAACTTTGAGAGTTCCAAGTAACTCTTCCATGGTGAACGCTGTTAGGTCCTTGGATGCTTTCAGAGCCATAACTTGTGGTCTCCATTGTCTAGGCAAACTTATTAAGATTTTGTTAATATGATCATAATTATCATAGGTTTTGCTTAAGGATCTCAGGTTTTTGATTATAGTTTGAAATCTACCAAACATGAGTTTGATAGTTTCATTTTCTTCCATAGTAAAGAGTTTATATTGTCTAACAAGTAAGCTTAATTTAGATCTCTTTACCTGTGAGGTACCCTCATAAGCCAGTGCGAGAGTATCCCACATCTGTTTGGCATTTCTTAAACTATGCACTTTTTCATATTTAGTTTTGGATAAGGCGCACATCATAACATTTCTAGCTTTTGAGTTAAGAAGGTACCTTTGTTTGTGAGCTTCTGTCCACTAACCTCTAGGTAACTTAGTTCCAGCATGGTCTAGGGGTAGATAGTCACCAGTTTCTACTATGTCCCACATGTTGATGTGACATGCATCAAAGAATGCTATCATCATTTGTTTCCAGTAGTCGTAGTTTTGACCTTTGACTTTGTTAACAGCTTGTCCTTCGTTTTCCATCTATGCTTAGGATCTTTTACCCTTGCAGTGTTAGATGCTCAACCCCAAGAGATCAAGCTTTGATACCAATTGAAATAGCACGTGACGCACAAGAAAGGGGGGTTGAATTGTGCGTATAAAAACTTTTTCAATATAAACCAAGTTCGAAAACATTTTTGAGCTAAAGGATAGAGAAGACAAGCACACAGAGAATTTTATACTGGTTTGCTCAACCTTGAGCTATGTCTAGTCCCTTTACCCAGAAGGTATTCACTAACCAACCTTGGTTACAAGTATTCTTCACGACCTCCTTAGGCTTTACAATGCAATCCCCCCAGATTGCTTTACCAACCTAAGTATTCTTTGTTCACTAAGGCTCTCTAGGCTTTCACAACAAAAAGGTTGTTTTACAAACAGATTCAACTCACATAGTGAGGATATGGAAGATTAAGCACAATGTATCAGAGATTTATAAGCTATCATTCAGTGGGCACGTAAGAAGGCAATTAGCGTTTTTATGTTCGTGCTTGATTTTTCGTTGTTCGCTTCTCACTTGCTTCTTCTTCTTTCTTGATATATATAGTCTTCAGCGAAAAAGAGCCGTTGAAGAAGACTTGACTTTAATTCCTCAAGAAAAGGTGCACGTATCGAGCTTTCAGTCATATCAGATAAAACAGCTTTTGAACATGCACTAAAACGTAAAGAGCGGCTC
Organism: Spatholobus suberectus; assembly: GCA_004329165.1. NCBI lineage: Eukaryota > Viridiplantae > Streptophyta > Magnoliopsida > Fabales > Fabaceae > Spatholobus > Spatholobus suberectus. The sequence continues at coordinate 66,407,835 of CM014729.1, forward strand.
TGTGCAGGAGGTCTGCTTTTCTAAACATTCTTCATTTGGTTTGGCAGCTCGAAGAGTTGACTTTCTTTTTTGTCTTGCTGCGCTTTTGCATTAGAACGTTTTTGTCTACTATTTAATGCTCGAAATATTTGAACATTAGATCTTAAAAAGATAAGGCATTAGTCTCGATATATAAAAGAAGGATGCAAAGATTGGACAAAAAAGACTTAGCCGTTTAGTAGCTTGTGTCTAGATGCGTCTAGTATGGTTGTTTAAAGATTAAGAACACTGAGTCCATAAATGTAACTTACATTTGGACGATCATGAATTAGTCCATTGGATGCTCGTATGAGATTGGACGCTGTAAATCTGTTAGTTGGAAAAATAGAACTTATATATTAATAAGTTTGTTATCTTCAAAATTTGAGGGTTTGGACATTTTAGCGTCTTTCGTTCCAACATTAAGTTGTGTAAATTTATTTTTAACAATATATATTTGAAGAGTTATACTAGTATTAGCTTATAATGACTCATTAATGAAATATTTGATATTTTAAATTATTTTTTAATATATTTATTATATATCATATTATTTATTTAATATATATTTTTAAAATAATAATAAGATTAAAACCAAAAATCGATCCAATCCAAACCGTTTTAAATTGGATCAGATCGGATTAGATTTAAAATTTAAACTAAACTAATTGGATGATGAATTAACAAAACCGAAATAATTGGATCAGATGGTTTTTCTCTTCAAAACCAATCCAATCCAATTCGCGAACACCCCTAGTCCAATGTATTCACCATCGCCCATTGCGATTTCTATCTTCTATCGCTTTTATTTTTCTTGTTTTTCTCTATTTTGGTGTATTTAGTGCTTAATAAATCTTTTGTGATTCCTTTGTATGGATCTTTCAATTTAATGCAATTCTTTGTGTTTTTGAGTAATTAACTCTATGCTTAATGCTTTTTCACAATAACTCACAATTAAGAACGATGTGAACGAATGCCTAATGCAGAATTATATGCGAGTGCTCTAAATCAAAGCATGATTACTGTGTCTTAAGTTAAGTTTAGGAATAACCCTTCATAAGACATGTGTTCTTGAGGATTTCGGTCTTAATGCTTGACTTAAGTTTCAATAGATCATGCGGAAGCAAGGTATTGATTAATTCATAGAGATCTTTGCCAAGGAATTAAATCGATCTAATTTTGAGAAATCCAAACTTTCGAAATCATGTTGTTTTGTATTAAGTTAGGGAAAAATGCTTGGGATGACCATAAAAGAAGGTAAATTGTTGATTATACTTTTCGCCAATATAAAATCAAGTAAAAACCAAAAATATAACAATAGATTTAATTTTTGCATTTTATTTCTATTAGCGATTTGTGGTGTGAGAACGCAAATATATTGCCCGCCTTATTAATAGTTGAATAGTTGAATTGGAACATTTTACTCCAATCCCTAATAAGAACAACACCCTACTCACTAGGATTTTTACTTCTTGTTTGACCAATGCACTTACTATAAAAGAGGTTTTTAAATTGAAATTGACAAATATATACTTTACACATACACATTGGGAACCTCAACAGCATGTCAAACAATTCTTCATATCATTAATTTCATTTGTAGAAAAAGCATCCAAATTGTCAAATCTTTACAATTTTAAAGCCATGAATTAAAAAATTAAAACATATAATTCAAAAGTGTTAAGCAAAACTATGTGTAAAAGAAAATTACCTCAAAATCAACAATGCATGCTTGGATTATATTCAACATATGTCTCATGACTAAATTACCTCAAAAATAATTCACGATTGTCTTTTTGTTTAAGACACTGTAAATGAACGCAAAATTAACCAAATTAACAAAACAAAAACAAAAACAAAAAACCTAAGGAAAGAAAATGACCAAAAATTACACATGGTAGCACTTATGTAGTCTTGTTCACTTCCTTTGAGTGCTTACGCATCACCATCACTTGGTACATATTCATGGCTCTATATGATGAAACATATGCATGAAAATTATGCCATAGAAAAATACATTCAACAAAGCAAATGTTTTAAAAATAAACATTTACCTCTTTACCAAATCTTTTGTTAGTTGATGTCAAAGGGAGCAAAATAAAGTGATAACATTATGCTTAAGACAAATAACAACCAATTGTTAATGTTATCTACAGAATTAGGGTGAATTAGTCAAAGTCACATAATATCATATTAATTGCAAACTATGATACTACTTACCTTAAGTCATATAGTGCAAGATAACATTCCTTATTGCCCTCAAATAGACTACTACTCAAGTAATCCTTTCTCATTCGTAGATTGTTCCCTTAAACTTGGAAGTGAGATGGGCAAATTAATCCACATGTATTTGTCAAATTCTTTGACTTGCAAAGGCTATGGATATATTTATGACATTGGAAAGAAAAAATTTTAGGTAATAATACCTAGTTATTTTGTTTAAAATGTTGAAAATTTGCTTACATTACAAATACTTAAATAATGGTGATATAAAGCGTCTCTTGCTTGCCTATGAGTTCCATGACATCCTTTTGGTACACATAGAAATCAATCTCCTTGTCAAAAACACCAAGCCCCATTTGAATAAAGGTTGGATCCAATATTTTTGTTACTAATAAAAATATATGTTCGAACATATTAAATGGGGACTATGGCACGGTCTTTAGAGCGAATTCATTGGAAATAACAATTTCCCCCTTAAGTAAACAAGTATTAATAAATATTTTTAGAGTGTCAAATAATTTATTAAAAAAAGATAAGCATTTTCATTCCTGATATTTTTGGGCAAGGTAATTAGAAGATAACATAGTCATCAACTTGTCCTTCATGGGTGCCATTTGTTCCCCCCTCATAGTGGTCATTTGCTATCACAATTGCTCTTGCATCTCTTTCTTCACCTCCCCCTCATAGTTGTGCCCACTGCCATTTCTACATCTCCTTCATTTCTTTTCTTGTCATCATTCTTAGGCCTGAACAACGTGCAAGGTCACCAAAGAATTGTCAGATGTCAACACTATGTCCAACTACTTAGACACAACCAAGGTGCTCTAGTATCCTTACAATAGTGGAGAGTATGTCATTATGGACATATAATGTGAAGCTTCCCCAACTAATCGGACATAGGTAGGGTGCTTCAGTCTGGTTATAGTAGTAGAGAGTATGTCGTTGTGTCCGAATGGTGTGAAGCTTCCTTAAGAGCATTGCTGTTCAAGAGAGTCTTATTAACATATACGCAAGTAATTAACAATTAACATTTTGAATGCAAAAGAGCAAATAATAATAATTAGCGCTTACTTATAGCCTTATTACCAATAGAATAAGTCACCTCAATTATGTACTCCCCAAAAGCTTTTTTGTATGCCCTCTTCCATATATATTGGCGTGCAATACGGCATGAAGGAGAAATAACAACAGATAGGTTAGATTGAGCTACTTTTAATCATTGTTCCAACTTCGCCTTATCATTTGTTCTTCAAGTAATTCATAACCTTTATGAGACAATTTATGGAGGTATACATTCTTTGCTTGAATTTCTTTTTCTTTTGTTTTTTTTCTTATTAACAATAAATCAACAAAATAGAAAACCTATAAAATCAATGCATTTATTAGTAAAATGAATAAAAAATAAAATCAACTAATAAAAAGTTATGGGTCCTACCTATTGTGGACGAAAGCATCGCAAGTATCTTTACTAAGAAAAAGATACTTCATGTAAGGATCAATGCCCTTCAGCTTATCAAAGATATATCTATTGGTGAGATAGGTCTTAAAGGTCCTCCAACGCTTCTTGGCATATTGGATGAGCTTCCTTCTTAGCATTTTAGAATTTGGAATGTCGTAAATGAGCTACAAAATACAAATACAATGAAGTCACACATGCACACACACAATAGCTATAAATATAGATACAAGGCACATACCGTGATACTTTGCGAAACCTCCTCTATCACATTTTACTCTGTGTTATACATCTATTTCTTGAGGATGCTTGACTTACATCATGTCAAAAGGTCACAAAACTTTACTTTTTCCTATCCTCACCACTACCACAGTTAAGGACTAAGTCCTTCAACTGTGTGCCACATTTACCTTTCTTGTAGCTTGTGGACTGACGACTACTTGATGACTTAGAACTTGTTGGCCACGAAGTCTCCGTGTACTACTAATACACACATACATATAACCAAATGCAAAGCAAATTATTATAATAGACATAACATTATGAAAAATAGATTCAAATGTAATAAAAATAGCTTAAATATAAGATAAATGATGTATAATGCTCAGTGTAATAGTTTTAAACTAGGATTTGATGAAAACAACAAGAAAGTAAAATGCCATGACCTAAGTAATAGAAAGAAAGCACAGTAATAGAAAGCAAAAATAATAGTAGACAACAAACACAATTTTTGCAACACATGCTCACACACACTAATATATAGCAAACATAGTAACAAAGCAAACACACACAATGGTGAGAGCAAACACAACATTAGTTCATGCAAACACACATAATGACAAACACACACTAATAAAGAGCAAGCAAATAATAGAGCAAACACAATATTAGTTTGTGCAAACACACATAATGACAAACACACATTAATGGTGACGAGAACAATGGGCGCAAGAATGATGACAAATTGAGGGCAAGAATGGTGATAAGAACGAAGGGTGTGAGAGTGAGAGCAACAACAATATAGGGCATAAGAATGAGTGCAACAAAGGCGCAAGATGGAAATGTTGTATTATTTGAGAGTGAAATGGTTTTGAAGGCACAAAACTAAGGTTTAATAAGACTTTTATACATAGGTTGTATAAGGGACCAATTTAAAAAGTGACTCTCTAACTCAGTTTCTTAGAAATTAATGTAGAAAGTCTAGTCTACAATTTTGAAAATATTGAAAATGAGTCAACATTATAGATTGCTAATAATATGAATTGACCTAATAAGTGTCTTTCTATATTGGTTAAAACAAAATTTGATATAAAAGGTCTGATATGAAATTTAAAGAATTGAAAGGAAAAAATCGTCCACATTCTAGATTGATTGCTAAGGAAATGATCTAGAAAACACTTTTCTATATTGGCTCCTCGTACAACTAATCTAGAAAGTATTTTATAGATTGAATCTTTATCAATTGATCTAAAATGTCCATATCAATATTACAAAAGTGTCACTTCCTCACATATGACCATAATTTCTAGCGACCGATGTAGATTGCTAATGTAAAAAGCCTTTTTGTACTAGTAGTTTGAAAAAAACTCTAAAATAGTAAAAAAAAGAAAAGCCAATTATTTCTCTAGATTTTACCTTTTTAATTGGATGTAATATCCATGTGTTGCATGAGTTTATTTGAATATAAAAAAATATAGTTTAAACATGTAAACAATATGTTAAGAAATAAAGGTTTGTCAATTTAAAATTTATTTTAAATGATTCATTATAAATAATATTTTTAAGATAATATGTGTATTTTTTGTTAAGATTAATAATTTAAATTGTCAACTTTTTTTCCTTATAAAGTTATGATTGAAAAAATAAAATATATCAAAGACTATAGTTAATTGAAATAATTTATCAAACACTTCATCATTGACTACGTTTTCAATGTAGTTTGCATATGTTTTATTTTTCACAATAATAAGAATCGCAATCCTTTTGATATTGTAAATCTTGACTTGACAATAGGTAAATACATATTTTTAATTTTTATAAAAGTAAGCATGAGATAATTTATTTTTTTTGATGCAGGGACTTCAAGCCCTACACTCATAGTAAGTACGAGATAATAGGCATGAAGTAAACAGACACATTATTTTTATTAGAATAAATTACATTGACATTCTTAAAGTTTTTTCAAGTTGCACACAATACTCTTGATTTTTTAACTTTACAAGAACCTCTCTTATAGGAATACACGATGTAATATTTTTCAAACAACTAAGGGGGTTAGAATAATGTATAAGGGATGCTAGTATAATGTTTTTCAAACAATTAAGGAGGTTAGAGTAGGGATAGAAAAATGAAGGATATCGTGTGCAATATGAAAAAATTTCAGGGGTATCAGTGTAATTTGCTTTTTTTTTTTTTTACTAGAGAACAAAAATAGTGCCACCAAATTACTTTTTAATTTAGTTTAATATTTTCCGTCTAAAATAGAAAATAAATTTTGATAATATTACATTGGAATTTTGTATTTGATATATTTTTCCTTAATACATCGAAGTTTTGTAAATTAAAATTTTTAATCACATTATTTTATTTATCTTTTAAAAACAATGCGACTTTATTTATCTAATATATAAAATACTCTACAAATTACATAACAATCACGGTTTTAATTATTCATTTAATTATTGGTAGTAAATAAAATCCTATTTAGTATATTATATGCGTAAAATAAAATTACAATGAGTAAACAATGATTAAATTAAATTAATGTTAAAGTATAACAAAATTTTAAATAATTTTGGTATGTATTTTAATTTGGTTACTTTAAAATATGTTTTATGAATAATAATAATTAAAAATAATTTTTTAAATATATTGTTAAATTTGAAATAATTCATAATAATTTATTTAAAATAATACTTAAAGATATAAATTAAGAGATAAATAATTATATATATTTATTCTTTAACATTTTATTTATATTATATTAAAATAAATTTGAATTTCCTATTTTAAAATATGTTTTATAACATAATTATTTTAAACAACAATAAAAATAATAAAATATTGGGATAATACATCAGTAGGTCTCTGAACTGTTTGAGTTTTTTTAAATAGGTCCTTACACTATAAAAATTTGTAATTGAGTCGTTAATCTTTTAATTTTTTTTAATTAGGTCCTTGGGCTTAACTTCTGTTTGATTGCCGTTTGCCCCGGGGACCAAACTAAAAAAATTCAAAAGATTATGAACTCAATTAAAAAAAATAGTACATGGATCTAATTGAAAATTGCCTAAAAGTTTAGGGACCTACTCAATAGTTTAACATCTAATTTACTAACATTATGTTAGTTCAGTACGGTCTTGAGTTTAAGTCTTGTGGATGAAAAAAAGTAGTAGGGAGAAGATATCTCATTAAAAGTGGTTAGCCAAATTATTCAACGGAGATTAGTCATCTATAAAACCAATAAATACTTTGCACCTATTTTTAATTTTGTGATTTTAGTTCCCCAAATTTTAAAAATCTACAAATTTGGTCCAACCGTTAAATGTTCATCTGTTGACTGTTAATGGTTTAACATTAACTATGATTTGGCATTAAACTGAATACGTGGCCGATAATATTTAACAGACTAATGCCACAGTATAGTTAACGTTGAAATATTAACAGTTAACAGATGAATAACGGTTGAACCAAAATTGCAGATTTTTAAAATTTGGGGAACTAAAATTGCAGAATTAAAAATAGGGGATCTAAAGTTCAAGATTTTTAAAAATTGGAGTACTAAAATTGTAAAATTAAAAATAGGGAGACCAAAATCACAGATTGAGAATTATAAGAGGATCAAAAATATGATTTAACCACATAATAATAATGCAAGAACATTTGAATATTGAAAGATGCTCTCTGTTTCTTTCTATAATTTTCTTTTTTTTCTAAAATAAAATAAAAGGCAAAATTAAGATAAAAAATAATAAGGTTAAATTATTGAGTAGGTCCCTGAACTTTTTAATAATTTTTAATTAGGTTCTTATATATTTTTTTTAATTGAGTCCTTAAATATTCTGCCCAAGTTAACAGAATATTCACAACAATTTAATCTGAAGGACCCAATTAAAAAAAATTAAAAGATTAAGGAATCCATTAAAAAAGATTAGTATAGTAACCTTATTAAAAATTTTCTAAAATTTCAGGGATCTATAGATGTATTATCCCTAAAATATTTAATGTGTATATGTAGAGAGAGAAAGAGAGAGAGGGGGCGAGATATTAATTTTATAATAATTAATTTTTAATTAATATATTAAGGGACTTTTGGGATAATCATGTTATAGGTGTGAAGTATTTAGCAATTTTATTGATGACTAATCTCTGTTAGGAAACCTGGTTGGTTATATTTAGTAGAATCTTTCCTCTCAACTACTTTTTTCTATTCATAAAATTTAAACTTAAGACCTTACTTAAGAGATTCAAGTCTAATATCACTTTGACAAACGGCATATTGGTAATATATTAAGGAACTAAACGCTCAAGGAATAAACAATCATAATCCACAAGGGAAACTACATAAAGAAACGTCCGCTAGTTAAGAGCGAGACAGAAATACAGGAAGAATATCATATACTCTGTCGTTCGTCAAGCTCAGACCATTTTTAGTTAGAGTATCGGCTTCTTCATTGACACACATTTAATAAACACATTATATATATATATATATATATATATATATATATATATATATATATATATATATATATATATAATATTAAATAGCATCCATTTAATATATAAAAAAAATATAAAAAGCATATATTTAATAAACATATATTATATATATTAAATTTAATAAATATATTATATTTAATAGCTATATTTAATAATATTATTTAAGATAGTTATATATTATATTTAATGAATACCATAATCAATACTATAAGTAAAATGGACTGTTCAACGGTATTAAAAACTATATTTATTATATATAATATTATGGTATATTTATTAGAGAAAAAGGCTATGCATACCAATGTAAAGTTATTTTACACTGTCATCCAATCACAAATTATCATATATGATAAGTTTGTTGACTTTTACAATAATTACCTTAAAAGTCATAATAACGGTGATTTGTAATTAGTTGACAGTGTAAAAAATTTTATACTAACAATGCATAGCCATTAAACTCTATTTATTATATATAAGAATACATTTAAAAACATATATTTAATAAGCATACATTTAATATATATAAAATCATATAAAAAAGCATACATTCAATGAACATAATATATATATATATATAGTTTAATAAATGTATTATATTTAATGAACACCATAATTAATATTATAAGTAAAATGGACTGCTCAACGGTATTAAATACTATATTTATCATATATAATAAACAACCAAATTAAGTAACATGATTAAATGTTGTATTCATTAAATGTAATATACTTTTTATTTTTTATTAAATATATAGTTAAAATGAATTTATTTTAATTTTTATAAAATTGTATGTAAAATTATATTTGTTAAATATAATATATAGTCTAATTAAATACCATGATTAAATGTTCTATTCATTAAATATAATATATTTATTAAATGTATAAATTATTTAGAGAAGTTAAATAGAGCTGATGCAATTAATAAAACGTGAAACTAAAATTAAGATTAAATTCTACGTAATACTTATACTTAAATTTAGTTGTTCCTTTCAAATGAAAAATTAATTTTGAATAACATTATATTTGATTTTTATATTTATTATATTTTTCCTTGATACATACAAGATTTGTAGATTAAAATTTTCAATTCTATTATTTATTCATTTTATATAAAACAATATGGCTTAATTTATCTGGTATATAAAATATCTTACAAATTACATAACATCTATGGTTTTAATTGTTCATTTATTTATTTTTAGTAAATAAAATTCACGATACTATTTTATATGCATAAAACAAAAAATACAATAAGTAAAAATGATTAAATTAATTATTTTTTTACATATTAAATTTTATAAATAATTCCAAATTTACATTAATATACATTTTAATTTGGTTAGTTTAAATATATTTTATGAACAATAGTATTTAAAAATAAGAATTTTAAATATATAGTTAATTTTAAAATAATTCATAATAATTGATTTAAAATAATAATTAAAGATAGAAATTAGGAATAAATTATTATATATATTTATATATTTATGAATTCATTTATTTTATATTAATATACATATGAATTTTTTCTATGATAAAATATGCGTTATAAACTAATTTTTTGAGAAAGTAATAAAAGTAAAAAATATTTAATGTATATTTAATATATGTATATATTTAGGTATTAAGTTTTGTAATAATTACATTTTTAATAATATATTTTTAATATATAAGAATTCATATAGAAAGGTATACGTTTAATATACATTTATTATATTTATTAAATTTAATAATCATCTTATATTTACTCAATATATTATAATTAATAAATATCTTATACTCAATAAATACAATATTTGATAATATTTTAATTATATATTGTATTTATAACATAATCAATATTGTAAGTAAAATTTATTGGTCAATAACATTAAATACTATTGTATTTTAAATATGTTTTGCAAACTAATTCTTTTAAGCTATAATAAAAAGAGTTTAATAGTCATACACTGTCATTGTAAAAAATTTTACATTGTCAACCAATCAAAAATTACTGTTGATATTACTTTTAAAGTTTTTTATTATAAAAGTCAACAAACTTATAATAAATGGTAGGGGTGAGCAAGGGATGGGTTTATACTTGTCCCTACCCGGCCCAAATTTTTGAACGGGTCACCTTTTTAAACCTGAACCCGACCCGATCAAGACTCGAAAGATATGGGACAAGACTGGGTCAACCCGGCTTTCTAACATAATGTATCAATCTTAACATTATGTATAGTTAAACTGTGAAATAAAATAAGTATAAAACTTAAATTAAGGTACATTTTATAATAACTATTTTAAAATAAATAATATCATTATAAATATAATATCATGTTATACAAAATCTTATCTATTAAATTAAAAAGTTTTATTATTAATACATAATTGTTCAAAAAATTTATACTTTTTAAGAAAATATAGGACACCAAACCGGGTTGGGACGACCCGAAGCATAACCCAAACCCGTCCTTAAAAGACACCAGGTCTAATTTCAAACCCGAACTCGTCAAAATCAACTTCGGGCCAGGTCAGGTTCGTGGGTTGGGTTGGATTATGCTCACCCCTAATAAATGGTAGTTTGTGATTGAATGACAATGTAAAACTACTTTACACTAGCAGTGCATAGCCTGTTTTTTCTAATAAAAATAATGAATTTTTTAATGTATATATAGATAGGTATTAAATGTTTTAATAATTATTTTTTATTTAATAATATATATTAACATATATAAATTCACATAAAAGGCAAACGTTGAATATACATATATTATATTTATTAAATTTAATAAATATTATATATTTCATAAATATATTAAATTTAGTAAATATAACATTCAATAGTATTATTTAATTTAATTATATATTACATTAATAAATATCATATTTAACTATAAGTAAAACTGACTGCCCAACAGTATTAAATCCTATATTTATTAAATATAATATATAATCAAATTAAAAATCACGATTAATTGTTGTATTCATTAAATATAGTAAATTTATAAAATTTTTATTCTATATATTATTAAATGAATCAGTTTAATAATTTTGATTATATATATATATATATATATAATATCTTATATGGTTTAAAATTTAAATATTTTTACTTCATATTGGATATATATTTTCCTTTCCGGTTATATGTTGGAAGGTCTTTGTGACTTGAATTTCATATGATGAACATGCTGGTAATAAAATTGAAAATTTTCTATTCACATACCATGAAAATGTACTAAATATAAAGGTGTGTGAAATACTTCAAGAAAACAACTAAATGACGATGAATTTTTTTAAAATGAAACTGCCAACTACAATTAGTTGTTTTTAACAAATATAATATTTAATAATATTATTTAATTTAATTATATATTCTATTAATAAATATCATAATTACTACTATAAGTAAAATTGACAGCTTAACAACATTAAATACTACTTTTATTAAATATAATATATAATCTAATTAAACAACATGATTAAATGTTGTATGTATTAGATATAATATATTTGTTATGTTTTATTAAATATATATAATATAGTTAAAATAAATTACTTTTATTATTTATAAAATTTTATTAAATACTACATTTATTAAATAGAATATATATTGTCAAAATAAATTGCAAGTATTACGATTGTGCGATTTTAGTCTTTCAAGTTCTAATTGTAGCAATTGAGTCATTCAATTTTTCTCCCATTTACAATCAAGTTTTTCTATCTCGATTCCATCCAATATTTAAAGGAATTAGCTAATGTGACAGTTTACATGACATGACAATGAGTAAATACAATGTATCGACTAAAAAGCAAAGGATATTTGAACCAAATGATACACATAAAAAGGTGCTCTGATTGAATAACTAAATTATTGTATTGATGATGCGTGTGGGTAAAATATTGTTTTTATGACAACAATGAACAACAAAAGGAATGTGTTTCAATTTTTAGCAAATTAATGACTTAATTAATATTGAATGAAATTAGGATGGAAGGACTTGATTATAAATAGGAGAAAACTTAAGGAACCAATTGGCACAATTGAAACCTAAGGGATCAAAATTGTACAATTGCAATATCTAAAGGACTAAATAAACAATTAAGCCTAAAAATCTATATTTCATGTAGATCATATGTTTTACCTAGACAAGGAAATTTTTTTTACTCATATATTATAAATTAGAATACACAATTTGAAGAGTGGAACTCTCAATTTCCCTATTTTCTCAAATAGATGTTTTAAATATTTTCTCTCTTCTTTCATTCTAATGCGCATCTCACACACAATTTCTATAACTAGTAAAAAAATAAAATCTCTCTAACCATTTTAAACTGTCATTTTTTATCTGTATCTTTATATTTAATCTTTTTAACTGCTTATTCTTTTTAATCTACTCTCTTTTGTCTTTATCTTTGAATTTAATTTCAATATTTTTTTAAAATTGTTAGTAGTTAAAATAATTTTATATCACAATTTAAATTGTTCATTGTAAATTCAAATATAACATATATATTCAAATATATTTCTTTATTATGAATTTTAATTACAATATAATTTATATATTAAAAAATGTTTATTTATTATAAATTTTTATTATATAAAAACAAATTTTTAGAGAAAATAGGCTATGTATTATCAGTGTAAAGTAGTTTTACACTGTCATTCAATCACAAACTACCATGTATGATAACTTTGTTGACTTTTACATTGATTACCTTAAAAGTCATATCAACGGTGACTTCTAATTAGTTAATAGTGTAAAATTTTTTACACTAATAATACATAGTCATTAAATTCAAATTTTTATCCTATACAGTGCATAACCTAAAATACCAGTTTCTATTTTTGTTTAGCAACGACCACTATAAAGAAGTACCTACTAAATATTAGGTGTTTGGTCTGTTTTTCTTGATTTAATTTTTATTTAACGAATATTAAATTAATAGTATAAAAATTTGACATATATATATATATTTATATATTATTAATATATTTTATTATCAATATAATGTATTATATTGTTAATATAAATTCGTAGTATTAATAAAAATAATTTAATTATTGTTAAATGAAAGTTATATTAATAAAGACAATTTATATTGTTAATACAAATTCGTAACATTTTTTGTTAGTATATGATGTTTTTCTTAGGAGGCATTTAGTAGGGGAAAAATCTTTCTAAACATGAAAATCATGATTCCTAGAAATAGTTAAAATATGTTTGGTTACTTGTAAATATTCATGGAAATGTTTACACATATTTTTTGATAATAACACATTTTCATGTTTTGTTACAATATAACGTTTCTAGATATATAATTTTTTTTCTAGAAATATCCTTTAAGTGAAATAACTTCATTAGATGCATTTCTTTTCTTAAATCTTAATTGGGACCAGATCATGTGTTAATTATTTTAATTGAATGTATCTCATGAAGTTTATTAGGGAAGATAAGTTGAATTCACGACTATTGTTTGGTCCCAGTGACTTCTATTACACTTAATTAGGGAAGACTAGCTGAATCTTAATTATGTGTGAATTAGGGAAGATAAGTTGATCAAATCTCGGATAGTGTTTATACAAAAAGGGGGAATCTGAGCATTCGCTGTCTCCAATTCCATTGTGTGAACTTCGTTAGACTGTTTGCCTTGAATACCTTGATTTTGGTCAAGACCTTGTTCAAACCTTCCAAACATTACAATTATCATGGCTGATGACTTAAATTCAAAAGATGTTTTAATATAATAATCAAACTACCACAAATCCCTCGTCAAAGAAACTACAACAAATCTTAAATAGGCGATCAATTTTTTGGGCTACTATTTGACCACTAATGTTGACCACAACATATATTTAATTTTTAAATAACCAAATATAATGTTTCTCTGAATAGAAAATGACAAATGTTACTAACATCTTGCATAGGCTCAAACTAACAGGCAAAGAGCCCTGTTACATATCAGCCTAGGAGCACATTCTTTCCCTTACAGCTTGGACTTAATCGAAAGGATTTAGTGCTTCGAACAGATGGAGATGGAGGAGGATGATAAGACATGACCAAAAAAACTGCACTACAAGCATGACGGCAACAATGATCAGGGCTTTGCTTCTGATGCTCCTCTTCTTTGATAAAGCATGAAGAGCCACGCCCAATTTCCCCTTTGCAGAACATTCCAGCAACTGGGACCCCGGGAAAGTTGAGACAGAATGGGGTGGTATCAAAATTAGGATGTCCAAAATATGATTCGCCACGAGAGTGGCCAGAGAAGATTAAACCACCAAAAATACCACCGTCGTCAGTTTCGCCACGTGTATTCTCCTTCAAGATCTCTAGATTATTGTAGGCAATGGCACTAGCGGCATATGCAGTTTCCCGGTCTCTATGGTACAACACGAACGAATCACCAGGCTCTATGCCAGTGCCATCAATGAAGAAGAAGGGACCATGACCCCTGTTTGTAACCAACAAAACAAGCAAAAACTAAAATTGTGTTTGTTTATCAAATGACATGTCTGGTGACAGTGAAAAGATGTGACGAGTAAATTTTGTAATACAATGATTCTAAAGATTGTTTTAATTAGATTTAATCTTAAGAATCTATTTCAATTATATGCTCTCATTCCTCACTTAATACTATATAATCATAATGTTAAGAATCTATTTCAATTGTACACATCTTTTCACGTGATACGCCTTGTCGTTAATATGTGAAAGTGAAAGTTACATATATGCGAACACGAGATTCTGCATCTTACCCTGTGACTTGATAAAAGGCCAAGGATGTCGCCAAATTCGAACTTTCCTCAGAGTAGTATCTTCTATTTTGCGTAACGGCAATGTACAAACCAGGAGGTTGGTCACCAACCTGCATATGGGACCATTTATACAGTACTTATGGAATAAGGAAAGAAAGTTTAGGACATATTTTATGAACAACTAAAAACACAAACCTCCTCGTTAATAATCTCCAAGAAATCCTCTATATTCAAAATCGCACGTCCTTCTATTTTAGTAGAGAGCCAAGAGGATTTCCATGCAGCTTTTATTTGTACATCAATCACCTCAAATCGGGGTCCGAATTGTAATAACCCCCCAGCCATTACAACATGGAACTGAGTTTCCCCTACATCTGATGAGTAAGCCAAATTTATGTGTGGATTTATAATTTTACATGTACGCACCCACCAAATTACAACAAAACGAAATTTCAATAGAGTATATAAACAAGTACCAGGAGACTTGTTTTTATCCCTGGCAAATACCAAAGCGACAGCATCAAGGTCATATGTATCCCCAGGACAAGTTATTGTATAGTTTATACTATTAAACACAGAGCAGCCACCCCCGTCGCCAACAATAGCGGTTTCTTTCGGTATAGCATGATCTGCATCATATGTATCAGTCCTTGTAATCATATCTCTTAAACCAAGGAAATTATGGCATTCATTAACCCTCCAAGAGGGGTGACTCACCCATTTTTGCAACAAGGGAATTCACGTCACTATTTAAATCCTATATAAGCAACAACAATTAGCAATTAATGTTAGAGTATAAAAAGGAATGTGGGGGCTATTTCTATGTGTAAATAACTGGGCCAGTTTGAGAATAACTTACTCCAAACGTCATAATGGCAGCGGGGAATTCATCCTCGGAAACTGCAGCAGTGTAAGCCTTGATTTCACTAATAAACTTTGCATAGTCAACCATGGTAGTTTCATGATCCTGGGTTTAATATCAGATAAAACAATTCCACTCAATTCTTGGCATTCTGATATTGATGGCCATGACATCCTTTTTTTTTTCTCAAATGAAAATTTGCACAAATGAAAATAAATTAAACAATTGTAGAATTTTAAAATAGTTTAGACTAAAAATGTATATTAGGCTGGCTAGCTTATCCTCTTTGGGTATCCACAAAATAAATTGATAAAGAAATTAATGCGTACCCTCTTTGGATGAAATAATGGTATAGCTTCAACTTTTAGTCCGGGTAAGTATCCAACTACCAACACCATCCCTTGGTTTGCATTACCATATGCGTTATACTCGCGAGGATGACGACGACTATAATCAAAATACTCCCACTGCACCTGCGTTGTGAGTACTAATATTTATCGTCATTTGTGCCAAAAAGTAATTCAAATGATCATAGAATACGGGAAACAAAAAGTATACTTCTTTCAATTCATCTGTTAGAGCATCCATGCCCATCACTCCATTGGAAAGATGAGTAACCAAAGGAGTTCTGGCTCCAAGTGTTCGAGTAAGCTGCATTATATCAATATTCAAATTAACCAGAACCATAATGGTAATTGATCAGAAGAAAACATTAATATTCACAGAATATACAAGGCAGTAATTGAACAATAATAAAAGATATACAAGTCGGTGAGCCAATTTCAAGCCAAAATCATCACTGATGCAAGCTATGGCAAAATCTGGACGAATTGGCTTGCACAGAACCTTGTTAAGAACCTCGGCCACAGCACCCTATAAAGAACAAACATTAAAGAATCCAATGAAACTTTAAATCAAAGTAAGTTCTGAGAAACCAATCAACACACACATATATATAATAGCAGAATGTGACACCCTTACTAATAGGATCGAGTCACAAACTTCTTGTCAATTACATAAACATATAAACACCATTATAACAATATCATCAATAAATATACAAATTCTAATATCAAAATATGTCACATAAAATTTTCTAGCACCAAGACTAAATACCGAGCCAAAATAAATCATAATATAGTGTCCTCAGGAGCCAAAAGAACATGTTTCCCGAACCAAATATCTACATTATGTAAGAAGGGAAGAAGCATCGCCTACAATAAGCTCATCGGGTCCATCTCCCAAGTTCCTAGACCCACGTGCGTACGAAGCGTGATCGACTCCGCCATATTATCTTTTTGTAAGCTTGGAAGCTAGTGTATTTCATAGATATAAATAGTGGCACAATCACACAAGGGTGAGATTACATCCACTTTCTCAATAGAATAGAGTTTAGAGTAAGGTAATATTTCATGCTAACGTAATATTAATTTATTTATTTGGCGATTTACCCAAACACTTCAAACATACATGGTAAATAATCTAGTTAATTAGCTTATAAACCCTTAGATAATATATATACAAAAAAATTACAACCAACACCTGTACATTTATTAAATAATCTATACAACTTAAATACCTTTAACAATTAATTCAAATAACATACAACACTTGATAAACATGATTACAATATCCCTTTTCCTCATAGATGCTCCTAATACACCATAATCAATTTTGTATAGAAAATAAGTATCAATTCTTATGAGTACACTATCATTCCATTTAACAATCCACTCCATGGAGAAAGTTCATATTTTGTTTGGGGAGATTTGGACAGGAGTACCTGTCGTTAGGTAGTTTTTCGCCTATATTTACCAAATGTATACCCTCACAATTGCTCAATGGGATAGCTTTAAACTCCATCATTGGTCACAGGCTACAAGTTGCGACCCTATACTTCTAATATATATTGTTATTGAAATTCAAATGCCCATATCATGTCTCATTGACTATGCACAAATGCTACATCCCCAAGGACCAAAAGTCTACCTTTACTAATTCCCACAATCGCTTGACTCAGCCCAAAATACTTTTATACCTTCAACAATTGACCATATAACAACAATATGGTCGTAGCATTACACACATGCACATCAATTGTAAGACATATATATGCACATCCATTGTAAGACATATATATGGAATAGTACAATTTTACTCATAACATATGAATCACATGATAGCTATTAATTTACATCCTCACACATTATTCATGTAATACCTATTACAGTATGGCATGTATAACTCAAGATTCATGTGTAATCACAATGCATGAATGATACTAATATATCCTGCACCTTTTTCTATATCATAATGTCATCCATAAAATATAACAAGGTCATCATATGTGTGTGTGCATGCAATCATAAATAAAATGGTTATAATAATATCGAGTATCAATGCCCATTAATACTAACAATCATAAATGTGTGTTTGATCATAAATAAAATGGTTAAAATTAACTGAGTATAAAAATATTTATAATTATTTGTGTATAATTGTATGATTCTTGTTTTTACATTTTAATTATGAGTATAAATGAGTGAATAAATGAATTGACTATAATTGAGTAAACGAGACAGTTTGACCCGTTTAAGGCCTATTTGCATTGGTCTGCATTTTTAACTAGCCAGACCAACCTCATCCACATAATAAATGGCCTTTATTTTTTGGCCTGTCTTGCATAACCCATGATTAAACAAGTCAGCTCATGGACCACATATAAAAATATAAAAAATTGGAGAAAATGTAAAATTACTATAAATAGAAAAATTAGTCTAAAAAATTTTAAATTATATCTTTTTTAATTTTTCTTTTTTGTGAGTTGTTATTTGTTAATAGTTAATTAAATTTAATAATATGATAAATATACTAATAAAGCACAAACTAAATAATTAACAAAAAGTCTAAATAACTAAAATGAGATAGCAAAAAAGAAGGGAGAAGATGACATTACCATTTACTAGTAAGTAACATCACCAAATACTTTTAACACATCAACTAAATATTAAAAGTCTTAACAAAATAAACCAAATGTTAAAATCAATTTCTATTTTTTTAAAAAAAATATAGTGGTTTGTCGGCCAACTTGTTAACCCATGGACCAAACCTACTATGCTTGCAAGTTACGCGGACTAAGCTAAAAGGCCCACATTTTCAATGGGACTCGTTTCACAACACCCATATCCCACATAGATCACATGTTGCAACCTATATACCTAACTTTTTGTTGGTAATGGTTAGTGTGCTTACCATGAGAGAAGGATTAAGAGAGAGAGCTGAGACAAGCTTAGGACGAGAGAGAATTTGAGTGGAGACACAATACCAAGTTTTGTTAACACAAGCTGCAGCTGCAAAGGACAAGGCTGGTAATCTAGCCAAAATGTTGTGAATAATGTCATCATTCAAGCGATTGATTCCTTCGCTATTGGCCATCATATATCCTTAATATTGGTGGATGACACAGGAATCCAGTTCCTATATGTTATTGTCTGTCTACATAGTTTTCAACTTGGAAAATTACAAGCTTATATATAGAACACGAGTCTTGGTCTTTGTGTTGTAATTGCGAGGGGCAAGTTGGCGTAAAATAAGGAATTTCTATCCTAAAAATTAATACTGCGTTTACTAATGAGTTGGAAACGCTTCCAACTTAATTACCACTATTAAGAAAGTTGCCTATTGCAGATTTCAAATGGATTTTTTATTTAATAAATAGGATTTTTTTTCCTTTTGGTGCTAATACATTTTATGCTTTTGAATGCACAATTTTGGTGTTTTCAACTGAAGCAAATTTTTTAAATTGAATCTCATCCACATGATTCATTGAGAAAGAAAAGTATTCAATTTGGTCAAAACTTTTACAGTCTTTTAGAATCTCTAGATAAATTGAGACAACAAATTAAGAAGTTTGTCAAATAAACAAATAAAAAACTTTCATGTCAAGTGAATGCCATTTTAGGTATAAAAACTAGGGGTGGAAAAATAATCCATTTATCCGTGATTCATCTAATCCATTGATGTAAAATCCAATCCAATCCATCCAATTGTTAAAATAAAAAAGACTTGGATCGGATTGGATGAATCATATAATTAAATGGATGGATAATAATCCATCTTCTTTCATTTTCAAATCTAATGGACCATCTAATTAGCACTTAACAATCAAAATCAATCCAACATAATTTTTTTTTCACAGATAAAGGTCTTCATAAGTTAATTTAAAATCGAACCAACAAAATTGTTTGGTTTGGTTTAGTTTAGTTTCATTAATAGGGGTGAAATTACTTTGGCCGAGGCTAAGGTAAAGATACTTTTGCTAAGGCCGAGTCAAATTGGTCTAGTTGAGGTCGAGCCAAAGATGCTTTAGTTGAGGCTGAACTAAAATTGCTTTAGCTGAGGATGAGCCCAAGATGCTCTGGCCTAGGTCGAAGTGAAGATTATCTAATCGAGGCCAAGGTGAAATTACTCTAGCCAAGGCTAAGGTGAAATTACTTGGCCAAGGTTGAGCTAAAGATGCTTTAGCCAAGGATGATATGAAGATGTTATGCAAAGGCCGAGGTGAAATTACTTTGGTCGAGGCTGAGTTGAAAACACACTGGTTGAGGTCGAGTTGAAGATACTCTAGTTGAGGATGAGCCGAAGATGTTCTAGTTGAGGACGAGTTGAACATGCTCTGTCTGATGCCAAGCCGAAAATGTTCTAGCTGAGATCGAATTAAATATGTTGTGGCCGATGCCGAGATGAAGATATTGTGGCTGAGATCAAGGTGAAATTACTCTAGCTGAGGACTAGTTGAAAATACTTTAAGCGAGGTCAGGTTGAAGATACTCTGGTTGAGATCAAGCCAAAGATGCTCTAGTGCTAAGCCGAATATACTATAGACAATGCCAAACAAAAGATTTTGTGGTCGAGGATGAGGTGAAATTACTTTGGTTGAGGGCGAGTTGAAAATACTTTAGTCGAGGTTGAGCTAAAGATATTTTGGTTGAGGTCGAGTTAAAGATACTCTGGCTGAGGGCCGAGTCAAATATGTTGTGGTCGAAGGCAAGTTGAAAATACTCTAGTTGAGGTCGAGCTAAAGATACTTTGGTTGAGACTGAGTTTAAAGATGCTCTAGCTAAGGCTAGTTAAAGATACTTTGACCAAGGCTAATCCAAGGATGCTCTGACTGAGGCCAAGCTGAATGCTCTAGCTAAGGTCAAGCTGAAGATAATCTAGTAGAGGTTAAGGTGAAACTACTTTGGCTGAGGCCAAGTTGAAAATACTTTGGTTGAGACTGAGCTAAAGATGCTCCTGCTGAGGCCGAGGTGAAGATACTCCAATCAAGGTTAAGGTGAAATTACCCTAGCTGGGACCGAGTTAAAGATACTCTAGTTAAGGTCTAATTGAAGATAATTTGGCCAAGGCTAAGTTGAAATTACTTTGGCTGAGGTCGAGCTGAAGATGTAACACCCTTAGGGGTATTACCGTAATTAGGTCTAGATTTCTAAGAACGAAAAAAAAAACTTAAAAAAGTAGAAAACAACATGCAAATGCCACTCATAAATATAATTAGATATTATATACGAACAATACAATAAAAAGAATATATGCCTAATACAACTCATTTTCACTTGAAGGTGTCGTACAAAATGTAAAGAAGAATATAAAAACACAACATAAACTAGGTTACGTCTTCTTGCACGTGACTCCAAGCTCCATTTGCACATGTCTTTACCTGTATGCTGAAAAGGGGAAACTTAAAGGACTGAGACATAATGTCTCAGTGAGTGCTCTAAAGGTGCTATGACTAGGTCAGACTCTTATACTCGGACAACCTTCATGTTTAGATTTTACTTTTCTTCCTTTTGATATTCAAAGTTGTCTCTAGGGGTCAAGTCTAAGGCTATAGACATTCTAAAATACCTTTAACACCCTTCACACTTACCTTGATACTCTCATTTTGTTCTCTATTACTAGTCTCATACATTTCTATTACGCCGTGTGGGAATTCACCATTTCTCTATCTCTGTCACAACTATTATTATCCAACTATAATCCTCATAACACTATCCTAGGGTCTAGTCTCTCACATATCCATAAGGTAGCAAGACAAACCTAATTACAAGCATACGTTAATTTCACATCCTTTGCCTAGTAATTAGACATATACCACATTTTGTTTTATGAAATAGGAACAATAGACGTGCATAATATGATCACATATCCATAACTTTGAAATTTCATCACAAGAAACAATTACATTTTCACATGTGTACACATTACATCAATCACTCATGAAGAAGGTTACATAGACTTCACATAGTTACAACGTAGTACACTTCAACATATCACACTACAACAAGATGCATATGCATGTTATGTTCCTAAACCACTACTCATGCACATGTGGTACTGACTTAAACTTTTCAGAAAGTAGACTAGGAGTAAATGCACAACCATATGAAGCGTCATAGGTACCGATGCCTTCGGCTTTCGCCCTCAACTAGTATGATATCCCCCGGCAACTAGTCAGGGTTACCCAGTTTTGCTAGTACGCCCCATCTCTATGGGATCAGCATGGACCATTGGAGTTTTCCCAACTGGATAACCCCCAAGGCTAAGGTTAGACAACCCATCACAGCCTCCACCAGCCAGATTCCTACATACTTTCCTCTCACATAACTTAAATGTTATGATGTATAGTCACATATAATGCTTACAGCTTTTCATAGGATTTTATCATGAAACATTGGCACAATTTTATATCACACTTAGTTTTCTCAAGGTAAATAACAATCACACAATATAAACTCAACAAGGCATAAAGAAAGAAGCAACAATGAGTTAAAAACTGAAAAAGGAGTTCACAAGCACAAAAACGAAATAGCCAAGGTCGTGCTCAGCTAGCGGGCCAGGAAGGCCGCCTGGCGGGTCCATGTACCTAGTGGACAAACATAGTCACCTGGCGCCAGCACGGAGTCCAGTTTTTGAAAAAAGTCGCCTAGCAGCTATCAAACCTCGTTGGACAGATCCGAAGTACGAATTTTAATATTTTCTTCATTGTCTTTTGAACACCCCAATGTTTTCCTTTAATTATTATTATTATTATTATTCATTTGCCTTGTTTTTAATAGAATGGTATTTTGAGAAAAGAAATATTGGGCTTTTAAACTGGGGTTTTATAATTAGAATGTTTTAAAAGTTTTAAAACCCTTTTATTGGGCTTAGTTTTATGAGTCCAAAGTTGACTTTAACTATTCCTTAGGTTTCTTGGAAACCTAATCTTTTTCCTTATTCTTTCGCTTGTGCCTCTTGGAGATACCGTGGTCAACCCTTTGGAGTCAGAAGTGAGGAACCTTAGAAAGACGCTGCTGCACCGTTGCATCCTCTTGCTGGAGATGCTCTTTCAAAGGGGGGAGTGAGTTATCTCGCTCATGGGTATGGCTTTGGTCGTGGGTAGGGGGTTGGCTCTAGACCCCAATTGTTTATGAATTATATGGTTGTGTACGTGTAAAAGGGAATGCGATTTTCCCCAAATTATTAATATGCTTTATGAAAATTCTATGTTTAATTTATATGGATTATCATGGATTGTCTTTTTAAAATCTGTATCTTGGATCCACCGGCGAGGTTAGATAGTTGCGAGGACCTTTCGTTGAAAACTACACTCCGCGTTGCGCCAGGGGGATGAACAATTCGTGGGCGGGTTGGGTCCTGACGTGGACCCGCTGGGTGGGGTTCACAACCGCTGGGGGGTTGGTTGCGGCGCAGACCCGCCAGGCGGATTCACTGCTAGCACAACGAGCAGATGCGATTTTGGCTATTTCGTTCTTTGTGCCTATGAACTCCTTTTTTTGCAGTTTTTAACTAATTATTGTTTCTTTTTATGCCTTGTTAAGTTTATATTGTGCGACTGTTATTTACTTGAGAAAATTGAGCATGATATAAAATTGTGTTAATGTTTCATGATTAAAGCTGTGAAAAGTTGTAAGTATTGTATGTGACCATGCATCATAACATTTGAGTTATGTGATGAGGAAAGTATGTAGGAATCTGGCTGATGGAGGCCGTGATGGGTTGTCTAACTCTAGCCTTGGGGGCTATCGGTTGGGAAAACTCCAATGGTCCATGCTAATCCCATGGAGCCGGGGCGTACTGGCAAAACTGGATAACCCTGACTAGTCGTCGGGGGATATCATACTAGTTGAGGGTGGAGAGCCGAAAGCATCAGTACCGATGACGCTTCTTATGGCCGTGCATTTACTCCTAGTCTACTTTCGACAAGTTTAAGTTGGTACCACATGTGCATAAGAAGTAAAAGCTAAGTATTGCATTACATATGTTTGTGTGCGTTCTAGTTTTTGCAAATTACTGTCAATTGATTATGTATGTGATGTGTATTCTACCTGTCTCCATTGTCATACTTTGAGCATGATGTGAGATGTATCTCACTCCCTTGTTTTTGGTGTTTTCTGTATGTGTCTGTGATATACAGGTGACGTCCAGCAGGACCTTGAGGAGGAGTCTTAGAGTAGGGGCATTGGCCTCATTGCATTTATTTTACAGTTTCTTTTCGGTTTTGTCAACTCTAATAGTAATGTGACATCGAGGTCTCAGTTATTTATTATTTTAGCTTTTAAACTTTAGACTAATAGTTTTACTTTTAAATTGGTTTATTTTATTTTATTTTATTTGGACTTGTATGGTCAACTATGGGCCACCATCATTTGGTTAATCAGTAAAGCATTTATGGAGTTTTAGTAAATGTGAGTTGTGCATGTGATATCCTTTATCGTGTGAAGAAAAAGATTATAAACTATCGTTTTATTTCACAAATGAAAAGTATGTTATATTTCGTAATATTTATTTAATAATTAGCTTTGAGGTAAAAGGTGTCACATTTAGTGATATCAGAGCCGGTCGATCTTTCTGACCTATGTGTTATATGTCTTCTATTTCCTATGTGTACTCTGAGAAGTTGTTCGATGTTGTTTGAGTTACACTAACTGTTTTGGTTGTTTCCTATGCCATAAATCCTAATTGCCTTGTCATGGAATATTGAGACTGGCCACCTCAATACTTCATGCAATGTACGTGGGAAATACGGCGAGTAAAATTTAAGTTTAAGAGCAGGTCGATTCATTCAGCTTTGTGTGTTATGTATCCATTGTGTTTCCATGTGTACTTATGGTTTATCTGTTGAATTTGTGTGTTGTGGTTGATTACTTTTGGCTTGGTAGGAATAATGGCTATTGGTAGGAACGACCATGCTATTGCTGATGCTTTTCATGCCTTA